>OX596018.1:0-1200000 GCA_951394055.1 Villa cingulata
AAGTACGAGTCATTAACCAGAAATATCTTTAAGACAAAATAATAATAACAATTTTTTAACAGCTACAAATAATATTACATCTATGAGTCGAAATCATCCTATAAATATTGTAGAAACCAATCAACAACTACAAAAATATATACGTGAAGGATGCAGTAATAAAGCAATTATAAATCCAGATTGGGAGGATGAATATTGTAGTAATGAATGTGTAATTATACATTGTCGTGATGTATTCAGTCAGTGGATACAATCAAGTCTGCAACAATCAAATTTGCAAACAGCATAAAGTTGGAGCATTTGAAATGGAATTTTAAGGATGTGCTTCCGTAGGCAATAGAAAGAATGTGAGCACGAGTGACATCCAAAACAAATCCGACAGTAATGTACATAGATACTTCGTGGACGGCAAAACAGAAAATGAAAGCCATTATTGCATTGGACTGGACTATATTTATATACTGTAACATTCTTTCCTTATTTTCTATTTTCTATTTGTTTTTTTTTTTTTTTTTTTTTTTTTTTCAATATTATTAAATAATGATGAATTATTATTATTATTATCATAATTGTTCGGAATTTAGAATATTTTATCATATAGATTTTATGATGATTTTTGTATCTGTATTTGTATTATGATGACGACTGTAAAGGCACTAGGCAGTGAAGTTGATTATGGTATAATAGTGATAGTGACTGTAATGACGGTGGTGGTGATGATGATGATAATGGAAATCATAAGGTAGTGTTATTGATCTTGCTCGTATTGACATAGAGTTTGATTTACATATTGATACTTTAGGTTTACAGCTTTATCAATCTAATTTGAATACTATCGATTTTCACTGTATTGCCACTGTAATACATCAGTGTAATACACTTAACTGCACTATACATACTGTAATACAACATTATTCTATACATTTTTTCCATTTTCTTTCATTGCCAATTGGTTTTTCACAAATTTTATTTTACAGAAGTGATTGAAAAATGGAAATGTGTAAAAAAAATGTACGATGTTGATTATGCTTTTGGACAAAAAATTTATTTGGATTTATTTTTCAATATATTCAGTAGTTTTGGAGATTTTTCTATACTGGATTAGCCGTCATCTATGTGAGTATTTACATATTCACAATCAGATTCTGGTTCAACGCCAGTCAGAAGTGCATGTTTCATGTCTCATACTGAAATTGTACAATTTGTTGTTGAAAATGGAGCTGATATTGGTTTACCAAACGTAAATGGTGGTACTTATCTTATTAATTCAGTACAATCAGTTCATTTGTGTATGTATTTAATAAGTAAAGGTGTCGATATTAATGCAAAAGATATCCAAGATAAGACAGCTTTACATTATGCAATACAAGAACACGGGTACGTTCATAATAATTCAAATTTATCAAAAAAATATTTAATAATTTAATAACAAATAAAATCATATATATCATATTACAGATTGGAAACTACACAATTACTGTTGGAACATGGTGCTGATCCATTTGCGAAAAGTCGTTATGGTGATGATGCTCTACAAACAGCATGCCTAAAAGGGGTTCATCAGATATTTGATTATTTAAAATCAAGAATACATTATTCAATTGAAAGATTAGCTGATGCACATGAACTAATTTGATCAACATTCTTGGATGAATACGATGAAACTAGAGTTGCTATGTTACATTAGAGACTAGCACATCATATGCGATTCCGAACAGAAGCAGAACAGATCAGAAAACTTCCAGAAGTACCACTTCGTCCAGCATTTGGTAATGCTGTTGAATTTACAACAATGCAAGAGCTCGATGTAATAGCTACAGATGTTGATGCAATGAGAATTCAAAGTTTATTGATTTGTGAATGAATATTGGGAATCTATCATAAGGATATGCTATTTCGTCTAATGTTTCATATGGAGCATCATATGTGGAATCATTTCGTTTTCAAAGATGTATCGATTTATGGAGATTCGCATTACAACGGAAGATTCGTGTTGAACGTTTCTCAATATTATATTCGGATACATGTTTTACAGCACAAGCATTAGTACATTTAATGTTAGATTTATATGATCGTTTTAATGATGTAACTGCTGTTAATAATTTAATTGGTCATAATATACCATTATTTGATGATGTATTATCGGTATTTACATTATTAACTAGTAAAATATTAGAATCACAGAAATTATTACAAATACGACAAGTATATTGATCGTGTATTTTGATCGTGTATTAAAATGTGTTATACATTTAATATATTTATTAATAATATAAGTGAAGAAAATTCAAAACGTAAAATCAAAAATGAAAAACACGAGTGAAACACCACATATTGTGTTTGTGGTTACAGATAATATTTTGCATATGTTATCAATAATGTCAAAAAAATTATATTAAAATGCAATTGAATCATCATTGAAATTGAAATCAATTGGATATGGTTTGGATGGTGGCCAGAAGAAGAGTTAAAAGTTAAAAGTGTGTTTCTGTTTACAATTGAAAATTTAATTTAATAATTTACTTAATTTTTTTATTTTTATTTGAATTTTACAGTCAATAGTGAGAATCGTGATCGTGATACTCCAACAAATAATGATAATCGAGCAGATGTTAGTAGATGGAAATAGTTTTAATAGTTAACATAGTTTCTAGTTTCATACATTTAAATAGATAAAAATCGTCTACAACTGGTAACAAGTAGGTTGGTTGATGATGATTCAGATGGAATGAAATTGATAATTATGATGTCATAATCACAGAAATATCATCGGAAAATTCATAAAAATATGAAAATATTTTATAGGATGTTTCAAATAATGTACCAGAATTATCATCAGATTTCGATTTAATTGAGTTTGGAATTTGAATGGGTCCAATAGTAATCAATAATTTAAAAAAAAAAAAATGGTATCTGATGGATAGCTGAACGTAGAGCTGCATTACAAACTGCTATATCATATACTGGAATGCAAAATTTGGTAAAATTGAGAACAGTCAAAATAAATGTAGAACATTGAATGAATTTGTTTTTTTAGATGACGAAAATGAAAAGCACAGAGGAATAAATGATGTACCAGAGTTATCATCAGATTTGGATTCAAATGAGTTTGGAATTTGGGTTGATCCAAATGGTAATAAATATTTAATTTTTCAAAATTATTGTACGTGTGAATTTCATTATTGACTATTGTTTTCTAGATGCAACTTTAGAAAATATTGCTGTTGATACATGACCAACAGTTTATACAAGTTTTCTTGGTATCACATCGACTGAATTAGAGTATGTAACAGTTTCTTGATGTTTGTATTAGAGTAAATTTAGTTAAAATTACTAAAGCTACTGTGAAGTGAATGCATTAAATTATTTAAGAGAGAAACTAAAAATAATACATCGTGATGTAAAACGTTACGTTGTTTGGGCTGTGCTCGAACCATTAGAGTTTATATAACTATTTGCTGAATGGAAAAAATGAGACGATGTTGAAGAAATCAATTTGTAAGTATGTGCAAATAGGATGACTAGAGTATAATTGAGCAAGCATTGACAAAAAGTTTGCACAAATTTTTAATGTATGTATCTTTTTTCTTCATTTTTTAATTTCAAGGAGGGACGAAGTAAAACACCATTAAAAATATGTGAAGTTCTATCAGAATTAACACAAATTGAATATTCATTGAAAATTTTAAAAGAACGACCATTAACAGAAGGCGTAGATCCAACAAAACTTGAATTGTATTTGAACGATGATGAATTCGAATTGGCGCTAGGCATATGTAAAAGAAAATTTGAACAATTACCAATATGGTATTATTAATTTACTTTATAGAATGTACCTAAAACTTTTATGAATTAAGTATAAATAACTTTTATTAATTTTTAAAAAATTGATCATCATATAGCTATTAAGAAATTGAAAGTATAATGAATGGATTAATTAGTAAAGAAGTTATCTTGTTATCAATCCTTTGATTGGATAATTGTAATTTTAATGTGTAATTTTTAATTTGTCAGTAAGTAACCATAATAAAATTAAATCATATTGATTAGTTTAAATTTTATAGAAATGAACCAGGAAGGTGAGTATTTAAATTTTTTTAATTGAATGTAGTATTTGGTGCGAAATATAATATAATTTTATAATAAAAAGATTATAATTTTAAATTTATTTATAATTTTTTTATGTTATGCTGAATTTTAATGCATCATTTTTACTATCATTTTTGTTATAGAATGAAGTTGAAATATTAGATGATAAATTTATAGCGGTTGAATTATTGTTATACTTTTTGTTGCTGAAGTAGAAGCTGTTGGAAAGTAAGAAGAAAAATGATATTTATATTGAAATTAATATGAATTATATACATATATCGACTTCTTCCACTTCCACCTGCTTGATAACATTTCAACACGAATTCTTGTGCTGCAACATCAGCAAAATAAAAATATTGAAAACATTTGAAATTAGCAACGAAATAAAACATAATTCTAGACACTATACATTATGTGATGTCATTACATATAGAGAAAACCAAAGTCAAATTATTTTTTCAGTATTGATCTAGATTTTTTAAAGTAGAAAAACATTATTTATACACAATAACAATAATTTTACGAAAATTTACGTTCCGCCCAAACCACGAACTGCATCTTCTGCTTTCTGCATTCCTTCTACTGTCTTCAAATTCAACAAATGCACATTGTACGAGTGAATTTTAACAACAATTCTTTTAGCAAATGAATAAAACTAAATAAATAAATGATATTATTACTCTTGTTCATATAGTGTGTTAAGGGAATTTAAAATTGAATACATATATTCATTTACACTTACAACTGGATTATCATTTTATGCGCAATTATTCATATGTTTTGGCCAATGCTTATGCTGACATGGATAATCGGAGTATGATATGTTCCAGCAGCAATAGAATTGTGCCTTTTTGCAGCGTTTTCTGTCTACCTCACATGGTTTTCGTGCTTCAGCAACTAAACGTTTATCACCCTCTAAACTATTTTTAATTGTTATTACATATAATCATTAGTTCAGTGCTATGTTTCAATTCGTTTGCATGATAATGTTTCATTTTTTTTTTTCATTTCTAATTCAAGTATCTTAACTTTTGCTTCTTGAACGCCATTATTTGCCATATCATTTAAAGTTTCTTCTTGAAGAAATCAGTCACCTAATACAGAAATAAATATAATATTGCATGATGTATGCAATGTATTATTTGTTGTAGTAGGAAGTAGACCACTTATTTGAAGCTGAAAGATGAAATAGATGGGCAGGAATTGAACCGCAGTCTTGAGATCAGTAGCCAGTTGCTCTAACATTTACCCCCCCCGAACTCCCATACTTTATTACTACGATATTTATATAATAAAACGAAAAAGTTATTGAAAATCTATAGTTACATTACTCGTAATAGAATATTGGTTAATAATTTAATTTTGTATCTTGTAAAGTTCATCCATCCAAATCCAAAGTAAACAAATTTCTTAAAATAGAATTTTACAGATTATAATTTGATTTTTTAGTTTTTAAATTTTTAAATGTTCCAATCATTATCTGTCCTATATTATATATACCATTATTCATTATTTTTAAAATTATATTTCCATTAATTAATTCATTTTTATCTTTATCTATTCTGAACAAATTATTTTCATTTATATATTTGTAGTAGTATTTTATATATTCATTTCTATAATACAATCATTATCATTATCCTTATTATTGTAATTATTAATTTTTGTTTTCAATAATTATTATTATTAGTATACTTATTCGAAGCGTATACATATGCATAATCTACTATCATATGAATGTGTATGTGCAAAATGAACAATTTTCTCACACACACAATTAAAAATTTATTCTTTTTCAACGAGAATACAACCTCTGTTCATATATAAAAACATATTTTCAAATATTCATGTATAAAGAACTGTAATATAAGAATGAATTCATACACATAATTACGTATGAACATATTATATTATAGGTACCTATATAATATACATTTTTAACGTGAAATTTCAAACCTTTTTTCATCAGTAAAGTAAAAACGAACTAAGAATTCCGTGGCCGATGAAATATATGTAATAAATATTTGATTATGTATATCGCAATATAATTATAAAAGAACACAATATACATTATTACCACACATATAAAGTAATTATGTATATACATATATTCATTTCATTTTTACGAGGTATTTTTATTTTATTCTATTTATTTAAACAATTCCTGATTTATTTCAGAATTATCAACAAATATCGATATATATAGATAGATTTATTTAAATTTTTATCAGCATCAATAATGAGTTCCTTGATTTAGTATACACACTTTATAATTGTATATAATAATTATCAATTGTAGAAAAGGAAATAAGGAATTCATTTTTACAAATAATATACCTATGTATTATAGTATTATATATTAATTTATATTTTTTATATACTTTTAATACACTTTTCAAGGACCAAAACTATAAAATAAAATAAAATAAATAACACACAAACATGTAACATACAAATACAAGTATAATATCATTCAAAATAACAACAAATATATTAAATGATAAAATATAATATACAATATGATATAATATACGAAGGATAATTGGAAAATGTGTAAATAACAATTATATAGCACATATC
Source organism: Villa cingulata (assembly GCA_951394055.1). NCBI lineage: Eukaryota > Metazoa > Arthropoda > Insecta > Diptera > Bombyliidae > Villa > Villa cingulata. The sequence goes on from OX596018.1 coordinate 6,673, forward strand.
AAATCAATATAATATATGTAAATATAGGCCATATTTTTTGAAAAATGAATACGCTGTAACTTTCTTTAAAAATGTTTTAATTTTCTGTGTGTCTGGCTTTAGATACATATAATAGTAATACTCAATATGTGCAAATATAGGCCATATATCTGGAACGAGCAATCGTAACGAGACATAATTGATACTATACTACCTGTTCTGCAATATACAAAATACAATATGATATAATATACGAAGGATAATTGAAAAATGTGTGCATAATATCTATTGTATTATATTGCATATTTTATTTATTAATTAATGATGAATTATTATTATTATATAGATAGATGATTATCTTATCGTTATCATCAGCTGGCACTTATACAAATAAATATGAAATATGATATTAGTTTTGATTAGCTGGAGGAATTTGGTGCTATCGATGTACATAATCAACTTGACTTTTAGATCCATGCCCAGAGAATGATGATATATATCTAAAAATAATCGAAAAAAAGATTGTAAGTATGAACATATGAACAAATGAACATATACGTATATATTTAAATGTGTACTTAAAAATAATTAAATGTTCATCTTTCATTACTCATCATCATACTGCATATTTATACTTGGTTAAGTAAAAATGTTCTTGCTTATTTTATATTTTTTTTCTATTTGCAGGCAAATAATTCATTACAAGGACTCGAATTCAAATTTCAAAATGCTTTGTGATACATAAAGATATGTATGTTTGTTATGTGTGTAAAAAAATATAAAAATATGAGAGCAATGCATATTGTATAAATGGAAAATAAAGTTTGTGCATGTATATATTCGAAGCGATATATTTATACATATACGTTACTAACACACCGTTCAAAAGTTCAAAGAGCTAAAATTAATGTTATCATGGGAAGCTAAGCAAAAATCAAGTTGAATTAAAGAATTCAAAGGAAAGAAAGTGAGTGAAAGTTATGTGTTGGAGACATAGACAATAGAAAGAATGTAAGTACGAGTCATTAACCAGAAATATCTTTAAGACAAAATAATAATAACAATTTTTTAACAGCTACAAATAATATTACATCTATGAGTCGAAATCATCCTATAAATATTGTAGAAACCAATCAACAACTACAAAAATATATACGTGAAGGATGCAGTAATAAAGCAATTATAAATCCAGATTGGGAGGATGAATATTGTAGTAATGAATGTGTAATTATACATTGTCGTGATGTATTCAGTCAGTGGATACAATCAAGTCTGCAACAATCAAATTTGCAAACAGCATAAAGTTGGAGCATTTGAAATGGAATTTTAAGGATGTGCTTCCGTAGGCAATAGAAAGAATGTGAGCACGAGTGACATCCAAAACAAATCCGACAGTAATGTACATAGATACTTCGTGGACGGCAAAACAGAAAATGAAAGCCATTATTGCATTGGACTGGACTATATTTATATACTGTAACATTCTTTCCTTATTTTCTATTTTCTATTTGTTTTTTTTTTTTTTTTTTTTTTTTTTCAATATTATTAAATAATGATGAATTATTATTATTATTATCATAATTGTTCGGAATTTAGAATATTTTATCATATAGATTTTATGATGATTTTTGTATCTGTATTTGTATTATGATGACGACTGTAAAGGCACTAGGCAGTGAAGTTGATTATGGTATAATAGTGATAGTGACTGTAATGACGGTGGTGGTGATGATGATGATAATGGAAATCATAAGGTAGTGTTATTGATCTTGCTCGTATTGACATAGAGTTTGATTTACATATTGATACTTTAGGTTTACAGCTTTATCAATCTAATTTGAATACTATCGATTTTCACTGTATTGCCACTGTAATACATCAGTGTAATACACTTAACTGCACTATACATACTGTAATACAACATTATTCTATACATTTTTTCCATTTTCTTTCATTGCCAATTGGTTTTTCACAAATTTTATTTTACAGAAGTGATTGAAAAATGGAAATGTGTAAAAAAAATGTACGATGTTGATTATGCTTTTGGACAAAAAATTTATTTGGATTTATTTTTCAATATTCAATGAATAAATCTTCATCTGTAGGCAATCGAAATGATTTTGGAATGAAAGATAAATTAGTGATCGATAAATCAACTTTATTTGTGATATGCCCAGAACCAGGAATATGATTAATTTTTTGATATTCTTTAATATTATGTATTTATCTAATAAAACATTAAATGGATAATCATGTGCCCATATTAAATTCCATTCATCTTCAATCGGTACTCTTTTATAATTGAGACGATTCAATACATTCTTAACATGTAAAAGATGATCTTCTGATTGTGATTTACCATAAATTGCATATTTAGCTTGATTAACTATTATTATTTGATTTTGACTGCTAGCATTTACATTACAATGATTTGATAATTTTAAAAATGAATTTGATTTAACAAAATTCCAAATAAAATTATTTGGTAGAAACTATGTATTAAAACTGATATTAATACTGATATGATGATAAATGTGTATTTTCCATGTGATGTTCTCAAATCAAAAATACTATTATTCTCTTCATTTATATTTGGCTAGAAAATGGCAAATGGAAATTAAAAAATATAGCTGGTTATATTTTTTATTTGATGTTGGTGTTAGATAATTCTAAGTTATCAAATTTAAATTGTTTTACCGTTACTGTTACTGGTGATTTTTCATCTTTAGATTTAAAGATTCATTTCCTTTTTTTCTCGTCTTCTTTTTAAAATCTAATAAGATTAACAATTAATTAAAGATGAACAACTGATGAATATCCTTTAGAAATTAGAAATTACGATAAATTAATGCTAAGAAAAATGATTATTGCTGTATCAGTGTACCTTAAATACTTTTCACCTTCATGTGTTTTATTTTGTTTATATATTTTATTTTAATCTAAGAAAACCTGAAAAAATATAAATAGGATGTATTAAATTCATCTACCACAATTGTGAAATTATCTTTGAGTTTAGTTAGAAACCATATACCCTATGGTTCAAAGACTAAACAAGGTTAGTGCATTAGAAAAAGTTTTTCGCCATTTTCGAAAGCTGTGAAGGAAGAAAATGTCATCTGGTGCTTTTTTGGTGCAAGAGTTAAGCTGAAAACCCATAGCACGCTGCAAGCCTCACTCTGCAAGCTTTTGCATCTCGCTGTCAATTTAAACATAGGAAAATGCGAAGAAGCGTACCAAATACGTACTTCATGTGAAGCATGCCTCACGCCTCATTTGAAGCTGAAGCGCAGGTTTGTAAAATTTTAAATTTTGCGGCATGAAGCCCAACTTTATGTTATTGTCACATCACATGAGTTGTCATTTTAAACAAATATATTGCGGTTTTTTAGGTATAGATGAGGTATTGATTTGGATTTGCAAAGCCTTAAACTTTTGCAGCGTTTAAAATTTCGCTTTTGAGGCTTGCAGCGTTGAAGCTTGCATCGTCCTATGGGTTTTCACCTTTATATATGATTACGCATATCACACAAAGCTTTTTTTTCAAAGCTTTCTGTATGCACTAACCTTGTTTAGTCTTTGAACCATAACCATCTCATGCCATATACCAAATACCAATTGCAGTGTTAACTCACTACTCAAAGTGTACGGACGTGTTTTTCATGTGCAGAAGAATTTTGGTAAAATTTGTATTGTTAAAAATAGTAGTAAATTCATCCAAGTGGTGTTAAAAAGTTATTTAATTATTTAAAAAAATTTTAAATTTAATTAATGATAAATTATCTTTGAGTTTAGTTAGAAGCCATATACCAATTGCAATTACTGGATTTTTAAAAACAAAGGCATAAATTAAATAAATCATAAACAAACAATTCTAGTTTAGATGTTGTAGATTGTTAGATTCAAATATTGGATTTTAATAGCATAAATACAATTCAATTACAAAACGACATACGACATTTATATGTCAAACATTTTTTAAACACATGTAGTTGTATGTAATTGAATATAATAAAACGACAACGACAAACGACATTATCGCTTAACGACAAAATTAAAACCTATTTCTAATTTTCTAGTTTGTCTTTCTGTTATCATTGCTACATTCTTCATACATTTCACACATTTTTCTCTTTCACTCATCTGTTTTATGATTTTCAGAGCAAATGGCACATGCATACTCATTTTCACACTCAGATGCTTTGTGATTATATTTTTGACACTAACAGCACCTTATTATTCCATCCGTAGGCGTAGTCCTCTTTTAGATAAACAGAATTCCAACTAATGTTTACATATCTATTCGCAATTTTATTGTACACGCTATTGTTTACATTAAAATATGTCGTGTAATTACCATATTTGTTTTTATTAGTATATCTAATTTTTAATTGATCCTCATTACTAATATTTGCATTTGATCTATGTGAGTATTTACATTTACATATTCACAATCAGATTCTGTGGTTCAACGCCAGTCAGAAGTGCATGTTTCATGTCTCATACTGAAATTGTACAATTTGTTGTTGAAAATGGAGCTGATATTGGTTTACCAAACGTTAATGGTGGTACTTATCTTATTAATTCAGTACAATCAGTTCATTTATGTATGTATTTAATAAGTAAAGGTGTCGATATTAATGCAAAAGATATCCAAGATAAGACAGCTTTACATTATGCAATACAAGAACATGGGTAAGTTCATAATAATTCAAATTTATCAAAAAAATACATATTTAATAATTAAATAACAAATAAAATCATATATATCATATTACAGATTGCAAACTACACAATTACTGTTGGAACATGGTGCTGATCCATTTGCGAAAATTCGTTATGGTGATGATGCTCTACAAACAGCATGCCTAAAAGGGGTTCATCAGATATTTGATTATTTAAAATCAAGAATACATTATTCAATTGAAAGATTAGCTGATGCACATGAACTAATTTGATCAACATTCTAGGATGAATACGATGAAACTAGAGTTGCTATGTTACATTAGAGACTAGCACATCATATGCGATTCCGAACAGAAGCAGAACAGATCAGAAAACTTCCAGAAGTACCACTTCGTCCAGCATTTGATAATGCTGTTGAATTCACAACAATGCAAGAGCTCGATGTAATAGCTACAGATGTTGATGCAATGAGAATTCAAAGTTTATTGATTTGTGAATGAATATTGGGAATCTATCATAAGGATATGCTATTTCGTCTAATGTTTCATGGAGCATCATATGTGGAATCATTTCGTTTTCAAAGATGTATCGATTTATGGAGATTCGCATTACAACGGAAGATTCGTGTTGAACGTTTCTCAATATTATATTCGGATACATGTTTTACAGCACAAGCATTAGTACATTTAATGTTAGATTTATATGATCGTTTTAATGATTTAACTGCTGTTAATAATTTAATTGGTCATAATATACCATTATTTGATGATGTATTATCGGTATTTACATTATTAACTAGTAAAATATTAGAATCACAGAAATTATTACAAATACAACAAGTATATTGATCGTGTATTAAAATGTGTTATACATTTAATATATTTATTAATAATATAAGTGAAGAAAATTCAAAACGTAAAATCAAAAATGTAAAACACGAGTGAAACACCACATATTGTGTTTGTGGTTACAGATAATATTTTGTATATGTTATCAATAATGTCAAAAAAATTGTATTAAAATGCAATTGAATCATCATTGAAATTGAAATCAATTGGATATGGTTTGGATGGTGGCAAGAAGAATATGTTAAAAGTGTGTTTCTGTTTACAATTGAAAATTTAATTTAATAATTTACTGAATTTTTTTATTATTTGAATTTTTACAGTCAATAGTGAAAATCGTGATAGTCCAACAAATAATGATAATCGAGCAGATGTTGTTAGTAGATGGATAGCTGAACGTAGAGCAGCATTACAAACTGCTATATCATATACTGGAATGCAAAATTTGGTAAAATTGAGAACAGTCAAAATAAATGTAGAACATTGAATGAATTTGTTTTTTTAGATGACGAAAATGAAAAACACAGAGGAATAAATGATGTACCAGAGTTATCATCAGATTTGGATTCAAATGAGTTTGGAATTTGGGTTGATCCAAATGGTAATAAATATTTAATTTTTCAAAATTATTGTACGTGTGAATTTCATTATTGACTATTGTTTTCTAGATGCAACTTTAGAAAATATTGCTGTTGATACATGACCAACAGTTTATACAAGTTTTCTTGGTATCACTTATCACATCGACTGAATTAGAGTATGTAACAGTTTCTTGATGTTTGTATTAGAGTAAATTTAGTTAAAATTACTAAAGCTACTGTGAAGTGAATGCATTAAATTATTTAAGAGAGAAACTAAAAATAATACATCGTGATGTAAAACGTTACGTTGTTTGGGCTGTGCTCGAACCATTAGAGTTTATATAACTATTTGCTGAATGGAAAAAATGAGACGATGTTGAAGAAATCAATTTGTAAGTATGTGCAAATAGGATGACTAGAGTATAATTGAGCAAGCATTGACAAAAAGTTTGCACAAATTTTTAATGTATGTATCTTTTTTCTTCATTTTTTAATTTCAAGGAGGGACGAAGTAAAACACCATTAAAAATATGTGAAGTTCTATCAGAATTAACACAAATTGAATATTCATTGAAAATTTTAAAAGAACGACCATTAACAGAAGGCGTAGATCCAACAAAACTTGAATTGTATTTGAACGATGATGAATTCGAATTGGCGCTAGGCATATGTAAAAGAAAATTTGAACAATTACCAATATGGTATTATTAATTTACTTTATAGAATGTACCTAAAACTTTTATGAATTAAGTATAAATAACTTTTATTAATTTTTAAAAAATTGATCATCATATAGCTATTAAGAAATTGAAAGTATAATGAATGGATTAATTAGTAAAGAAGTTATCTTGTTATCAATCCTTTGATTGGATAATTGTAATTTTAATGTGTAATTTTTAATTTGTCAGTAAGTAACCATAATAAAATTAAATCATATTGATTAGTTTAAATTTTATAGAAATGAACCAGGAAGGTGAGTATTTAAATTTTTTTAATTGAATGTAGTATTTGGTGCGAAATATAATATAATTTTATAATAAAAAGATTATAATTTTAAATTTATTTATAATTTTTTTATGTTATGCTGAATTTTAATGCATCATTTTTACTATCATTTTTGTTATAGAATGAAGTTGAAATATTAGATGATAAATTTATAGCGGTTGAATTATTGTTATACTTTTTGTTGCTGAAGTAGAAGCTGTTGGAAAGTAAGAAGAAAAATGATATTTATATTGAAATTAATATGAATTATATACATATATCGACTTCTTCCACTTCCACCTGCTTGATAACATTTCAACACGAATTCTTGTGCTGCAACATCAGCAAAATAAAAATATTGAAAACATTTGAAATTAGCAACGAAATAAAACATAATTCTAGACACTATACATTATGTGATGTCATTACATATAGAGAAAACCAAAGTCAAATTATTTTTTCAGTATTGATCTAGATTTTTTAAAGTAGAAAAACATTATTTATACACAATAACAATAATTTTACGAAAATTTACGTTCCGCCCAAACCACGAACTGCATCTTCTGCTTTCTGCATTCCTTCTACTGTCTTCAAATTCAACAAATGCACATTGTACGAGTGAATTTTAACAACAATTCTTTTAGCAAATGAATAAAACTAAATAAATAAATGATATTATTACTCTTGTTCATATAGTGTGTTAAGGGAATTTAAAATTGAATACATATATTCATTTACACTTACAACTGGATTATCATTTTATGCGCAATTATTCATATGTTTTGGCCAATGCTTATGCTGACATGGATAATCGGAGTATGATATGTTCCAGCAGCAATAGAATTGTGCCTTTTTGCCGCGTTTTCTGTCTACCTCACATGGTTTTCGTGCTTCAGCAACTAAACGTTTATCACCCTCTAAACTATTTTTAATTGTTATTACATATAATCATTAGTTCAGTGCTATGTTTCAATTCGTTTGCATGATAATGTTTCATTTTTTTTTTTTTTTCATTTCTAATTCAAGTAACTGAACTTTTGCTTCTTGAACGCCATTATTTGCCATATCATTTAAAGTTTCTTCTTGAAGAAATCAGTCACCTAATACAGAAATAAATATAATATTGCATGATGTATGCAATGTATTATTTGTTGTAATAGCAAGTAGACCACTTATTTGAAGCTGAAAGATGAAATAGATGGACAGGAATTGAACCGCAGTCTTGAGATCAGTAGCCAGTTGCTCTAACATTTACCCCCCCCCCCCGAACTCCCATACTTTATTACTACGATATTTATATAATAAAACGAAAAAGTTATTGAAAATCTATAGTTACATTACTCGTAATAGAATATTGGTTAATAATTTAATTTTGTATCTTGTAAAGTTCATCCATCCAAATCCAAAGTAAACAAATTTCTTAAAATAGAATTTTACAGATTATAATTTGATTTTTTAGTTTTTAAATTTTTAAATGTTCCAATCATTATCTGTCCTATATTATATATACCATTATTCATTATTTTTAAAATATATTTCCATTAATTAATTCATTTTTATCTTTATCTATATTCTGAACAAATTATTTTCATTTATATATTTGTAGTAGTATTTTATATATTCATTTCTATAATACAATCATTATCATTATCCTTATTATTGTAATTATTAATTTTTGTTTTCAATAATTATTATTATTAGTATACTTATTCGAAGCGTATACATGCATAATCTACTATCATATGAATGTGTATGTGCAAAATGAACAATTTTCTCACACACACAATTAAAAATTTATTCTTTTTCAACGAGAATACAACCTCTGTTCATATATAAAAACATATTTTCAAATATTCATGTATAAAGAACTGTAATATAAGAATGAATTCATACACATAATTACGTATGAACATATTATATTATAGGTATATAATATACATTTTTAACGTGAAATTTCAAACCTTTTTTCATCAGTAAAGTAAAAACGAACTAAGAATTCCGTGGCCGATGAAATATATGTAATAAATATTTGATTATGTATATCGCAATATAATTATAAAAGAACACAATATACATTATTACCACACATATAAAGTAATTATGTATATATATTCATTTCATTTTTACGAGGTATTTTTATTTTATTCTATTTATTTAAACAATTCCTGATTTATTTCAGAATTATCAACAAATATCGATATATATAGATAGATTTATTTAAATTTTTATCAGCATCAATTATGAGTTCCTTGATTTAGTATACAGTATACACACTTTATAATTGTATATAATAATTATCAATTGTAGAAAAGGAAATAAGGAATTCATTTTTACAAATAATATACCTATGTATTATAGTATTATATATTAATTTATATTTTTTATATACTTTTAATACACTTTTCAAGGACCAAAACTATAAAATAAAATAAAATAAATAACACACAAACATGTAACATACAAATACAAGTATAATATCATTCAAAATAACAACAAATATATTAAATGATAAAATATAATATACAATATGATATAATATACGAAGGATAATTATTGGAAAATGTGTAAATAACAATTATATAGCACATATCAAATCAATATAATATATGTAAATATAGGCCATATTTTTTGAAAAATGAATACGCTGTAACATTCTTTAATTTAATTTAATTTAATTTATTAAGAAGAGAGGTCAGTAAACTGCCTCCCTTCTGCCCACACCACGACCCTCCAGGGCCTTTTGGCGGTCAATAAACTTAAATAGAAAAGTACAAAATTAACAATTACTTTTAGCTTACAACCTAACAGAAAATTTGAAATTAAATATAAGTTAAAATTGAATAGTTGAAATTAAAAAGAAGACTAATGCTAATATAAACAGAACTTAACCTAGTGAGATTATATACTGAACTACTGAGAATGTGTGGCCACGTTTTTCCTTCTCCACAGCTAACGAAGAGGAAAAGAGAAAAACGGTTCCCCCCACCCTCAATAGTGCCCCTTAGGGGGACTTTTCGAACTTAACAATAACAACTTAATTAAAATTATATATAGTTTAGTTTTATTTATTTATTTATTTATATGCTATACAAAAATTATTTATTTATTTATTAATTTGATTAATTATTATTTATTACATGAGTATCATTTATTTAATTGTTCATTTATTAGTACGTACGTTAAGATAGAATGAGGCAGAAACATCCTACAACTTCATCCTTAGGTCCGCCAGAAGGTTGAACAAGGGAGAGTCCTGATCCTGAGAAGGATCAAGAAGTTTCCCTCGATCAACCGCTGACATTCCCAAAGCTGCCAGTCTCATCCTAACAGTAGGGCAGTCAAGTAAAAGTCTTGTCGCAGTCTTGTGGGCATCCTGAATACCACAAGGGCAGGATAACATTCCCGTGCGATTAGGAGGGAGGGGGTTTGTTATCCTCGTATGTCCAGTTCGCAAACGGAAGAGTGAAATCTGCCGAGACCTGCCTTGCAAAGAATTGTATTTCGGAGTAACGAGACCAGGATTTAACTCCCAGTACTCGCGAGTGGTGTCTGTGTCCAAGTCGAGGAAAGCAGCCAGCCTTCTCTCTCTCAACTTGCCAAGACCCATTCTGAAAATGGCATGAGGGCTAGGGGGAACAAGCATATGTGGTGCCGGAATGGAACCAATGGCTGCTTTGGCGGCCCGGTCAGCCTGCTCATTACCCTCTATACCCACATGTCCAGGTATCCAGCACACTCGCATATCATACCGGTTGACGAGCCCCCGAATACAATGTACTAAGGAGTCATCATTTTTGGTGTTCTGGAGTGCTCGAATAGTGGATAGAGAGTCAGTGAAGATCACCCTACGCCTGGAGTTATTGGCTTTCAAGGAGGCAGCAATCCACACTGCCACCAATTCAGCATCAAACACCTCGGCTGTTGATGGTAATCTTCTCTGAGCTCTCACCCTCCAAACGAACTCTCTATCCTTAGATACGACCGCCACTCCGACACCAGCCGTGGATTTGCTGGCGTCGGTGTAGTAGTGTACCCTGTCTCGAAACTCACCACAAATCTCCGCATGCAGAGCGCGGTAGATTTCGGGACTGGTGACATCCTTGCGGTATTCACTAAACCTGTCCAGTATAAGGATTTTGTCGTTGAATGGAAGTGTTAAAGGGGGGATTTGAGATAGCTGATTAGGAAATGAACCCTCTAAGCGAGGAATCATCATAACCGAGCTTCTAAGGGTGGATGTGACTTTGTAAGGATTATTGTTAAGGAAATCCCAGACGAGTCCAAACAGCGGCGATCTAGGATCACAAATCTGCCTGGACGCAAACCTAAGTCTAAGCTTCTTAATTCTATCCTGGATACTCCAACTACCACATTCTGCTAAGAGAATGGGTATTGGAGTAGAGGGGAAAGCCCCAGACGCTACCCTGAGAATAGAATTAATTGCCGATTGAATACTTTTTAAAGAAGTTGGTGAACAATCACCATACAGGGTGAGACCATACCCTGTTATGCCGTTTATCAGGACGTTGGCAATATGAATGAGTGCCGATGGAGGGGCACCCAATCTGCCTGCTGCAAGTGATTTGATGAGGTTGTGAACTTTTTTGAGTTTTGCCACTACTTTGTTCACCTGAGTATTCCAGAGAGCCCGCTTTTCAAAGTGGACTCCCAGAATCTTTAAACTTTGCGATGGCAGCACTACGCGTGTGTCAATACACAAACTGCTCACGAAACAATTACGTTTACGACACACATGTAAGAATTCCACTTTTTCAAGAGGAATTCTGCCGCCATTTTCTGAAGCCCATCTAAGGGCAGTTTCTGAAGCTCCTCGAAGTTCAGTCATTGTCTCTGGAGTACAGCTGGTGGTGCTGAGCAAGACATTATCAGCATAAACCAACACTTTAATGTTGGTGAATCTAGCCAGTTCCACCATTAACGAATCCAAATAGACAATGAGCAATGTTGTGGATAATGGTGACCCTTGCGGGATCCCATTGTCCAGAGTGAAGCGGTTAGAAAAATAGCCATTGGTGCAGACCTTGATCTGTCTGTTTGACATAAAGCTCAAAATGGTTTTGACAAAGCCTGGGTCGACTCCCCAGGAGATTAGTTTATTGCATACTACATACGCTGGAATTTTATCGTATGCTTTTTCTAGGTCGAGTGAAACAACACTCGAATGACCCCCCTCGAGCAAGGAAGAAGCCAGCCCATCTTCCAAGTCGTGGAGGAGGGTGATAGTCCCTCTTCGCGGGCGGAATCCGTGTTGACCTGTGTGGAGAAGGTCCTCAGTAACCACCTGCAGTCTTGTGCCCATAATCTTTTCTAATGTTTTAGATAAACACGAGAGAAGGGATATGGGTCGAAAGTCAAGTGCACGTTTAGCAGTTGAAAACTGCTTGGGAATCGGTATGAGTGTGGCTAACTTCCAGTCGTGTGGGAAGGTTCCAGCTTTCAGAATTTTAGAATACAAGTTAATTATTCTTGTCTTTATCTCGACCGGGAGATTACTTATCATGCGGTAGCTGATTTGGTCTCCACCCGGAGTTGAACCTTTGAAAGACTTAAGGGTACTTTCAAGTTCAACGAGCGTGACCTCCTCAGCAAGGTGGTGTCTCACATGATAAGAATCATCGATCGAAAACTCGGACTTCTGATGCAATACCGATTCAACCATGTTCAAGTCGCATGATACTGCGGACCACGAGGACGCGAATTCGTCTGCGATCTCAAGTGGGTCTGAAATAGATCCGTCAACTGTCAATAGAGATAGCACTGCTGAAGGGGGTCTGCCGTACAGGCGTCTCACCTTCCTCCATGCATCTCCCAGCGAGTCAGACGGGTCTATGGATTGAGCGAATGCCTGCCAAGAGGCCTTTTTCGCTCTTCTACAAGATCTTCTCACTTGAGCTGCCAGGTTTTTAAAAGAAATTGAATTTTCTGGCGTGGGGTTACGTTGGAAAGTCTTCCAAGCTCTGTTTTTAACCTTGATGAGGTTCTTTATGTCAATTGAAAGCCAACTAGGTTCAGGACAGGGTTTGGCCTGCACTGAAGGCATGGAAAGGGAGGCAGCAGCTTTAATAATTTTTCTAATTTGTGCCGATTCTTTATTGATATTGCTGCTGGGAGGGAAAACCCGATTAAATCTCAGCGCAGATAGGGAGAAAATGGCCCAATCTGCTTTTGCTTCGACAAGTCGGGATAAGTTACGTCTGATTGTAACTTTATTAATACTTTTAATTACTATAGGAAAGTGATCGCTTCCCTCTGGGTTGTCGTGGAGGTACCAAGACAAACTGCTAGCAAGATTGCTAGTGGCCAGACTGAGGTCAATTGCGGAGCTAGTGTTGTGTGTCGAAGACACGAAAGTGTGGGCTCCGTCATTAAGCAAAGTCACGTCTGAATCTGTGATCCAGTCCGCAATAAGTGTGCCCCTGGGGTCTACTCGGTGATCACCCCAAAAGTAGTGGTGGGCGTTAAAATCACCGCCAATTATAGAAGAAGGGGGGAGTTGATTAAGAAAATATGTGAGTGAGGGGGTGTCGAGAATGTCAGTTCTTGACAAATATACCGAAGAAAAAGCCACTGGAGGAGACGTGTGTACGACGACAGACACGTTTAGAAAATTTGACGAGATGTCAAGAAGAGAGTGGCTAAGACTAGATCGTACTAGAATTGCAACTCCCCGTGAACTGGTAAAGGAAACACTGTCAGAGAAGTGACAGGTGTATCCTTTAAAGTTCGAAGGGGTACTGGGAGGATGTATTAGGGTTTCCTGTAAAAGGATAATGTGTGGTTTGTAATAATTGATGAGCAATTCAAGACTGTGTTGATTTGCTCGAAAACCTCTCATGTTCCATTGCAGGCAGGTGAGCTCTCGAGATGAGATTTGAAAGCTCGACATGAGGCTGAGAAAAATTGAAAAATTGAAACTAGATGTCTAAATTCAAAATTTCAATCAGCCAGAGGTTTGCAGAGGATCCGGAGACGAGCCAAACACTTAGAGTATCGGTTCCGCATCCATTTCCTCTTCGCCTAAGGACGAAAAGACGGGGAAGAAGGGAAGATAGATGGTGTCATGTTTTTTGCAGTATTCATCAAAGCTTAAGCCTGAATCAAGGTAGTTGTTACCTTGAAGAGACTTAAACTTATTTAGCAAGAGGGAAGACGGAATATCCAGAAGTCGAAGTTTATCAACTTCGAGGTCGATGTCTGGAGTAGCCGTAAGGTCAAAGTTGTTGAGTTGTTCGATGTGTTGTGGTTCTAGGTATGTTTGTGTAGAAGGATCTTGAATTTGGGGTTGTGTGTTATGTGATTGATTTAGTATTAGTTGTTGTGGTTGTTGTGGGTGTTGTTGTTGTGGTTGTTGTGGTTGTTGTGGTTGTTGTTGTTGTGGTAAAGTTTGTTTTTTACTTGGAGTTATTTGTTGTGTAGGAGATTTTTGTTGGATAAGTGGTTGAGTTTGTTGTTGTTGAGGTTGTTGTTGTTGTGGTTGTTGTCGTTTATTTTTTACTTGTTTTTTGGGAACCAAAGTAGATGACTGGTCATCTAAATTAATAACAGAGGTTCCAGTGTTTATTGACTGGGAGGTAGAAGGGGGTTGAATTGAAGAAATTTGTGGTTTATTTACAGAGGGGTTGCTTTTGCGTGAGGGTACAGGGGATTTTTTAGGGGAAGTGGGAATAGGCTGAGGGGTGGATTGATTGTTATTAAGGGTGGACTGGGTACTAATTGGAATAAGGTTTGAATTTGAGCTGGCAGCCACAGAAGCAAAGGAGTCGCTACCTACTCGTCTATTTATAAAATTTAATGAATTAATATTGTTTAATCTATTGTTTAACGTCGATGATGCACCCGGGTTACGCTCAAAATATTTTTTGCGCGCTTGATACTTGGTGCATCTTTCACGTTGCATAATGTCTAGGATATCTTGTTCCCTGATGAACATAGGACAGTTCTTATCACTTGCACTGTGTCCCAGTGCACAGTTGATGCAGACTGTCTTGCTGCAAGGACCAGCATGAGCAGAAGTACCACAACCAGCACAGTGAGGGTCATCGGGGGTGGGGCAGCGAGTACTTGTATGGCCAATCTTTTGGCAGTTTCGGCATCTCATTGGAGTCATTTTGTACTCCCTTACTGAGACCCGAAAGACACCACAAAGCTTGACGTGAGATGGTATAGAGTGGTTGTCAAAGGTGAGGACAACTGTACCTGTGGCCGCATTCGTCCCTTGTCTCCGGATTTGCCTAGCTGAAGTTACACCATAGCTAGCCAGGTCCTCGACGATGTCTTTTTCAGTAACAAATTTTAGCACTGAGGAGGAAATGACACCTCTAGATGTGTTAAGTGCAGCTACATATTCAACATGTATTGGAATCGTAGTATTTCCAATCAGTTGAAGATTAGTGGTCTTCACAAACTTCTCGGCAATAGCCTTGGACTTGACTAGGAGTTGGATGCGACCATCGTTCCTCCAGTCAACATCCTGTATATCTTTTGAGATAGCAGTGAGGGCCTTCAACACAAAAAAGATGTTGAATTCCTCCATTCTGCAGTATTTGATTTTTCCATCATCTGATGGGGAGCCTGATGGTTGTCTCGAACTAATGATGATGTATTTGGAATCATCGGTCGGGGCCGATTTCTCAAAGAGAGGTGGGAAGTTCAAGTTGGATTGGATACCAATAAATTCCTTCCTGCTCTTGGGGACTTTCCTCTTTTTAAGAGGATGATTTTGGTTTTCCACCCCAAGGAGGGAAAACCTATTTTGGTCCACCCCGGGGGGCGAACTCATCTTACCTAGATCTTCTGTTGCTGAGTGTATACCTGATTCTTCTAATGGTAAGATGGAACCTGTGAAAATAACTGAACTAAGTACTATCTATTTTTGAATTTAGAAAAAGGTCTCTAATTTATTCACTCCTTTTTACACTATATTTATTTTACTATCTATGTTTTAATTGTACTAAATTTAATTACATCAAAGATGAAGTCCTTTTTAATCACTAAAAAGTTTTTTTTTTTCACTAATTGAATTTCATTAGCGATGGCGTCACTAAATTTAATTACATTAAAATGGAGTCCTTTTTTCACTAAATAAGTTTTTATTTCACTTTTCACTATAAATTATATCTAGATTTAATATCATTAAAAATGGAGTCCTATTTCCACTAATTAAGTTTTTGTTTCATTAATTTAATTACATTAACACTTGCGTCTTTTTAATAAATTTATTTAATATTTAAAACTGTCTCTTATTTATTCATTTATTCAGTCCTTATTTGCTATAATTTTATTCACTATTCTTAATTTTCTATATACTCAGTCCTTTTTCACTATATTATATCAATGCCTTTATATTTAAATAAAACAAAATGGCAGAATCATCAAAACTTTCCACTGTGATTTTTAAAATTTACGTATGAAAACAGATGCACTATGGCATCGTATTATAAATAAACTATGTCGTCCTTTTTTTTAAAACTCAATACATTTTTATTCACTTTTCAAATAAACATTTTAACTCAAAATTACCATACAGCATGAGTCAAAACTAAATAAAATGGAGTCCTTGTATCCAACACCAAATTTGTATAATATTTTGTAACACAATTTTAATTAAGATTATTATTAATAATTTCACGAGCGAACAACACATGCGAAAAATTTATATTATACACTTTATACTGTAGCTATTATTATTAATAGCTGAAACAATCAATATATATATAAACACTGAGTCCTTATTTCAAATACTGTAGCTATTAATAGCTAAAACAAATCAATATATAAAATAACATTGAGTCCTTATTTCAAATCTAAAAAACTTAAATTTTACACCAGAAAGGCGTCCATTTTGAAAATTATTAAATAAAAACAATTTACTTTCACGAGCGAACAAAACATGCGACTGTAACCTACCGATGTTACAGGTAGACTGAAGTCGATATATGTATATAATTCATATTAATTTCAATATAAATATCATTTTTCTTCTTACTTTCCAACAGCTTCTACTTCAGCAACAAAAAGTATAACAATAATTCAACCGCTATAAATTTATCATCTAATATTTCAACTTCATTCTATAACAAAAATGATAGTAAAAATGATGCATTAAAATTCAGCATAACATAAAAAAATTATAAATAAATTTAAAATTATAATCTTTTTATTATAAAATTATATTATATTTCGCACCAAATACTACATTCAATTAAAAAAATTTAAATACTCACCTTCCTGGTTCATTTCTATAAAATTTAAACTAATCAATATGATTTAATTTTATTATGGTTACTTACTGACAAATTAAAAATTACACATTAAAATTACAATTATCCAATCAAAGGATTGATAACAAGATAACTTCTTTACTAATTAATCCATTCATTATACTTTCAATTTCTTAATAGCTATATGATGATCAATTTTTTAAAAATTAATAAAAGTTATTTATACTTAATTCATAAAAGTTTTAGGTACATTCTATAAAGTAAATTAATAATACCATATTGGTAATTGTTCAAATTTTCTTTTACATATGCCTAGCGCCAATTCGAATTCATCATCGTTCAAATACAATTCAAGTTTTGTTGGATCTACGCCTTCTGTTAATGGTCGTTCTTTTAAAATTTTCAATGAATATTCAATTTGTGTTAATTCTGATAGAACTTCACATATTTTTAATGGTGTTTTACTTCGTCCCTCCTTGAAATTAAAAAATGAAGAAAAAAGATACATACATTAAAAATTTGTGCAAACTTTTTGTCAATGCTTGCTCAATTATACTCTAGTCATCCTATTTGCACATACTTACAAATTGATTTCTTCAACATCGTCTCATTTTTTCCATTCAGCAAATAGTTATATAAACTCTAATGGTTCGAGCACAGCCCAAACAACGTAACGTTTTACATCACGATGTATTATTTTTAGTTTCTCTCTTAAATAATTTAATGCATTCACTTCACAGTAGCTTTAGTAATTTTAACTAAATTTACTCTAATACAAACATCAAGAAACTGTTACATACTCTAATTCAGTCGATGTGATACCAAGAAAACTTGTATAAACTGTTGGTCATGTATCAACAGCAATATTTTCTAAAGTTGCATCTAGAAAACAATAGTCAATAATGAAATTCACACGTACAATAATTTTGAAAAATTAAATATTTATTACCATTTGGATCAACCCAAATTCCAAACTCATTTGAATCCAAATCTGATGATAACTCTGGTACATCATTTATTCCTCTGTGCTTTTCATTTTCGTCATCTAAAAAAACAAATTCATTCAATGTTCTACATTTATTTTGACTGTTCTCAATTTTACCAAATTTTGCATTCCAGTATATGATATAGCAGTTTGTAATGCAGCTCTACGTTCAGCTATCCATCAGATACCATTTTTTTTTTTTTAAATTATTGATTACTATTGGACCCATTCAAATTCCAAACTCAATTAAATCGAAATCTGATGATAATTCTGGTACATTATTTGAAACATCCTATAAAATATTTTCATATTTTTATGAATTTTCCGATGATATTTCTGTGATTATGACATCATAATTATCAATTTCATTCCATCTGAATCATCATCAACCAACCTACTTGTTACCAGTTGTAGACGATTTTTATCTATTTAAATGTATGAAACTAGAAACTATGTTAACTATTAAAACTATTTCCATCTACTAACATCTGCTCGATTATCATTATTTGTTGGAGTATCACGATCACGATTCTCACTATTGACTGTAAAATTCAAATAAAAATAAAAAAATTAAGTAAATTATTAAATTAAATTTTCAATTGTAAACAGAAACACACTTTTAACTTTTAACTCTTCTTCTGGCCACCATCCAAACCATATCCAATTGATTTCAATTTCAATGATGATTCAATTGCATTTTAATATAATTTTTTTGACATTATTGATAACATATGCAAAATATTATCTGTAACCACAAACACAATATGTGGTGTTTCACTCGTGTTTTTCATTTTTGATTTTACGTTTTGAATTTTCTTCACTTATATTATTAATAAATATATTAAATGTATAACACATTTTAATACA
This sequence comes from Villa cingulata, assembly GCA_951394055.1. NCBI lineage: Eukaryota > Metazoa > Arthropoda > Insecta > Diptera > Bombyliidae > Villa > Villa cingulata. Next base: position 25,838 of record OX596018.1, read on the forward strand.
CGATCAAAATACACGATCAATATACTTGTCGTATTTGTAATAATTTCTGTGATTCTAATATTTTACTAGTTAATAATGTAAATACCGATAATACATCATCAAATAATGGTATATTATGACCAATTAAATTATTAACAGCAGTTACATCATTAAAACGATCATATAAATCTAACATTAAATGTACTAATGCTTGTGCTGTAAAACATGTATCCGAATATAATATTGAGAAACGTTCAACACGAATCTTCCGTTGTAATGCGAATCTCCATAAATCGATACATCTTTGAAAACGAAATGATTCCACATATGATGCTCCATATGAAACATTAGACGAAATAGCATATCCTTATGATAGATTCCCAATATTCATTCACAAATCAATAAACTTTGAATTCTCATTGCATCAACATCTGTAGCTATTACATCGAGCTCTTGCATTGTTGTAAATTCAACAGCATTACCAAATGCTGGACGAAGTGGTACTTCTGGAAGTTTTCTGATCTGTTCTGCTTCTGTTCGGAATCGCATATGATGTGCTAGTCTCTAATGTAACATAGCAACTCTAGTTTCATCGTATTCATCCAAGAATGTTGATCAAATTAGTTCATGTGCATCAGCTAATCTTTCAATTGAATAATGTATTCTTGATTTTAAATAATCAAATATCTGATGAACCCCTTTTAGGCATGCTGTTTGTAGAGCATCATCACCATAACGACTTTTCGCAAATGGATCAGCACCATGTTCCAACAGTAATTGTGTAGTTTCCAATCTGTAATATGATATATATGATTTTATTTGTTATTAAATTATTAAATATTTTTTTGATAAATTTGAATTATTATGAACGTACCCGTGTTCTTGTATTGCATAATGTAAAGCTGTCTTATCTTGGATATCTTTTGCATTAATATCGACACCTTTACTTATTAAATACATACACAAATGAACTGATTGTACTGAATTAATAAGATAAGTACCACCATTTACGTTTGGTAAACCAATATCAGCTCCATTTTCAACAACAAATTGTACAATTTCAGTATGAGACATGAAACATGCACTTCTGACTGGCGTTGAACCAGAATCTGATTGTGAATATGTAAATACTCACATAGATGACGGCTAATCCAGTATAGAAAAATCTCCAAAACTACTGAATATATTGAAAAATAAATCCAAATAAATTTTTTGTCCAAAAGCATAATCAACATCGTACATTTTTTTTACACATTTCCATTTTTCAATCACTTCTGTAAAATAAAATTTGTGAAAAACCAATTGGCAATGAAAGAAAATGGAAAAAATGTATAGAATAATGTTGTATTACAGTATGTATAGTGCAGTTAAGTGTATTACACTGATGTATTACAGTGGCAATACAGTGAAAATCGATAGTATTCAAATTAGATTGATAAAGCTGTAAACCTAAAGTATCAATATGTAAATCAAACTCTATGTCAATACGAGCAAGATCAATAACACTACCTTATGATTTCCATTATCATCATCATCACCACCACCGTCATTACAGTCACTATCACTATTATACCATAATCAACTTCACTGCCTAGTGCCTTTACAGTCGTCATCATAATACAAATACAGATACAAAAATCATCATAAAATCTATATGATAAAATATTCTAAATTCCGAACAATTATGATAATAATAATAATAATTCATCATTATTTAATAATATTGAAAAAAAAAAAAAAAAAAAAAAAAACAAATAGAAAATAGAAAATAAGGAAAGAATGTTACAGTATATAAATATAGTCCAGTCCAATGCAATAATGGCTTTCATTTTCTGTTTTGCCGTCCACGAAGTATCTATGTACATTACTGTCGGATTTGTTTTGGATGTCACTCGTGCTCACATTCTTTCTATTGCCTACGGAAGCACATCCTTAAAATTCCATTTCAAATGCTCCAACTTTATGCTGTTTGCAAATTTGATTGTTGCAGACTTGATTGTATCCACTGACTGAATACATCACGACAATGTATAATTACACATTCATTACTACAATATTCATCCTCCCAATCTGGATTTATAATTGCTTTATTACTGCATCCTTCACGTATATATTTTTGTAGTTGTTGATTGGTTTCTACAATATTTATAGGATGATTTCGACTCATAGATGTAATATTATTTGTAGCTGTTAAAAAATTGTTATTATTATTTTGTCTTAAAGATATTTCTGGTTAATGACTCGTACTTACATTCTTTCTATTGTCTATGTCTCCAACACATAACTTTCACTCACTTTCTTTCCTTTGAATTCTTTAATTCAACTTGATTTTTGCTTAGCTTCCCATGATAACATTAATTTTAGCTCTTTGAACTTTTGAACGGTGTGTTAGTAACGTATATGTATAAATATATCGCTTCGAATATATACATGCACAAACTTTATTTTCCATTTATACAATATGCATTGCTCTCATATTTTTATATTTTTTTACACACATAACAAACATACATATCTTTATGTATCACAAAGCATTTTGAAATTTGAATTCGAGTCCTTGTAATGAATTATTTGCCTGCAAATAGAAAAAAAATATAAAATAAGCAAGAACATTTTTACTTAACCAAGTATAAATATGCAGTATGATGATGAGTAATGAAAGATGAACATTTAATTATTTTTAAGTACACATTTAAATATATACGTATATGTTCATTTGTTCATATGTTCATACTTACAATCTTTTTTTCGATTATTTTTAGATATATATCATCATTCTCTGGGCATGGATCTAAAAGTCAAGTTGATTATGTACATCGATAGCACCAAATTCCTCCAGCTAATCAAAACTAATATCATATTTCATATTTATTTGTATAAGTGCCAGCTGATGATAACGATAAGATAATCATCTATCTATATAATAATAATAATTCATCATTAATTAATAAATAAAATATGCAATATAATACAATAGATATTATGCACACATTTTTCAATTATCCTTCGTATATTATATCATATTGTATTTTGTATATTGCAGAACAGGTAGTATAGTATCAATTATGTCTCGTTACGATTGCTCGTTCCAGATATATGGCCTATATTTGCACATATTGAGTATTACTATTATATGTATCTAAAGCCAGACACACAGAAAATTAAAACATTTTTAAAGAATGTTACAGCGTATTCATTTTTCAAAAAATATGGCCTATATTTACATATATTATATTGATTTGATATGTGCTATATAATTGTTATTTACACATTTTCCAATAATTATCCTTCGTATATTATATCATATTGTATATTATATTTTATCATTTAATATATTTGTTGTTATTTTGAATGATATTATACTTGTATTTGTATGTTACATGTTTGTGTGTTATTTATTTTATTTTATTTTATAGTTTTGGTCCTTGAAAAGTGTATTAAAAGTATATAAAAAATATAAATTAATATATAATACTATAATACATAGGTATATTATTTGTAAAAATGAATTCCTTATTTCCTTTTCTACAATTGATAATTATTATATACAATTATAAAGTGTGTATACTGTATACTAAATCAAGGAACTCATTATTGATGCTGATAAAAATTTAAATAAATCTATCTATATATATCGATATTTGTTGATAATTCTGAAATAAATCAGGAATTGTTTAAATAAATAGAATAAAATAAAAATACCTCGTAAAAATGAAATGAATATATATACATAATTACTTTATATGTGTGGTAATAATGTATATTGTGTTCTTTTATAATTATATTGCGATATACATAATCAAATATTTATTACATATATTTCATCGGCCACGGAATTCTTAGTTCGTTTTTACTTTACTGATGAAAAAAGGTTTGAAATTTCACGTTAAAAATGTATATTATATACCTATAATATAATATGTTCATACGTAATTATGTGTATGAATTCATTCTTATATTACAGTTCTTTATACATGAATATTTGAAAATATGTTTTTATATATGAACAGAGGTTGTATTCTCGTTGAAAAAGAATAAATTTTTAATTGTGTGTGTGAGAAAATTGTTCATTTTGCACATACACATTCATATGATAGTAGATTATGCATGTATACGCTTCGAATAAGTATACTAATAATAATAATTATTGAAAACAAAAATTAATAATTACAATAATAAGGATAATGATAATGATTGTATTATAGAAATGAATATATAAAATACTACTACAAATATATAAATGAAAATAATTTGTTCAGAATATAGATAAAGATAAAAATGAATTAATTAATGGAAATATATTTTAAAAATAATGAATAATGGTATATATAATATAGGACAGATAATGATTGGAACATTTAAAAATTTAAAAACTAAAAAATCAAATTATAATCTGTAAAATTCTATTTTAAGAAATTTGTTTACTTTGGATTTGGATGGATGAACTTTACAAGATACAAAATTAAATTATTAACCAATATTCTATTACGAGTAATGTAACTATAGATTTTCAATAACTTTTTCGTTTTATTATATAAATATCGTAGTAATAAAGTATGGGAGTTCGGGGGGGGTAAATGTTAGAGCAACTGGCTACTGATCTCAAGACTGCGGTTCAATTCCTGTCCATCTATTTCATCTTTCAGCTTCAAATAAGTGGTCTACTTGCTATTACAACAAATAATACATTGCATACATCATGCAATATTATATTTATTTCTGTATTAGGTGACTGATTTCTTCAAGAAGAAACTTTAAATGATATGGCAAATAATGGCGTTCAAGAAGCAAAAGTTCAGTTACTTGAATTAGAAATGAAAAAAAAAAAAAAATGAAACATTATCATGCAAACGAATTGAAACATAGCACTGAACTAATGATTATATGTAATAACAATTAAAAATAGTTTAGAGGGTGATAAACGTTTAGTTGCTGAAGCACGAAAACCATGTGAGGTAGACAGAAAACGCGGCAAAAAGGCACAATTCTATTGCTGCTGGAACATATCATACTCCGATTATCCATGTCAGCATAAGCATTGGCCAAAACATATGAATAATTGCGCATAAAATGATAATCCAGTTGTAAGTGTAAATGAATATATGTATTCAATTTTAAATTCCCTTAACACACTATATGAACAAGAGTAATAATATCATTTATTTATTTAGTTTTATTCATTTGCTAAAAGAATTGTTGTTAAAATTCACTCGTACAATGTGCATTTGTTGAATTTGAAGACAGTAGAAGGAATGCAGAAAGCAGAAGATGCAGTTCGTGGTTTGGGCGGAACGTAAATTTTCGTAAAATTATTGTTATTGTGTATAAATAATGTTTTTCTACTTTAAAAAATCTAGATCAATACTGAAAAAATAATTTGACTTTGGTTTTCTCTATATGTAATGACATCACATAATGTATAGTGTCTAGAATTATGTTTTATTTCGTTGCTAATTTCAAATGTTTTCAATATTTTTATTTTGCTGATGTTGCAGCACAAGAATTCGTGTTGAAATGTTATCAAGCAGGTGGAAGTGGAAGAAGTCGATATATGTATATAATTCATATTAATTTCAATATAAATATCATTTTTCTTCTTACTTTCCAACAGCTTCTACTTCAGCAACAAAAAGTATAACAATAATTCAACCGCTATAAATTTATCATCTAATATTTCAACTTCATTCTATAACAAAAATGATAGTAAAAATGATGCATTAAAATTCAGCATAACATAAAAAAATTATAAATAAATTTAAAATTATAATCTTTTTATTATAAAATTATATTATATTTCGCACCAAATACTACATTCAATTAAAAAAATTTAAATACTCACCTTCCTGGTTCATTTCTATAAAATTTAAACTAATCAATATGATTTAATTTTATTATGGTTACTTACTGACAAATTAAAAATTACACATTAAAATTACAATTATCCAATCAAAGGATTGATAACAAGATAACTTCTTTACTAATTAATCCATTCATTATACTTTCAATTTCTTAATAGCTATATGATGATCAATTTTTTAAAAATTAATAAAAGTTATTTATACTTAATTCATAAAAGTTTTAGGTACATTCTATAAAGTAAATTAATAATACCATATTGGTAATTGTTCAAATTTTCTTTTACATATGCCTAGCGCCAATTCGAATTCATCATCGTTCAAATACAATTCAAGTTTTGTTGGATCTACGCCTTCTGTTAATGGTCGTTCTTTTAAAATTTTCAATGAATATTCAATTTGTGTTAATTCTGATAGAACTTCACATATTTTTAATGGTGTTTTACTTCGTCCCTCCTTGAAATTAAAAAATGAAGAAAAAAGATACATACATTAAAAATTTGTGCAAACTTTTTGTCAATGCTTGCTCAATTATACTCTAGTCATCCTATTTGCACATACTTACAAATTGATTTCTTCAACATCGTCTCATTTTTTCCATTCAGCAAATAGTTATATAAACTCTAATGGTTCGAGCACAGCCCAAACAACGTAACGTTTTACATCACGATGTATTATTTTTAGTTTCTCTCTTAAATAATTTAATGCATTCACTTCACAGTAGCTTTAGTAATTTTAACTAAATTTACTCTAATACAAACATCAAGAAACTGTTACATACTCTAATTCAGTCGATGTGATACCAAGAAAACTTGTATAAACTGTTGGTCATGTATCAACAGCAATATTTTCTAAAGTTGCATCTAGAAAACAATAGTCAATAATGAAATTCACACGTACAATAATTTTGAAAAATTAAATATTTATTACCATTTGGATCAACCCAAATTCCAAACTCATTTGAATCCAAATCTGATGATAACTCTGGTACATCATTTATTCCTCTGTGCTTTTCATTTTCGTCATCTAAAAAAACAAATTCATTCAATGTTCTACATTTATTTTGACTGTTCTCAATTTTACCAAATTTTGCATTCCAGTATATGATATAGCAGTTTGTAATGCAGCTCTACGTTCAGCTATCCATCAGATACCATTTTTTTTTTTTTAAATTATTGATTACTATTGGACCCATTCAAATTCCAAACTCAATTAAATCGAAATCTGATGATAATTCTGGTACATTATTTGAAACATCCTATAAAATATTTTCATATTTTTATGAATTTTCCGATGATATTTCTGTGATTATGACATCATAATTATCAATTTCATTCCATCTGAATCATCATCAACCAACCTACTTGTTACCAGTTGTAGACGATTTTTATCTATTTAAATGTATGAAACTAGAAACTATGTTAACTATTAAAACTATTTCCATCTACTAACATCTGCTCGATTATCATTATTTGTTGGAGTATCACGATCACGATTCTCACTATTGACTGTAAAATTCAAATAAAAATAAAAAAATTAAGTAAATTATTAAATTAAATTTTCAATTGTAAACAGAAACACACTTTTAACTTTTAACTCTTCTTCTGGCCACCATCCAAACCATATCCAATTGATTTCAATTTCAATGATGATTCAATTGCATTTTAATATAATTTTTTTGACATTATTGATAACATATGCAAAATATTATCTGTAACCACAAACACAATATGTGGTGTTTCACTCGTGTTTTTCATTTTTGATTTTACGTTTTGAATTTTCTTCACTTATATTATTAATAAATATATTAAATGTATAACACATTTTAATACACGATCAAAATACACGATCAATATACTTGTCGTATTTGTAATAATTTCTGTGATTCTAATATTTTACTAGTTAATAATGTAAATACCGATAATACATCATCAAATAATGGTATATTATGACCAATTAAATTATTAACAGCAGTTACATCATTAAAACGATCATATAAATCTAACATTAAATGTACTAATGCTTGTGCTGTAAAACATGTATCCGAATATAATATTGAGAAACGTTCAACACGAATCTTCCGTTGTAATGCGAATCTCCATAAATCGATACATCTTTGAAAACGAAATGATTCCACATATGATGCTCCATATGAAACATTAGACGAAATAGCATATCCTTATGATAGATTCCCAATATTCATTCACAAATCAATAAACTTTGAATTCTCATTGCATCAACATCTGTAGCTATTACATCGAGCTCTTGCATTGTTGTAAATTCAACAGCATTACCAAATGCTGGACGAAGTGGTACTTCTGGAAGTTTTCTGATCTGTTCTGCTTCTGTTCGGAATCGCATATGATGTGCTAGTCTCTAATGTAACATAGCAACTCTAGTTTCATCGTATTCATCCAAGAATGTTGATCAAATTAGTTCATGTGCATCAGCTAATCTTTCAATTGAATAATGTATTCTTGATTTTAAATAATCAAATATCTGATGAACCCCTTTTAGGCATGCTGTTTGTAGAGCATCATCACCATAACGACTTTTCGCAAATGGATCAGCACCATGTTCCAACAGTAATTGTGTAGTTTCCAATCTGTAATATGATATATATGATTTTATTTGTTATTAAATTATTAAATATTTTTTTGATAAATTTGAATTATTATGAACGTACCCGTGTTCTTGTATTGCATAATGTAAAGCTGTCTTATCTTGGATATCTTTTGCATTAATATCGACACCTTTACTTATTAAATACATACACAAATGAACTGATTGTACTGAATTAATAAGATAAGTACCACCATTTACGTTTGGTAAACCAATATCAGCTCCATTTTCAACAACAAATTGTACAATTTCAGTATGAGACATGAAACATGCACTTCTGACTGGCGTTGAACCAGAATCTGATTGTGAATATGTAAATACTCACATAGATGACGGCTAATCCAGTATAGAAAAATCTCCAAAACTACTGAATATATTGAAAAATAAATCCAAATAAATTTTTTGTCCAAAAGCATAATCAACATCGTACATTTTTTTTACACATTTCCATTTTTCAATCACTTCTGTAAAATAAAATTTGTGAAAAACCAATTGGCAATGAAAGAAAATGGAAAAAATGTATAGAATAATGTTGTATTACAGTATGTATAGTGCAGTTAAGTGTATTACACTGATGTATTACAGTGGCAATACAGTGAAAATCGATAGTATTCAAATTAGATTGATAAAGCTGTAAACCTAAAGTATCAATATGTAAATCAAACTCTATGTCAATACGAGCAAGATCAATAACACTACCTTATGATTTCCATTATCATCATCATCACCACCACCGTCATTACAGTCACTATCACTATTATACCATAATCAACTTCACTGCCTAGTGCCTTTACAGTCGTCATCATAATACAAATACAGATACAAAAATCATCATAAAATCTATATGATAAAATATTCTAAATTCCGAACAATTATGATAATAATAATAATAATTCATCATTATTTAATAATATTGAAAAAAAAAAAAAAAAAAAAAAAAACAAATAGAAAATAGAAAATAAGGAAAGAATGTTACAGTATATAAATATAGTCCAGTCCAATGCAATAATGGCTTTCATTTTCTGTTTTGCCGTCCACGAAGTATCTATGTACATTACTGTCGGATTTGTTTTGGATGTCACTCGTGCTCACATTCTTTCTATTGCCTACGGAAGCACATCCTTAAAATTCCATTTCAAATGCTCCAACTTTATGCTGTTTGCAAATTTGATTGTTGCAGACTTGATTGTATCCACTGACTGAATACATCACGACAATGTATAATTACACATTCATTACTACAATATTCATCCTCCCAATCTGGATTTATAATTGCTTTATTACTGCATCCTTCACGTATATATTTTTGTAGTTGTTGATTGGTTTCTACAATATTTATAGGATGATTTCGACTCATAGATGTAATATTATTTGTAGCTGTTAAAAAATTGTTATTATTATTTTGTCTTAAAGATATTTCTGGTTAATGACTCGTACTTACATTCTTTCTATTGTCTATGTCTCCAACACATAACTTTCACTCACTTTCTTTCCTTTGAATTCTTTAATTCAACTTGATTTTTGCTTAGCTTCCCATGATAACATTAATTTTAGCTCTTTGAACTTTTGAACGGTGTGTTAGTAACGTATATGTATAAATATATCGCTTCGAATATATACATGCACAAACTTTATTTTCCATTTATACAATATGCATTGCTCTCATATTTTTATATTTTTTTACACACATAACAAACATACATATCTTTATGTATCACAAAGCATTTTGAAATTTGAATTCGAGTCCTTGTAATGAATTATTTGCCTGCAAATAGAAAAAAAATATAAAATAAGCAAGAACATTTTTACTTAACCAAGTATAAATATGCAGTATGATGATGAGTAATGAAAGATGAACATTTAATTATTTTTAAGTACACATTTAAATATATACGTATATGTTCATTTGTTCATATGTTCATACTTACAATCTTTTTTTCGATTATTTTTAGATATATATCATCATTCTCTGGGCATGGATCTAAAAGTCAAGTTGATTATGTACATCGATAGCACCAAATTCCTCCAGCTAATCAAAACTAATATCATATTTCATATTTATTTGTATAAGTGCCAGCTGATGATAACGATAAGATAATCATCTATCTATATAATAATAATAATTCATCATTAATTAATAAATAAAATATGCAATATAATACAATAGATATTATGCACACATTTTTCAATTATCCTTCGTATATTATATCATATTGTATTTTGTATATTGCAGAACAGGTAGTATAGTATCAATTATGTCTCGTTACGATTGCTCGTTCCAGATATATGGCCTATATTTGCACATATTGAGTATTACTATTATATGTATCTAAAGCCAGACACACAGAAAATTAAAACATTTTTAAAGAATGTTACAGCGTATTCATTTTTCAAAAAATATGGCCTATATTTACATATATTATATTGATTTGATATGTGCTATATAATTGTTATTTACACATTTTCCAATAATTATCCTTCGTATATTATATCATATTGTATATTATATTTTATCATTTAATATATTTGTTGTTATTTTGAATGATATTATACTTGTATTTGTATGTTACATGTTTGTGTGTTATTTATTTTATTTTATTTTATAGTTTTGGTCCTTGAAAAGTGTATTAAAAGTATATAAAAAATATAAATTAATATATAATACTATAATACATAGGTATATTATTTGTAAAAATGAATTCCTTATTTCCTTTTCTACAATTGATAATTATTATATACAATTATAAAGTGTGTATACTGTATACTAAATCAAGGAACTCATTATTGATGCTGATAAAAATTTAAATAAATCTATCTATATATATCGATATTTGTTGATAATTCTGAAATAAATCAGGAATTGTTTAAATAAATAGAATAAAATAAAAATACCTCGTAAAAATGAAATGAATATATATACATAATTACTTTATATGTGTGGTAATAATGTATATTGTGTTCTTTTATAATTATATTGCGATATACATAATCAAATATTTATTACATATATTTCATCGGCCACGGAATTCTTAGTTCGTTTTTACTTTACTGATGAAAAAAGGTTTGAAATTTCACGTTAAAAATGTATATTATATACCTATAATATAATATGTTCATACGTAATTATGTGTATGAATTCATTCTTATATTACAGTTCTTTATACATGAATATTTGAAAATATGTTTTTATATATGAACAGAGGTTGTATTCTCGTTGAAAAAGAATAAATTTTTAATTGTGTGTGTGAGAAAATTGTTCATTTTGCACATACACATTCATATGATAGTAGATTATGCATGTATACGCTTCGAATAAGTATACTAATAATAATAATTATTGAAAACAAAAATTAATAATTACAATAATAAGGATAATGATAATGATTGTATTATAGAAATGAATATATAAAATACTACTACAAATATATAAATGAAAATAATTTGTTCAGAATATAGATAAAGATAAAAATGAATTAATTAATGGAAATATATTTTAAAAATAATGAATAATGGTATATATAATATAGGACAGATAATGATTGGAACATTTAAAAATTTAAAAACTAAAAAATCAAATTATAATCTGTAAAATTCTATTTTAAGAAATTTGTTTACTTTGGATTTGGATGGATGAACTTTACAAGATACAAAATTAAATTATTAACCAATATTCTATTACGAGTAATGTAACTATAGATTTTCAATAACTTTTTCGTTTTATTATATAAATATCGTAGTAATAAAGTATGGGAGTTCGGGGGGGGTAAATGTTAGAGCAACTGGCTACTGATCTCAAGACTGCGGTTCAATTCCTGTCCATCTATTTCATCTTTCAGCTTCAAATAAGTGGTCTACTTGCTATTACAACAAATAATACATTGCATACATCATGCAATATTATATTTATTTCTGTATTAGGTGACTGATTTCTTCAAGAAGAAACTTTAAATGATATGGCAAATAATGGCGTTCAAGAAGCAAAAGTTCAGTTACTTGAATTAGAAATGAAAAAAAAAAAAAAATGAAACATTATCATGCAAACGAATTGAAACATAGCACTGAACTAATGATTATATGTAATAACAATTAAAAATAGTTTAGAGGGTGATAAACGTTTAGTTGCTGAAGCACGAAAACCATGTGAGGTAGACAGAAAACGCGGCAAAAAGGCACAATTCTATTGCTGCTGGAACATATCATACTCCGATTATCCATGTCAGCATAAGCATTGGCCAAAACATATGAATAATTGCGCATAAAATGATAATCCAGTTGTAAGTGTAAATGAATATATGTATTCAATTTTAAATTCCCTTAACACACTATATGAACAAGAGTAATAATATCATTTATTTATTTAGTTTTATTCATTTGCTAAAAGAATTGTTGTTAAAATTCACTCGTACAATGTGCATTTGTTGAATTTGAAGACAGTAGAAGGAATGCAGAAAGCAGAAGATGCAGTTCGTGGTTTGGGCGGAACGTAAATTTTCGTAAAATTATTGTTATTGTGTATAAATAATGTTTTTCTACTTTAAAAAATCTAGATCAATACTGAAAAAATAATTTGACTTTGGTTTTCTCTATATGTAATGACATCACATAATGTATAGTGTCTAGAATTATGTTTTATTTCGTTGCTAATTTCAAATGTTTTCAATATTTTTATTTTGCTGATGTTGCAGCACAAGAATTCGTGTTGAAATGTTATCAAGCAGGTGGAAGTGGAAGAAGTCGATATATGTATATAATTCATATTAATTTCAATATAAATATCATTTTTCTTCTTACTTTCCAACAGCTTCTACTTCAGCAACAAAAAGTATAACAATAATTCAACCGCTATAAATTTATCATCTAATATTTCAACTTCATTCTATAACAAAAATGATAGTAAAAATGATGCATTAAAATTCAGCATAACATAAAAAAATTATAAATAAATTTAAAATTATAATCTTTTTATTATAAAATTATATTATATTTCGCACCAAATACTACATTCAATTAAAAAAATTTAAATACTCACCTTCCTGGTTCATTTCTATAAAATTTAAACTAATCAATATGATTTAATTTTATTATGGTTACTTACTGACAAATTAAAAATTACACATTAAAATTACAATTATCCAATCAAAGGATTGATAACAAGATAACTTCTTTACTAATTAATCCATTCATTATACTTTCAATTTCTTAATAGCTATATGATGATCAATTTTTTAAAAATTAATAAAAGTTATTTATACTTAATTCATAAAAGTTTTAGGTACATTCTATAAAGTAAATTAATAATACCATATTGGTAATTGTTCAAATTTTCTTTTACATATGCCTAGCGCCAATTCGAATTAATCATCGTTCAAATACAATTCAAGTTTTGTTGGATCTACGCCTTCTGTTAATGGTCGTTCTTTTAAAATTTTCAATGAATATTCAATTTGTGTTAATTCTGATAGAACTTCACATATTTTTAATGGTGTTTTACTTCGTCCCTCCTTGAAATTAAAAAATGAAGAAAAAAGATACATACATTAAAAATTTGTGCAAACTTTTTGTCAATGCTTGCTCAATTATACTCTAGTCATCCTATTTGCACATACTTACAAATTGATTTCTTCAACATCGTCTCATTTTTTCCATTCAGCAAATAGTTATATAAACTCTAATGGTTCGAGCACAGCCCAAACAACGTAACGTTTTACATCACGATGTATTATTTTTAGTTTCTCTCTTAAATAATTTAATGCATTCACTTCACAGTAGCTTTAGTAATTTTAACTAAATTTACTCTAATACAAACATCAAGAAACTGTTACATACTCTAATTCAGTCGATGTGATACCAAGAAAACTTGTATAAACTGTTGGTCATGTATCAACAGCAATATTTTCTAAAGTTGCATCTAGAAAACAATAGTCAATAATGAAATTCACACGTACAATAATTTTGAAAAATTAAATATTTATTACCATTTGGATCAACCCAAATTCCAAACTCATTTGAATCCAAATCTGATGATAACTCTGGTACATCATTTATTCCTCTGTGCTTTTCATTTTCGTCATCTAAAAAAACAAATTCATTCAATGTTCTACATTTATTTTGACTGTTCTCAATTTTACCAAATTTTGCATTCCAGTATATGATATAGCAGTTTGTAATGCAGCTCTACGTTCAGCTATCCATCAGATACCATTTTTTTTTTTTTAAATTATTGATTACTATTGGACCCATTCAAATTCCAAACTCAATTAAATCGAAATCTGATGATAATTCTGGTACATTATTTGAAACATCCTATAAAATATTTTCATATTTTTATGAATTTTCCGATGATATTTCTGTGATTATGACATCATAATTATCAATTTCATTCCATCTGAATCATCATCAACCAACCTACTTGTTACCAGTTGTAGACGATTTTTATCTATTTAAATGTATGAAACTAGAAACTATGTTAACTATTAAAACTATTTCCATCTACTAACATCTGCTCGATTATCATTATTTGTTGGAGTATCACGATCACGATTCTCACTATTGACTGTAAAATTCAAATAAAAATAAAAAAATTAAGTAAATTATTAAATTAAATTTTCAATTGTAAACAGAAACACACTTTTAACTTTTAACTCTTCTTCTGGCCACCATCCAAACCATATCCAATTGATTTCAATTTCAATGATGATTCAATTGCATTTTAATATAATTTTTTTGACATTATTGATAACATATGCAAAATATTATCTGTAACCACAAACACAATATGTGGTGTTTCACTCGTGTTTTTCATTTTTGATTTTACGTTTTGAATTTTCTTCACTTATATTATTAATAAATATATTAAATGTATAACACATTTTAATACACGATCAAAATACACGATCAATATACTTGTCGTATTTGTAATAATTTCTGTGATTCTAATATTTTACTAGTTAATAATGTAAATACCGATAATACATCATCAAATAATGGTATATTATGACCAATTAAATTATTAACAGCAGTTACATCATTAAAACGATCATATAAATCTAACATTAAATGTACTAATGCTTGTGCTGTAAAACATGTATCCGAATATAATATTGAGAAACGTTCAACACGAATCTTCCGTTGTAATGCGAATCTCCATAAATCGATACATCTTTGAAAACGAAATGATTCCACATATGATGCTCCATATGAAACATTAGACGAAATAGCATATCCTTATGATAGATTCCCAATATTCATTCACAAATCAATAAACTTTGAATTCTCATTGCATCAACATCTGTAGCTATTACATCGAGCTCTTGCATTGTTGTAAATTCAACAGCATTACCAAATGCTGGACGAAGTGGTACTTCTGGAAGTTTTCTGATCTGTTCTGCTTCTGTTCGGAATCGCATATGATGTGCTAGTCTCTAATGTAACATAGCAACTCTAGTTTCATCGTATTCATCCAAGAATGTTGATCAAATTAGTTCATGTGCATCAGCTAATCTTTCAATTGAATAATGTATTCTTGATTTTAAATAATCAAATATCTGATGAACCCCTTTTAGGCATGCTGTTTGTAGAGCATCATCACCATAACGACTTTTCGCAAATGGATCAGCACCATGTTCCAACAGTAATTGTGTAGTTTCCAATCTGTAATATGATATATATGATTTTATTTGTTATTAAATTATTAAATATTTTTTTGATAAATTTGAATTATTATGAACGTACCCGTGTTCTTGTATTGCATAATGTAAAGCTGTCTTATCTTGGATATCTTTTGCATTAATATCGACACCTTTACTTATTAAATACATACACAAATGAACTGATTGTACTGAATTAATAAGATAAGTACCACCATTTACGTTTGGTAAACCAATATCAGCTCCATTTTCAACAACAAATTGTACAATTTCAGTATGAGACATGAAACATGCACTTCTGACTGGCGTTGAACCAGAATCTGATTGTGAATATGTAAATACTCACATAGATGACGGCTAATCCAGTATAGAAAAATCTCCAAAACTACTGAATATATTGAAAAATAAATCCAAATAAATTTTTTGTCCAAAAGCATAATCAACATCGTACATTTTTTTTACACATTTCCATTTTTCAATCACTTCTGTAAAATAAAATTTGTGAAAAACCAATTGGCAATGAAAGAAAATGGAAAAAATGTATAGAATAATGTTGTATTACAGTATGTATAGTGCAGTTAAGTGTATTACACTGATGTATTACAGTGGCAATACAGTGAAAATCGATAGTATTCAAATTAGATTGATAAAGCTGTAAACCTAAAGTATCAATATGTAAATCAAACTCTATGTCAATACGAGCAAGATCAATAACACTACCTTATGATTTCCATTATCATCATCATCACCACCACCGTCATTACAGTCACTATCACTATTATACCATAATCAACTTCACTGCCTAGTGCCTTTACAGTCGTCATCATAATACAAATACAGATACAAAAATCATCATAAAATCTATATGATAAAATATTCTAAATTCCGAACAATTATGATAATAATAATAATAATTCATCATTATTTAATAATATTGAAAAAAAAAAAAAAAAAAAAAAAAACAAATAGAAAATAGAAAATAAGGAAAGAATGTTACAGTATATAAATATAGTCCAGTCCAATGCAATAATGGCTTTCATTTTCTGTTTTGCCGTCCACGAAGTATCTATGTACATTACTGTCGGATTTGTTTTGGATGTCACTCGTGCTCACATTCTTTCTATTGCCTACGGAAGCACATCCTTAAAATTCCATTTCAAATGCTCCAACTTTATGCTGTTTGCAAATTTGATTGTTGCAGACTTGATTGTATCCACTGACTGAATACATCACGACAATGTATAATTACACATTCATTACTACAATATTCATCCTCCCAATCTGGATTTATAATTGCTTTATTACTGCATCCTTCACGTATATATTTTTGTAGTTGTTGATTGGTTTCTACAATATTTATAGGATGATTTCGACTCATAGATGTAATATTATTTGTAGCTGTTAAAAAATTGTTATTATTATTTTGTCTTAAAGATATTTCTGGTTAATGACTCGTACTTACATTCTTTCTATTGTCTATGTCTCCAACACATAACTTTCACTCACTTTCTTTCCTTTGAATTCTTTAATTCAACTTGATTTTTGCTTAGCTTCCCATGATAACATTAATTTTAGCTCTTTGAACTTTTGAACGGTGTGTTAGTAACGTATATGTATAAATATATCGCTTCGAATATATACATGCACAAACTTTATTTTCCATTTATACAATATGCATTGCTCTCATATTTTTATATTTTTTTACACACATAACAAACATACATATCTTTATGTATCACAAAGCATTTTGAAATTTGAATTCGAGTCCTTGTAATGAATTATTTGCCTGCAAATAGAAAAAAAATATAAAATAAGCAAGAACATTTTTACTTAACCAAGTATAAATATGCAGTATGATGATGAGTAATGAAAGATGAACATTTAATTATTTTTAAGTACACATTTAAATATATACGTATATGTTCATTTGTTCATATGTTCATACTTACAATCTTTTTTTCGATTATTTTTAGATATATATCATCATTCTCTGGGCATGGATCTAAAAGTCAAGTTGATTATGTACATCGATAGCACCAAATTCCTCCAGCTAATCAAAACTAATATCATATTTCATATTTATTTGTATAAGTGCCAGCTGATGATAACGATAAGATAATCATCTATCTATATAATAATAATAATTCATCATTAATTAATAAATAAAATATGCAATATAATACAATAGATATTATGCACACATTTTTCAATTATCCTTCGTATATTATATCATATTGTATTTTGTATATTGCAGAACAGGTAGTATAGTATCAATTATGTCTCGTTACGATTGCTCGTTCCAGATATATGGCCTATATTTGCACATATTGAGTATTACTATTATATGTATCTAAAGCCAGACACACAGAAAATTAAAACATTTTTAAAGAATGTTACAGCGTATTCATTTTTCAAAAAATATGGCCTATATTTACATATATTATATTGATTTGATATGTGCTATATAATTGTTATTTACACATTTTCCAATAATTATCCTTCGTATATTATATCATATTGTATATTATATTTTATCATTTAATATATTTGTTGTTATTTTGAATGATATTATACTTGTATTTGTATGTTACATGTTTGTGTGTTATTTATTTTATTTTATTTTATAGTTTTGGTCCTTGAAAAGTGTATTAAAAGTATATAAAAAATATAAATTAATATATAATACTATAATACATAGGTATATTATTTGTAAAAATGAATTCCTTATTTCCTTTTCTACAATTGATAATTATTATATACAATTATAAAGTGTGTATACTGTATACTAAATCAAGGAACTCATTATTGATGCTGATAAAAATTTAAATAAATCTATCTATATATATCGATATTTGTTGATAATTCTGAAATAAATCAGGAATTGTTTAAATAAATAGAATAAAATAAAAATACCTCGTAAAAATGAAATGAATATATATACATAATTACTTTATATGTGTGGTAATAATGTATATTGTGTTCTTTTATAATTATATTGCGATATACATAATCAAATATTTATTACATATATTTCATCGGCCACGGAATTCTTAGTTCGTTTTTACTTTACTGATGAAAAAAGGTTTGAAATTTCACGTTAAAAATGTATATTATATACCTATAATATAATATGTTCATACGTAATTATGTGTATGAATTCATTCTTATATTACAGTTCTTTATACATGAATATTTGAAAATATGTTTTTATATATGAACAGAGGTTGTATTCTCGTTGAAAAAGAATAAATTTTTAATTGTGTGTGTGAGAAAATTGTTCATTTTGCACATACACATTCATATGATAGTAGATTATGCATGTATACGCTTCGAATAAGTATACTAATAATAATAATTATTGAAAACAAAAATTAATAATTACAATAATAAGGATAATGATAATGATTGTATTATAGAAATGAATATATAAAATACTACTACAAATATATAAATGAAAATAATTTGTTCAGAATATAGATAAAGATAAAAATGAATTAATTAATGGAAATATATTTTAAAAATAATGAATAATGGTATATATAATATAGGACAGATAATGATTGGAACATTTAAAAATTTAAAAACTAAAAAATCAAATTATAATCTGTAAAATTCTATTTTAAGAAATTTGTTTACTTTGGATTTGGATGGATGAACTTTACAAGATACAAAATTAAATTATTAACCAATATTCTATTACGAGTAATGTAACTATAGATTTTCAATAACTTTTTCGTTTTATTATATAAATATCGTAGTAATAAAGTATGGGAGTTCGGGGGGGGTAAATGTTAGAGCAACTGGCTACTGATCTCAAGACTGCGGTTCAATTCCTGTCCATCTATTTCATCTTTCAGCTTCAAATAAGTGGTCTACTTGCTATTACAACAAATAATACATTGCATACATCATGCAATATTATATTTATTTCTGTATTAGGTGACTGATTTCTTCAAGAAGAAACTTTAAATGATATGGCAAATAATGGCGTTCAAGAAGCAAAAGTTCAGTTACTTGAATTAGAAATGAAAAAAAAAAAAAAATGAAACATTATCATGCAAACGAATTGAAACATAGCACTGAACTAATGATTATATGTAATAACAATTAAAAATAGTTTAGAGGGTGATAAACGTTTAGTTGCTGAAGCACGAAAACCATGTGAGGTAGACAGAAAACGCGGCAAAAAGGCACAATTCTATTGCTGCTGGAACATATCATACTCCGATTATCCATGTCAGCATAAGCATTGGCCAAAACATATGAATAATTGCGCATAAAATGATAATCCAGTTGTAAGTGTAAATGAATATATGTATTCAATTTTAAATTCCCTTAACACACTATATGAACAAGAGTAATAATATCATTTATTTATTTAGTTTTATTCATTTGCTAAAAGAATTGTTGTTAAAATTCACTCGTACAATGTGCATTTGTTGAATTTGAAGACAGTAGAAGGAATGCAGAAAGCAGAAGATGCAGTTCGTGGTTTGGGCGGAACGTAAATTTTCGTAAAATTATTGTTATTGTGTATAAATAATGTTTTTCTACTTTAAAAAATCTAGATCAATACTGAAAAAATAATTTGACTTTGGTTTTCTCTATATGTAATGACATCACATAATGTATAGTGTCTAGAATTATGTTTTATTTCGTTGCTAATTTCAAATGTTTTCAATATTTTTATTTTGCTGATGTTGCAGCACAAGAATTCGTGTTGAAATGTTATCAAGCAGGTGGAAGTGGAAGAAGTCGATATATGTATATAATTCATATTAATTTCAATATAAATATCATTTTTCTTCTTACTTTCCAACAGCTTCTACTTCAGCAACAAAAAGTATAACAATAATTCAACCGCTATAAATTTATCATCTAATATTTCAACTTCATTCTATAACAAAAATGATAGTAAAAATGATGCATTAAAATTCAGCATAACATAAAAAAATTATAAATAAATTTAAAATTATAATCTTTTTATTATAAAATTATATTATATTTCGCACCAAATACTACATTCAATTAAAAAAATTTAAATACTCACCTTCCTGGTTCATTTCTATAAAATTTAAACTAATCAATATGATTTAATTTTATTATGGTTACTTACTGACAAATTAAAAATTACACATTAAAATTACAATTATCCAATCAAAGGATTGATAACAAGATAACTTCTTTACTAATTAATCCATTCATTATACTTTCAATTTCTTAATAGCTATATGATGATCAATTTTTTAAAAATTAATAAAAGTTATTTATACTTAATTCATAAAAGTTTTAGGTACATTCTATAAAGTAAATTAATAATACCATATTGGTAATTGTTCAAATTTTCTTTTACATATGCCTAGCGCCAATTCGAATTCATCATCGTTCAAATACAATTCAAGTTTTGTTGGATCTACGCCTTCTGTTAATGGTCGTTCTTTTAAAATTTTCAATGAATATTCAATTTGTGTTAATTCTGATAGAACTTCACATATTTTTAATGGTGTTTTACTTCGTCCCTCCTTGAAATTAAAAAATGAAGAAAAAAGATACATACATTAAAAATTTGTGCAAACTTTTTGTCAATGCTTGCTCAATTATACTCTAGTCATCCTATTTGCACATACTTACAAATTGATTTCTTCAACATCGTCTCATTTTTTCCATTCAGCAAATAGTTATATAAACTCTAATGGTTCGAGCACAGCCCAAACAACGTAACGTTTTACATCACGATGTATTATTTTTAGTTTCTCTCTTAAATAATTTAATGCATTCACTTCACAGTAGCTTTAGTAATTTTAACTAAATTTACTCTAATACAAACATCAAGAAACTGTTACATACTCTAATTCAGTCGATGTGATACCAAGAAAACTTGTATAAACTGTTGGTCATGTATCAACAGCAATATTTTCTAAAGTTGCATCTAGAAAACAATAGTCAATAATGAAATTCACACGTACAATAATTTTGAAAAATTAAATATTTATTACCATTTGGATCAACCCAAATTCCAAACTCATTTGAATCCAAATCTGATGATAACTCTGGTACATCATTTATTCCTCTGTGCTTTTCATTTTCGTCATCTAAAAAAACAAATTCATTCAATGTTCTACATTTATTTTGACTGTTCTCAATTTTACCAAATTTTGCATTCCAGTATATGATATAGCAGTTTGTAATGCAGCTCTACGTTCAGCTATCCATCAGATACCATTTTTTTTTTTTTAAATTATTGATTACTATTGGACCCATTCAAATTCCAAACTCAATTAAATCGAAATCTGATGATAATTCTGGTACATTATTTGAAACATCCTATAAAATATTTTCATATTTTTATGAATTTTCCGATGATATTTCTGTGATTATGACATCATAATTATCAATTTCATTCCATCTGAATCATCATCAACCAACCTACTTGTTACCAGTTGTAGACGATTTTTATCTATTTAAATGTATGAAACTAGAAACTATGTTAACTATTAAAACTATTTCCATCTACTAACATCTGCTCGATTATCATTATTTGTTGGAGTATCACGATCACGATTCTCACTATTGACTGTAAAATTCAAATAAAAATAAAAAAATTAAGTAAATTATTAAATTAAATTTTCAATTGTAAACAGAAACACACTTTTAACTTTTAACTCTTCTTCTGGCCACCATCCAAACCATATCCAATTGATTTCAATTTCAATGATGATTCAATTGCATTTTAATATAATTTTTTTGACATTATTGATAACATATGCAAAATATTATCTGTAACCACAAACACAATATGTGGTGTTTCACTCGTGTTTTTCATTTTTGATTTTACGTTTTGAATTTTCTTCACTTATATTATTAATAAATATATTAAATGTATAACACATTTTAATACACGATCAAAATACACGATCAATATACTTGTCGTATTTGTAATAATTTCTGTGATTCTAATATTTTACTAGTTAATAATGTAAATACCGATAATACATCATCAAATAATGGTATATTATGACCAATTAAATTATTAACAGCAGTTACATCATTAAAACGATCATATAAATCTAACATTAAATGTACTAATGCTTGTGCTGTAAAACATGTATCCGAATATAATATTGAGAAACGTTCAACACGAATCTTCCGTTGTAATGCGAATCTCCATAAATCGATACATCTTTGAAAACGAAATGATTCCACATATGATGCTCCATATGAAACATTAGACGAAATAGCATATCCTTATGATAGATTCCCAATATTCATTCACAAATCAATAAACTTTGAATTCTCATTGCATCAACATCTGTAGCTATTACATCGAGCTCTTGCATTGTTGTAAATTCAACAGCATTACCAAATGCTGGACGAAGTGGTACTTCTGGAAGTTTTCTGATCTGTTCTGCTTCTGTTCGGAATCGCATATGATGTGCTAGTCTCTAATGTAACATAGCAACTCTAGTTTCATCGTATTCATCCAAGAATGTTGATCAAATTAGTTCATGTGCATCAGCTAATCTTTCAATTGAATAATGTATTCTTGATTTTAAATAATCAAATATCTGATGAACCCCTTTTAGGCATGCTGTTTGTAGAGCATCATCACCATAACGACTTTTCGCAAATGGATCAGCACCATGTTCCAACAGTAATTGTGTAGTTTCCAATCTGTAATATGATATATATGATTTTATTTGTTATTAAATTATTAAATATTTTTTTGATAAATTTGAATTATTATGAACGTACCCGTGTTCTTGTATTGCATAATGTAAAGCTGTCTTATCTTGGATATCTTTTGCATTAATATCGACACCTTTACTTATTAAATACATACACAAATGAACTGATTGTACTGAATTAATAAGATAAGTACCACCATTTACGTTTGGTAAACCAATATCAGCTCCATTTTCAACAACAAATTGTACAATTTCAGTATGAGACATGAAACATGCACTTCTGACTGGCGTTGAACCAGAATCTGATTGTGAATATGTAAATACTCACATAGATGACGGCTAATCCAGTATAGAAAAATCTCCAAAACTACTGAATATATTGAAAAATAAATCCAAATAAATTTTTTGTCCAAAAGCATAATCAACATCGTACATTTTTTTTACACATTTCCATTTTTCAATCACTTCTGTAAAATAAAATTTGTGAAAAACCAATTGGCAATGAAAGAAAATGGAAAAAATGTATAGAATAATGTTGTATTACAGTATGTATAGTGCAGTTAAGTGTATTACACTGATGTATTACAGTGGCAATACAGTGAAAATCGATAGTATTCAAATTAGATTGATAAAGCTGTAAACCTAAAGTATCAATATGTAAATCAAACTCTATGTCAATACGAGCAAGATCAATAACACTACCTTATGATTTCCATTATCATCATCATCACCACCACCGTCATTACAGTCACTATCACTATTATACCATAATCAACTTCACTGCCTAGTGCCTTTACAGTCGTCATCATAATACAAATACAGATACAAAAATCATCATAAAATCTATATGATAAAATATTCTAAATTCCGAACAATTATGATAATAATAATAATAATTCATCATTATTTAATAATATTGAAAAAAAAAAAAAAAAAAAAAAAAACAAATAGAAAATAGAAAATAAGGAAAGAATGTTACAGTATATAAATATAGTCCAGTCCAATGCAATAATGGCTTTCATTTTCTGTTTTGCCGTCCACGAAGTATCTATGTACATTACTGTCGGATTTGTTTTGGATGTCACTCGTGCTCACATTCTTTCTATTGCCTACGGAAGCACATCCTTAAAATTCCATTTCAAATGCTCCAACTTTATGCTGTTTGCAAATTTGATTGTTGCAGACTTGATTGTATCCACTGACTGAATACATCACGACAATGTATAATTACACATTCATTACTACAATATTCATCCTCCCAATCTGGATTTATAATTGCTTTATTACTGCATCCTTCACGTATATATTTTTGTAGTTGTTGATTGGTTTCTACAATATTTATAGGATGATTTCGACTCATAGATGTAATATTATTTGTAGCTGTTAAAAAATTGTTATTATTATTTTGTCTTAAAGATATTTCTGGTTAATGACTCGTACTTACATTCTTTCTATTGTCTATGTCTCCAACACATAACTTTCACTCACTTTCTTTCCTTTGAATTCTTTAATTCAACTTGATTTTTGCTTAGCTTCCCATGATAACATTAATTTTAGCTCTTTGAACTTTTGAACGGTGTGTTAGTAACGTATATGTATAAATATATCGCTTCGAATATATACATGCACAAACTTTATTTTCCATTTATACAATATGCATTGCTCTCATATTTTTATATTTTTTTACACACATAACAAACATACATATCTTTATGTATCACAAAGCATTTTGAAATTTGAATTCGAGTCCTTGTAATGAATTATTTGCCTGCAAATAGAAAAAAAATATAAAATAAGCAAGAACATTTTTACTTAACCAAGTATAAATATGCAGTATGATGATGAGTAATGAAAGATGAACATTTAATTATTTTTAAGTACACATTTAAATATATACGTATATGTTCATTTGTTCATATGTTCATACTTACAATCTTTTTTTCGATTATTTTTAGATATATATCATCATTCTCTGGGCATGGATCTAAAAGTCAAGTTGATTATGTACATCGATAGCACCAAATTCCTCCAGCTAATCAAAACTAATATCATATTTCATATTTATTTGTATAAGTGCCAGCTGATGATAACGATAAGATAATCATCTATCTATATAATAATAATAATTCATCATTAATTAATAAATAAAATATGCAATATAATACAATAGATATTATGCACACATTTTTCAATTATCCTTCGTATATTATATCATATTGTATTTTGTATATTGCAGAACAGGTAGTATAGTATCAATTATGTCTCGTTACGATTGCTCGTTCCAGATATATGGCCTATATTTGCACATATTGAGTATTACTATTATATGTATCTAAAGCCAGACACACAGAAAATTAAAACATTTTTAAAGAATGTTACAGCGTATTCATTTTTCAAAAAATATGGCCTATATTTACATATATTATATTGATTTGATATGTGCTATATAATTGTTATTTACACATTTTCCAATAATTATCCTTCGTATATTATATCATATTGTATATTATATTTTATCATTTAATATATTTGTTGTTATTTTGAATGATATTATACTTGTATTTGTATGTTACATGTTTGTGTGTTATTTATTTTATTTTATTTTATAGTTTTGGTCCTTGAAAAGTGTATTAAAAGTATATAAAAAATATAAATTAATATATAATACTATAATACATAGGTATATTATTTGTAAAAATGAATTCCTTATTTCCTTTTCTACAATTGATAATTATTATATACAATTATAAAGTGTGTATACTGTATACTAAATCAAGGAACTCATTATTGATGCTGATAAAAATTTAAATAAATCTATCTATATATATCGATATTTGTTGATAATTCTGAAATAAATCAGGAATTGTTTAAATAAATAGAATAAAATAAAAATACCTCGTAAAAATGAAATGAATATATATACATAATTACTTTATATGTGTGGTAATAATGTATATTGTGTTCTTTTATAATTATATTGCGATATACATAATCAAATATTTATTACATATATTTCATCGGCCACGGAATTCTTAGTTCGTTTTTACTTTACTGATGAAAAAAGGTTTGAAATTTCACGTTAAAAATGTATATTATATACCTATAATATAATATGTTCATACGTAATTATGTGTATGAATTCATTCTTATATTACAGTTCTTTATACATGAATATTTGAAAATATGTTTTTATATATGAACAGAGGTTGTATTCTCGTTGAAAAAGAATAAATTTTTAATTGTGTGTGTGAGAAAATTGTTCATTTTGCACATACACATTCATATGATAGTAGATTATGCATGTATACGCTTCGAATAAGTATACTAATAATAATAATTATTGAAAACAAAAATTAATAATTACAATAATAAGGATAATGATAATGATTGTATTATAGAAATGAATATATAAAATACTACTACAAATATATAAATGAAAATAATTTGTTCAGAATATAGATAAAGATAAAAATGAATTAATTAATGGAAATATATTTTAAAAATAATGAATAATGGTATATATAATATAGGACAGATAATGATTGGAACATTTAAAAATTTAAAAACTAAAAAATCAAATTATAATCTGTAAAATTCTATTTTAAGAAATTTGTTTACTTTGGATTTGGATGGATGAACTTTACAAGATACAAAATTAAATTATTAACCAATATTCTATTACGAGTAATGTAACTATAGATTTTCAATAACTTTTTCGTTTTATTATATAAATATCGTAGTAATAAAGTATGGGAGTTCGGGGGGGGTAAATGTTAGAGCAACTGGCTACTGATCTCAAGACTGCGGTTCAATTCCTGTCCATCTATTTCATCTTTCAGCTTCAAATAAGTGGTCTACTTGCTATTACAACAAATAATACATTGCATACATCATGCAATATTATATTTATTTCTGTATTAGGTGACTGATTTCTTCAAGAAGAAACTTTAAATGATATGGCAAATAATGGCGTTCAAGAAGCAAAAGTTCAGTTACTTGAATTAGAAATGAAAAAAAAAAAAAAATGAAACATTATCATGCAAACGAATTGAAACATAGCACTGAACTAATGATTATATGTAATAACAATTAAAAATAGTTTAGAGGGTGATAAACGTTTAGTTGCTGAAGCACGAAAACCATGTGAGGTAGACAGAAAACGCGGCAAAAAGGCACAATTCTATTGCTGCTGGAACATATCATACTCCGATTATCCATGTCAGCATAAGCATTGGCCAAAACATATGAATAATTGCGCATAAAATGATAATCCAGTTGTAAGTGTAAATGAATATATGTATTCAATTTTAAATTCCCTTAACACACTATATGAACAAGAGTAATAATATCATTTATTTATTTAGTTTTATTCATTTGCTAAAAGAATTGTTGTTAAAATTCACTCGTACAATGTGCATTTGTTGAATTTGAAGACAGTAGAAGGAATGCAGAAAGCAGAAGATGCAGTTCGTGGTTTGGGCGGAACGTAAATTTTCGTAAAATTATTGTTATTGTGTATAAATAATGTTTTTCTACTTTAAAAAATCTAGATCAATACTGAAAAAATAATTTGACTTTGGTTTTCTCTATATGTAATGACATCACATAATGTATAGTGTCTAGAATTATGTTTTATTTCGTTGCTAATTTCAAATGTTTTCAATATTTTTATTTTGCTGATGTTGCAGCACAAGAATTCGTGTTGAAATGTTATCAAGCAGGTGGAAGTGGAAGAAGTCGATATATGTATATAATTCATATTAATTTCAATATAAATATCATTTTTCTTCTTACTTTCCAACAGCTTCTACTTCAGCAACAAAAAGTATAACAATAATTCAACCGCTATAAATTTATCATCTAATATTTCAACTTCATTCTATAACAAAAATGATAGTAAAAATGATGCATTAAAATTCAGCATAACATAAAAAAATTATAAATAAATTTAAAATTATAATCTTTTTATTATAAAATTATATTATATTTCGCACCAAATACTACATTCAATTAAAAAAATTTAAATACTCACCTTCCTGGTTCATTTCTATAAAATTTAAACTAATCAATATGATTTAATTTTATTATGGTTACTTACTGACAAATTAAAAATTACACATTAAAATTACAATTATCCAATCAAAGGATTGATAACAAGATAACTTCTTTACTAATTAATCCATTCATTATACTTTCAATTTCTTAATAGCTATATGATGATCAATTTTTTAAAAATTAATAAAAGTTATTTATACTTAATTCATAAAAGTTTTAGGTACATTCTATAAAGTAAATTAATAATACCATATTGGTAATTGTTCAAATTTTCTTTTACATATGCCTAGCGCCAATTCGAATTCATCATCGTTCAAATACAATTCAAGTTTTGTTGGATCTACGCCTTCTGTTAATGGTCGTTCTTTTAAAATTTTCAATGAATATTCAATTTGTGTTAATTCTGATAGAACTTCACATATTTTTAATGGTGTTTTACTTCGTCCCTCCTTGAAATTAAAAAATGAAGAAAAAAGATACATACATTAAAAATTTGTGCAAACTTTTTGTCAATGCTTGCTCAATTATACTCTAGTCATCCTATTTGCACATACTTACAAATTGATTTCTTCAACATCGTCTCATTTTTTCCATTCAGCAAATAGTTATATAAACTCTAATGGTTCGAGCACAGCCCAAACAACGTAACGTTTTACATCACGATGTATTATTTTTAGTTTCTCTCTTAAATAATTTAATGCATTCACTTCACAGTAGCTTTAGTAATTTTAACTAAATTTACTCTAATACAAACATCAAGAAACTGTTACATACTCTAATTCAGTCGATGTGATACCAAGAAAACTTGTATAAACTGTTGGTCATGTATCAACAGCAATATTTTCTAAAGTTGCATCTAGAAAACAATAGTCAATAATGAAATTCACACGTACAATAATTTTGAAAAATTAAATATTTATTACCATTTGGATCAACCCAAATTCCAAACTCATTTGAATCCAAATCTGATGATAACTCTGGTACATCATTTATTCCTCTGTGCTTTTCATTTTCGTCATCTAAAAAAACAAATTCATTCAATGTTCTACATTTATTTTGACTGTTCTCAATTTTACCAAATTTTGCATTCCAGTATATGATATAGCAGTTTGTAATGCAGCTCTACGTTCAGCTATCCATCAGATACCATTTTTTTTTTTTTAAATTATTGATTACTATTGGACCCATTCAAATTCCAAACTCAATTAAATCGAAATCTGATGATAATTCTGGTACATTATTTGAAACATCCTATAAAATATTTTCATATTTTTATGAATTTTCCGATGATATTTCTGTGATTATGACATCATAATTATCAATTTCATTCCATCTGAATCATCATCAACCAACCTACTTGTTACCAGTTGTAGACGATTTTTATCTATTTAAATGTATGAAACTAGAAACTATGTTAACTATTAAAACTATTTCCATCTACTAACATCTGCTCGATTATCATTATTTGTTGGAGTATCACGATCACGATTCTCACTATTGACTGTAAAATTCAAATAAAAATAAAAAAATTAAGTAAATTATTAAATTAAATTTTCAATTGTAAACAGAAACACACTTTTAACTTTTAACTCTTCTTCTGGCCACCATCCAAACCATATCCAATTGATTTCAATTTCAATGATGATTCAATTGCATTTTAATATAATTTTTTTGACATTATTGATAACATATGCAAAATATTATCTGTAACCACAAACACAATATGTGGTGTTTCACTCGTGTTTTTCATTTTTGATTTTACGTTTTGAATTTTCTTCACTTATATTATTAATAAATATATTAAATGTATAACACATTTTAATACACGATCAAAATACACGATCAATATACTTGTCGTATTTGTAATAATTTCTGTGATTCTAATATTTTACTAGTTAATAATGTAAATACCGATAATACATCATCAAATAATGGTATATTATGACCAATTAAATTATTAACAGCAGTTACATCATTAAAACGATCATATAAATCTAACATTAAATGTACTAATGCTTGTGCTGTAAAACATGTATCCGAATATAATATTGAGAAACGTTCAACACGAATCTTCCGTTGTAATGCGAATCTCCATAAATCGATACATCTTTGAAAACGAAATGATTCCACATATGATGCTCCATATGAAACATTAGACGAAATAGCATATCCTTATGATAGATTCCCAATATTCATTCACAAATCAATAAACTTTGAATTCTCATTGCATCAACATCTGTAGCTATTACATCGAGCTCTTGCATTGTTGTAAATTCAACAGCATTACCAAATGCTGGACGAAGTGGTACTTCTGGAAGTTTTCTGATCTGTTCTGCTTCTGTTCGGAATCGCATATGATGTGCTAGTCTCTAATGTAACATAGCAACTCTAGTTTCATCGTATTCATCCAAGAATGTTGATCAAATTAGTTCATGTGCATCAGCTAATCTTTCAATTGAATAATGTATTCTTGATTTTAAATAATCAAATATCTGATGAACCCCTTTTAGGCATGCTGTTTGTAGAGCATCATCACCATAACGACTTTTCGCAAATGGATCAGCACCATGTTCCAACAGTAATTGTGTAGTTTCCAATCTGTAATATGATATATATGATTTTATTTGTTATTAAATTATTAAATATTTTTTTGATAAATTTGAATTATTATGAACGTACCCGTGTTCTTGTATTGCATAATGTAAAGCTGTCTTATCTTGGATATCTTTTGCATTAATATCGACACCTTTACTTATTAAATACATACACAAATGAACTGATTGTACTGAATTAATAAGATAAGTACCACCATTTACGTTTGGTAAACCAATATCAGCTCCATTTTCAACAACAAATTGTACAATTTCAGTATGAGACATGAAACATGCACTTCTGACTGGCGTTGAACCAGAATCTGATTGTGAATATGTAAATACTCACATAGATGACGGCTAATCCAGTATAGAAAAATCTCCAAAACTACTGAATATATTGAAAAATAAATCCAAATAAATTTTTTGTCCAAAAGCATAATCAACATCGTACATTTTTTTTACACATTTCCATTTTTCAATCACTTCTGTAAAATAAAATTTGTGAAAAACCAATTGGCAATGAAAGAAAATGGAAAAAATGTATAGAATAATGTTGTATTACAGTATGTATAGTGCAGTTAAGTGTATTACACTGATGTATTACAGTGGCAATACAGTGAAAATCGATAGTATTCAAATTAGATTGATAAAGCTGTAAACCTAAAGTATCAATATGTAAATCAAACTCTATGTCAATACGAGCAAGATCAATAACACTACCTTATGATTTCCATTATCATCATCATCACCACCACCGTCATTACAGTCACTATCACTATTATACCATAATCAACTTCACTGCCTAGTGCCTTTACAGTCGTCATCATAATACAAATACAGATACAAAAATCATCATAAAATCTATATGATAAAATATTCTAAATTCCGAACAATTATGATAATAATAATAATAATTCATCATTATTTAATAATATTGAAAAAAAAAAAAAAAAAAAAAAAAACAAATAGAAAATAGAAAATAAGGAAAGAATGTTACAGTATATAAATATAGTCCAGTCCAATGCAATAATGGCTTTCATTTTCTGTTTTGCCGTCCACGAAGTATCTATGTACATTACTGTCGGATTTGTTTTGGATGTCACTCGTGCTCACATTCTTTCTATTGCCTACGGAAGCACATCCTTAAAATTCCATTTCAAATGCTCCAACTTTATGCTGTTTGCAAATTTGATTGTTGCAGACTTGATTGTATCCACTGACTGAATACATCACGACAATGTATAATTACACATTCATTACTACAATATTCATCCTCCCAATCTGGATTTATAATTGCTTTATTACTGCATCCTTCACGTATATATTTTTGTAGTTGTTGATTGGTTTCTACAATATTTATAGGATGATTTCGACTCATAGATGTAATATTATTTGTAGCTGTTAAAAAATTGTTATTATTATTTTGTCTTAAAGATATTTCTGGTTAATGACTCGTACTTACATTCTTTCTATTGTCTATGTCTCCAACACATAACTTTCACTCACTTTCTTTCCTTTGAATTCTTTAATTCAACTTGATTTTTGCTTAGCTTCCCATGATAACATTAATTTTAGCTCTTTGAACTTTTGAACGGTGTGTTAGTAACGTATATGTATAAATATATCGCTTCGAATATATACATGCACAAACTTTATTTTCCATTTATACAATATGCATTGCTCTCATATTTTTATATTTTTTTACACACATAACAAACATACATATCTTTATGTATCACAAAGCATTTTGAAATTTGAATTCGAGTCCTTGTAATGAATTATTTGCCTGCAAATAGAAAAAAAATATAAAATAAGCAAGAACATTTTTACTTAACCAAGTATAAATATGCAGTATGATGATGAGTAATGAAAGATGAACATTTAATTATTTTTAAGTACACATTTAAATATATACGTATATGTTCATTTGTTCATATGTTCATACTTACAATCTTTTTTTCGATTATTTTTAGATATATATCATCATTCTCTGGGCATGGATCTAAAAGTCAAGTTGATTATGTACATCGATAGCACCAAATTCCTCCAGCTAATCAAAACTAATATCATATTTCATATTTATTTGTATAAGTGCCAGCTGATGATAACGATAAGATAATCATCTATCTATATAATAATAATAATTCATCATTAATTAATAAATAAAATATGCAATATAATACAATAGATATTATGCACACATTTTTCAATTATCCTTCGTATATTATATCATATTGTATTTTGTATATTGCAGAACAGGTAGTATAGTATCAATTATGTCTCGTTACGATTGCTCGTTCCAGATATATGGCCTATATTTGCACATATTGAGTATTACTATTATATGTATCTAAAGCCAGACACACAGAAAATTAAAACATTTTTAAAGAATGTTACAGCGTATTCATTTTTCAAAAAATATGGCCTATATTTACATATATTATATTGATTTGATATGTGCTATATAATTGTTATTTACACATTTTCCAATAATTATCCTTCGTATATTATATCATATTGTATATTATATTTTATCATTTAATATATTTGTTGTTATTTTGAATGATATTATACTTGTATTTGTATGTTACATGTTTGTGTGTTATTTATTTTATTTTATTTTATAGTTTTGGTCCTTGAAAAGTGTATTAAAAGTATATAAAAAATATAAATTAATATATAATACTATAATACATAGGTATATTATTTGTAAAAATGAATTCCTTATTTCCTTTTCTACAATTGATAATTATTATATACAATTATAAAGTGTGTATACTGTATACTAAATCAAGGAACTCATTATTGATGCTGATAAAAATTTAAATAAATCTATCTATATATATCGATATTTGTTGATAATTCTGAAATAAATCAGGAATTGTTTAAATAAATAGAATAAAATAAAAATACCTCGTAAAAATGAAATGAATATATATACATAATTACTTTATATGTGTGGTAATAATGTATATTGTGTTCTTTTATAATTATATTGCGATATACATAATCAAATATTTATTACATATATTTCATCGGCCACGGAATTCTTAGTTCGTTTTTACTTTACTGATGAAAAAAGGTTTGAAATTTCACGTTAAAAATGTATATTATATACCTATAATATAATATGTTCATACGTAATTATGTGTATGAATTCATTCTTATATTACAGTTCTTTATACATGAATATTTGAAAATATGTTTTTATATATGAACAGAGGTTGTATTCTCGTTGAAAAAGAATAAATTTTTAATTGTGTGTGTGAGAAAATTGTTCATTTTGCACATACACATTCATATGATAGTAGATTATGCATGTATACGCTTCGAATAAGTATACTAATAATAATAATTATTGAAAACAAAAATTAATAATTACAATAATAAGGATAATGATAATGATTGTATTATAGAAATGAATATATAAAATACTACTACAAATATATAAATGAAAATAATTTGTTCAGAATATAGATAAAGATAAAAATGAATTAATTAATGGAAATATATTTTAAAAATAATGAATAATGGTATATATAATATAGGACAGATAATGATTGGAACATTTAAAAATTTAAAAACTAAAAAATCAAATTATAATCTGTAAAATTCTATTTTAAGAAATTTGTTTACTTTGGATTTGGATGGATGAACTTTACAAGATACAAAATTAAATTATTAACCAATATTCTATTACGAGTAATGTAACTATAGATTTTCAATAACTTTTTCGTTTTATTATATAAATATCGTAGTAATAAAGTATGGGAGTTCGGGGGGGGTAAATGTTAGAGCAACTGGCTACTGATCTCAAGACTGCGGTTCAATTCCTGTCCATCTATTTCATCTTTCAGCTTCAAATAAGTGGTCTACTTGCTATTACAACAAATAATACATTGCATA
Organism: Villa cingulata; assembly: GCA_951394055.1. Lineage (NCBI taxonomy): Eukaryota > Metazoa > Arthropoda > Insecta > Diptera > Bombyliidae > Villa > Villa cingulata. The sequence goes on from OX596018.1 coordinate 61,180, forward strand.
CATCATGCAATATTATATTTATTTCTGTATTAGGTGACTGATTTCTTCAAGAAGAAACTTTAAATGATATGGCAAATAATGGCGTTCAAGAAGCAAAAGTTCAGTTACTTGAATTAGAAATGAAAAAAAAAAAAAAATGAAACATTATCATGCAAACGAATTGAAACATAGCACTGAACTAATGATTATATGTAATAACAATTAAAAATAGTTTAGAGGGTGATAAACGTTTAGTTGCTGAAGCACGAAAACCATGTGAGGTAGACAGAAAACGCGGCAAAAAGGCACAATTCTATTGCTGCTGGAACATATCATACTCCGATTATCCATGTCAGCATAAGCATTGGCCAAAACATATGAATAATTGCGCATAAAATGATAATCCAGTTGTAAGTGTAAATGAATATATGTATTCAATTTTAAATTCCCTTAACACACTATATGAACAAGAGTAATAATATCATTTATTTATTTAGTTTTATTCATTTGCTAAAAGAATTGTTGTTAAAATTCACTCGTACAATGTGCATTTGTTGAATTTGAAGACAGTAGAAGGAATGCAGAAAGCAGAAGATGCAGTTCGTGGTTTGGGCGGAACGTAAATTTTCGTAAAATTATTGTTATTGTGTATAAATAATGTTTTTCTACTTTAAAAAATCTAGATCAATACTGAAAAAATAATTTGACTTTGGTTTTCTCTATATGTAATGACATCACATAATGTATAGTGTCTAGAATTATGTTTTATTTCGTTGCTAATTTCAAATGTTTTCAATATTTTTATTTTGCTGATGTTGCAGCACAAGAATTCGTGTTGAAATGTTATCAAGCAGGTGGAAGTGGAAGAAGTCGATATATGTATATAATTCATATTAATTTCAATATAAATATCATTTTTCTTCTTACTTTCCAACAGCTTCTACTTCAGCAACAAAAAGTATAACAATAATTCAACCGCTATAAATTTATCATCTAATATTTCAACTTCATTCTATAACAAAAATGATAGTAAAAATGATGCATTAAAATTCAGCATAACATAAAAAAATTATAAATAAATTTAAAATTATAATCTTTTTATTATAAAATTATATTATATTTCGCACCAAATACTACATTCAATTAAAAAAATTTAAATACTCACCTTCCTGGTTCATTTCTATAAAATTTAAACTAATCAATATGATTTAATTTTATTATGGTTACTTACTGACAAATTAAAAATTACACATTAAAATTACAATTATCCAATCAAAGGATTGATAACAAGATAACTTCTTTACTAATTAATCCATTCATTATACTTTCAATTTCTTAATAGCTATATGATGATCAATTTTTTAAAAATTAATAAAAGTTATTTATACTTAATTCATAAAAGTTTTAGGTACATTCTATAAAGTAAATTAATAATACCATATTGGTAATTGTTCAAATTTTCTTTTACATATGCCTAGCGCCAATTCGAATTCATCATCGTTCAAATACAATTCAAGTTTTGTTGGATCTACGCCTTCTGTTAATGGTCGTTCTTTTAAAATTTTCAATGAATATTCAATTTGTGTTAATTCTGATAGAACTTCACATATTTTTAATGGTGTTTTACTTCGTCCCTCCTTGAAATTAAAAAATGAAGAAAAAAGATACATACATTAAAAATTTGTGCAAACTTTTTGTCAATGCTTGCTCAATTATACTCTAGTCATCCTATTTGCACATACTTACAAATTGATTTCTTCAACATCGTCTCATTTTTTCCATTCAGCAAATAGTTATATAAACTCTAATGGTTCGAGCACAGCCCAAACAACGTAACGTTTTACATCACGATGTATTATTTTTAGTTTCTCTCTTAAATAATTTAATGCATTCACTTCACAGTAGCTTTAGTAATTTTAACTAAATTTACTCTAATACAAACATCAAGAAACTGTTACATACTCTAATTCAGTCGATGTGATACCAAGAAAACTTGTATAAACTGTTGGTCATGTATCAACAGCAATATTTTCTAAAGTTGCATCTAGAAAACAATAGTCAATAATGAAATTCACACGTACAATAATTTTGAAAAATTAAATATTTATTACCATTTGGATCAACCCAAATTCCAAACTCATTTGAATCCAAATCTGATGATAACTCTGGTACATCATTTATTCCTCTGTGCTTTTCATTTTCGTCATCTAAAAAAACAAATTCATTCAATGTTCTACATTTATTTTGACTGTTCTCAATTTTACCAAATTTTGCATTCCAGTATATGATATAGCAGTTTGTAATGCAGCTCTACGTTCAGCTATCCATCAGATACCATTTTTTTTTTTTTAAATTATTGATTACTATTGGACCCATTCAAATTCCAAACTCAATTAAATCGAAATCTGATGATAATTCTGGTACATTATTTGAAACATCCTATAAAATATTTTCATATTTTTATGAATTTTCCGATGATATTTCTGTGATTATGACATCATAATTATCAATTTCATTCCATCTGAATCATCATCAACCAACCTACTTGTTACCAGTTGTAGACGATTTTTATCTATTTAAATGTATGAAACTAGAAACTATGTTAACTATTAAAACTATTTCCATCTACTAACATCTGCTCGATTATCATTATTTGTTGGAGTATCACGATCACGATTCTCACTATTGACTGTAAAATTCAAATAAAAATAAAAAAATTAAGTAAATTATTAAATTAAATTTTCAATTGTAAACAGAAACACACTTTTAACTTTTAACTCTTCTTCTGGCCACCATCCAAACCATATCCAATTGATTTCAATTTCAATGATGATTCAATTGCATTTTAATATAATTTTTTTGACATTATTGATAACATATGCAAAATATTATCTGTAACCACAAACACAATATGTGGTGTTTCACTCGTGTTTTTCATTTTTGATTTTACGTTTTGAATTTTCTTCACTTATATTATTAATAAATATATTAAATGTATAACACATTTTAATACACGATCAAAATACACGATCAATATACTTGTCGTATTTGTAATAATTTCTGTGATTCTAATATTTTACTAGTTAATAATGTAAATACCGATAATACATCATCAAATAATGGTATATTATGACCAATTAAATTATTAACAGCAGTTACATCATTAAAACGATCATATAAATCTAACATTAAATGTACTAATGCTTGTGCTGTAAAACATGTATCCGAATATAATATTGAGAAACGTTCAACACGAATCTTCCGTTGTAATGCGAATCTCCATAAATCGATACATCTTTGAAAACGAAATGATTCCACATATGATGCTCCATATGAAACATTAGACGAAATAGCATATCCTTATGATAGATTCCCAATATTCATTCACAAATCAATAAACTTTGAATTCTCATTGCATCAACATCTGTAGCTATTACATCGAGCTCTTGCATTGTTGTAAATTCAACAGCATTACCAAATGCTGGACGAAGTGGTACTTCTGGAAGTTTTCTGATCTGTTCTGCTTCTGTTCGGAATCGCATATGATGTGCTAGTCTCTAATGTAACATAGCAACTCTAGTTTCATCGTATTCATCCAAGAATGTTGATCAAATTAGTTCATGTGCATCAGCTAATCTTTCAATTGAATAATGTATTCTTGATTTTAAATAATCAAATATCTGATGAACCCCTTTTAGGCATGCTGTTTGTAGAGCATCATCACCATAACGACTTTTCGCAAATGGATCAGCACCATGTTCCAACAGTAATTGTGTAGTTTCCAATCTGTAATATGATATATATGATTTTATTTGTTATTAAATTATTAAATATTTTTTTGATAAATTTGAATTATTATGAACGTACCCGTGTTCTTGTATTGCATAATGTAAAGCTGTCTTATCTTGGATATCTTTTGCATTAATATCGACACCTTTACTTATTAAATACATACACAAATGAACTGATTGTACTGAATTAATAAGATAAGTACCACCATTTACGTTTGGTAAACCAATATCAGCTCCATTTTCAACAACAAATTGTACAATTTCAGTATGAGACATGAAACATGCACTTCTGACTGGCGTTGAACCAGAATCTGATTGTGAATATGTAAATACTCACATAGATGACGGCTAATCCAGTATAGAAAAATCTCCAAAACTACTGAATATATTGAAAAATAAATCCAAATAAATTTTTTGTCCAAAAGCATAATCAACATCGTACATTTTTTTTACACATTTCCATTTTTCAATCACTTCTGTAAAATAAAATTTGTGAAAAACCAATTGGCAATGAAAGAAAATGGAAAAAATGTATAGAATAATGTTGTATTACAGTATGTATAGTGCAGTTAAGTGTATTACACTGATGTATTACAGTGGCAATACAGTGAAAATCGATAGTATTCAAATTAGATTGATAAAGCTGTAAACCTAAAGTATCAATATGTAAATCAAACTCTATGTCAATACGAGCAAGATCAATAACACTACCTTATGATTTCCATTATCATCATCATCACCACCACCGTCATTACAGTCACTATCACTATTATACCATAATCAACTTCACTGCCTAGTGCCTTTACAGTCGTCATCATAATACAAATACAGATACAAAAATCATCATAAAATCTATATGATAAAATATTCTAAATTCCGAACAATTATGATAATAATAATAATAATTCATCATTATTTAATAATATTGAAAAAAAAAAAAAAAAAAAAAAAAACAAATAGAAAATAGAAAATAAGGAAAGAATGTTACAGTATATAAATATAGTCCAGTCCAATGCAATAATGGCTTTCATTTTCTGTTTTGCCGTCCACGAAGTATCTATGTACATTACTGTCGGATTTGTTTTGGATGTCACTCGTGCTCACATTCTTTCTATTGCCTACGGAAGCACATCCTTAAAATTCCATTTCAAATGCTCCAACTTTATGCTGTTTGCAAATTTGATTGTTGCAGACTTGATTGTATCCACTGACTGAATACATCACGACAATGTATAATTACACATTCATTACTACAATATTCATCCTCCCAATCTGGATTTATAATTGCTTTATTACTGCATCCTTCACGTATATATTTTTGTAGTTGTTGATTGGTTTCTACAATATTTATAGGATGATTTCGACTCATAGATGTAATATTATTTGTAGCTGTTAAAAAATTGTTATTATTATTTTGTCTTAAAGATATTTCTGGTTAATGACTCGTACTTACATTCTTTCTATTGTCTATGTCTCCAACACATAACTTTCACTCACTTTCTTTCCTTTGAATTCTTTAATTCAACTTGATTTTTGCTTAGCTTCCCATGATAACATTAATTTTAGCTCTTTGAACTTTTGAACGGTGTGTTAGTAACGTATATGTATAAATATATCGCTTCGAATATATACATGCACAAACTTTATTTTCCATTTATACAATATGCATTGCTCTCATATTTTTATATTTTTTTACACACATAACAAACATACATATCTTTATGTATCACAAAGCATTTTGAAATTTGAATTCGAGTCCTTGTAATGAATTATTTGCCTGCAAATAGAAAAAAAATATAAAATAAGCAAGAACATTTTTACTTAACCAAGTATAAATATGCAGTATGATGATGAGTAATGAAAGATGAACATTTAATTATTTTTAAGTACACATTTAAATATATACGTATATGTTCATTTGTTCATATGTTCATACTTACAATCTTTTTTTCGATTATTTTTAGATATATATCATCATTCTCTGGGCATGGATCTAAAAGTCAAGTTGATTATGTACATCGATAGCACCAAATTCCTCCAGCTAATCAAAACTAATATCATATTTCATATTTATTTGTATAAGTGCCAGCTGATGATAACGATAAGATAATCATCTATCTATATAATAATAATAATTCATCATTAATTAATAAATAAAATATGCAATATAATACAATAGATATTATGCACACATTTTTCAATTATCCTTCGTATATTATATCATATTGTATTTTGTATATTGCAGAACAGGTAGTATAGTATCAATTATGTCTCGTTACGATTGCTCGTTCCAGATATATGGCCTATATTTGCACATATTGAGTATTACTATTATATGTATCTAAAGCCAGACACACAGAAAATTAAAACATTTTTAAAGAATGTTACAGCGTATTCATTTTTCAAAAAATATGGCCTATATTTACATATATTATATTGATTTGATATGTGCTATATAATTGTTATTTACACATTTTCCAATAATTATCCTTCGTATATTATATCATATTGTATATTATATTTTATCATTTAATATATTTGTTGTTATTTTGAATGATATTATACTTGTATTTGTATGTTACATGTTTGTGTGTTATTTATTTTATTTTATTTTATAGTTTTGGTCCTTGAAAAGTGTATTAAAAGTATATAAAAAATATAAATTAATATATAATACTATAATACATAGGTATATTATTTGTAAAAATGAATTCCTTATTTCCTTTTCTACAATTGATAATTATTATATACAATTATAAAGTGTGTATACTGTATACTAAATCAAGGAACTCATTATTGATGCTGATAAAAATTTAAATAAATCTATCTATATATATCGATATTTGTTGATAATTCTGAAATAAATCAGGAATTGTTTAAATAAATAGAATAAAATAAAAATACCTCGTAAAAATGAAATGAATATATATACATAATTACTTTATATGTGTGGTAATAATGTATATTGTGTTCTTTTATAATTATATTGCGATATACATAATCAAATATTTATTACATATATTTCATCGGCCACGGAATTCTTAGTTCGTTTTTACTTTACTGATGAAAAAAGGTTTGAAATTTCACGTTAAAAATGTATATTATATACCTATAATATAATATGTTCATACGTAATTATGTGTATGAATTCATTCTTATATTACAGTTCTTTATACATGAATATTTGAAAATATGTTTTTATATATGAACAGAGGTTGTATTCTCGTTGAAAAAGAATAAATTTTTAATTGTGTGTGTGAGAAAATTGTTCATTTTGCACATACACATTCATATGATAGTAGATTATGCATGTATACGCTTCGAATAAGTATACTAATAATAATAATTATTGAAAACAAAAATTAATAATTACAATAATAAGGATAATGATAATGATTGTATTATAGAAATGAATATATAAAATACTACTACAAATATATAAATGAAAATAATTTGTTCAGAATATAGATAAAGATAAAAATGAATTAATTAATGGAAATATATTTTAAAAATAATGAATAATGGTATATATAATATAGGACAGATAATGATTGGAACATTTAAAAATTTAAAAACTAAAAAATCAAATTATAATCTGTAAAATTCTATTTTAAGAAATTTGTTTACTTTGGATTTGGATGGATGAACTTTACAAGATACAAAATTAAATTATTAACCAATATTCTATTACGAGTAATGTAACTATAGATTTTCAATAACTTTTTCGTTTTATTATATAAATATCGTAGTAATAAAGTATGGGAGTTCGGGGGGGGTAAATGTTAGAGCAACTGGCTACTGATCTCAAGACTGCGGTTCAATTCCTGTCCATCTATTTCATCTTTCAGCTTCAAATAAGTGGTCTACTTGCTATTACAACAAATAATACATTGCATACATCATGCAATATTATATTTATTTCTGTATTAGGTGACTGATTTCTTCAAGAAGAAACTTTAAATGATATGGCAAATAATGGCGTTCAAGAAGCAAAAGTTCAGTTACTTGAATTAGAAATGAAAAAAAAAAAAAAATGAAACATTATCATGCAAACGAATTGAAACATAGCACTGAACTAATGATTATATGTAATAACAATTAAAAATAGTTTAGAGGGTGATAAACGTTTAGTTGCTGAAGCACGAAAACCATGTGAGGTAGACAGAAAACGCGGCAAAAAGGCACAATTCTATTGCTGCTGGAACATATCATACTCCGATTATCCATGTCAGCATAAGCATTGGCCAAAACATATGAATAATTGCGCATAAAATGATAATCCAGTTGTAAGTGTAAATGAATATATGTATTCAATTTTAAATTCCCTTAACACACTATATGAACAAGAGTAATAATATCATTTATTTATTTAGTTTTATTCATTTGCTAAAAGAATTGTTGTTAAAATTCACTCGTACAATGTGCATTTGTTGAATTTGAAGACAGTAGAAGGAATGCAGAAAGCAGAAGATGCAGTTCGTGGTTTGGGCGGAACGTAAATTTTCGTAAAATTATTGTTATTGTGTATAAATAATGTTTTTCTACTTTAAAAAATCTAGATCAATACTGAAAAAATAATTTGACTTTGGTTTTCTCTATATGTAATGACATCACATAATGTATAGTGTCTAGAATTATGTTTTATTTCGTTGCTAATTTCAAATGTTTTCAATATTTTTATTTTGCTGATGTTGCAGCACAAGAATTCGTGTTGAAATGTTATCAAGCAGGTGGAAGTGGAAGAAGTCGATATATGTATATAATTCATATTAATTTCAATATAAATATCATTTTTCTTCTTACTTTCCAACAGCTTCTACTTCAGCAACAAAAAGTATAACAATAATTCAACCGCTATAAATTTATCATCTAATATTTCAACTTCATTCTATAACAAAAATGATAGTAAAAATGATGCATTAAAATTCAGCATAACATAAAAAAATTATAAATAAATTTAAAATTATAATCTTTTTATTATAAAATTATATTATATTTCGCACCAAATACTACATTCAATTAAAAAAATTTAAATACTCACCTTCCTGGTTCATTTCTATAAAATTTAAACTAATCAATATGATTTAATTTTATTATGGTTACTTACTGACAAATTAAAAATTACACATTAAAATTACAATTATCCAATCAAAGGATTGATAACAAGATAACTTCTTTACTAATTAATCCATTCATTATACTTTCAATTTCTTAATAGCTATATGATGATCAATTTTTTAAAAATTAATAAAAGTTATTTATACTTAATTCATAAAAGTTTTAGGTACATTCTATAAAGTAAATTAATAATACCATATTGGTAATTGTTCAAATTTTCTTTTACATATGCCTAGCGCCAATTCGAATTAATCATCGTTCAAATACAATTCAAGTTTTGTTGGATCTACGCCTTCTGTTAATGGTCGTTCTTTTAAAATTTTCAATGAATATTCAATTTGTGTTAATTCTGATAGAACTTCACATATTTTTAATGGTGTTTTACTTCGTCCCTCCTTGAAATTAAAAAATGAAGAAAAAAGATACATACATTAAAAATTTGTGCAAACTTTTTGTCAATGCTTGCTCAATTATACTCTAGTCATCCTATTTGCACATACTTACAAATTGATTTCTTCAACATCGTCTCATTTTTTCCATTCAGCAAATAGTTATATAAACTCTAATGGTTCGAGCACAGCCCAAACAACGTAACGTTTTACATCACGATGTATTATTTTTAGTTTCTCTCTTAAATAATTTAATGCATTCACTTCACAGTAGCTTTAGTAATTTTAACTAAATTTACTCTAATACAAACATCAAGAAACTGTTACATACTCTAATTCAGTCGATGTGATACCAAGAAAACTTGTATAAACTGTTGGTCATGTATCAACAGCAATATTTTCTAAAGTTGCATCTAGAAAACAATAGTCAATAATGAAATTCACACGTACAATAATTTTGAAAAATTAAATATTTATTACCATTTGGATCAACCCAAATTCCAAACTCATTTGAATCCAAATCTGATGATAACTCTGGTACATCATTTATTCCTCTGTGCTTTTCATTTTCGTCATCTAAAAAAACAAATTCATTCAATGTTCTACATTTATTTTGACTGTTCTCAATTTTACCAAATTTTGCATTCCAGTATATGATATAGCAGTTTGTAATGCAGCTCTACGTTCAGCTATCCATCAGATACCATTTTTTTTTTTTTAAATTATTGATTACTATTGGACCCATTCAAATTCCAAACTCAATTAAATCGAAATCTGATGATAATTCTGGTACATTATTTGAAACATCCTATAAAATATTTTCATATTTTTATGAATTTTCCGATGATATTTCTGTGATTATGACATCATAATTATCAATTTCATTCCATCTGAATCATCATCAACCAACCTACTTGTTACCAGTTGTAGACGATTTTTATCTATTTAAATGTATGAAACTAGAAACTATGTTAACTATTAAAACTATTTCCATCTACTAACATCTGCTCGATTATCATTATTTGTTGGAGTATCACGATCACGATTCTCACTATTGACTGTAAAATTCAAATAAAAATAAAAAAATTAAGTAAATTATTAAATTAAATTTTCAATTGTAAACAGAAACACACTTTTAACTTTTAACTCTTCTTCTGGCCACCATCCAAACCATATCCAATTGATTTCAATTTCAATGATGATTCAATTGCATTTTAATATAATTTTTTTGACATTATTGATAACATATGCAAAATATTATCTGTAACCACAAACACAATATGTGGTGTTTCACTCGTGTTTTTCATTTTTGATTTTACGTTTTGAATTTTCTTCACTTATATTATTAATAAATATATTAAATGTATAACACATTTTAATACACGATCAAAATACACGATCAATATACTTGTCGTATTTGTAATAATTTCTGTGATTCTAATATTTTACTAGTTAATAATGTAAATACCGATAATACATCATCAAATAATGGTATATTATGACCAATTAAATTATTAACAGCAGTTACATCATTAAAACGATCATATAAATCTAACATTAAATGTACTAATGCTTGTGCTGTAAAACATGTATCCGAATATAATATTGAGAAACGTTCAACACGAATCTTCCGTTGTAATGCGAATCTCCATAAATCGATACATCTTTGAAAACGAAATGATTCCACATATGATGCTCCATATGAAACATTAGACGAAATAGCATATCCTTATGATAGATTCCCAATATTCATTCACAAATCAATAAACTTTGAATTCTCATTGCATCAACATCTGTAGCTATTACATCGAGCTCTTGCATTGTTGTAAATTCAACAGCATTACCAAATGCTGGACGAAGTGGTACTTCTGGAAGTTTTCTGATCTGTTCTGCTTCTGTTCGGAATCGCATATGATGTGCTAGTCTCTAATGTAACATAGCAACTCTAGTTTCATCGTATTCATCCAAGAATGTTGATCAAATTAGTTCATGTGCATCAGCTAATCTTTCAATTGAATAATGTATTCTTGATTTTAAATAATCAAATATCTGATGAACCCCTTTTAGGCATGCTGTTTGTAGAGCATCATCACCATAACGACTTTTCGCAAATGGATCAGCACCATGTTCCAACAGTAATTGTGTAGTTTCCAATCTGTAATATGATATATATGATTTTATTTGTTATTAAATTATTAAATATTTTTTTGATAAATTTGAATTATTATGAACGTACCCGTGTTCTTGTATTGCATAATGTAAAGCTGTCTTATCTTGGATATCTTTTGCATTAATATCGACACCTTTACTTATTAAATACATACACAAATGAACTGATTGTACTGAATTAATAAGATAAGTACCACCATTTACGTTTGGTAAACCAATATCAGCTCCATTTTCAACAACAAATTGTACAATTTCAGTATGAGACATGAAACATGCACTTCTGACTGGCGTTGAACCAGAATCTGATTGTGAATATGTAAATACTCACATAGATGACGGCTAATCCAGTATAGAAAAATCTCCAAAACTACTGAATATATTGAAAAATAAATCCAAATAAATTTTTTGTCCAAAAGCATAATCAACATCGTACATTTTTTTTACACATTTCCATTTTTCAATCACTTCTGTAAAATAAAATTTGTGAAAAACCAATTGGCAATGAAAGAAAATGGAAAAAATGTATAGAATAATGTTGTATTACAGTATGTATAGTGCAGTTAAGTGTATTACACTGATGTATTACAGTGGCAATACAGTGAAAATCGATAGTATTCAAATTAGATTGATAAAGCTGTAAACCTAAAGTATCAATATGTAAATCAAACTCTATGTCAATACGAGCAAGATCAATAACACTACCTTATGATTTCCATTATCATCATCATCACCACCACCGTCATTACAGTCACTATCACTATTATACCATAATCAACTTCACTGCCTAGTGCCTTTACAGTCGTCATCATAATACAAATACAGATACAAAAATCATCATAAAATCTATATGATAAAATATTCTAAATTCCGAACAATTATGATAATAATAATAATAATTCATCATTATTTAATAATATTGAAAAAAAAAAAAAAAAAAAAAAAAAACAAATAGAAAATAGAAAATAAGGAAAGAATGTTACAGTATATAAATATAGTCCAGTCCAATGCAATAATGGCTTTCATTTTCTGTTTTGCCGTCCACGAAGTATCTATGTACATTACTGTCGGATTTGTTTTGGATGTCACTCGTGCTCACATTCTTTCTATTGCCTACGGAAGCACATCCTTAAAATTCCATTTCAAATGCTCCAACTTTATGCTGTTTGCAAATTTGATTGTTGCAGACTTGATTGTATCCACTGACTGAATACATCACGACAATGTATAATTACACATTCATTACTACAATATTCATCCTCCCAATCTGGATTTATAATTGCTTTATTACTGCATCCTTCACGTATATATTTTTGTAGTTGTTGATTGGTTTCTACAATATTTATAGGATGATTTCGACTCATAGATGTAATATTATTTGTAGCTGTTAAAAAATTGTTATTATTATTTTGTCTTAAAGATATTTCTGGTTAATGACTCGTACTTACATTCTTTCTATTGTCTATGTCTCCAACACATAACTTTCACTCACTTTCTTTCCTTTGAATTCTTTAATTCAACTTGATTTTTGCTTAGCTTCCCATGATAACATTAATTTTAGCTCTTTGAACTTTTGAACGGTGTGTTAGTAACGTATATGTATAAATATATCGCTTCGAATATATACATGCACAAACTTTATTTTCCATTTATACAATATGCATTGCTCTCATATTTTTATATTTTTTTACACACATAACAAACATACATATCTTTATGTATCACAAAGCATTTTGAAATTTGAATTCGAGTCCTTGTAATGAATTATTTGCCTGCAAATAGAAAAAAAATATAAAATAAGCAAGAACATTTTTACTTAACCAAGTATAAATATGCAGTATGATGATGAGTAATGAAAGATGAACATTTAATTATTTTTAAGTACACATTTAAATATATACGTATATGTTCATTTGTTCATATGTTCATACTTACAATCTTTTTTTCGATTATTTTTAGATATATATCATCATTCTCTGGGCATGGATCTAAAAGTCAAGTTGATTATGTACATCGATAGCACCAAATTCCTCCAGCTAATCAAAACTAATATCATATTTCATATTTATTTGTATAAGTGCCAGCTGATGATAACGATAAGATAATCATCTATCTATATAATAATAATAATTCATCATTAATTAATAAATAAAATATGCAATATAATACAATAGATATTATGCACACATTTTTCAATTATCCTTCGTATATTATATCATATTGTATTTTGTATATTGCAGAACAGGTAGTATAGTATCAATTATGTCTCGTTACGATTGCTCGTTCCAGATATATGGCCTATATTTGCACATATTGAGTATTACTATTATATGTATCTAAAGCCAGACACACAGAAAATTAAAACATTTTTAAAGAATGTTACAGCGTATTCATTTTTCAAAAAATATGGCCTATATTTACATATATTATATTGATTTGATATGTGCTATATAATTGTTATTTACACATTTTCCAATAATTATCCTTCGTATATTATATCATATTGTATATTATATTTTATCATTTAATATATTTGTTGTTATTTTGAATGATATTATACTTGTATTTGTATGTTACATGTTTGTGTGTTATTTATTTTATTTTATTTTATAGTTTTGGTCCTTGAAAAGTGTATTAAAAGTATATAAAAAATATAAATTAATATATAATACTATAATACATAGGTATATTATTTGTAAAAATGAATTCCTTATTTCCTTTTCTACAATTGATAATTATTATATACAATTATAAAGTGTGTATACTGTATACTAAATCAAGGAACTCATAATTGATGCTGATAAAAATTTAAATAAATCTATCTATATATATCGATATTTGTTGATAATTCTGAAATAAATCAGGAATTGTTTAAATAAATAGAATAAAATAAAAATACCTCGTAAAAATGAAATGAATATATATACATAATTACTTTATATGTGTGGTAATAATGTATATTGTGTTCTTTTATAATTATATTGCGATATACATAATCAAATATTTATTACATATATTTCATCGGCCACGGAATTCTTAGTTCGTTTTTACTTTACTGATGAAAAAAGGTTTGAAATTTCACGTTAAAAATGTATATTATATACCTATAATATAATATGTTCATACGTAATTATGTGTATGAATTCATTCTTATATTACAGTTCTTTATACATGAATATTTGAAAATATGTTTTTATATATGAACAGAGGTTGTATTCTCGTTGAAAAAGAATAAATTTTTAATTGTGTGTGTGAGAAAATTGTTCATTTTGCACATACACATTCATATGATAGTAGATTATGCATGTATACGCTTCGAATAAGTATACTAATAATAATAATTATTGAAAACAAAAATTAATAATTACAATAATAAGGATAATGATAATGATTGTATTATAGAAATGAATATATAAAATACTACTACAAATATATAAATGAAAATAATTTGTTCAGAATATAGATAAAGATAAAAATGAATTAATTAATGGAAATATATTTTAAAAATAATGAATAATGGTATATATAATATAGGACAGATAATGATTGGAACATTTAAAAATTTAAAAACTAAAAAATCAAATTATAATCTGTAAAATTCTATTTTAAGAAATTTGTTTACTTTGGATTTGGATGGATGAACTTTACAAGATACAAAATTAAATTATTAACCAATATTCTATTACGAGTAATGTAACTATAGATTTTCAATAACTTTTTCGTTTTATTATATAAATATCGTAGTAATAAAGTATGGGAGTTCGGGGGGGGTAAATGTTAGAGCAACTGGCTACTGATCTCAAGACTGCGGTTCAATTCCTGTCCATCTATTTCATCTTTCAGCTTCAAATAAGTGGTCTACTTGCTATTACAACAAATAATACATTGCATACATCATGCAATATTATATTTATTTCTGTATTAGGTGACTGATTTCTTCAAGAAGAAACTTTAAATGATATGGCAAATAATGGCGTTCAAGAAGCAAAAGTTCAGTTACTTGAATTAGAAATGAAAAAAAAAAAAAAATGAAACATTATCATGCAAACGAATTGAAACATAGCACTGAACTAATGATTATATGTAATAACAATTAAAAATAGTTTAGAGGGTGATAAACGTTTAGTTGCTGAAGCACGAAAACCATGTGAGGTAGACAGAAAACGCGGCAAAAAGGCACAATTCTATTGCTGCTGGAACATATCATACTCCGATTATCCATGTCAGCATAAGCATTGGCCAAAACATATGAATAATTGCGCATAAAATGATAATCCAGTTGTAAGTGTAAATGAATATATGTATTCAATTTTAAATTCCCTTAACACACTATATGAACAAGAGTAATAATATCATTTATTTATTTAGTTTTATTCATTTGCTAAAAGAATTGTTGTTAAAATTCACTCGTACAATGTGCATTTGTTGAATTTGAAGACAGTAGAAGGAATGCAGAAAGCAGAAGATGCAGTTCGTGGTTTGGGCGGAACGTAAATTTTCGTAAAATTATTGTTATTGTGTATAAATAATGTTTTTCTACTTTAAAAAATCTAGATCAATACTGAAAAAATAATTTGACTTTGGTTTTCTCTATATGTAATGACATCACATAATGTATAGTGTCTAGAATTATGTTTTATTTCGTTGCTAATTTCAAATGTTTTCAATATTTTTATTTTGCTGATGTTGCAGCACAAGAATTCGTGTTGAAATGTTATCAAGCAGGTGGAAGTGGAAGAAGTCGATATATGTATATAATTCATATTAATTTCAATATAAATATCATTTTTCTTCTTACTTTCCAACAGCTTCTACTTCAGCAACAAAAAGTATAACAATAATTCAACCGCTATAAATTTATCATCTAATATTTCAACTTCATTCTATAACAAAAATGATAGTAAAAATGATGCATTAAAATTCAGCATAACATAAAAAAATTATAAATAAATTTAAAATTATAATCTTTTTATTATAAAATTATATTATATTTCGCACCAAATACTACATTCAATTAAAAAAATTTAAATACTCACCTTCCTGGTTCATTTCTATAAAATTTAAACTAATCAATATGATTTAATTTTATTATGGTTACTTACTGACAAATTAAAAATTACACATTAAAATTACAATTATCCAATCAAAGGATTGATAACAAGATAACTTCTTTACTAATTAATCCATTCATTATACTTTCAATTTCTTAATAGCTATATGATGATCAATTTTTTAAAAATTAATAAAAGTTATTTATACTTAATTCATAAAAGTTTTAGGTACATTCTATAAAGTAAATTAATAATACCATATTGGTAATTGTTCAAATTTTCTTTTACATATGCCTAGCGCCAATTCGAATTCATCATCGTTCAAATACAATTCAAGTTTTGTTGGATCTACGCCTTCTGTTAATGGTCGTTCTTTTAAAATTTTCAATGAATATTCAATTTGTGTTAATTCTGATAGAACTTCACATATTTTTAATGGTGTTTTACTTCGTCCCTCCTTGAAATTAAAAAATGAAGAAAAAAGATACATACATTAAAAATTTGTGCAAACTTTTTGTCAATGCTTGCTCAATTATACTCTAGTCATCCTATTTGCACATACTTACAAATTGATTTCTTCAACATCGTCTCATTTTTTCCATTCAGCAAATAGTTATATAAACTCTAATGGTTCGAGCACAGCCCAAACAACGTAACGTTTTACATCACGATGTATTATTTTTAGTTTCTCTCTTAAATAATTTAATGCATTCACTTCACAGTAGCTTTAGTAATTTTAACTAAATTTACTCTAATACAAACATCAAGAAACTGTTACATACTCTAATTCAGTCGATGTGATACCAAGAAAACTTGTATAAACTGTTGGTCATGTATCAACAGCAATATTTTCTAAAGTTGCATCTAGAAAACAATAGTCAATAATGAAATTCACACGTACAATAATTTTGAAAAATTAAATATTTATTACCATTTGGATCAACCCAAATTCCAAACTCATTTGAATCCAAATCTGATGATAACTCTGGTACATCATTTATTCCTCTGTGCTTTTCATTTTCGTCATCTAAAAAAACAAATTCATTCAATGTTCTACATTTATTTTGACTGTTCTCAATTTTACCAAATTTTGCATTCCAGTATATGATATAGCAGTTTGTAATGCAGCTCTACGTTCAGCTATCCATCAGATACCATTTTTTTTTTTTTAAATTATTGATTACTATTGGACCCATTCAAATTCCAAACTCAATTAAATCGAAATCTGATGATAATTCTGGTACATTATTTGAAACATCCTATAAAATATTTTCATATTTTTATGAATTTTCCGATGATATTTCTGTGATTATGACATCATAATTATCAATTTCATTCCATCTGAATCATCATCAACCAACCTACTTGTTACCAGTTGTAGACGATTTTTATCTATTTAAATGTATGAAACTAGAAACTATGTTAACTATTAAAACTATTTCCATCTACTAACATCTGCTCGATTATCATTATTTGTTGGAGTATCACGATCACGATTCTCACTATTGACTGTAAAATTCAAATAAAAATAAAAAAATTAAGTAAATTATTAAATTAAATTTTCAATTGTAAACAGAAACACACTTTTAACTTTTAACTCTTCTTCTGGCCACCATCCAAACCATATCCAATTGATTTCAATTTCAATGATGATTCAATTGCATTTTAATATAATTTTTTTGACATTATTGATAACATATGCAAAATATTATCTGTAACCACAAACACAATATGTGGTGTTTCACTCGTGTTTTTCATTTTTGATTTTACGTTTTGAATTTTCTTCACTTATATTATTAATAAATATATTAAATGTATAACACATTTTAATACACGATCAAAATACACGATCAATATACTTGTCGTATTTGTAATAATTTCTGTGATTCTAATATTTTACTAGTTAATAATGTAAATACCGATAATACATCATCAAATAATGGTATATTATGACCAATTAAATTATTAACAGCAGTTACATCATTAAAACGATCATATAAATCTAACATTAAATGTACTAATGCTTGTGCTGTAAAACATGTATCCGAATATAATATTGAGAAACGTTCAACACGAATCTTCCGTTGTAATGCGAATCTCCATAAATCGATACATCTTTGAAAACGAAATGATTCCACATATGATGCTCCATATGAAACATTAGACGAAATAGCATATCCTTATGATAGATTCCCAATATTCATTCACAAATCAATAAACTTTGAATTCTCATTGCATCAACATCTGTAGCTATTACATCGAGCTCTTGCATTGTTGTAAATTCAACAGCATTACCAAATGCTGGACGAAGTGGTACTTCTGGAAGTTTTCTGATCTGTTCTGCTTCTGTTCGGAATCGCATATGATGTGCTAGTCTCTAATGTAACATAGCAACTCTAGTTTCATCGTATTCATCCAAGAATGTTGATCAAATTAGTTCATGTGCATCAGCTAATCTTTCAATTGAATAATGTATTCTTGATTTTAAATAATCAAATATCTGATGAACCCCTTTTAGGCATGCTGTTTGTAGAGCATCATCACCATAACGACTTTTCGCAAATGGATCAGCACCATGTTCCAACAGTAATTGTGTAGTTTCCAATCTGTAATATGATATATATGATTTTATTTGTTATTAAATTATTAAATATTTTTTTGATAAATTTGAATTATTATGAACGTACCCGTGTTCTTGTATTGCATAATGTAAAGCTGTCTTATCTTGGATATCTTTTGCATTAATATCGACACCTTTACTTATTAAATACATACACAAATGAACTGATTGTACTGAATTAATAAGATAAGTACCACCATTTACGTTTGGTAAACCAATATCAGCTCCATTTTCAACAACAAATTGTACAATTTCAGTATGAGACATGAAACATGCACTTCTGACTGGCGTTGAACCAGAATCTGATTGTGAATATGTAAATACTCACATAGATGACGGCTAATCCAGTATAGAAAAATCTCCAAAACTACTGAATATATTGAAAAATAAATCCAAATAAATTTTTTGTCCAAAAGCATAATCAACATCGTACATTTTTTTTACACATTTCCATTTTTCAATCACTTCTGTAAAATAAAATTTGTGAAAAACCAATTGGCAATGAAAGAAAATGGAAAAAATGTATAGAATAATGTTGTATTACAGTATGTATAGTGCAGTTAAGTGTATTACACTGATGTATTACAGTGGCAATACAGTGAAAATCGATAGTATTCAAATTAGATTGATAAAGCTGTAAACCTAAAGTATCAATATGTAAATCAAACTCTATGTCAATACGAGCAAGATCAATAACACTACCTTATGATTTCCATTATCATCATCATCACCACCACCGTCATTACAGTCACTATCACTATTATACCATAATCAACTTCACTGCCTAGTGCCTTTACAGTCGTCATCATAATACAAATACAGATACAAAAATCATCATAAAATCTATATGATAAAATATTCTAAATTCCGAACAATTATGATAATAATAATAATAATTCATCATTATTTAATAATATTGAAAAAAAAAAAAAAAAAAAAAAAAACAAATAGAAAATAGAAAATAAGGAAAGAATGTTACAGTATATAAATATAGTCCAGTCCAATGCAATAATGGCTTTCATTTTCTGTTTTGCCGTCCACGAAGTATCTATGTACATTACTGTCGGATTTGTTTTGGATGTCACTCGTGCTCACATTCTTTCTATTGCCTACGGAAGCACATCCTTAAAATTCCATTTCAAATGCTCCAACTTTATGCTGTTTGCAAATTTGATTGTTGCAGACTTGATTGTATCCACTGACTGAATACATCACGACAATGTATAATTACACATTCATTACTACAATATTCATCCTCCCAATCTGGATTTATAATTGCTTTATTACTGCATCCTTCACGTATATATTTTTGTAGTTGTTGATTGGTTTCTACAATATTTATAGGATGATTTCGACTCATAGATGTAATATTATTTGTAGCTGTTAAAAAATTGTTATTATTATTTTGTCTTAAAGATATTTCTGGTTAATGACTCGTACTTACATTCTTTCTATTGTCTATGTCTCCAACACATAACTTTCACTCACTTTCTTTCCTTTGAATTCTTTAATTCAACTTGATTTTTGCTTAGCTTCCCATGATAACATTAATTTTAGCTCTTTGAACTTTTGAACGGTGTGTTAGTAACGTATATGTATAAATATATCGCTTCGAATATATACATGCACAAACTTTATTTTCCATTTATACAATATGCATTGCTCTCATATTTTTATATTTTTTTACACACATAACAAACATACATATCTTTATGTATCACAAAGCATTTTGAAATTTGAATTCGAGTCCTTGTAATGAATTATTTGCCTGCAAATAGAAAAAAAATATAAAATAAGCAAGAACATTTTTACTTAACCAAGTATAAATATGCAGTATGATGATGAGTAATGAAAGATGAACATTTAATTATTTTTAAGTACACATTTAAATATATACGTATATGTTCATTTGTTCATATGTTCATACTTACAATCTTTTTTTCGATTATTTTTAGATATATATCATCATTCTCTGGGCATGGATCTAAAAGTCAAGTTGATTATGTACATCGATAGCACCAAATTCCTCCAGCTAATCAAAACTAATATCATATTTCATATTTATTTGTATAAGTGCCAGCTGATGATAACGATAAGATAATCATCTATCTATATAATAATAATAATTCATCATTAATTAATAAATAAAATATGCAATATAATACAATAGATATTATGCACACATTTTTCAATTATCCTTCGTATATTATATCATATTGTATTTTGTATATTGCAGAACAGGTAGTATAGTATCAATTATGTCTCGTTACGATTGCTCGTTCCAGATATATGGCCTATATTTGCACATATTGAGTATTACTATTATATGTATCTAAAGCCAGACACACAGAAAATTAAAACATTTTTAAAGAATGTTACAGCGTATTCATTTTTCAAAAAATATGGCCTATATTTACATATATTATATTGATTTGATATGTGCTATATAATTGTTATTTACACATTTTCCAATAATTATCCTTCGTATATTATATCATATTGTATATTATATTTTATCATTTAATATATTTGTTGTTATTTTGAATGATATTATACTTGTATTTGTATGTTACATGTTTGTGTGTTATTTATTTTATTTTATTTTATAGTTTTGGTCCTTGAAAAGTGTATTAAAAGTATATAAAAAATATAAATTAATATATAATACTATAATACATAGGTATATTATTTGTAAAAATGAATTCCTTATTTCCTTTTCTACAATTGATAATTATTATATACAATTATAAAGTGTGTATACTGTATACTAAATCAAGGAACTCATTATTGATGCTGATAAAAATTTAAATAAATCTATCTATATATATCGATATTTGTTGATAATTCTGAAATAAATCAGGAATTGTTTAAATAAATAGAATAAAATAAAAATACCTCGTAAAAATGAAATGAATATATATACATAATTACTTTATATGTGTGGTAATAATGTATATTGTGTTCTTTTATAATTATATTGCGATATACATAATCAAATATTTATTACATATATTTCATCGGCCACGGAATTCTTAGTTCGTTTTTACTTTACTGATGAAAAAAGGTTTGAAATTTCACGTTAAAAATGTATATTATATACCTATAATATAATATGTTCATACGTAATTATGTGTATGAATTCATTCTTATATTACAGTTCTTTATACATGAATATTTGAAAATATGTTTTTATATATGAACAGAGGTTGTATTCTCGTTGAAAAAGAATAAATTTTTAATTGTGTGTGTGAGAAAATTGTTCATTTTGCACATACACATTCATATGATAGTAGATTATGCATGTATACGCTTCGAATAAGTATACTAATAATAATAATTATTGAAAACAAAAATTAATAATTACAATAATAAGGATAATGATAATGATTGTATTATAGAAATGAATATATAAAATACTACTACAAATATATAAATGAAAATAATTTGTTCAGAATATAGATAAAGATAAAAATGAATTAATTAATGGAAATATATTTTAAAAATAATGAATAATGGTATATATAATATAGGACAGATAATGATTGGAACATTTAAAAATTTAAAAACTAAAAAATCAAATTATAATCTGTAAAATTCTATTTTAAGAAATTTGTTTACTTTGGATTTGGATGGATGAACTTTACAAGATACAAAATTAAATTATTAACCAATATTCTATTACGAGTAATGTAACTATAGATTTTCAATAACTTTTTCGTTTTATTATATAAATATCGTAGTAATAAAGTATGGGAGTTCGGGGGGGGTAAATGTTAGAGCAACTGGCTACTGATCTCAAGACTGCGGTTCAATTCCTGTCCATCTATTTCATCTTTCAGCTTCAAATAAGTGGTCTACTTGCTATTACAACAAATAATACATTGCATACATCATGCAATATTATATTTATTTCTGTATTAGGTGACTGATTTCTTCAAGAAGAAACTTTAAATGATATGGCAAATAATGGCGTTCAAGAAGCAAAAGTTCAGTTACTTGAATTAGAAATGAAAAAAAAAAAAAAATGAAACATTATCATGCAAACGAATTGAAACATAGCACTGAACTAATGATTATATGTAATAACAATTAAAAATAGTTTAGAGGGTGATAAACGTTTAGTTGCTGAAGCACGAAAACCATGTGAGGTAGACAGAAAACGCGGCAAAAAGGCACAATTCTATTGCTGCTGGAACATATCATACTCCGATTATCCATGTCAGCATAAGCATTGGCCAAAACATATGAATAATTGCGCATAAAATGATAATCCAGTTGTAAGTGTAAATGAATATATGTATTCAATTTTAAATTCCCTTAACACACTATATGAACAAGAGTAATAATATCATTTATTTATTTAGTTTTATTCATTTGCTAAAAGAATTGTTGTTAAAATTCACTCGTACAATGTGCATTTGTTGAATTTGAAGACAGTAGAAGGAATGCAGAAAGCAGAAGATGCAGTTCGTGGTTTGGGCGGAACGTAAATTTTCGTAAAATTATTGTTATTGTGTATAAATAATGTTTTTCTACTTTAAAAAATCTAGATCAATACTGAAAAAATAATTTGACTTTGGTTTTCTCTATATGTAATGACATCACATAATGTATAGTGTCTAGAATTATGTTTTATTTCGTTGCTAATTTCAAATGTTTTCAATATTTTTATTTTGCTGATGTTGCAGCACAAGAATTCGTGTTGAAATGTTATCAAGCAGGTGGAAGTGGAAGAAGTCGATATATGTATATAATTCATATTAATTTCAATATAAATATCATTTTTCTTCTTACTTTCCAACAGCTTCTACTTCAGCAACAAAAAGTATAACAATAATTCAACCGCTATAAATTTATCATCTAATATTTCAACTTCATTCTATAACAAAAATGATAGTAAAAATGATGCATTAAAATTCAGCATAACATAAAAAAATTATAAATAAATTTAAAATTATAATCTTTTTATTATAAAATTATATTATATTTCGCACCAAATACTACATTCAATTAAAAAAATTTAAATACTCACCTTCCTGGTTCATTTCTATAAAATTTAAACTAATCAATATGATTTAATTTTATTATGGTTACTTACTGACAAATTAAAAATTACACATTAAAATTACAATTATCCAATCAAAGGATTGATAACAAGATAACTTCTTTACTAATTAATCCATTCATTATACTTTCAATTTCTTAATAGCTATATGATGATCAATTTTTTAAAAATTAATAAAAGTTATTTATACTTAATTCATAAAAGTTTTAGGTACATTCTATAAAGTAAATTAATAATACCATATTGGTAATTGTTCAAATTTTCTTTTACATATGCCTAGCGCCAATTCGAATTCATCATCGTTCAAATACAATTCAAGTTTTGTTGGATCTACGCCTTCTGTTAATGGTCGTTCTTTTAAAATTTTCAATGAATATTCAATTTGTGTTAATTCTGATAGAACTTCACATATTTTTAATGGTGTTTTACTTCGTCCCTCCTTGAAATTAAAAAATGAAGAAAAAAGATACATACATTAAAAATTTGTGCAAACTTTTTGTCAATGCTTGCTCAATTATACTCTAGTCATCCTATTTGCACATACTTACAAATTGATTTCTTCAACATCGTCTCATTTTTTCCATTCAGCAAATAGTTATATAAACTCTAATGGTTCGAGCACAGCCCAAACAACGTAACGTTTTACATCACGATGTATTATTTTTAGTTTCTCTCTTAAATAATTTAATGCATTCACTTCACAGTAGCTTTAGTAATTTTAACTAAATTTACTCTAATACAAACATCAAGAAACTGTTACATACTCTAATTCAGTCGATGTGATACCAAGAAAACTTGTATAAACTGTTGGTCATGTATCAACAGCAATATTTTCTAAAGTTGCATCTAGAAAACAATAGTCAATAATGAAATTCACACGTACAATAATTTTGAAAAATTAAATATTTATTACCATTTGGATCAACCCAAATTCCAAACTCATTTGAATCCAAATCTGATGATAACTCTGGTACATCATTTATTCCTCTGTGTTTTTCATTTTCGTCATCTAAAAAAACAAATTCATTCAATGTTCTACATTTATTTTGACTGTTCTCAATTTTACCAAATTTTGCATTCCAGTATATGATATAGCAGTTTGTAATGCTGCTCTACGTTCAGCTATCCATCTACTCTACTAACACCTGCTCGATTATCATTATTTGTTGGACTATCACGATTCTCACTATTGACTGTAAAATTCAAATAATAAAAAAATTCAGTAAATTATTAAATTAAATTTTCAATTGTAAACAGAAACACACTTTTAACATCTTCTTCTGGCCACCATCCAAACCATATCAAATTGATTTCAATTTCAATGATGATTCAATTGCATTTTAATATATTTTTTTTGACATTATTGATAACATATGCGAAATATTATCTGTAACCACAAACACAATATGATGGTGTTTCACTCGTGTTTTATATTTTTGACTTTACGTTTTGAATTTTCTTCACTTATATTATTAATAAATATATTAAATGTATAACATATTTTAATACACGATCAAAATTTTCTTGTTGTTTACTATATACTGGTCGTAATTGTAATAATTTTTGTAATTCTGATATTTTACTATAGTTAATAATGTAAATACCGATGATACATCATCAAATAATGGTATATTATGACCAATTAAATTATTAACAGCAGTTACATCATTAAAACGATCATATAAATGTAACATTAAATGTATACTAATGCTTGTGCTGTAAAACATGTATCCGAATATAACATTGAGAAACGTTCAACACGAATCTTCCGTTGTAATGCGAATCTCCATAAATCGATACATCTTTGAAAACGAAATGATTCCACATATGATGCTCCATGAAACATTAGACGAAATAGCATATCCTTATGATAGATTCCCAATATTCATTCACAAATCAATAAACTTTAAATTCTCATTGCATCAACATCTGTAGCTATTACATCGAGCTCTTGCATTGTTGTAAATTCAACAGCATTATCAAATGCTGGACGAAGTGGTACTTTATCATTTTACTTTATAAACGATCGTTTACGCATTTAACGACTTCATAACGGTGTTCGAACATAAGATTGTTACTAGACATGTAACGGCATTTTTATGCACATTTTACAAAAAATATAATATTCATGAAAACCTTTTTATTAAATAAAATGCACTGAAATCAATTACTTACGATTGCTATTGATGCAAATGAACTTGTTATTAAAGAAAAACATAAAATTTAAGCCAAATAAATGAAGTTTTTCATAATTCATAATTTTAGTGAAAAACATAAAGTATCACACATTGGTACATTTTTATTTTTAAAAATTAATCTTTGCAGGCGGTAAATAGAAAATAAAATCATAATAATAAATAATGTACGAGTTTTTGGATGTTACACATTAGAAAAACTACATTTTCGTTCGCTTTTTTCTCCGCATTTTTATTTATATTTATTTTAAATTAAATGTACATTTTTATTAAATAAATTATTATAATATTTCACTATATTATTGTTTTTATTTCTTTCTACTTTTTCTTCAATTTATTTATTATTTCATTACTATAGATTATTATTATCAAAAAAGTATTAGTACTTTTGTGTTTTATTTTATATTATTTTTTTTTTTTTTTTTTTGCTAAAGTCACCGTTTCACATTTTTTTACTTCTTTGTATTAATTTTAAATTACATATTTGTTTTTTATTTTAATTTATATATACTATATATGTATATTAATAACGGTTACTATTTTAATTTCAAATAAAATTTGTAAAATAGGTATATTTTAAACACGTAACGCTCACAATAATTTTTTATCATTATCATTTTATAATATTATATGTAATAATTATTAAATAAAATTAGTTATATAATGTGTATATAATATTTATTATATATTATTTTATATATATAATGAATCATGTATTTTTACTTTTTTTCCTTTTTTTATAATAATAATAATTATTATTAATATGTATTATGTATATTTATATCGTAGAATTTGTTTTTAAAACTACATATATTTATATGTACTTTATATATGATGTATACATATTATATGTACATAAAAATTAAAATCCAATTATTTTATCATTTTTCATTTTATTTTATTTTTTTATAATCTCTCCCTAAATTAAAATATTAATTTGCTTTTCAGTTCTTATTTTATAAATGAAGAATTTGAAATAAATTTGATAACAGAAAATTTAAGTAACATAAAATAATAATGAAATTTTATATATATACAACAATAACTCTGAATTTAAAAATGTATTATTCGGTATATCAGAGACTACCGACTATAATTCTCATACGAAAAATCAAATTATAAATCATAATAGTATAAATTCAACGTATATGTCCTATACATATTAAAATCAATAAAGTTTTTATTGATTTTGAGCTCGAAATCGATTATTTTTCTCGAACGAAATCAAGTGATAAAAGTGATAAATAAACAAAAATATACAAATAAAACACAATTAAATTATGACAGTTCCATATTCACTTTTCTATTTTCAAGCAACACCAATAAATAAAGTGATTTCATCTAAAAGTGAATGAAAAAATATTCGATTTCAAATGAAATCAAGATTCAAATTACACAATTTGAGCAATGATGGTTTCAAAAAGTAGATTACGTGATTTCGAACTCGCTGTATCTAGTACATTATTGTTCTTTAAATATTATCTTAACTTCCGTTTAATCTACCATATTGCTTTTTTTTAATTTCTCAAATAAAATGATGAATTAATAAAACGAACATACATTTGTATGTGTACATAATAATATGAAAATGTAACGTTTCAGCAATATAAAAAAAGAAATAATAAAAATATAAATAAAAATAACATTTATAAAAAAATTGTTATTATTCTTTAAGTATCGTCTTTTTTATGATGTATTCTCTATACTCGTAAGTTCACAAAATTTTTCTTGTTATAAAAATTACTTTTTATCATTTCAACAATGAAATAATAAATATTTATGTGTATTACCAATATTATTGAATATACTACTTAACTATTTTTCTCTTCATTTTTGAATGAACGATATGATGATGAACTTAATTTGATTTTATTTTTACTTTTTATCTCATTACTCATCAATTAATAATAATCAATTTTTTTCAAATTCTTTATTTAATGTATTACGATATTACACACTTTTTCATTATAACTACTTTTGTCATATATATATTCATACAAGGATGTGCATTTTTTTTACTTTCTAAATATCTTAAATCTTTTGATTTAAAAGTGAAATAAATAACAACGTCTAAAAAAAATTCAATTTAACTAAAATAAATTATTTTACTTTAATTTACTGTACCCTTACTTTAATTTTTTTTCTTTTTACTGGTAATCTTTATATAGTAATAGTAGTATACTAGTTGATGGTATTACTAGTCAATAGTCATATAAAATTTTTACTTAAAATACTACATTATACTCGCATTCGTATGTTCTAAAAGTAATGTACAGCAATAGCGTGAACTTTTATTAGATTGTGCTTTTTTTTCTTTTACAATTAAAAAAAATGTTTCCTTCATTATTTTTTTCCGAAATCATTAATTATTATTATATTTCTAATTAAAAAAATTTATTCAGAAAGTTTATATTTTAATTTATTAAATTTTTTGTATTAGCAATTTAGCGTGTAGCGTAGCTCTTTCGCTCGACACAGTTCCAACACAAATTTTTTAACTTTTTCTACTTCATAGAAAACATTTAACAATTATATTAATTTACGTACTGAAAAACTACCAATTAGAAAATCTTTCTTCCATTTTATTTTAATCTTCTTTTATATACGTTCACAATAACTTTTTGTCAGTCATTTTTTGTGCAATTTTTTGTTTTTAAAATTTCAATTTTGGTTTTTTTTTTTCTTTTTTACGAACGCTGCAATAAAATTATTGCTAATATTTTCAATAACGGTGGGAATTTATTTTAACAAAAACAAAAGATTACGAGAAAAGAAACGAACGATTTTTATTTTCTATAATTTATGATGATAATATAAAACAAAAGACAAATGTAAATAAAAAATAAAAAAACTTAATTTAACTGATCAAAAACACAAACGAAAAACGATTTTAAAATACAGAATAAAAATAATATTACACGAAAAATACAAAAAATAGAAAATAATAGTTATAATTACCGTTAAACTTATTTTTATGCATTGTAGTTTTTTATTTTGTTTTATATTCTTGTATATAAATTCTTGTATTCTTATATATATATGTTTAAATAAAAATAAAAAAATGCTTCATTTCTTGGAGTTCAAAAAATTATTTTTTTTTTCAATTTTTTTGTCTATCCATTTATATATTTTTTTTTATTACAGTATATTTTTCCCGTGAAATTCAATTTGATCTTGATTTTTATTTATTTATAGTACATACGTATTTTAAATGAAAATTTTATTTACTTTATATGAAATGCATATCACAAATATATGAATTTTTTGATTCAAAAACTCAAAAAATTATACAATTTTTTTCATAAGTTTACGATATACTTCAAAGCACATTATTTGATCAAAAATACCTATTTTTTTTCAATATTTATCGATTTTACATTCTTGAACCTTTTTGTTGTAAAACTTTAGCACGATCATTTGATTCTTGTTCTCTTCCAATTTGTGGATTTGGACATTCTTTTGAAACGACACATAAAAATTCTGCATTTTCTTCAGAACCATAATTATATTGTGTACCAATATTAACAAGTTGTTCAAAGCGCCAACCATCTGACATTGTTGAAACCATCTAAAGAACAGAATTAAAATAAATGCAACAATTCTTTTATTTAGATACACAAATGTAAATACGTATGTAGATATTTTATGTTCGAAAATACCTGTGTTAATTCATTTTCTTGACATTGTAATACTCTGTATACTCTTTTCTTATCCAATGTTGGCCTCTAGAAAATTTTATTAAATAAGATTAATAAATCAAAATGAAATAAAACAAATTAAAATTTATTACCTGATCTCTTCGTGTTATGCATTCTTTTAATAGACTAATTAATTGTGTCACATTATAAAATTCAGCTTCTTCTAAAACACCTTCTTCGGAAAGACCATCAAGGACAAGTTTACCATGACGTAAGTAATTTAAAACTGGAGCAAAATAACGCGGATCTCTATCGATTAGATATGCACCAGTTTCATCCTAATTATTAAATGAAAAATTCATTGAAAATTTTATCGTAATTTATTGAACAAAAACAAGGCAAAAAGGAATTAACAACTCACGCGATCTGATATTAAATCACTATCTTCTTGTATTAAACGTGATAAAAATGAATTCGGATCTCTGGATAATGTGGTCTTTGTTGTTAGAAAACATGTACCACCAACGTTTAATCTTACCCATTGATTGCTACCGTGTTTTGTTAATAAACTTGGACTTTTCTTTGCATTTAAATTGACTGTAGCCATTTCACTTTACGGCCATCCGTTTTTTTAAACAAAAAAAAAGTGAACCCAAAACTATCAACGATAGAGATTAGCGATTAGCGATTATTTCAGAATAACAATAAAATATAATTCTTCCTCATATATGGTACAGTAGAGTTCGAAATTTAGTTGGATGGAACTATACTTTTTGACGGATACCAAAAAAAAAATTAAACATTCTTTTAAAATTTTGGTAGTCTTTTATTGATATTTTCTCCTGTTCATTTGTGTTTGTGGTGGAAATGGAATGTCAATGTCAATAAAGTGAATAAGGACAACAACAAGCAAAACACCAAACACACTAATGTTGTGCATGATGGTTGGTGGTTGTGCCTTCTTCAGTGTTAAATAGAAATATATACTTATATAATTCATTTATGGTAATACTTTTAATGGATATTGGCTGTGGGCGAACTGAAAATCTTACTTACTTTGGTGAATACCAAAGAAAAGTAAGAAAAATAGTAGACTTTTGCTTGACAGTTGCTTACTTTGTTTTGTTCATTGATAAAGGTGATTATATCAACTATTCAAATTAAAACGCTAAAAATTGAAAAAATTATCTGTGAAAAATTTCAAGAAATATAAAAAAAGTGAAAATGGAAGACAACAAAAATGGTAAATATTGAATTTTCAATAAAGAATAATAATTTTAAAAAGAATAAAATAATCAATTTTATAAATAGTAAAATTCAAGCAACAATTTTTGATAGCAGCTTCCGGTCTACTTAAAGTTGACGTAAATTGCATAAATTCAATTCGCACTCCTAAGGTGATTGGTGATAGTTAAAAAGTGATCACCGAAAAGTAATTGTTCGTGTAAGGTGATCACCAAAAAAGTGATGAAATTTGAAATGCGGCGAATTCCAGAGTATTTTTATAGTTGTTAAACGTCAATCAAAACAAATAATTTAAATTGTGAATAAGAATAAGAGAATTCAATAACGTTTTCGTCTATAGCATTTTTTATTTCAGATTCTGAAAATGAATCTCAAATAAAAATAATTAGGAGAAAAATGCGAGATAGCAATAATCCCTTGGAATTACCGGATGTTCAGTAAGTTGCAATTATTCATGGAGAATTTCATTATAAAAATAACACAATATATTTTAAATTTCAAAATTATTTAAATAAATTATATACCGTCAACAGCAAACACCAATTGATTGTAGTATGTGATTATGAGTATTTTTTGGTTAGGTAGAAGAAGAATAATAGTAAAAATTAGAAAAGTGACACCTCAAAGTGATAACATTTAGTGATAGTTTTTGGTGATTGTCACCATACGTGAACGGAAATTTGTGGTGAATATCACCAATCACCTCACCTCACCTTACGCGAACCTACCCCAGGAATTAAAGGAAAAGAAAGGACAGAAAGGATATCTATCTAAGCTAGTAGAGGTAGAGACTAGATCATTGAATAATATATATTTCATATAACAAAGAAAGGCAGGCTTGAAGAAAACTGCTGATTTTACTCGTTGACCTCGACTTATTTCTATTGTTTAAATTACAATACATTCAAACTTTTTTCACTAAAAAATAAATTTAAAAAAAAAATAGATAGACATAAGAATAATGAAGGATGGAGAAAGAAAAAAAATGAAATCATTTTTTTAGTTGTCATCGGCCATGTTTACAGCCATGTTTATTTTTAATTTTGTTTTTATTGTTTCGTTATGCAGTGTTACCAGTGTTGTTTTAAAATTATTAAAGATGACATGTTTTTGAATTTTCAATAAAAAAGTTGTTTCTTTGTGTTATTAATTCTTATTTATTTATTTAATTATTATTTATTTATTTATTTAACTATCTGTACATGAATTTTTATTACATTAATTATTTGTACTCCTGCATATACAACAATTGTATTCTTGTATAAAAACTTAGCTAAAAAGTGTAATGTTCACAAAAATACCATTTGATATCAAGTCCTAAATAAAAAAAAAAGTAATTGTATTATACATCTTTGCTATGCACAAATAATTTTTGTAACATTATCAGTATCATAAATTTAAATAACATGTAACATTATCAGTAACGGTAACTGTAAGTGCTATATGCTAAATGCTACTTATATACATATTTCACTTTTGTTGAATTTGTTTTATAAAAATATATAATTTAAATTTATTCATTTATGTTATTTAAATTTGTAAAGTTTATTTATATAGGTATATAAATTATTCATTTATATATACTTATATTTTTAATATAAGTATTCTAATTATTTTTCATATTACTTACACATACAAATCTTAAGGAAATCTAAAAAATCTTTTCCTATGATCATTGTTAACATCTACACTCACTTAAATTTTACAACTTCTTGCACAACACTTCATCTTTAAAAAATTTCAATATTATTAAATATTTCAATTTAAAAAAATTTTAAAAATACTTTAATTTTAATAAAAAAATTTTCTATTCAAAAGTTGTATAAAATTTTATACATTAGCGTATAATATAATTTTTTGTACTACGGTAACACCATACAACAATAAATATCAAACCATTAACATTTTTTTGTACACGTTCGTTTCGCTGGATTTATATTTTTGTACATTTTTGTGAGTGAAATTATTTAATGCTTTTATCATATTTAATTTTTTAATCATACAATTAAATAATAATAATATAATTTTTCAACTTTTTTTATAATTATTTCCTTTTTTTTAGTGTATTAATTAAAACATTTTAATGATTGAATAGTACAAATAGTGTTGTTTTGTTTGTTTAGTATACATTTTTGTGGGTGAAATAATATGATGTTTTTATTATATTTAGTTTTTAAAAAAACATATAATTAAATAATAATAGTGTTTTTCAATGTTTTTTTTTGCTCATGCATTAATTTTCGAGACATGACAATATTTCTAAATATTTTTTAACAATTTTTAAAAAATATAATTTTCATGCAACCATTACAATACATTCTCATTTCAATGCATTGAAGTAGTGTTAGTGAAAATTAGTAAAATTGAGTAAAAATGCATTGTACAGATAGGTGATACAAATACATATTCAAAAGTTGACTTCAGCCATATAAAATTGGAATTTGTTTTTTTGTTTTAATGTATAGTGCGATACTGCTCTATCATGTTTTAATTTTCTATGAGAAATTCTTTTGCCTGTTTCCTCTTTAGAGAAAAAATTTTTTTTATTTTATTTGTTTTATTTTTATATCTGCAGCTCTTTTCTTTTGATCTCCATTGCGAGCTTCTTTACTATATACCTTTATACAATGACTAGATCTAGAACTAGAGTAGAGAGGACAGTGTGGTGTGATAGACAAAAGAGACAGGCCATAAAAGATTTTATTTTATCTAAACTTCTGAAGTGAACCAATAAATTTTTATAATATTTCAATATATTTTATGAAAGCAAATTGTGTTTTAGTTTTAGAGGTGTTTTCTTCAGTTAAGTCTAGAAACACAGTGAAGGAGGAAAAAAAATTGAATTCTTCATTCAAGTATTTGATAATTTTCTATTAATAAAAACAATAATTTATATAACATAAAATAATTTTATATTCTGTTTAATTAGTGCATGTCCTGTACCTGTAATCTGTCTGTATATACATATCTATAGAGTGGTTAGGGCTAGGGCTAGGGGTATCATTATCATCATCGCTTAAGAGCGCATGAATATTTATAAAAGCATTTATTATTTAGTTTAGTCAATTTCTAGTTTTCTATTCATCTTAAATACACTACCTAGATTCTAGTTTATTGGCGACTGCAGCAGACTCTAAGACATTTTCAAACTGAAACAGCAGAAGAAGGTAAAAAAAACATTTTTTAATTTTTAATCATCATTGAGTAAACTTAATTAAAATAATAATTTTGGATTTATATTAAAAATTTGTTCAGAATTATGTTAAATTAGTTTATTCAGCAGTTAAATGAAATATTTGAAAAAAGATAATTTCATTTTAATATCGATTTAATATTTAATTTCTGAAGGTTACATTTCTATACATTATATGAGGAATTATTGATTTTTTTTTTTCAACTCTTATGAGTAAAATTGCAGTACAATAAAAAAATAATTTTGAAATTGAAATCATAAAAATAAATAGCAAAAATGTCATATGTAAGTGTATTCATTTAATATAAATTAAAGATTTTTTTTATCATTATGTCATAATCACTACATATTTTTATTTAAAATTTTGTCCAATATAAAATTTTAGCGTTTAAAAGCCATTAAATGTCCAACAGATGAGTTATCACTAACGAATCGGGCTATTGTAAATTCCAGTGATTTTCCAGACGAAATAAAGTACAAAACATTAAATGAAATGAAATTTTTAATTTTTAAATGAAAATTTCAAATTTTTTTTTTTCAAACATTTTTTAAGATATGTCGAAATATCAACTGGTCCTGGTCAACATTTTGTATTTGCTATTGAAAGAACACTTGAAATACCAAAGGGATGTGTTGGATTTTCCGTTATACAACGAAAATGGGCTACAATTTCCATAAGTCAAGATATCGATGTGAAACCATATCGATTTGATGCTAATTCTGATGTAATCATATCAGTTACATTAGAAACTGACTTCTTTCAAAAGAAAACGTAATAAAGAAAATTCATTGTAGATGTTTAAATATTGTTCATGAAAAAAAGAAATTGTATCTTTCTTTTTTCAGAACAACATTGGAACCATATGATACAGATCAAATGGCTAAGGAATTTTTACTTCAATTTGCTGGAATCGCATTAACTGTTGGACAAACATTAGTTTTCAGTTTTCAAGATAAGAAATTACTTGGTCTTGTAGTCAAAACATTAGAAGGTATTTAAAAAAAAAAAAGAACGATTGTTAATGATTGAATATTGTTTTGTATTTCATTAGCTGTTGATGCTGCTTCTCTTCAAGAAGGAAAAGATGTTGGAACAAGACAAGTTCCATTTGGACGTCTTCTGGGAAATAGTGTTGTACAGTTTGAAAAAGCAGAGAATTCATCATTAAATTTAGTTGGAAAAGCTAAAGGGTAATAAAATTTAATTTTTTAAAATTTCAAAGAACCATAACAAAAAATGTGCTATTTTTTGTAATTTTTAGAAAAATTGTTAGACAGTCCATTATAAATCCAGATTGGGATTTTGGAAAAATGGGAATTGGTGGTCTTGATAAAGAATTCAATGCAATATTTCGTCGAGCATTCGCATCAAGAGTTTTTCCACCAGAACTAGTAGAACAGCTGGGTTGTAAGCACGTTAAAGGTATCCTACTTTATGGTCCACCGGGTACTGGTAAAACATTAATGGCAAGACAAATTGGAAAAATGTTAAATGCTCGAGAACCAAAAATCGTAAATGGTCCACAAATTCTTGATAAATATGTGGGTGAATCCGAGGCAAATATTCGTAGATTATTTTCTGAAGCTGAGGAAGAAGAAAAACGTGTAAGTATTTAAATAAAAGGAAATGTTTGAATTTATTCTTTCGGTAAAAGAAACATTTTAAATTTTGATTTTGTTTACAGCTTGGACCTAATAGTGGACTGCATATAATTATATTCGATGAAATTGATGCTATATGTAAAGCAAGAGGTTCTGTTGCGGGTAACAGTGGTGTACATGATACTGTCGTAAATCAATTACTGGCAAAAATTGATGGTGTCGAGCAACTAAACAATATTCTTGTTATCGGAATGACAAACAGAAGAGATATGATTGATGAAGCTCTGATGCGACCTGGTCGATTAGAAGTACAAATGGAAATTGGTTTACCCAATGAGGAAGGACGATGTCAGATTTTAAATATTCACACTAAACGTATGAGGCAGTTTAAGAAAATTGATGATGATGTTGATACGGCTGAGATAGCAGGACTAACAAAGAATTTCAGTGGTGCGGAATTGGAAGGTTTGGTTCGTGCTGCACAATCGACAGCAATGAATCGTTTAATAAAAGCATCAAGTAAAGTCGAAGTCGATCCAGATGCAATGGAAAAGCTCAAAGTAACAAGAAATGACTTCTTACATGCATTAGAGAACGACATTAAACCGGTAATAGATTTTGTTTTGAAAATAATTTTGCAAGAAAAAAATGAAAATGATGAGTATATAATAAAATTTTATTAGGCGTTCGGCACTGCCCAAGAAACGCTGGATAATTTCTTATCACGCGGTATAATAAATTGGGGTCAACCAGTCGCAAATGTTCTCGAAGATGGTATGCTATATATACAACAGGCAAGGGCAACTGAAGGTTCTGGATTAGTGTCAATTTTAATTGAGGGTCCACCAAACTCTGGAAAAACAGCATTGGCTGCTCAATTAGCAAAAATGTCAGATTTTCCCTTTGTTAAAGTTTGTTCACCCGAAGATATGGTTGGATTCACGGAATCAGCTAAATGTTTACAAATCAGAAAGGTATACAAATTAAATTTATATTCAAATGGAAATAAAAAACTTGTTTTGAGCTATTGTTTTGAATTTAAGATATTTGATGATGCTTATCGGTCAATGTTAAGTTGTATTGTTGTCGATAATATTGAACGACTTCTGGATTATGGTCCAATTGGTCCTCGATATTCAAATCTAACATTACAAGCACTTCTTGTACTTTTAAAGAAACAACCACCAAAAGGACGAAAACTTTTAATTTTGTGTACAACAAGCAGACGGTAAATTCGTGTAAAAATACATAAATAAAAATTCATTCATTTATTCGTGATATTTTCTTGAAAAAATTATTAAATTTTATAGACAAGTTTTAGAAGACATGGAAATGTTATCGGCATTCACGGCTATATTACACGTTTCAAATTTATCACAACCAGATCATGTATTATCTGTATTAGAACATTTTGATTTGTTCAATAAGAATGAGATACAAGCGCTTGCAAAGAAAATGCATGGAAAAAAGTATGTTACAGAGAACTACTTTTTATTTGCTTATTTTTATCAATTTTTATTTTTTAATTTATTATTCTTTTTTATTTAAATTAAAGAGTATTCATTGGAATAAAGAAATTACTGGGATTAATCGATATGGCACGACAGACAGATCAACAACACCGTATTATAAAATTCTTATCGAAAATGGAAGAAGAAGGCGGTCTTGATATGATTGCAGGACAAGGACATTAACTGATAGCAAAAGATTAGCTAATTCCAAATATGTCCATTATAATGTTTAATGACGATGTTTTCTGACTATGTCAAAAAAAAAATTTCAATATAATCGCATACAATATATTATATCAAAATACTAATTTGAGGCTTAAACAATTATTAAAAAATTGCATCAAATTGAAAAAATAAAAAAGTAAAAAAAAATAATTTAAAATTAAAATCGAAAGTAATTATGATGGTATAATACTATTAATTAAATTAATTTGTTTAAACCACTTTAAAAAATTGATTTACAACATTAATTAGAAATTTATATATTAAAGTACATTAACAAATAATATACATCATTATATTGTACTGTTATAAAGGTAAAAAAGAGAAGCAAATGAAGTGAATGTGAATCGAAAGTAAAGTATTTCAATTAGAAAATGTGATGTAAATCTCAATTTATAATTTAAGAAAAAATTAATTTAAAATTTCCTTGTTCCAGAATATACCTACTGGTACAGTAAAGGATAATAAAATCGATAATACATTCTTTAGATATTAGAGATTTTATCTTCACAAAGAAATATGAAATTAAAAAATAATGATGGTACTTGAATAAAAACGACGAATGAAATATAAAATAAAAAGAGAAATAATAATTCAAATCAATTTTTAGTATCCTTATTTGATGAAATCTTGTTTTCATAATGCGATAAACTATATAATTATGTATATATGTATATTAAATTTTTCAAATATTACACTATGCATTAACAAAAAAAAATTTAACAACAATTATTTAAATGTTATGATAAAAAGTTGTTAGCATTATGATTAAAATCAAATAAAATAACATTATAATAATGCATAGGGTGAGTTTCAAAACGTTTAAATACCATTTCAACACATTTTTTGACTTTTGAAAATCACCCATGTATTGTGGCACTAAAAATAAACTTTTATTCAATTATTATTATTATTATGTATTAATTTTTAAAAATAGTAAATAAAATGTATATTGTTCTTGTAATTTATGATTGAAAATTAGTCACAAAACGCAAAGTTATTCAAAACTACATATTTCAATATTAAACGAACTACGGTCTTTTTTAGTTATAAATGCCAGATATCATTGTAGAGGATTATTAAATTGTATATAAATTATGCATTCTTTTAAATTTATGATTAAAAAAATATCAATAAAAGTAGAATTTATGAATAGAGAATTAACAAAAAAAATTTATTTATAAATATGAGTTCGAAGATCTAATAATCAAATTCTTGTTATAAATTATGTACATAATGTTACGAAGATCACTTTATATGATTTTCAAAATTCATACATTTTATTCAATGTATATAAATTTATTAGTAAATTGTACATCTAATGTGAAAAATTAAATAGTTCCTCCTATTTAATTTAATTAGATTATTATAAATTAATTACAACAATTACTTAAAATTGTTTTGCCTATGTTATATCGTATTTTATGTAAAATTAAGAAGAAAAATATTTAAAGCTTCATAATATTTTAAATTTCATGTATAGAAATATTGCTTTTTAAAGAATTGTACATGTTATATTCCGAAGAAAAGAAATAATTCAGTACATACATAACTACAATATACAATATATCGTTTATATTGTTTACAAAATTTTCAAATTTAAATGAATTTTTTTTATTAGTTTTATCATGTGAAATGAAAAAATGAATTGAATATTCGAAAAAAATAGTTATTAAATAATTTTAAAATGTAATAAACATTCCAATATGAAAATGATTGTTTTTAAATTTAATAAACGTGCAATTGATATATGTAGTTGATCAAAATTTTCAAAAATTAATTGAAAAATAATGATGCTAAATAAAAAATTATTTTGAAAAATCAATAAATAAATAAAACGTTAATTAAAAACAACTATATTTTATTTTTGTTTATTCCGGCGACAACTACAGCGTATACACTATACAGTAATTAAATGGGACTTTTTACCGTTAACTTTACGCTGTCGCCCAAATAGATTCTATTCTATTTTTCAGCGACAACAAGCCATCCACGAGCTGGATTTTGCAGTAGTATGTAGTACTAACAGTAATCTATTCGCAAGAAGCAAAAATGTAAAATTCATAAATATTTTACGCTGCAATTGCGCCCGAATTGTACGATGGCTGTAAGTGATAAAGCGAAACGGTAAATCATAGAATTAATAAATTTCGATTCAATATGATTCCACCTTTTTCATTCGATTCGATTATTTGAGTTCGATTTTCGATATTTATTAGCAATAATATATTAACCACAGCCACATTACATTACATTACACTACATTGATAATATTGATTGACATTTTTAATATTTCATTGGGTTTAGTCGTTTAGAGGTTTGAGGTTTGAGTTCGAGTTCGAGTATCGTTATTCTATTTATATTATTATATTACGACTTTAGCTTTACGAGTAGTGTAATATAAATAGAATTTTTCTTTGTTTCTTATTTGATTCTGATTCTAGAATCGTAGTTCGTAGAATGTGGTAGAATCTAGAATTTGAATATAGTTGTATATTTATTTTGTATTGTAGTCAGCGTTACCAATTTAGCTACGCGGTAGCTAGATTTAGCTACCAAAGGACAGTTACAGCTACGAAAATTTTTGTTTAGCTACCGGTAGCAATTTAGCTACCAATACAAATTTTCAGCTACCAAGTGGTAGCTAGAAATGTATTTGGCTAGTAAAAATAATTTAAAACAATATAAGCATTTTTTATAACCATTTTAAAATTCGAATATCGAAATTTTCGAAAAATTTTGAAAAACGTAGTAGAAAGTTTTTAGCAGTATAGTAAATTTATTCAGATATAAAACTCTTGTTCTGAAACTAAGTATAGTAATTAAATTATGTGTTGAAAAAAAAAAAGAAAAAAAAATGATTTTTAGTTTGAGCTGAAGGAAATTAAAATAACCTAAATGAGTTAATTTCTCTTCCTCATTCTATTTTTGACATAGAAAGAATATTTAGTCAATGAATATTGCGAAGAACAAAATAAGGAATAAAATGAAACTTAAAACATTGGACTAGGATTTTATCAATTAAATTTGGTTTGCAAACGCAGACATAATAAATATTGTAAAGAATACGACTTAACAGAAAATATTATTCGCAAAATAGGAAATATAGGAAAAATAGGAAATATAAATGAAATATTGTCAATAATTAATAGAAAAGACTGAAATACATATTTTTAAAGTTCCTTTACTTTATTCATTTGATTTTTTTTTTATAAAATGTTAAAATGTTTTTGGTTCTGATCATTTTTTTTTTAATAAAATGTTGAAATATTATTTACTTTTTTTTGTAACCATACAAAATAATTAATAAATATGTGACTTTGACTTCCATATTATCACACTTTCAAACTCTAAAAATTTAGCTACGATTTAGCTACCAAATTTTTCTAATTTTAGCTACAAACTATCCAGTTTAGCTACCAATTTAGCTACGGGCCCGGTTTGATAATTGGCAACACTGATTGTAGTGCATAAATTGTTGAATATTAAATACTTGTAAATTGATTGAAGGAAAATGACAATTTTGTAATTTCAAAATTGGCTCAAGTCGATGTTTTGTTCGGTCTTCGGTGGGATTTCGACGACGACTATTTAAAATTATATGTAATACATATCTACGCATTATTAAAATTTAAAAAAATAATTAAATTAAAATTATTTAAATTTGAATAAACTCATTCAAGCTGCAGTCAAAAGTTTTTTTGTTGTTGCTATTGCGAAATTTATCGTCAGCAATGGCTTGGCGATCTGTTGGAAAAGACAATGCGGATATGGTGGAACAGTTAAGAAGTAATTTACGACAATTATTAAAATAATTATACAAAAAATAAATATTTTTTAAATATTTTCTTATTTGAAATGGTTTCGTAATGAAAATTTTATATAATTTTAGTGTATGGAATAATTAAAACAGATGCTGTTGCACAAGCAATGAAAGCAACTGATAGGAAATTTTATTGTCCGCGAAATCCTTATATGGATGCACCACAGAGAATTGGATATGGTGTAACAATTAGTGCTCCTCATATGGTTGGTTATTCATTATTGCTGTAGATTAATAACAATAATTATTTAACGTAATACAAACATTGAATGTTGAAAAACTGAAAAATGATTTTCTACATATTGATTATAGCATGCCTATGCATTAGAATTGCTTAAAGATAATTTAAAACCAGGTGGTAGTATTCTTGATGTTGGTTCAGGATCAGGATATTTAACAGGTTGTTTCTTGAGGTATATGGATCAACAAGGTGATAATAGAGCTGGACGTGTAGTTGGAATTGAACATCAACCGGAATTGGTTCAACAAAGTATAAAAAATATCAAAAGTGATGATCCAAGTTTATTAGAAAGCGGTAAAATGGTTATAGTAGGTGTGTTAAAAATATATAATATACCTACAAAAAATGTACATATATTATAAAGTAGCAAGTTTTTTTTATTTTCTATTTTGGTAGAGGGTGATGGTCGTAAAGGTTATAAAGAATTTGCACCGTATGACGCTATACATGTTGGAGCTGCAGCACCAGATACTCCAATTGAGTTAATTGATCAATTAAAAAATGGTGGAAGATTGATTGTTCCTGTTGGTCCAGAAGGAGGAAGTCAATATCTAGAACAGGTCTTAGTTATATAGTTTTCTTCTTTTTTTTTTTTTGTCATTTTACTAGCTTTTTATTCATTAATTTTTGCATTGATTTTCAGTATGACAAAGATGATAAAGGTAATGTGGTTAATACAAGATTAATGGGGGTCATGTATGTTCCGCTAACGGACTTAAATAGACCTTGATTATGGCGAATATGTAAAATATTTATAATCTTGTTACTTGTGATTTTAATAAGTTTACGCTTTTTCCATATAATTTAAATATTTAATTTTTGTTATTAATCAATTGGAATATCGGAATTTAAAATTTCATTTGAAAATTTCTGTAAAAATTAATTCCTTACCTTTTCTAGAATTGGTAATTTATATACAAATGTGTATACTAAATATTTAAGAATTTGCAATATTTGCACTGTATTTTTCTTTTAAAAATAAATTTTACAAAAACAGCTTAGATAGAATGTTTTATTGTTTTTATTTGTGATTTATTTTATATAAATGTAACATTAACATAACATACTTATCTTATATATCAGAATTCAGAAGCAGAACACAGAACATAACAACGCTGTGATTGTCGCCCGAACTGTGACCTTTCGGCTCGGCGATACGCTGTGCTGTGGTTGTCGCTGCAATTGTGCGGTGGTAGCAAGTGTACAAACAATTTAAAAATAAATTATATGTGAAGAATAAGAATATATAATTGTTTGTTATTGACATTGTCAGACAGACA
This sequence comes from Villa cingulata, assembly GCA_951394055.1. Taxonomy (NCBI): domain Eukaryota; kingdom Metazoa; phylum Arthropoda; class Insecta; order Diptera; family Bombyliidae; genus Villa; species Villa cingulata. Next base: position 104,309 of record OX596018.1, read on the forward strand.
AGCAAGACAGGACACGAAAGAGAATAGCACAGAATATAGACATAGTTGACAGGATGACAGATTGACATTGACAGTAGTTAGTGTAAATTACATATTACGTTTTGCTGTTTTGCTTACCGTTTACGTTGGCGCATAGGATAGGTCGATAGGATAGGAGTAGTGGAGTCAGGAGTGGGTTGTCTGGTTGGTCGGGGTTCGGGGTGGTTACGGTTAGTACATTTTCTTCATTTTCAATTAGCATTTCATTAATCGTTTTGAATTTTGAAGTCAAAATCAAAAATCAAACATAAAGATAAAAATATATTAGAAGAAAAACATGGAGGAGAAAATTTTTGATATTTCTATTAATAAACTTTGTCGGATTTGTTTTAAACCTGGTGATTATCAATTGCAAACTTATGAATTTCCAAATCTATTAAATAACGATAATATCACTCTAAAATCAATATTAGAAGAATTTTCTACAATTGAGGTAATGTATATTGATATAAATAGTTTTTTTTTTAATTCTTGTCATACTTGAATGATCATGATCAAGTTATTTTATCATTTTGGTCGTGTCGTGATATGATTTAACAACGCTGATAATTAGTAATACTTTTATGTATATAAAACAACTACATATTACTATTTGTAAATTATTAAAAAGCATAAACAAAATAATTATCATTCTAGAAAATTATGTGTTTTCGTCAGAAATGTTTGTCAATTTTACTTATTATTTTAACTTATTTTACTTAATTAGTAATCATATCATGTTTAAATTGCTTTGCAAATAATTGTATAATAGTTGAAATATTATTATTATTTAATTCAACTGGAAATGTTATACTTGTGTATGTTACTAAAATAAATTTATAATGTACGTAAAAAATTACAGATTCATCAAATTGATAATCTTCCATCGATGCTGTGTATTAGATGTACCAGTGATCTATTAAAAAGTTATCTATTCTTGAAAAAATTGAAAAAAGCTGATGAACAATTACAACAATTATTAAACAAAAATTTAGAAAATATGGAAGAAAATAAAGGAATAAAAGAACTCATTATTGATGCTGATGAAAACTTAAATAAATCTTTATCGATATTTGTTGAAGATTTAGAAGATGATAATTCTGAAATAAATCAGGAAAGTTTGTTAAAATTGAACGAATACATATGTAATTCATTATCACATTTCGAAAAAAACGAGGATGATGACAATATTGATAAAAAAATGAACATACGCAATGAAGATATGGAAATGGAGAATGATGATGGTGACTGTGACGATTATTATGATGGCAATAACAAAATTGATGTTAGCAGTTATGTAATTGAGTATATAAATGAAGAAAATTTAAATATAATTGAACAAAAAAAAGGCACCAAACGTAAAATAAACAACAGTAAAACACCACATATTGTGGTCACAGATAATGTATCAAATATTTTATCAAAAATTTCAAAAAAATCATATAAAAATGCGATTGAATCGTCATTGAAATTGAAACATTTGAAATATTCACGAAAAAATCTACAGAAACCCTGCTCTAGTAGAGATTCAACATCATCATCATCATCACCATCAACAACAAATATTAAAGAAGTGAATGATAAAGATTGTTTCGTAATAACAAAATTTGTACTAACGAATGATGAAATAAAAAATAATTCTACAACAGATAATCAATGTCAAGATAATAATTACAAGGTTTATAGTAATGATAATGATAACGATAGCAGCGATAAGAATCCATCATCACCGTCGTCAGTATCATCATTGTTACGAAAAACGTCAGCATCAATTAATCAAATACGTATGTTCGATATGAAGCCAGTTGAGGTTAACGCTGAATTTGGAATTGATCATCTTAATCAAAATGATGATACAAATGTTGAAAATTTGAATACAATGTATAAATGTAAATATTGTCCGAGAGCATATTCAACATCGCATTATTTGATAAAACATGCCAGAAAATGTCATTGTTGTCAATTTTGTATGAAAGGTTTTGAAAAAACCGAAGATTTATATAAACATACTAGAGAAGAACATAATCAATTCTCGTGTAAATTATGTAAAAAGAATTTCAGTAGTAACAGTAATTTAAGACAACATATGAAAAAAATTCATAATATCATGTTACCAACACATACATCAATACTATCGTTTAATAAAAGTGAATTTAAAAAAAATTCAAATTAATCCCAAAACATTTAATAAGACGATACATATATGTATCATAATAGATATGTATGTGTGTACTTTTACAACTGTTTATACGAGTATAAGAGTATATTTTTATACTTTATGTAAATTAATTTATCATATTAGCCCTTGTTTAACGTTGGGAATTTATCAATTCAAATTTAAAATATTCATAAGTAAATATTTTTCTTTATTTCTCTACCTGAGTTTCTAAAAATAAATGACAAACGAGTGACAAAAGAATTCAACTTTATATATTTATCACTAATTTCGGTGCAGTAGAATTTACCTTTGTTTCACTTTGATAGCACATATAAAACGGATTACTGTTGGAAAATGTTCGTTAAGTAAATTCTGTGTAAACAAGGGTTTATATAATCAAAAGACACATTTCAAAAATTATAAATGATCAGTTTTCATGAATAATTAAACTTATTAGAATAGAAATGTTTTTTTTAATTAATTTTATTTTTAAATACAAATATCGAAATACATTACATCTATAAATAAGTTGGTATGGTAGAAAAAATTTATATATCAAATGAATATTTACATAAATAATGTATATACATAATATAAAATATGTATTAAATTATAAATTATACCTATGTATATGTAAACAAAAATACAATAAAAGAAAGCAATTATACAAATTTACTTATACTCGTATATAATTCATTCTGAATAATATAAAATAAATACATACATTATATAGATATTATATGTATATTGAAATTTGCAATTTTTTTTTTTTTTGTATTTTAATTTTATTTTTATTATTTATTTTGTTTTTCTTATAATTTTACCTTTTCATGTTTTTGTTTTAACTAGGATGAAATTACTTGTGATTTTCTTAAATTTACAATATCTTTGGCCGTTAAAACACTAAAATCATTTGTAATTGACTTCTTTTTCATTATTGTTGCTGTTTTACAATTGTGATTATAATGGTTATGATTATTATGATCACCACTTCCTTTTATATGTTCATTTTTAATTGGTTTTATTGTTGTGAGTTTATGATGTTTATTATAGCTATTGCTGTTGTCAAAAACACCACCGCCACCGATCCCTTTACTAATATTCTGGATTGTATTTGAATTTTCTGACTTTGAACGTAATAAATAAATTTTTCGGCGTAATGTATTATCTTTTAATTTTGTTACTGAATTCGATGAATGCTTTAAATTTATTTTATTATCAATGGTATAATTATTATTGCTACTATCATTATATTGGTTATTATTACTATTGTTGTTATTACCCCCGTTATTATTACTATAATTATCAGTAGATTTTTCTTCAATTGTTTTACTTCGATGATGTTTATTAGTGCTATCTTTAAATGTTAATTGCGAGGATGATGTGAATAAAGTTTTTATATCATTTTTATGCTGTTGAATTTTATCTTCAAGATTTTTTAATCGTTTGTAATAGAAGTGATCTCCAGTTTCATATAATGATTGCTGATGTTGTGATTTTAATGTATTCATCATAAACGATGATGAATTCAAATTATAATTTTGATGATATAACTGATGGTGATGATCTGAACTGTCTGATTTTCTTCTACCATTAACTCTTGAGTTATGATGATTAACTGATGAACGATGCTGATGTTGTTGCTGTTGCTTATTACCATCATCGAGTGATGTAGAGTGACATTTTCGTAAAGACTGAGATTTTTTAAAATACGGTATTGTCATTACAGGATGTTGCTGTTGCTGCTGTTGTTGATGATACTGATGCAACAAAGTTTCATCCTTTATTGACTTTACTAATTTTTCATTATTTTTATTTTGAAATAAAGTCATTAAACTACCGTTAAGAGTACCTTGTTGTTTTTTATCAATCGATGTCGATGATAATAATTGATAATTATAATTTGCGCCAAGTGAAAAATTACTGTTATTAGTTATATTACCACAATCGATCGAATGTCGTTTTGTAATCATTTTATTATTATTATTATCATCATTAATTCCGCCATATGTAGGTAGTTTCGATTGCTGTTGCTGTTGTCTCCGTGTTGTCGTCGTTCTCAAATTATTCAATGAATGATTTTCATTTTTATCAGATAACGATGATGAACTGTTAGAGTTATTTTCTAATTCTAATGTACCAGATTTTTTAATACAATACTTAAGTTTTAAGTTAGCTGCTGACGATGATGACGATGATTGAGTTCTTGTATTATTCATGATTGAATTTCGATTATTCAAATTGTTAAAATATTGATTCGAATTATTATTATTATTATTCCTGCCAGCAATATTTGTCGATTTATCATATAACACAGAAATATTGTTTTTAACAGTAGTTTTATGGTTTCCTGCTGCTAGTGTTGATGTTGAATAAATTATTGTATCCGATGATAAATTAGGAACATGATTTTGAGTTTGAGGTAGTAGATTGTTGTGATTAATTACAATTGATTTTCTATTATTGTTACTGTTTGAAAGTTTCTTTTTATTATTAATTGTTGTTGTTGTTGTTGTTGTTGTGCTACAGTCAGAGTTTTGCTGTTGGCCTCTATATGATTTTTTATTAGCTTCTGAATTAATTGCTTGTACGGTTATTGAATTTTCTAATTTAGAACTATGAAAAGAAAAATGAAAATCGAAAATTTAGAATTAATTACTTAACTTTTAACATTATATTATTTCAAGTTTATGTATTTACCCCTTTTCACAAAATATTGTCGTTCCATTATCTGTATAAATACCACCTCTTCCAACAACTTCATATAATTTCGAACGATATTCTGATACCGTTAACTGAACGTCATCTCGGAATGACGGTAATATATCGTATTTTAACTCAGTTTCAGGACTTGTATATCGAAATCTTAAAAAATATAAGAAATAAATTCGAAATTCATTTCATTAATTGATACCATCTTGTTAATTTATTTATTTTTATAATGTATATACTTCGATATGTATTCATGTTTAATAGCTTGTTTTGCAGTCAGTCTTAATTCGGGATTAAATAATAAAAGAGATTTAACTAGATTTTTAGCATCTTCTGGAGCACCAGCTATTAAATCGTCTAATTTTGGATCACTAAGAAAAGTAAACATTTTTTTCGAAATCAATTTAAAATATCGTCTTTTAAGTAGCATTTCAATTTTAAATTGCATACTTTGAATTTTGAATTTTCTGATTTAATAACACTGAACCGAATGATAGTCCTACAGCAGCAATATCATCATCTGTTGGTTCTGGTAATGCTACTATAATTTTTTCAATCTAAAAATTTTAACAAAAATGTAAAAGAAAAAAATCATAATTTAAGTGTTAAAAATATCATTAAAATGAAAACGTACGCTATGTGTATGTTCGATTTGTTTACCTGATTTACAGTACTCGATCCAGGAAACAAAGGTTTACCACGTAACATTTCACCTAAGATACATCCAATACTCCACATATCGATACCTTTTGTGTATTTTTTACTAGCAACTAATATTTCTGGTGCACGATACCATCTTGTAGCTACATAATCAGTTAAAATTGGCTGTTTCGAATTCAAATTTGTTATTGAATTTTCATTTGTTATTTGTTTATTTGAAACGGATCTAGCTAATCCGAAATCAGCTATCTTACATCTAACACATAAATTGGAAAAAAATCGGAATAAAATAAAATTGTAATATTAATTGAATAGGAGTGGAATTATGTGACTTGATTCGTTTTGAGTTCAACTTTACTCGAAAACAAGTTACTTGATTCCACTCTATCATACTGGTTTTTATAATACAACATGTTAAAATTGGAATATATCTAACCTGCATTTACTATCTAATAGGATGTTACTTGGTTTTAAATCTCTATGAATAACATTTCCAGAATGTATATATTTGATTGCATTCAATAACTGATACATAATGAATCTTTTATGAATATCCTTTAGAATTGTTCCGCGTTTAATAACATTATGTAAATCAGTTTCCATGTACTCGAATATTAAATACATATCCATATTATTTGCAGCTCTTTAAATTAATCAAATGAAAATAAATATTTTAAAATTGGTGTCTATTTAAATTTGCAGATATTTATTTTTTTTTCTCTCTAAATAAACGAATGATATGGAAGTACAAAATAAAAAATCTTTATACTTATGTATTTCAAAAAGTCTTATAATATTCGGATGATTTCGAAATGCTCGTAAAAATGTTATTTCTCTGAATGTTCTCTGTGCATCGGTATCATTACGAAATGCATCAAAAATTTTTTTAACGGCTACAATTTGTGAATTGCTTTTATCAGCCGCTTTCCAAACGATCCCATATGCTCCTTTACCAAGTCTCTAAAAATACAAATTCGAATTAGTTGAAAATGTGTAAAATTTTATAAATTTTCTTCAAAATATATATATGAACATCGTTAAAATAGTTAAAAAATCAACTAATTTAAATGTTTAGGCATTTAGAGGGACTATAACAGATCATCGTCTGTATGTATTTATATACTAGAATGTATTTATGATCTTTTAAAAACTAAAACTGTGAAAAAAAATTTACATTTTAATCGAAAAATCGCAATCATATAAGCCTTAAGAAGTAATTTTTTCGAAATTGAATGTACATGAAAGATCTTCCATTTTATATACATACACATAAAATACACTTTTTCGGGAATTTAAAAAGAAATGAACGAAAATACGAACGAAATATATACTTCTTTTTTAAGAAGAGTATTATTATCATGTTCAAGGTGATTCAATTTTGCAAAGTTCTGCTACTGAGTGCAGCGCATTCTGATTCTATCTGCGACAAATCAGCTAATTTAAGCTGACAAGTCTGAAACAGTTTTTGAAATGTAAGTGTAAGATTTAAAATTCACACTGCAACTGCAAATTCTTCTCAAGTTCTTAACTGTTTCAGTTCAATGGCAGAGTAGAACGTGAGTAGAACTTCCGTCAAACAAATAATTTGTGAACATATACATAAATATTCTTTTCCCCATTTAAATTAAAACTGATGTTTTGTTTTATATTTTTCTATATATGCACGTATTCATATAAAATGAATTGATCTACCTACCTTTTTGATATCATATTTTTTTGTTATTTGTTCATCGATTTCAGTTAATTTTTTATTAATTTTTTGTTTTGTTGACATTTTCGATTTAAATAATTTAAATCTTATATTTTTTTTCTTTAAATTATTTCACAAAAATATTGAATACAAAATGTACTGGTCCGTTTACATAAATCGCAAATACAGGAAAATTAATAATAAAAAAAAAAGTTAAATTCTAGACATCTTTATCAATAAATTGTTGTCGATATTTTTGTGTAAAAAATAAAACAAAAAAAGAAATAAACATAAAAAGGTGTTCTTTAAAACATTTTTAATATTTTAATGGTATTTAGTGTACTATATTTACAAGTATAAAAAAAAATTTAAATTTACTTTTAAAAGAATTCGATTTTTTTTGTTAGATCGATTTTATGTAATTTATTTATCTTGTCTTGTTTGTTATTTTAAACTAATAATGAAAACATACATAAATATTGGAAAAATATATAAATACATGCAAAAATATTAGTCAGATTTGATTATTACAATAAATCATGCAAGTTAAAAAAAGAACAAAATTAATTTAAATCGGAGTTTGATCGGAGTTAAATCGGAAAATATGAAAATACTTTTATAATTGTAAAATACACAAAGAAATCAAAATAGGCACCTAATAAACAAAAATTTCGTTATGTACGAGTTATATAGTACATATATTATATACTTTTATATTGATAATAAGAAGTACATAAGTATAAATGTACTGCATGTAAGGTATGTTATGTACTTCTAATATTTAAAATATTCAAAATATAATAATATATGTACATGTAGTCAAAAAAGATAAAACAAGGAAAACATAAGATATTACCTAAATCACCGTTATTATATATTATTATATATTATATATAAATGTAAATGTAAATATAAATATAAACAAATATTCTTATATGACTAAAAATTATATGCATGTAGATGTACATATGTGTGTATATGTACGTTTGTATAATTTATTAATGTGCAATTACTCTCATATATATTCGGACGGTTTGGTAGTTTAAGATTTTTTATACCTTTCTTCAGTTATTTTTCTTTATTCTCTATACATTTTTTTTTACCATCAGATCTAAAAAAGTTGAATTAAACTTCATCAATCAATGAATACTACTGCATTTTTACAATGAATGAATTTTTACAAATTTTTTGCAAAATTCAAATGTTCTTTTTCTGTTCAAATTGTTTTCGAACTACAATTTTTTCATACTCTTCATCTATCTTCACAACATGGAAATCTTTGGTGCACCAGTTTTGGATTTTCTCTTTCTTTTAACTTAACGTACTTTATTTTCAATATTTTTGTGTAAGTAAAATTTTTTGATTATTTCTGAATATTTTCAATTGCACACATAGGTCTTATGATAATCGTTCGAATACTTTTGTGATATGGTTTATTTTAGTTCTATATGCAATAAGTTCACAAATATTTAAATTACAAAAAAAAAAAAATTTATTTAATTACCAATCGTCCGAATATTTATGAAAGCGACTGTACATATAGTATATAGTAGATAAATAGTTGTTATGAAATAAAGCGAAAAAAAATTACTATTGAACATTAAATCAAAATTTTTGACTTGAATCCTTCTTAAATCACTTCCATTTCGAAAATAAATTTTGCTTACATCTCTTATAATTATTTTGCGTAAATGGATGATTTAAACAATTTGCACAAATAATCTACGAGTATTATATTTACATATACATATGTATATTTTTTGTTTTACATCACACTATATTATTTTTTTTCAATTTGATTAAATATGATTTTAAATACAAATACAAGATACTTTGTATGTTCATATAAATATGTACTATACTTTTGAATTATGCTTTTAAAAAAATTTATTACTAATTATCAACTACTTGTATATTTTTTTCTCTGTAAAATAAGTCTTAATTAAGATTATAAATCTAAGTAAATAAAATTAATAAATTTTTTCTATCGACATAATTGCGATTTTTAATTAATTTTTTTTTTTTGATTTTGATGTTATGATGATGCATAAATATAAAGTTTACTTAATAAAAAAAAAAGAAAAAAACAAAACTTACGGTATCTTAGCAACAATAATGCAAAAAGTACTAGGTTCAGAGGCACATACCTCAGTGTTCTTTGTTTTTGTTAGCAAATTCTTGATTTTAATTTAAACGCAATAACGACAACAATTAAATGAGGGAGTAAATGTAACGATAGCTTTGTTATCTTGTTATGAAAATTTTTTAGTTTAATATTTAATTACATATATTATATTATGTAAATATTCTAGTACTTTACATGAGTAAAAAAAATGTAATTATTTTTGTTGGGTTGTTTCAAATTTTTAGAAATTAAAATCGCATGGCTGTTACCTGTTACCATAGATACAATATACAATAAATTATTATTTTCATTACTCACACATGCACAGTATTAATTATATTAATTATTTTCATGTACATACACACATGCAAGAGTGACGCGTGTTATTATTATATTATTATTAAACGAAATTCATAGGAGCAAAAGGTTTCAAGTCTCAACAAAGAGTTTTCAAAAATTCCTTTGTAGTTGTTTATGGTGAGGGAGGACACTTACTAGCGAACCTCAGCACTCAAGCTGTCCACTGTACTCGAATTCCTTTATAGTAGTTCCTTTTTTTTTAAATATTTTACTACTGACGCTTTGGAAATGGCATAATTCAATGACAATTTTTGATAGTTTACCAAAAATAAATATGTGTTTTACTATTTACTACTATTATTAATATGCATATACAGCTTTCTACAAAAGTATACGGTTCCAGAAAAATTGATTTATTCACACACATGCGAATATTATCATTTATTCATATATTTACATAATGCAAATTATTTGTTAAATACAAATTAAAAAAAAATTATATATACTAAAAGTCTATAGATTATATTTAAAAATTATATTTTAACGGATGTTCACAGAAATATCCCTGACTTGAATATATCTGTTTTGATAATCGATTATAATTTCTATCATTATTTATGTATTCACCAGATACAACGTCTGTAGCTAAATTTTTTATAATATCTCGGCTACGTAAACAGTATATGGTAGATAGAAGCATTTCATAATCTGAATGCCTTAAACCGATACAATACGAACGTGATGACCTTGATAGACTTGCAAACATTGCATAACAATACATAGTCATTTTTGATAAACGACGTATATCAATTTGATTTTTAATTATTTCTGTACCATGTCGGGTCAATAATAAATCTGTACAAATTTGTAAACGTCCAATTGAATCTTCTAACCATTTAGCTGGTATACCTAATGATGGATGTAATTCATGTCCAATATTCAAATTTATTTTTGGCGTTTCAATACTATTCTTTTCAAAAAATTTATTTATTATATGTCTAGGATGAAATAATGGATTTCGTTGTTTTTTCACTGTTTCGTATAGGTTTACCTATCAGAGATAGATATGGAAATGCATAAAAATTTTTTGTTGTTTGTAATTAATTTCATTTTTTTGATAGAGCGAATTTAAAGACTCACCCCGGCATGTTGAATACCACTTAAGCCAATAAATGAATGCATTGAATCTATTGTTTCTCCAATTGTATATAAATGAGCTGTATTCCGTAACATAGTTTCAGAAAATTCACCTGATAGAAGAGATGTTGGACCCAAAAACTCTAAAGATGATTTTATAGCTGACCAAAGAGTTTCCATTGATAATAACTAGAAAAATAAAATTAAAATTTTTGATTATGCATTTTTAAAATTTAAAAAAATGTTTAAATTTTCAGCAAATAAGCACCTTAATAATTGCACATTCTACATCAACGTCTGGTTTATCAAATTCATCCATTAATCCAGCTGTGTAATATATCATACTTTCGATCGCATATGCTGAACTAATAGCCTTCGATAATCTTTTACTGTTCATCATCATATCCCTGAACAAGGAATAATGACTTAACTAATTCAAATTTATTTTTCTCTTAAATTTTTAAAGTATCACTTACTGTAAAGAAACTTCGTACTGTTTGTTTTCAATGCAAAATTGAGTCATATGATCAATAATTATTTTCATTAAATTAAAAGCTTGTAATGACGTTCTCAATCTATTCATTTTTAATAACATTTGAGCTACTTTATCAGCTTCAGACAGTGTTCCTAACATACATTCTGGAATAATCAAAATATAATTTTTTTTCCAATTCTAAAAAAAAAAATGAATAGCACATACCTTCAGGTATTTTAACATTTTTGAAACTTAAATTACACATTTTTGATCCTTTTGATCCAAATGATTGAATTTCCTTAGATTTTGTTAACCCTTCAATCGATTCATCAACTAAAAATGATGCTATACCGATTCCTTGCTCTCCGCTGATTTTTGTTTTTTCAATTTGTGCTATAATTAAAAATAAATTCGCATCGATACCATTTATTACGACGGATTTATCCCCATTTAATATCCATTCATTCTCGAAATCATTATAAGTGGCATGTGTATTAAATAATTTGTCTTTAGAAAATGTTGATTCGTATACAGCACTTGTTGCTATCAATGAACCTTTAAAAATCGAATAAAAAAATTTTAATAAAAATTTAACTTGTAAATTACATACGAGTATGTAAATACCTTCTGCTAATTTCGGTAAATATTTTTGCTTTTGAATTTCTGTTCCAAACTCATTTATTACATCAACAATTATACGATGTGAAGTTAAAATCGAACTAATATCTAGTGAAATTTGTTCACATTCAGATGTAATCAAACTACCTGATATTGAATAATCTTTACCAAAATAATTTCTTGGTACATTAAAACCGAAACATCCTAATGATTTTAAATCTTCAATCGTTTGCTTTGATACACACCAAGTTTTTTCAATCTGTTTAACATCTAAGATATCTTTAAAATACGTTTTAATATTTTGAGTTTCTTCATATAATTTTGTCATATCATCACGTTCAATTACTTCTGGATATGGTATTAAATCTTTATCAATTTTACCAATGAAAAAATCTTTTGCTATTGATGTTCTTGGCTTTAATTTTTTTCGAATATCTGCAGAAATTTTATTTCCATCGAAATCTTTAACATTTTCCGTTAGTAATTCATCATTCCTTTTGCTAGTTTCTGCTGTTGATTGTCCTCCTTTAGCGTATTCAGTATTTCCAGTTCTGTACCATTTATACGAATTTACGTTTGCGGTAATAGGACAATTATTATAATTGATAATTCCTCTTGAAAGTATTCGATTCATTTCGTAGATGAAATATGAAATAAGAAAACAGAGTTTTGCTTGTACTTGCTATTATATTTTTGTTTATTTTTAAAGTAATCTTTTAATTATTTCGGTGATAATTAGTGTGTAATGTTTTTGATTTTAAAATCTAAATTATACAATGTACAAGAAATCAAGCAGTGTGTAGTCTGTACTCTGTGTCTGTAGTTTGTTTTGTATGGTTTTGTACTTCTACATCTACAGTCTACCTCTACACGGCCAGGTTATGTTATGGATAGATAGAAAATAAAAACAAAATTCAATAATCAGTAATTCGATTCTCGAACTGCAAATACAAACCGATTGAAGAAACAAAAACAACAATCAGCTAGTAGTTTGCAGCACGGCATACATAATTATTATTATATTATAATATGTATAATTTGGTATTTGGTACAGTGGTACAGTATAATGAGTATGTATATATGTTGCAGGTTGCAGGTTGTCAAATTGACATTCATCGTAGCTGTCGTAACTCGTCGTAATCATAGCTATGTAGATATGTAGATTACTTTTCGTAAATCGTGATCGTGATAGCGAAACCCAATGTACGCTTTGTGTTTGCCTGCTTTACTTGCTTTGACAACTAAGTAGAAATAATGAAATAATGTGTTTAAACGTGACTACCCCCAATGAGCAAAGCAAGCAAAGCAAACAAAGTCGAAAGTTGGTCTACTTTCTACTTTTTAACAACTTTGAATGCTTTGACAATTAATACATGATATAATTTATTGATTATTGGTGTTTGTGTGATGTATTGCATTCATAATAAATAATCAATGTGTATATGTGTATATTAAATATGTATGTATATTATATTAGATTATATGTCCATATACATATTATAATAATAATTAAATAATTTTATTAGAGAAAATTATTAAAATGTATTGGTTTTGTAGCATCTATTTTTTATTATAAATTATATATATTGTATATATAATATGATATTATATAATATTATTTTATATACCTAGTTATTATTCATGTTGTTGTTGTTATTCACAAAGTAAAGCAAGCAAAGCGTACATTGGAATAAGCAATGACTTTGCTTGCTTTGACAACCAAAGCAAGCGAGGCGTACATTGGGTTCCGTTCCGCTATGACTCTTGAATTCGTGATTCGTGTTCATTTCGTTTCGAAGTCCTTTTCTTTCTTTCATTTTCATGTTTTCATTCATATGTCATATGTCAATGTCTTCATGAATCATGCTATGTTATCATGTGTCACTGTGTCAGTGTCATGGCTATCTTCCTATTTTCTTTGTTCTTCAACCCCCTTTTCGAAGTTTTGTTAAAATATGTTTTCATGTGTTCCATGTGCACTTAATTAAATTACAGAATTTATTTCATGAAAATTAAAATCAAATAATAAAATGGAAGTGGAAAATATAAATGCAAATGAATTCTCTTTAGCAAAAAGTAAAAGTAAAAAGAGAACTCTTAGTAATGGTGATGTTATGGAAATTGATGAGGAAACTGGTATTGAAGGTACTACTACAGATTTAAATAGACCAAAAATTAAAAAGAAGAAAGTTTCTGCAGAAATACGTAAAATAGCAGTACCTCCGCACAGGTATTTGAAAAAGGAAAAAAATCAACAAATTTGATCTGTGAAACATTTTCCATTGTTTTTAGATTCACCGTACTAAAGGATAATTGGATGAAAATTTTCAGTCCTATAGTTGAACACATGAAACTACAAATTCGTTTTAACACTAAAGCCAGACAGGTATACGGTGATAGCGATTATAATTTATTTTATTCTAATAATTTAAAATTCTTTAGGTTGAAATTCGATTAAGTCCAGAAACACCAGATATTGCAAACTTACAGAAGGCAGCAGATTTTGTTAAAGCATTCTTATGTGGATTTGATGTTGATGATGCTCTAGCATTATTAAGACTTGATGATCTTTTCGTTGAAACTTTTGAAATAAAAGATGTTAAAACTCTGAAAGGTGATCATTTAAGTCGTGCCATTGGTCGATTGGCTGGTAAAGGTGGTAGAACAAAATTTACAATTGAAAATGTAACAAAAACTCGAATAGTATTAGCCGACAGTCGAATACATATTCTAGGAAGCTATCAAAATATTCAATTAGCGCGTAGAGCAATTTGTAATTTAATTCTTGGTTCGCCACCTAGTAAAGTTTATGGAAATCTTCGTTCTGTCGCCAGTAAAATATCTGAGCGAATGTAAAAATGAATGAATAAATTTAACATTTTTATGACATTCATACATAATATCTCATTTTTTATTTAAATAAATTAGAATTTCGTAAATATTAATAGTATCAACATAAATAAAGTAACAGCTGCTAAAATCATTATACAAATCATCTTACGATTTTTTCTTTGGTACATTTCGGCCTTATGCAATTGCTTTAAACCTTCACCAACTCTTGTTTGAGTTTGCTCAACATTGTAATCAATTCGATCAAGAATTGTTCCTTGCTCTTGGACCATATGTGCCAAATCTTTGAAAATATCATTTAAATCAACAATAGATTTTATGATTTTTGAAACTTCTTTTTCAGTATGCTCTGCCAATTTAGCATTTTCTTCTTCGAACAGTAACAGTTGTTTTTGTGTCATACGTTGTGATATCGGCCGTTGAAAATGTTCATCAATTTGTTGTTCATCTGTTTCTGAAAAGAAACCACTACTACTGCTTGGTTTCGGCTGTAGAAAATTATCAAACGAATCAACATTATTCCTTCTGTTATTGTCATTTTCATTTAAATCAATCGTTGTAAAATCTGTTGCTTCGAAAAATTGTTTTGATCTTTCTTCACGAGAATTCAGCTGTTGTAAATATGAATTTTGACTGTTGCGAAATTTCGTTGTTAATTCTTGTAATGATAACAACAGACATGTAGAAACATTTTTTGTTAATCTTTGTTCAAGTTTATTGCCAATGCCTAAATTAGATCTAATATATTGTATATGTCGATGGGTTGATGTTATTAGCTTTGATATTTCCTGACTTAATAGATCAATTAATTGTTCCTCTTCTCCACTATCATCAAGTGTTGGCCGTAATAAATGACGTGCATGAAGTGATCCCAGTTCATCTAATTTCGGTTTAATTCTGTACATTTAATATATGAAGGTAGATGAAAATAATTTATGTTTAGACTTTATATGTTTAGATAATGAAGAATAAATAAAATAAATAAAATTTATTCAAAGAAATTATCTGTTAAATTATTTATTCAACATACTTAGACATTGTATACTGAGCCTCTTCCAACTTATCAATCCATATTGGTGGTGAATCATAATCATCACGTAATTCTAGACCTTCTTCAGCATCATGAACTGACCGCTTCAAAAGTTTTTCTGAATCACTGTTTCTCTAGATCCATTAAAGTTCAAAAAATATATATTAAATATAATATATTGTTAAATAATTTTAATATTATTTGAATAATATATAAATTAATAGCTCTTAGATCAGCACAAGCTGTTTGACTTTGAGTCTAATAAATAAATAGATGTAGTTAGAATAGTTTAAATTTAAAAAGAAAATGAATTAACTTTTTGGATTAAATATTTATGTAAACTTTGATGAAATAAATAAATAAAAAAAAAATTAACTATAAATAGTAGAACGAAGTAAAAGCCATTCGAGCTTATAAAACAGATGGTGAAGAAATTATTTAGGATGTCTAAATTCACGTTTAAAATTTAGAGAAAAAGGTGAAAATAAAATATTTCACAATCAAGCATTTGGATTTTTGCAACAGGTAGGTATCAAGAAAAAAACAATAGTTCAAATATTAGTGCTTAGAATTATTATGTACATACGTATATATAAATTTATTTTAAGTAAAATTACAATAATTTGAATTTAATTTACTTACATGATTATCTGAATAAATATTTCTATTTTTAATAGCGTTATTTCTCATGATAACGAAAACTTCAGTTAAATTTCTAGAAGTCATTTTTGTAAATGAATAAAATATCCTTTAATTATATTTTATATTAATAAAAGAAACTTTTTTTTTATTTTTTCCTAACTAGAACTACAAGATTATAATTATAATTGGCTTTGGTTATGACGTTATGACAAAAATAACGAAAATCAATAAATAAGATAAAAGAGAAAAACGTCATTTGTGTAATATGAGAGGACAGCAAGGCAAGTGTCAAAGCCTTAATGCCATTTTGTAACTTGTCTTGTAATGCTCAGTACCATCTACCGTATTCGTACAAAAAGTATATAAAAGTATAGTATATCTTTTTATATACTCTTTGCATCTTTGTTCGTATTACCATACCATTTACCAAATTACATATCAATTGGAATTTGGAACAGAGGAACAGAGCAATTCATTTACAATAAAAATCTATGTCAGTTGTCAGTCATCCGTGCCGTGCATCATCCGTTAATTTAATTCAATACACAATACTATTTTAGTTGTTCTTGTATAGATAGTTAGTATGTTAATATTATAAATATGTATAATACATATTAATATTTTGATTTCAACTCACTTTCATTAATTAATCTTTATCTTTCTTTAGCTTTAAGCCGGAAATAGAATGTGCAGCTTGTAGTACGTAGCTGTAGCTGTAGCATGAAGTAGAAAAGTTCCTACTTTGAGCAGCAGTTTCTACTACTACTACTGCTACAGCTACGCATTGTGGTGCTTCAAACTTACATTAATGTAGTGTATTTTTGACAGCTTGTAGTGCTACATGTACTACATACTACAGCTACACACGCTACACATTCTGTTTCAGGCATTACTAATCAGTCAGTATTCAGTAATCACTAATCAGTATATCAGTCAGTCATACTCATACAAGATACAACATATAACATAACATAATTCAATTATTTAATAACAAAATTTTCTATAATCACTAAACAGACAACAGAGCACAGAGTGTAATGATTACGGTTAGGAGGAATCCTTAAAAAATTTATATTTTATTAATAATTGCAGATTATTGGCCACTGCATATTATATTTTATAATCACAATCATAATTTTACGCATAAAAAACCAGTAGAATCAGAATTCAGAAGGTAAGAGAATTTCAGGTTTTTTGTTTTAAGTTTTTTTTTAGTTTCATTATTTTATTTAATTTGAAAATGAAAAAAAAAAAAAAATAGAATAGAAAAAAATGTACTTATTTACTTTTGTTCTAAAGGCAAATATTGATGAGTTGCATTTTTTTCTATTTTAAAAAATTTATATGGAGTGAAGCGATATGAACAAAGGAAATTTGTATATTCATATGTAATGTAAATGTGTACGTTTATATTTATTAATTTATGAGAATTATGATGACTCAATAACTTTACGGGTTAAAAAAAGAAGGAGAAACATAAATCAAGAAAAATAATTAAAATGTTAAATATAATACATTTTTTATATACATATGTATGTACTTCACATTCTTAATGTATGGAAAAAAAAGTAATTAATGATAAGAAATCACAATTCGGTTATCATTTGTAATAACTAATAAGTAAATCAAAACCAAAGGGTAATTTAAAAATTTAAAATAAAATTCGTATAAATTTTCAATAATTGCGTATATGTGCGTAACGTACGTGCAGTAACAATAATTAATCTTTACATTATAAGAAAATAGACTAAATTATTCAAAAATTTGATTTATTAAATAATTTTGAATCAATAATAATAAATATAAAAACAAAAGATTAAAAATTAAACTCGCGAGTAGTATTTTTCTTATTTTTAAAGAAAAATTGATTTTATCAAGGTCATCAATTCGTTTTTCCGTTACTATTCATTGAAAATTGAAAAAAAAAAATATTTGTATTTTTCTAGAAAAGCTCACTGAGTAATAATTGTAATAATTTGTACTCATTAAGTATTTGTTTATTGTTAATTTCTTAAACTAAATTCAAGAATCGTTCATATTAAAAAAAAGCTGGTATAAGATGAGGAGTTCTATATTAATTATTGGTATAATGTTGGCGTTTGCCTATGCCGAAAATGATCCACATCCATTATCTGATGAATTCATTAATATAATTAACGAAAAAGCTACTACATGGAAGGTAACTATTGAAAATTTCCTACTTTTACAACAAAATATTTTTTAACATTTATTTTCAATGATACTGCAGGCCGGTCGAAATTTTCATCCAAATACACAAATGTCACATATCAAACGTTTGATGGGTGTACATCCAGACTCTCATAAATTTACTTTACCACCAAAAGAAGCATTTGAATTTGGTGATATTGGAGATGATGAATTACCAGAAAATTTTGATGCAAGAGAAAAATGGCCTGACTGTCCAACAATCAGGGAAATTCGTGATCAAGGTTCTTGCGGTTCTTGTTGGGCTTTTGGTGCTGTGGAAGCAATGTCAGATAGAGTAAGTTATTTATATCAATTTAATATACTAATTTTTAGATGAATAAAATTGAAATTTCCGTTTTATCAATTAAATAAATAAACTTTGATCACTTGTTGACCTTATTTGATATGCTTTATCTATCATAATATATTCATAAAAAAATGCGTAAATTGCTCTAAAAAATAAAAATATATGCGTAATAAAATAATAATACATAGGTATATTAATATTTACAATTTTACATTATAGGTTTGCATTCATTCAGAAGGAAAAATACATTTCCGCTTCTCAGCTGATGATTTAGTGTCATGTTGTCATACCTGTGGTTTTGGTTGTAACGGTGGCTTTATTGGTGCTGCATGGAGTTATTGGACACGTAAAGGTATAGTTAGTGGCGGTCCATATAATTCAAATCAAGGCTGTCGACCATATGAAATTCCACCTTGTGAACATCACGTAAACGGAACTCGTCCATCATGCGAAGGTGAACACGGTCACAATCCAAGTTGTAAACATGTATGTGAACCCTCATATAACGTAAATTATACTAAGGACAAACATTTCGGTAAGAAATCATATTCAATTCGAAGAAATGAAAACGAAATAAAGAAAGAAATTATGACAAATGGACCAGTAGAAGGAGCTCTATCAGTTTTTGAAGATTTACTAAGTTATAAAGAAGGTAAATATTTTTCATATTTTGAATAAATTTCAAAATTTTATAATGTGAAATAATAAAAAGAGATTAAAAATAATAATTCTTTTTAATGTAGGAGTTTATCAACATGTTCATGGAAAATTTATGGGCGGGCATGCTATACGTATTTTAGGATGGGGGGTTGAGAAATCAACACCATACTGGTTAATCGCTAATTCATGGAATTATGATTGGGGTGACGATGGATACTTTAAGATTCTTCGTGGAAAGGATCATTGTGGAATTGAAGGACAAATATCTGCTGGCCTACCAAAGATTGAGGATGAATAAATTTTACATTTATATATTGTATTAATCTTATTTCAATTTTAATTTTTTTTTCATTTTTCGTAAATTTGTTTTTTAAAATCAAAATAAATTGTAGGATTGTAGTTAGTTTAAGTTCACAGTGTATAGATACATACATATGTATGTTTCCAAAAATTAAAATTTTGTCTGAGGTCATTAATTTCCTGATATCAAGTATAATATGAAAGATTTAAAGTGATTTTTAAATAAAAAGGAATTTATTAAATGATAATTTTGAAGATTTTTTTAATTACTTTGATTACAGAGTAGTGAACATCCGAATGGAATTTACCACCTTATTTATGAATTCTGTAAATAAAATTCTTTGAACATTTGTACATTTTCTTAATAATTTTATTTTGCTTTTTCGTTTGTTTTTGTAAAATTACATAAATGGAACTCTTCTACAAACATCATAAAAATATTTTTATTTTATACTTTTTTTTTTACTTTTTAATTGTTTTTTTCATCTTTGAGTTTTTTTTTAAATGTATATTTTCTTTTTTACTTTCTTATTCTTATCTTAATCTTTTCAATTATTACGATTACATAAGTTCATATATCAAACAAAATAATAAAATAAGTTTTTTTTTGTTATCATTTTTCAACCATCCATCCATCTATACAAAAATGCAAATAGAAAAAAAATTATAAAATAATACAAATATTTTCTTCATCATTTTATACAGAAACAGAGTAATTTTGTTCAGCATAAAAGATTTCTGTAAAATAAGAAAGAGACGTAAAAATAAAAATAAATTGATGATTTCCTAATGTTTAGATGCATTCATTTAATTATTTATTTATTATTATATATTTTTTTGAAATAGAATTAATAACTGAACATCATGATTGTATTAATATATATAAATATTAAATTACAAATAAATTTAAACCAACTTTAAATTTTATTTGTAAAAAGGAGACTTGAAGCTTGAGATAAAAGTAAAATATGGTATGCTTACTAAGTTAATAATTCTATTTCGGAAAATCATAATAAATTAAACAAACCAGTATTATAACTAGATGATTTCAATGAATTCGATATATCACGACGGAACATCGATAAATTTTGTGTGAATCTGCAAAACAGAGAATGAGATGAAAGACAAAATGAAAGTTACTATATTTAGAAATGTTAATTTAATATTAAATTGATTACCTTTCTCGATTTTTGTTAGCTATATTCCTTTCAATTCCATCCATAAGAGCTTCAAACCACTGTGCCATTGTTTGCTGCTTTTCAATCGGTTGAGAACGAATTATACTTTCTTTTAATGATCTGAAAATTTTCAATATAAAAATATGGTAATGGGATGGGTGAATAAAAATCCAATATTTCAAATTAAAAGTAAATGCATTAAATAAATAGAAAATAAAAACGAACAGAAGTACATGCCTGAAGTAATCTTCATACAATAAAATTAGAACTAATAGTGGACGGGACATTGACCACTGATTACGACAATCTTCAGACATTACCAAATTTAATAATGTTGATAACATATTTTGGAGTATACTTGAATGCATTTCAACTACCTAAAAATGAATAATTTTGTATGATAATAAAGAGTCATTATCTTAAGCAAAAAAAAAAAAAATTACCTTAAGGAACGTATTATTTTCAGCCGAAATCCCATGACGTGATTTTTTGTTTGGGAATGTTGAAACTATTTTTTTATTTGGAAATAGAAATGTTTACATTAAAAATTTTTTCTTTTTCGAATATGAATTATGAATTTTTAAATTTTCAAATGTTTCCATTATTACCTTTTAGAGCTAATTGTTTAAAAATATACGATACAATATTGTCTAGTGATGAACAGCAAGCAGTACAAACTGATGAATCTGGTATAATAACCAACCAACAATTGAGAAACAATGAAAATGATACAGAAGAAACGAATTAGAATATTGGAAATATATATATATATATTTTTTTTCCTAAATAAAAACTACAAAATTTATGTTTACCTAATGCTGTTAGACCTTTTGATATACTTTCTAAAATGTATAAAAATGCGCGAGGTTCTAATGTTGCTAAAAATTGTATATGATCTTGTGCTAAACAATCTAATAATAGATAGTATGTGGTCGAAAGTTTTCGATATTCCTGTTAAAAATAAAATAAAAATTTTTAATAATCAAAAATATCAATGACATTTTAAATAATTTTATATTTACCAAAAGATCGTTTTGTTGAATTGATAAAATCATTTCAGCGGTAACATTTAAAACATTGTCTAACGTATCATCACCGTATAATTTGAACACCCCAAAATTCACGTAATTGCCACTTAGCGCATATTTCAACATTAGAAAACAAACAGATATGCCCTTTAATCTCATTGGATATTGTTGATCTCTAGGAACGTCCAAATGAAGAATTCTGTTACCTGTAAAAAAAAAATCAATAAAATTGCTTTCCTTTTCTTACTTTCTCATTTTTTTCTTTGTACCATAAAGACAAATTAGTTTTGATGTTTCTCGAAATAATAGAATTCCATTTGGACTAGAAACATTTCCTTGTAATCTCTGAGATCTACAATTTACCAGTTCTGCAAATAATTTTAAAATTGGTGTTGTTACAGACGGATCATGTGCCCATAATTCAACAGCTCTTATTAAAATCGGTGTGTAATCTGGATATCTTTGTGATCAGATATAATGAAAATTAAAAATTATTTTTACGATTTGTTTTCATAATCGTTGTTGCTGTTAACTTACATCCAATCAAACAACATTGTATATGGAACTTTTGAGTTTAACGAAAATGCCAATCCTCGTAAATCTCTAGCTAGACCAATTATTGCTTTTTTCGCTTCGTTATTCGGAAAATTACCACCGTCTAAAAGTATTGATCCCAAAGATTCAAATTGATCTATTTTGAAAGAAAGAAAAGAGAAAAAATTATAAAAAATTTTAATTTTCAATAATTGTAATTTGATCATCAAATTACTTGTCAAAGGTGCCATAAAATTATAAAATTTTTCTTCATCTTCGCCTAGATCAACCATTAATAATCTACCCAATGATGTATAAAACATTGTTCGACATCTCATTTCTGTCAATGATGTATTCGTTCCCAAAAATGGAAAATGTTCACTCTGTTTATTTTAAAACAAGAAAAAAAAAAAAAAAAAAAAAAATAATAATAAATAAATGAAATGGAATTTTAATTTTTACCGTGTGATGGCTTAGCATAAATCTGACTTCTTCCAGTTTCGCTAATTTTCTGATACAACTAAAACTCATCGATAAATCATTTAGCAAACATAAAGTTTTTGTAATTATTTGTTCTGAACGGCCCCAGAATTTCAAATTTGTTATTCTGCATTTTTTTAATTAATTTAAAAAAAAAATAATTTTTAAACATTTTTTAAAAATAAATTAAATTTTTAATTTAAAATGATTACTTACATTTTTCTGTTAATCATGCTTAATAACATTTGCTCATCAGTTAGGCCAAACACTTCTTCCAATCTTTTATAAACTTTGGCTCTTTGGGTTTGTTCATTTATATGAATTTTACGAACTTGTTCTAAAAAATTTAAAATTGCAAGTTCCAATTTTTCACAGCCAGCTTGCGGTAATCTCGAATCAGTTAAGCTCATCAATTGTAAAACCTTTTGATTAAATAAAATAAACATCTTTATTTTGTCCAATTTTTCAAACAAAATAAATGATTTATTTTATTATTTACTCTAATCACAAAATCACCATCCATTGTATCTTGTTCATCACTGGCATTACATGATAAACGTCCACCAATCGCTGAACCAATTATATAAACTAACCAGGTCAGCTGCAATTCATGAATTGTTATATCCATAGCATTCGGTGAAGGATTTTGCAAAAGTTCTTGATAGCCTCTTGCAGTCTATTTATACAATATTTAAAAATAATAATAATGTTTATATAAAATTTGGCAGGAGATTAATTTAAAAAATTTACTTGATCAAAATGTTGAGTTAATAATGTAAAAGTTTTTTCATAATCACATCTTTCGATTACAGCTAACTGATCTAATTGTTGCTGGATCATACCTAAATCATCTAGTGGGTCCTCTAAATTTTCTCTGAAAATTTCAATTTTTCATCGATAAATCTCCGACAAGTTTTTATATATACATGAGAAATTAATTTTATGATATTTTTTTACCTAACAATAACAGGTACTGATTCCAGTCTGGTAGTTATATATGCTTTTGTTACTTCCGGTGTGTATGTATCTAATAAATGAGGTTCTGGTGTTTTTACATATGGGACAGATGCTACCATTCGTTGCCATAATGATAATAAATAATGAACACTATTCGGAGCAAATTGCCACATCTGTAGATAATAAAATATAAAAAAATATTGATTGATTTGGAAAAAAATCATGTAATGTACATTTATGGAATTTATAAATTGAAAAAAATTTTTTAACCTGTAAGGATTGAACCGTAAATTTAGCTATTAATTGAATAGCTTCCGGATAACAGTCAACTTGGATTAGTTCACCAAGTTGATAATTTGATTTTAATCGTGCTAATAATCTACAAAATTCATGATAATTATCTGGATCACTTAAACCCTAAAAAATAAATAATGAAAATTTTATAAAATACTCAATATCATCAAAAGATTAATTGAATTTTACATGTAAATTTTCCAAAATATTTTTAACGCCATTAACTAAATGTGTTAAAAATTTTGTACGTTCATTATTACTGAAAAGTGATCTTCTGACTGATGTCATCTAAAGTAAATGAAAAAAATAATGTAGAACATCAATGTATAAAAAATAATTTTGTATTAAATTTAATCAATAAATAGGGGCTTGAATAGCTCGATGGTTGGGTATCGGTCTTGTGATCTTGAGATCACGGTTCGAACCCCAGCCAGCGCGCTACTCTTGCCCAAGTCGATCATTAATTTCCCATCAGCAATGTACACCAGTAACTGATTACTGATTACTGATATATCTGACAGAAATTACTGATCGGCGGTGCCATAATGGACTGAGTATCCGCGTGCACTTAATATATACTATATACATTGTATGTCTATATGTATAATTAAAAAAAAAATCAATAAATGTGTAAATCATTACTTGGACAAGACACGATAATGATAAACTTGCAAGACCGTTCGGAAGTATTTGATACAAATCAAAAAATAATTTTAATGTACTTGAATCCAAAAATGCTGGTCGCCAACTTACAGGAATCTAAAATGAAATCAAGACAAGAATTACATTTTTTTTGTTATTTTAAAATTATACACTGAAAATATTTTACCTGTACACTACTCATATCATCTGTTGATTCATCAGTTGAACTTCCAATAAAATCAAAACTCAGGCAATTTTTTGTAAGTTTTAGAACTTGAGATATCAATCTAAAAAAAATTTTTATATTTTTTTTATTTAAATAAAAAATAAATAAATAAAAGTACATATATATAAAATATCAAAACTTACGCATGTTGTGATTCATCCCTAAAATTTAAATTTTTACTATTATCTCTTGCTGTAACTAATAACGAACAAGATAACAAAAATATATCATATAATTGTAAGTCTCTAAATGATGTTGCAATTTTTCGATTTTTTGTAAATGATAAATTTACATCAACTTCAACAATTGAATTCATTTCAGTGACTAATTGAGATAAAATCTGTACACCTATTGTACAATGTTCTACAGATCCCTAAAAATAAAATAAAATGAAAAAGGAGAAAAATAAATGTTAATAAAAATGGTTTTTAATTTTTATTTTTTAAGAAAAAGTAAAAAATTTACCTGTAAAAATTTTTTAACATCTTCCAATATATTCCGAAATACAGTCTCATTTTTATACGTATCGAACCAGCCATATTTTGTAATTTTTGCAATTAATGTAACTAACGCTTGTACAACAAAATTTTGGAGATTCGGACGTGTTGCCAAATAATTAAGAACATAACTTCTGTTTTAACAAATTTAAAATTCAATATATAATATGTTATATGTATATGTATGTATATGTAATGTTATTGTATAAAATAAAAATGTATTTGTATAAATTATTTATCTATTTTTTTAAAAATATAATTTTTAAAACAAATTATTAATACGTATATTTTTTTAATTTGTTTCATTTTATTAAAATTATAAACACATTATTTACATATAAAAACAAATACAAAAATTAGTTTTGAAAATAAAAAAACAAAAGATTAACAGTATAATACGTAGTAAAAAGAAATATGTAAATATTTTGGTAAGTTTTTTGTTTCATTTTAATTTAAAATTTTCGAAAAACAATAACTATAAAAATATATCTAAAAAGTAATAAAATTTCATGATTTGAATTAATTTTTTTTTGAATTTCTCTGTAACTGTAAAAACAAAAATGCACAGTGTTATTTAATAATCTATATATGTAGCTACTTATTTTAAATTAATTCCTAGGAAAATAAATTGAAATTATTATGCTGTATATTATATACGGTCCAATCTGTATTGTACAATCTATATTTTGTCAACTGAAATTACAATATGGAAATTGGACCGTGTATAGGTGTAGGTAGCATTAAGATTAATTTAAATTAAAACATTTACAGTTTTACATATTTACAATTATGACACATTAAATGAAATACATATGTAAAAATTTAATTACAAACTAAAATTACAAGCAACACATAGTAATTACATAACATAAAGTTATCTGTAATCTATGTGTTTTTATAAATTAGATCCTTTAACCGTTATTATTATTTTAATTTGATTTATACATTTCGATTAAATTGAATATACAAAACACATTCATTTTTAATTATCATACCGTATATCAATTCTTTGTTCTAAACTTAATCCTTGTAATAATTTTGTTAATGTTGTTGCTGCTAATAATTGAGCATAACTTGAATTTGCACGATCTAATAGTAACTGACATTTTGTTAATGCATCTGGACTATTCAAGAATGCTACCAATGCTTTTTCAGCTTCATTTCGTATAACTGAATCAGTTGATTCATATAATTGTTTGCATAAAATTTCCAATTGTTGAATATCCTAAAAATTAAAAATATAAATACATTCATAATATTCAGATAATTTTTTTGTTTTTTTATTCAAAATTAGAATAGAGAAAACAAAATTAATGTTGTATGCATATATATATACATATGTATATACATACATAATTTATATAATTTAATAACAATCAAGATCGAAATCTCAAAGACCATCAATTCCTAAATTATGGATCAATTCTATTTGAACGTTAGTAAAATGTTTTCAATTGGTCAAATATACACTTACGTGTATGAGTTGTACATAAGTAGTTGATTTATTAAACAATTAATTTTGCATATCAAATGTATAATTACATTTTATGAATGGTTTTTAGATTTACTTTGGGAGTCACTTCACATATTTATCCTGATTCACATGTAATTGGTAATTTGAGTTAAAGTTAAAATCAATTAAGGTTGACAAAAGCAAGCAATATTATAAAATTCATTTTGTAAGAGAAAGAAAAATTATGTTATGCATGCCTATGCGTACACAGTAATGCATGTTACCAATCCCAATGATTGCTTGACATGAGGTTGATCAATTGGTCAAAAAATTAACAACAATTCTGCATAAAATCATGTTATATCACAAATTTATTTGAGATGCTTTTAAAATCATTAAACAATTGCAAATGTAAATTAAATTTGGTTAAAGGTCTTCAAATTTTTTGCAGCATTTTTTGTTTTATTAGGTTTATGAATGCTAAGAAAATAAGACAATAAAATGAGTAATGTTGGAATAGAAGACAATTTTGAAAATGTATGTACATATTTAGTATTTACATTGATTGAAGATTTAATAGATAAAATTATTAGGATAGCATTGTAATTCTAAATCCTGTTATTGTGAGGACTATATGACTGTAAATTTTGTAAAAAAATTCTATAGAATATCTAATATGCGTAAATAATTGACGATGAATGTATGTTAAATGTATGTGATAATTCGGTAACCAATTTTTTTCCATGATGGATATGGATGGGATTTAATTGTCATAACTGCAACATTTGTTTTTGTGTATTATTATTATTTTGGTTACTTTAGATATTTTTTACTATTTTTTATATTTAAACTTGCAGGGATTTGCTTGTATACAATGATATTTTTATTGAAAACAAGAAAATAAATAAAAATATATGCACATATATACATATGTGCATATGTAATTATGTATGTTCGGCATTTTTTATTTTTTTCTTCTTTAAAATTTTTTTTTTAATAAAATTATAAGTAAATTTTAAAAGCATACCATTTTTTTCAATTGATTGTTTTATTTCGGTCTATTTTAAATCAAAACTCACATAAAAATTCAATTAATGTTTTTTTAATGTTTCAAATAAACAAAATTATTTACAGTTATTACAGCACAAACCTTCACGCCTTCACTTTATTTAGGCCGCACATCGACCATTTTTTTGTTAGTATTATGTTTTAATGTATTATTATTGTATCTTATATCTTATTATTATTTGTCGATTGTCGCACTTTTTTTCTTTTTTTCTTTCTTATTAAAAATTCAAAATCAAATAAATTGTAATAAAAATGATGAAGCGGCTCGAGAACGAGAACGAGAATCGAAAATCGAGATCTAGAATCTAGATATACTCAATATACTTATGTAGTATTGTCATTGTCGTATTGTATTGTATAGCTAGTATGTATTGTAAATGCATAAAAAGTAAAAACCAATAAAAACAATTCAAATCTATAATAAATGTAATGTAAATGTGTGTAATAAAATATAAGTAAAACAAAACGAATATAAATTTATGAATTCGCTTTTTGCTCTTGTAAAAGAAAAAAATGTGTAAGTTACTAAATAATGTGAAAAAGTATAAGAATTAAGAATGGTTGAATGGTTTATGTACATATTTAAACCTAACCTAATTCATAGATTTTTTTAAAGAAAGTTAACACAACTAATTTTTTGATGATTATCTTAAAGACTTCAATACTGAGAATTAAAATTCTCATCCTTTTTAGGATAATTTTGAGATTTTGACAATTTGGGTAAATTGTTGGGTAAATATTTTTCAGAATTCGGGGAAAATTGGCTTAGTGGTTATTATGCGACATCATTTTTTTAACCGATAGCCGATAGCCATTCCATTAGTCATAAGCCATGTAATTGAAAATTTGACAAACACCTACACAGTGACAGTAGCACAGTAGCATTTGATTTAGTAATTACTTAATTAGTAGTTTAATTAGTTATATCGGGCCTTACTCATAAAAATTTCTTAAAGTCGACTTTATTTTAGTAATGACATAACGAATTTAGAAGTGACTTTAATTTTGGTACTCATAACAGTTTACCAAGTTTTAATTTAAAAAGCTTTTTTAAAAAGCTCTTTTTGCTTACTAATTGTAATTTTACATTTGAAATTTATAATTTTGTTATGTCAATAGTCAGTTAGTTATGTCAATTTGAATAAAGAAACATTTTTTTTTTTATTTTATGTCATATGTTACTATGTTATGTTATGTTATTATGCCTATTTTATATTTTAATTTGAAATTCTTTGATAGTTTGATCAAAAATTAAGTTATTATGCTCTTAATAACGACTTAATATTGCTCTGGCCACGATTAAAATTTAAAGTCTCTACTAACACTAAAGTTAAGATTAAATTTGTTATGAGTATGAAAAAATAGTTAACAAACGATTAAGTTCTTATTAATAACTTAGTTACGGTTTATAAGTAAGGCCCATCATAATCATAGAATATAGACATAAAGAAAAGACAGTTCATATAAATTATTTTTTAATTTTCAAATTTTTTCTCACAAATACAATGACAGTTTGCTAAAAGTAGACAGAAAATCAAAATTAGGCCTAAAAATTAGTTAGAAAGAGAAATAAAATTTTATTAGTATGTGTAAGCTCCCCCAATTTTAATTTATTTTTTATATAGCTTGTTATGTTACAGGGTAAATGGGGCTAATAAAATTGACGGTATATATCAATGCGATTCAATAGCTCAACATTTAATATTTCATGCATAAAAAACATACAAAAATTAATAAAATTATGAAATTAAATTATGAATTATGAAATACATAAATAATTTATATTATTTATGTATTTATATTTAATATTTATTCAAATTATTAATTTATTTTTCACCAATAAAAAATTTTTTTTAATAATTTTTTTTTTAATTGTTTTTAAATATTATTAGATTTTTAATATTATAATGAAATTATTTTAATTTTGAAACACCAAATTATAAGTATTTAATTTCACTTCACAGTCTAAAATTATTTTACATTTAATATTCCTTTACCTCTACTTTGCCATAAACTACCTGGAATGATGTCATAACATCTGGTTAAAACTAGGCACATGGTGTAAAAACACGTGTAAAATGTAACAGACAAAAAAGTGAAGAGCCATCTTTAACATGCGTTAGTAAGAGAAATTATATACAAGTTAAAACGAAATATCCTCTATATGTGAATAAAAGAAGTAATGGCAAAAACAAAAAGAAAAAATAAAAGTGTCTTACTATCTAAATCTATGTAGAAAAAAAAACGCAATACATTGAAGAAATTATGTCAGTGATATGAAGTTGTTGGTGTGTGTTTTTTCTATCTTGTTTTAACACCTGCATATTTTTTATAAAGAAATTGGAAAAAAAAAATTATTAAAAAAAATTTTTTATTGGTGAAAAATAAATTAATAATTTGAATAAATATTAAATATAAATACATAAATAATATAAATTATTTATGTATTTCATAATTCATAATTTAATTTCATAATTTTATTAATTTTTGTATGTTTTTTATGCATGAAATATTAAATGTTGAGCTATTGAATCGCATTGATATATACCGTCAATTTTATTAGCCCCATTTACCCTGTAACATAACAAGCTATATAAAAAATAAATTAAAATTGGGGGAGCTTACACATACTAATAAAATTTTATTTCTCTTTCTAACTAATTTTTAGGCCTAATTTTGATTTTCTGTCTACTTTTAGCAAACTGTCATTGTATTTGTGAGAAAAAATTTGAAAATTGAAAAATAATTTATATGAACTGTCTTTTCTTTATGTCTATATTCTATGCTATTACGTACGTAATACGCCTGTCCTGTATACACCTGATTTTGTTTATTTTGAAATCAAGTACATAATAGACAGTTTTAATTGAGAACTACTTTTGATTTTCAACAAAGTTGTTTTGTTTTAATTAAATAAAAATATGGAAAATGATATTCATTTATGTAAATTGGTCGATGAAAAGGTTTTATTAGGTGAAAACTTAATTTCTCAACTAGGTAACTTTCAAAATATACCAGGAGTTCAGAAAATTCAAAGACAAATAAATAATGAGATAAGATTTCTTAAAAATGTACATATATAAATTTTAAATTTATTTTATATTTAAAATGTGAATTTATAAATAATTGTTGCGTATAATTTTAGACAAAAGAGAAAAATTTGTTAAAAATAAACCATATATTATGTAGCAATCTTACACATTATGATTTTCTAGTGAAGGTTCTATTGCTTCAACATAACATTAATCATATTGATTGCAGCTTCCCAATTAAAGATAAACCAAATCCATTGCGAGTAGATATTGTTTGTGATAATGGTTTGAAATGGATAAAAGGTTTGACATATACATAATTTGGATTTTTATCAGACTTATCACTCATGATAGGAAGAATACACATACTATCTTTTAGTTATAGCAAGAAATACAAAATCGATAACGGATGCAATTAATGGTCGTACTAATTATGGAGCAAAAAGTGTTTTAGATCAAGCAAACGAATATTTACTAGCAGCTTCTGAAAATCCATGCATGTATAAACCACCGAAAGTAATATACTGAAATTTATCTTTAAAATGTTTAAATTTGTTTTTACGTGTATGGTAGCTATTTCTCAATAATGTAATTTGTATAGATTATTTTTTATTTTAGTCATAGTTTGGATAATGAGTTAATTGAAGACTTAATTGAATATGGAATAGAAGTTAAAACAAATTTAAATTCCGTCGATTATGACAATATAATAAATCAGCGAAATGATGAGTATGAAGATTTTAAGAATGACATAAAAGTTCTTAATTTAGATGTTACAACGATGTTGGCATATACAAGTCAATTAACAAATGGAAGTAATAAATGGATATTCAAACAGAAAGTTTTAACAGAACATGCTGAAAATGAAAGGCGAAATCCAGTTAAACCAGTTCTAGATAAATTATTTTATGGTAGGCAGGCAATTAAAAGAAGGATGATTCTTGATTAAATAAAATACTGATAATTTTACTGATTTTTATGAAATAGGAAAATCTTTGATATGTTGTGAGACTGCAATTAAATCATTCAATGATATCGTTGATATGTTAGCAGGCCCAAAAGAAATAGAACGAGCTGAAGAACTTCGAAATAAATTAAAAATTTATCCAGACGTTGAAAGAATTCCAGATGATTTTATGAAAATGAGTTTGAGTGCAAAAATTAAACCAAGAAGTTTGAAAATTTTTGCATTCGGTGTGTACATGAAATCAGTAACAGTGACATCGAATGAAGGATTTATTAGATCAGCTAAAATGCAAGTAGGTAGAAAAAATGAAATCATTATGAAAGAATTTGAACAAACAGATTTAATTTATTTTGTTATATGTTATATGTTATTTGTTATTTGTTATATTTATAGGGACTTAATATACCAGTTTTTATTCATCAAGCTAGAGCCCTGACGGAAAATAAAGAGATTAATGCGATTGCCTTCAATTAAAATTTGAAACTATTAAATTATTGTAAATTATTATAATATAGTATTTTATATTAGATATTATGTACATACATACATTCATATATAAATAACATATGTACATATGTACATATTTTCAAATAACATGAAATATTTTATTTTACTACATTCTCCTCGTCGGAATATTTCTATTTAAATTAAAATGTAATTACATTTTTATTAATTATTGGATATGAATTTTGCTTATTAAAGGCTTCACACAACTAGATTTTTATGGAAATTTAACGAATTATAAAATTATACTGTTGTTTGTATCAGATTTTGTGTACGATTTGAAAATATTTTGAAAATTAGAAGCTTTAATAATTACAGGAATAAATGATTTGTTAATAAATTACAAAGAGAATAATATAATGGGAATGGAAATAATGAATCAATTAAAGGGAAAGAAACCAATACATAGATAAATTTATTCTCAAGCAATACATACATACATTATGTATTTGATATGACAATATGCGAGTGAAGTAATTTAGTTTTTGCTTTTTTTTTACTTCTAAATTATCAATTATATTATTTATAAACTAATAAATTTTTTAAATTATATTTTTTTTCTTGAAGAATATATAAAGTAAAAATGAATAAAATTTAATTCATTATTTGATATAGAATTATTTTTGAAAAATGGCTTTATTTGATCTCGAACAGAAAATAAATTCATCACATTGTGTATTTCCAAAGCAATGTTATTGGTTGAAATTGAATGGTCTATGGCCATATATTGATAAGAAATATATAAAAAGTTATAATACAATGTCATATATATTTTTTATATCAATTTCTGCGACGGTATTATTTCAATTAGCATTTTTAATTGGTAACATAAATGATTTAATGAAATTAACAGAAAATTGTTGTACAACATTTATGGGTATACAAGTAGTTTTTCGTATTGTATATTTGATATTAAATCAAAAAAAATTTAAAAAAATTTTAAATAACTTCATACTTAATATATGGTTTGAGGAGTAAGTTGTATTGAAGATTTTAGCCGTTTTCTTTGAAAGTGATCTGAATTCATTTTTGACAAAAATTTAGTTAATAATAATATTAAATATGATTAAATGCAATTCGCTATATGTTCTTTATTCATAAATAGTTTCCAAACAATCTTCCTCTGTGTAAATTTAGATAATTTATTAATTGATAAATCTTTGAATAAACAAAATGGACTTACAACACTTTCAAAAAACAATACATTTTCAATACAATTTCATGTTACATTTTATATTTTTGCATAGATATGAAAAAAATATAACTATAAAAAGACGTTGTGAACAAGAAATGTTAATATTTAAAGGAATGTCTATTATGATGTTTATGTTAATATCAATGTATTGCATTGTTCCATTATTCGAATTATTTACGAATTTATCAAATGGCAATAGCATGATGGAGAAACCATTTCCATATAAAATGATATTTCCATTTAATGCACAGAAACCATTTAATTATGTTGTGACATATATTATAACATCATATAGTGGATTTATTGTGATAACGACATTATTTGCTGAAGACAGTCTATTTGGGTTCTTTTTAATTTATACATGTGGACAATATAAAATTTTACATCATAAAATTGAACGTATCACTGCACATGGATATGAGAATGCTGTAAGGAAATATGAAAATCATCAAATTATAACAGAAGATTTAATACAAGACGAATATAATCGAATACTTAATGAAGTTTCTGAGAATCAAGCAAAGCTATTTACGTAAGTAGAATATACAGGTTGCTATATTTTTTTTTATAAAAATTTAAATTTATTTTTGTTCAATACGATGAAACTCTTTGTAAACATTTTTGCATTCCTGAAAACGATTGATTTTAGTCTTGAAAAGGACTAATGTAATATTTTATAATAACGATTTAATTCTGAGTACTGTTACTGCGTCCAATGTTGTTAAGTTTTTCTGAATCGAAAAATCATTCCTTTTCAAAGCTATGTAAACCAAACCAAAAATGTTAACAAAGAGTAAAGTTTTTCATTTCATCATATTGAAAAAAGATAAATTTAAAATGGAAACAAATGAATGTAAAGTGAAAATTTTATAAAAAATATGTAAACAGATATTTAATATAGTTTTTTATTAATTTTTGTTTTATATCTATTCAGATTCTGTAAAGATTTAGATAATTTTTTTGGTCCAATGTTATTGATTAATTTTCTAACAAGTTCAATTTTAATTTGCGTCGTTGGATTTCAAATTGTTACTGTAAATATGATTTTTTTATTATTACTTACTTACATATATTATGTAATACGAAATTAGAAACAGAAAACAAAACTATACGTGATGTATATATTATATGCTCCTAATAACATACATTTTGTATGTTATATTATATAAAATATAAAAAAATATAAACATTATTTAAAACATAAAAAAATTTTAATTATGAAATTTTTTCATATTTTGTACTCTTTGCTCTTGAATAGGGAAATATGTCAATTGGAAATTATGTTAAACTCATTCTTTACATTTTATGCGCATTAACACAACTGTTCACTTTATGTTGGATTGGAAATAAAATAATTGAAGAGGTTTTTTTATATGAATAATTTTCAATAATTTCATTCTTTCTCTTCATTATAATAAAACAAGATGAATACATATGTATGCACATACATATTAATGATAATAATTTTTCAGTCATCAAAAACATCGTGGAAATTATATTCATGTAATTGGGAAGGTGGACTATTATCGTTGGATAATTTAGATGAAAATAATTTAATCAGAAGTTATCCAATTGGTGGCTATGTATTCAATAAGAAAATTTCTTTTATGATAATGCGTTCTCATAAACCAGCCATTATAACAGCATTTAAATTTTCAATACTATCATTAGAAAGTTTTACAGCGGTAATTATTGACTAGTTACTTAATAAATTAATAAAAAAAAATCGATGTATTATTTTCAAAGCACACAGAAGAGTTTTGCTAATACGGATCAATTTTTTTTATCGTTATGCTATTTGCGGTTGTGCTATTTCGGATTTCAGAATATAATTATCGTAAAATTGTATGTTGTTTTTTTATTATAAAAATTTTTACACTTTTTGTCTACAAAATTGTATATGTTTTATATAATTTCATAATTTGAATTGGTATTTTATCGTTTTGTGGAATTGTTAATGAAAAAAAATCAACTGTATATATTTTCTATTACTTTTCGAATAATTATTTTAAAATTAATCGCTTTAATCAGAATTCTCAATAGTGATTATCCTGATTAGTGAGACTCTACTGTATGTACTTATGAATTTTTTGGCTGTTTTGATATTTTATTTTCAGATTATAAGCACTTCGATGTCGTATTTTACGTTACTACAAAGTTTTCTTGAAACTGAATAAATTCAAATTTGGATTTTCAAAATAATGAAATATTCTGATAATTGTTTATACTGAATCTGCATGTATATGTATATTACCTACAACACATTTCAATATTCCAGAACTCTGTAATAATCACACATAATACATATTGCTCGTAAATTTGTTAATACTTATCTATTTATCACTTCATGTTGTTTGCGGTCTTTTGCGATTTTATTCAGTTCTAACTGAAAATAATTGAAGCTATTAAAAAACTTACATTCTGCTGTTAAAATATGTGGCCGAATTTTAAAACATTAAACACAATGATGTTGAAGATAATCAAAAATTCGAAAATTTTGTAGGCAAATTTCAAAAATTCTAAAACATTTTTAGGCTGCAATCGATCATTTTATTATAACCATAAGATTTCTTTCATTCGTCTTACATGATGATCATTAGATTTAAATGATGCTATGATGCTAATCGTTAGTCAAATAATCTATAAACCGGCTTGTAGTTAGACTAGGATATTTCAACAAATAGTTGATAGAGGCTGTTAAATACAATAAATAGTAAAATAAAAACAACACAATTTTAAAGATAAATTATTACACTATTATATTTTTTGTTTGTTTCATTATTTTTTTTTCATTTATTTATTTATTGTATTTTCAATTATTAACATTAAAACAAAATTTGTTTTTAATTTTTTTTAACACGTTAACGAAAATCTCATTTTTTTTTTGAGTTTTTATTTATTTATTTTTTAATTATTTTTTATTTTAAATTAAATTTACATTTTAACTACGCATTTTATTTTTATTATTTTTTTTGTTCTTTTTCGTTTTTATTAATAATTACATATATAATGTATTATTTACTTACTTGTTTCGTGTTATTTATATAATAAATTAATATACATATTTTCAATTTTTTTATATTTGCATTATTTTTTACAGTTTTAGTTTTTTTTCCTTTAAATTTTAGATCAATACATATTTCTATAGTTATATACATATGTATTGTACTTCTATTTATATTTATTATATATGAAGATGTAAAAAATCGAATTTTTTAATTTCATTTATTTTCTATTATTTTTTCATTATTATATTCATTATTCATTATATTTGCCTTTATCTGATATAATTTTAGTTATTTATTTTTTTTTATTTTTTTTGAAATTGTTAATTGCATTTATTATAATTGTTGTACAATCTCTATTTTAAATGTTTTTAGTAATGTGAAATAATAAAATAAAATATTTATAAGAAATTAATAGTAAAAAAACGTAATTTTTATTTGAATAAGTTTTTGAGATAATTAGGGAAAAGTAAAAACTTTTATATGATTTGATTAGTGACTCTATTAGATTAAAGAATTAATTTTTAATGTTAAATGTTCTCGTAGTGAATCATCATATGGAAATCGTAAGAAATTTACATTGAAATTGGACTTGTAGTTTTATTTATAACTATCAGGAATTGTTTTTGCTGTGCTTGAAAAACATTGATCCGCTCCTTTTGAAAATGAATGAAAAACATAAATTCGTATATAGAGTTACCACAAGATGAACTCGAATATTTGTTAACATTCCGCAATATTATCCGATATAATTTTCTTTAATGTTCTGGATCACTCTATACTATACAATCTATTGAAATGCTGCCAATTTTTGCATTCATACTTACGACACCAACATTTCAAAGTTTCAAGCAGAATCCACAAAAATTCATTGCAGATGGTGGACTACCAGAGAAATTAGGTTGTGAAATTATATAGAAGTGCACATAGACAAAACACACTATTTTTTATTTTACTAAGATACAAGTAATTGATTTCCATATCAAGGGATTTTTCATAATTCTGCCTTTAATGTGATTATATTCTAGGCAAATTTATTGTTCAATGTAGTCCGTAAAACTTTATTTGAACTTATTTAAATGACATCAGAGTGAAAATGTTAGTGATTAAGATCATTTAAATACAATCCTAGTTGATAGATGACAAATGAAATATAATTGAAGTATGTATTATCACCATATATATATATATGTATCAGGGGTATAAACAGAATAAATTTCATAAACAATAATTTATCATTAATATTATATACATAACATATACATATCTCTATATGTATAATTTTTTTATTATAATACTTCAAAAATATACATATCATTATAATAATTCGAGAACAATGAAAAAAATTCCTTAAAATTAATTTAATTTAAAAAAAATTAAAGGGAAAACAAATTATATAACTAATAAAAATTGTATTACTATAAAATGAAAAGAAGTCTTCAAATATTTACTACATTTACATTATATAGAATGCGGTGTCTAGCACTTCTTTTTATTATTTTCCAATAAAACATAAAATTCTATAGAACTCTAGACAAGTTAGTCCAGTCCCAATTTAAATGATTGAAATTTACAATTTTACAACACAACGTAACTAACTGTAGTATACAAAACATTTTTACTTGCATGCTTTCTTTAATAAAATAAAAAGAAATTAAAAAAAAAATATTTTACATATTACATATATTCGTATAATATATATATATGTATATATATATATATTATATACATATATAAATATAATATAGCATTTAAATATAAGTTAGTTGATACAAGGACAAAATAAAACAAAAAAAATCACTAAGAAAATTTTAATTTAACGAACGAGTACGATTACATATGTAAATTTTTATTTTAGAAAAAGGCAATAATGTTATTCATGTATTTATGACGATATTTTACTTATTAATGCATGTGTTTGTGTTTGTGAATGAATAATGAATTTATCATTTTAATTTATTTTTCTTTTCTTTTTTTCGTTTTAATATGGGCATGTGAATTGATTTCGTAAGAATAGCTATAACGTGATGCGATTCTTTGAATATTTTTAATTTATTATTGATTTTTGTATTTATCATTATTTTTATTTTTAAATTATTATCTAGAATCATTTTTATGTATTTTACCTTTGCTCATTTATATTGTTTCAATAATATTTTTTTTTAATTTATTGAAAATTATTTCTAGGTAATTAATTTAAGAAGATATACATATACATTTTAATAATAAAAATAATAATAATATGTAATTATAATGGTAGGTACATCATTAGAAATAATTTTATTAATTACATTTTTTTCTTTAACCATTTAATGGAAAGTATAGATTTTCATCAAAACATTTTTGAAAATATAGTACTTTAAATCAACTGAAAAACTGCATTCAATTGTATTCAAATACACTGAAGATTAGTAAATTTTAACATTGTTTTTCGAACTGTTTCGAAGATTTTGTATAAAAGGATCTGATAACATGACCAGAATAGATACGATACCAATAATTGTTGTATTAAGAATTATGTTTGTTTCAAACAAATTTTTTCCGAGCACTGTATAATGTATATTTTATGTATTTATTGGCTTTATTTTTTGTTTTTTATTTGGTCTATGTATATATTTATTCTAATAAAAAATAAGATCAAAAAATTATTAGTTCAATGACTGTTCTTTTTTTCTTATAATTTTTAGAAAAAAAAAAAGGAAAGAAAATTAAAACTTACATGGAATTTATGGACCTCTTACATTGTTTGAATGTGTGTGTTTTTTTAAAGTTATTTATTTTTCAATGAATAATATACTATTCATGAATCTTTCGTAATTTTTTTATTGTTATAATTCTCAAAAAATTATAATTTATTGATTTTCTGTATTTCATATGTAGGTATGTATACATATAATTCAATATTATTATCAATTAATTATTACAGAATTAGATTATGTCTAGCCTTTTTTAATTTGAATTATATTTTAATTTGTTTTTAGTTTTTATTTACAAGGTCTTCTGCTTAGATTTTCTTCTGTTTTTTTCCATTTTTAAAATTTTTGTTTTTGTTTTTTAGAATTTATTTCATTTTTTAATTTATTTAATTACTAATGCATAGTGTATTTATGCAATTTTTTTTCACTCTCCCTCTCTTTCTCTTTAACTTCTGTCTTTACTTTTCTGTTTAAATAATTACATCGTTAGTTTAATCGTAACATAGGTATTTATTACATATTCTTAATTACATTTATGTATCTAATATGTGTACATAATCTTATTATTAATATTAATAATAATTATTATGTAATAAAAAGTATATATATATGTATAGAGAAAGCTTTAGAAATAATTTTTTTCTCGATTTCTTTTCAATTTTTTCGTATTTTTTTTTTTAAATTCTTTTATATTTATACAGTATACATATGATTATATAAATTTTTCAATTTTTATTATTACACATTTTATAGATAAACGTTCAATATAACGCATATTTTTATTGTTATTTTCAAATTGATGATTTTTATTAATTTTGTTTTATTATTTTATTTTAGTTTTTGTTTTATCCTAATTAGATATACATATGTATGTATGTAAATTATAAAAAGAAATTATTCACATTACATTTATGTATGCATGTAATTACGTTTATTACTTTAAAATATGTGAAAAAAAAAGAACGAAATAAAAAAGTCATTAAATTGAAAAAAAAAATATAAATAAGCATATACATTTACTTATTTTCTGATTTGATTTGATTGTTATGATCGTTCCCGATGTCATTTAGTAAATACTAGTATGTTTGCGAAATTTGACAAGCAATAGATAATTTCAAATTTAACTTATTCACCTTTTACTTTACTGTATGCACTATTACACTGGTAAAATAAAATAGAGTGCAGTCAAGTTAGAACAGTTGCATGTTTATAAACATGGTCTATATTTATCATTATTATTATTATCATTAACTGTTTTCAAAATTGCAAAACATTATTTTCTCAACTTGAGATCAATCAAATCAAATGGTTTGCCGCAGGTTGTCGGTTGAGAAAGACTATTATGAAATATGAACCTTGCAAATCTTGACTATAAGCTGGAATAAATGAGTATTTCACGTTTGCAAGCTGATTTAAATGGACATTATGAAAACGTAAACTTGTTGCAAGCTTGCAAATTTGAGAACAGCTATCAACATACATATACGTATGTACGTAGTGCATATATATTTATATTCCATTGTTTTTTTTTTTTTTTGTTTTTTTAACACATCAAATTTACTTTTGTTGTTTTTTCCCTTAAAAAACGGACAAAGGTAAAAAATAAAATTAATAAAAATTAAAAGCACAGACGGCAGTATATGTACATTTACGTATTTTAAAAATTTTGGTAATAACTAAAAAATAAATAAGTAAAATAAATAAAAATGTTCGAGAACTGTTATTTCAATCGAATTTCATTAATATAATTTCAAGACTTTTTAATGTTTCTAACACAAAAATATTTACATTATAACAAAGCAATTTATGTATAGAAACTCGTATTTATTTATTGGTTCATTTAATTCATTTGAATATGAAAACATACTCTAAGTTAGTAATGTTCTGTATGAAGAATTATTGAATTGAAAATTAAAAAAGTAGTTACTTTTTAAAAAGAGTAGAAAAAATACCGATCGGATTAATACTGTTTTCAGTTTGTAGTATTACTAAAAGAATGAAAGAACTGTGAATATGGATATTGCTCACTGGTATTATTTGAGTTTTTCATGCGTACACAGATATATTTTATTTTTCAAATTTTTTATTTTTATTTTTTTTTTTTTTCTGAAAAAATCTAGAAAGAGAAAGATTGATCCTTTATTTATCCCAGACCTTTATTTATTCTAGACGTAAAAATTGAAGATAAAAAAATTTTTTTAACCGTTGATTTTTATTGATATGATTCTGATGTTGCGCACATTATCCCAATAAATATTTTAGGTTGATACCATGTCACATCTATGTGTGAAAGTAAAAGTGCAACAATTAGATCAATTTCCTCTGATGATCAATATGCTGTGTTTTTCATAGATTTTGACTTGGGGTAAGTCAGACTAGTCGTAGATATTAAAATAATGAAATATTTAAAAAATTAACGTTTAACAGATTGCTAACAAAAAACATCATAAGAGCACACAAAATAGATGAGTCAAGTCAAACTAAGTCCTACCATATAATTGAGTTTGTTTCTCTACCAAATCAAAAATTCTGTAGTTCGTAATAAATGTACATTGATGATGTACATGCATATGTATGTTTGTAAGTAAGTGTAGATAAATTAAAGCACCATCATTTTTTTCAAAGTGTGAGTATGTATATAAACATATGTACCTATATCTACATACATTTTAATAAATAAAAAAGGAATTAGTTTTTTAAACCTTTTTTTTTCGAGTATATAGGTATGTATGTAAAATTATTTTTTTTCGAAAAGGTAATAAAAATAAACAACAGCTCTTTTCAATTTTGATTCGTTTGTTCTAAATCATTTATTTGATGTTGCTGTTTCATTTGTATTTTTTGTTGTTTTTATTTTATTGTTTCGTTGCTTTTTTTATTATATTTATTAGATTTAAGCGTTAAAAAATTTTCGTTTTCTATTTCCAAAAAAAAAACATTTCATTTTTTTTAATTTTTCTATGAAATAAATTGTAAACCAATTTTTAAAGATGCAAATAATTAAAACAGCACAAAAAATAGAAAAATTAAAAAAATTGAATTCTCAAAATTTTTTTGAATAAAAATTATTATAAATTCTGGCACTGTTTAGTTTTCAACTCATCTTTTTCTGATTTTTTTTTTCGGTAAAAAAAAAACTGTTTTGCTTTTCCTTTTTAAAAAAAATCATATTTTATATTTTAATTGAAAAGATAATTTAAAAATAAAATAAAAATGCGAATTAGAAAATACACTGAACACTAAAAGTTTTTGTAATTTTAACATTTTGTGAAAAGTGAAAAAAAAATTAAAAGTTTTCTCATAAAACTAAAGGGTATACAAAGACTTAACAAAGTTCAACTAAATTTTTCTGTTTCCAACTTCTAACTGTTATCAAAGTTATATAATATTATATAACTGATATAACTCTACCGCAGTCAAAGAAATAAACATAAAATTACCAACATACAAAACCTAGGAACCGAAAGCAAAGACAGTATTGAAGACATCATCAAATTCATCAAAGAAATTAAATTATATAATGAAATATAAAAGAAAACTAAATTAAATTATATTAGTAAAAATTGATTCCTACGGCTCGATATGACAAAACTTTGTTAGTGGGCCAATAAAATAAATAAATAAAAAAAAAAAAAAAAAAAAAAAAAAGTTATATGTTAATATGTCAAAGTTATTACTCTTAAACAGTGCACAATCATTATCAAATATGTATGTATGGATGTATTATGTTTAGTTTGTTTTAATTAAATTATTTTCATATAATGATTTTATAACATACATACCTATGTATTTCTACTCAATGCACATGTGTATATTTGTATGTAATAATATCGAAAATTATAATTTTTCAAATTTTATTAAAGATAATGGATGCGTTCAGTTCCACGCAGCGATGTATAATTTTCCATCGCTGCAATAATTTCTCTTACTGAACGGCTTCGCTGCATAATCGCTACTTTGCAGCGATGTAAATATTTTGCAGCTGAAAAAAAGTTCGCTTTAAGTCATCGTAAACAAATTTTGACATATTTTAATTGAACAACAGACAAAGCCAACTATCAACTGTTTGCAGGGGTTTTTCCGCTGTAAACAGTTCAGTAAATTGTATACAGCGATTATCTAAACATCG
Source organism: Villa cingulata (assembly GCA_951394055.1). NCBI lineage: Eukaryota > Metazoa > Arthropoda > Insecta > Diptera > Bombyliidae > Villa > Villa cingulata. Next base: position 148,084 of record OX596018.1, read on the forward strand.
CTGCATTGAACTGAACGCACCCAATATTTCGTTTTCATTTGCCTCATTAAAATCATCACAATCATCATTTTTTTTTTTACAAATAGTTACACATTATAGAAATACATATTAGATATTAGATATAATTAAAATTAATTTTTTGTTGTTTTTGAATTGTTTATTTTGTTTAAAAACTATAGTTGATTTTGTTTTTATTGTAATTTTTTTTTATTATTCTTTAAAAACAAAGACAAAACGACAAATGTAATTGTAATTTTATAATTTTCTTTTTAGTTTCTATTTATTTATTTTTCATGACTAAAAAGTTAAAAAAGAAAAATTAGAATGTAGACTTATCTATTTTATTTCTTTTGTGTGTGCATTTTATTCGAATAATTCTGCTTCTTTTGTAAAAAATATGTAAGTTTGTTATTTTGTGTTTCTTTTTCTACAATTAAAATGAAGATACATTATTTTTAGTATGTATAAGCACGTATAAGAAATGTTGAAAAAACTAAATTTGAAAACTAACAAAAAAAAAAAATCAATTTTCTCTCATATTCTTTCTTTTTGTTCAAATTAAAAAAACAAAAAAAGGAAATGTATATACATTTGAAATTTGAAAAGTTGGAATAAAAATATTATCTGCATATCGCCATATTTTATAAGAGTATAAGAATGCAGTAGTTTTATTTTAATTTCTTTTTCAAATTTTCAATTTTTTTCTTTTCTACTCACTCTTCTCATTTATTGTTTGTTTTTCAATTTTTTTTTATAATTCCGTTTTACATTTTTATATTAATTAATTATTATATTGTTTTATATTTCCTTCTTTCGTTTCTTTTAATCATTCATTTTATTTTGTTTGTTTAATCTAAGATTTAAACAGTAAATATTTTTAAAGAATTTAAATGTATTCATTTTTTTCTTCACATTTTTTTATAAATTAAATATGTACTTTTGTTTTTTTTTTTTTTTGTGTTTCTCTATTATTTTAAATTTTTATAATTAATATTATTAATAATAATTAAATATACTAAAAACTTAGTTACAAAATACAGCATGCCGTTGAACAGCATCTACTAGAACCGCCCTTACTTTTCTGCCTTTGATCTAAAGATATACATAAAAAGGTAAAGAAAAAAAATTATGAAAATAAAAATTAAAAAAAATTAAATTAATTAAATTATTTGATGTATGTTTTTATTGTTCGGTACGTTATCATGAGTACTACAGTAACAGATACGCTATATGTGCATGATTATGCACACATAATCGATAATTGCTATTGTTCCGATAGGATTTATAACTCTTGCAACAAAAAAGGGTAGAGTTATGTAATAAATATTACCTTGACATACGACAATACCTCAGTATTCATTCGTGTAAATGATCGTTCAAAAATCTTCTGATACTAACACGTATTTTATCGAATGATCATTTTATCATTGCCAAATTTTTTAATCACTTGGAAAATTTTCATTCTACTATCTTCATTCGTTGCCAAAGCTCCTGAAACTTTATTCGACTTTATTTAAATGACATAAGAACAAAAAATATCAAAGATCATTCAATCATTGCAGTCTATGCATACCAGAAAATTTCTTAGAAAACAACGAAAAGATGACTATATTATATATCTATTTTGCAATATGCATGGTTAAGAATATCATGAGAACGTACCCTTAAATTGAAGTGATTTAAAGTTCAAATTAGAAAAGAAAATCATATTTTTTTACCTTGAGAATTCGGCTCCGGCAGATTATCTCGTGGAACTAAATGCATTACTGTCGTTTTACCCAATGGTAGTCCTAATGCGCCTAATGTTACATTGCAATGCAAAAATCTACCTTGATAAATAAGTCGTAGTATTTCTGCTTTTGAAACCAGTTCCGATTCCCAGTCTAAATACGAAATTAATGTCAAATTAAAATTAAGAAAAACATAAAAAAATATCAACCAATAATAACATTATAAAAAGAAAATTATATATGTATTTATAGTAAATTTAAATTTTTGTTTTGTTTGATTTTATTTTGATTATACATGTTAATAGTAGACATAACCTCCGATTTGGACAGTTTTAGTATTAAGCATAAAAAAATTTATTTTTCGATTTTTATATTTATTTATCTGAAAATTAGACATATACAAGTATATAATTTTTTTAAATAAAGGTTGAGTTCCAAAATACATTGATAAAATATTAATAACTTTACTAAATATTAGAGACAGAGACAGTAATTTTTATAATGTGTTGTACAATTTATCACAATCTAAAAAAGAATTAATTAGAAAATCTGCAGAGTGACTTATGTAATTATTTTCTATACTTTCAACGATATTTTCATTATTGAAACCAATATTAAAATTTTCAATTATCCGAAAAAATTTTGGTTGTCGTGAACAGTTTTTTGACTGTTTTTTTAATACAAAACAATTTAATATGTTGATACTTTAGGTGAAGTGATATTAATTTTAATAAAAATCAAGTCTAAAACAGTGAAAACAATATTTTGAATACATGCGAACAAAATTTGTATTGGTATACTATCAAAAAAGTACCGATAATTGGATTTTTTAAATTAATATAAAAACAGCCAAATTTTGCAAAAAAAAAAAATGAAATATTTTATACTGCAGTAAAAAAAGAATTCAAAACTGATGTTTAGGATATCGATGATGATGATTTGATTAGAAAGCTGTAAATAAAGTTTAAATTAAAAGAAAAGAATATTTTCGTCAGCGGAGGAGTATGAGCTTACGTAGTATTTAGCATATCAGATATTATAACAGCTTATTTTTATTTTTACTATTATTGTCCAATTCATATATGATATAAAAGAAAGTTCAAACTTCTGAATTGGTACATGGCATGTACATGGTATACCTCAAGCCAAATTTAGTTAGGCTATTAATGAACTAAATTATGTATAATCACAAATAAGGATTTTGAGTTTCATTCACAGAGCTACTAATTAAAATCCTTTTTTTTTTAAAAACTTACCTTCGGGCCAATTGTCAAATACTGTTTGTGCAATATCACCAGCTGAATCAGAAGGACTAAATAGAAATTCTTTTGTTTTACCACTTACAAGAATTAAACGAAGATTTATCTATGTAAAAAAATAAATAAATAAATAAATAAAAAAAATTAATTAATTCCATTCAAGAAATTTGATTGATATTAAGTACGGTATGACAAATACACACATTTTCAACTTATAATTAGATTTAGATGTAAATATTAAATACCTTTATTTTTTATTTATTTATGTATTTATAATAATTGTAGGTATTTAATCAAATATGTAATTTAAATACTCTTAATACCAAAATTAAATATGTTTAATGTTTCTTTACACAATATAAATCAATAATTATACAGTAAATATGTATGTAGTCAAATAAAATTGATATAAATATCATTGTATATAAATATCTATGATAATTATTATTCCTAACGGAAATATCAAGACGTCCAGCTGAAGATAATTAACAATTGAAAGGAAGAAAGTACTACAATACTACATTACATAATTATATTTCGCTCGAGGTGTCATTTATAAGATATGATACGTAAGTAAGAATATGTTATATGTTATATATTTATAATAGCAAATAGCATCCAATAATACTAATTTAATTTAAATAATTGATATTTATATACTTATGTATATAGCACAAAAAAAAATGTAAATTATAGGTGACTTGATTATTGTTTTTAATTGATCTTTTCTTTTTAATTTCTTTTATAAATTATATACATATGTACATATGTTTAGTTATGAGCGATTGAATGAATCTTATACTTTCATTTCATATATGTTAATAAATCGCATTATGTGAATCGCTTGTGTGACATTTTTTTTGAAATATTATTACATCATTTGATAGATGTTATTGTTTTTTTATTTAAATCACGTTAAATATTTACTTGTTTATGCTGTATAATTTCTACAAAATATCCTCGAATATTTTCCTTACGGAATAAATTGAAATATTTGACCGTAAATTTTCATTACTACATAATCATTCAGAAATTGATTTGATTGTAATTCAAGAAAAAATTCAAGTACTTTTGAGAGATACTGTAATCTGTATTATTGTATATAACATGTAATATTTATGTATATGAATCGTATATAAATTGTTATGCAGACATTATGTATACTGTATATGTACATATATATATAAAGACTATACAATTTTACGTTATGATGAGTATCTAAATCACAAAAATATTAAATATTTCATATTTCAATAAGATATATTATAATATTACGATTTTAAACTTACATAACAAAAACAAAACGATAAAAATAAAAATAGAAGAAACACTTAAATAAAAAGGAAAATACATATATCTTTATATACTTTTGTATTTTTCATACAAAGTTTTTCTTCCTTTTTGCTATTATATGTATTTATATAAGTATGTATAATTTTTTTTTTTTGATATATACGTTACGTAGATTTTTTTTTAGATGATATGTAAACTTTTGCAAAAACAGAAAAATATATTTTTTATGCATATACATATGTATATCATATAAATATATATTTGTTTAGTTTGTTGAAATTACATATGTGTTCTCTAAGGATAAGTACATCTTTTAACACCTTGCTTCATATTTTGTACATGGTTTTGTTCTTCACTTTTGAGCATTTCTTCTTTTTTTTTTGTACTTTTGTACTTGTTTTAAAAATTCTTCTTTTAGGGTTTTATTTGTTTCACTTATACATACTACATGTAGGTACATAGATGTTTGGTAAAAACGGAAATATATAATGTACATAATATATAAAAAAATACATACATAAATAGATACATATACTTAGATACATAGGTGCATATAGTAGGTATATAAAATATCTATATTATACAATACTTGTATACACATAAATATGTACATACATATGTATGTACAAATGAAATGTTAAAATTTTATAATTCCTATAAAATCTTTTATTTTATACAGCGTATGTATTTTATGTATATCTCTATGTGTGTAATTTTTTTTTTTAAATATAAGAAAAAGGATAAATTTATGATATATGATTGTATAAATAATGAATGTAATACATATTATAATGTACATACTATATATGTATATATTTATTTAGTAGTACTGCAAACATATATGTATATGTATGTACATACATATGTATATGTAAATGTATACATTATATTCGTATGTAATGCACATATATTTCAAATGCTTAATAATCGTTAAAAAGAAAGAATATTCATTTCGACAATCTGGGTCCTTAAAATTTCTTTATTTGCATGTAGGTATATGATGTTATACTAGGCTATGTAGATATAGCTATAATACACAATGCAATTACATTTGTATACAGAGTACAACAATTTATGTAATTTAAGGTGTGATCAAATGAGAGCTACATATGTATTTTTAAATTGAGATAAATTAATTAATTAATTAGTTTTTTGTTTGTTTTAAATATTTATGAATGACATTTTTAGTTAAAAATGATTTCTTTAGTTTTTTTTTTAGAAATGCGATTTTGGAACATCAATTTTGATCACGTTTATTACAAAAATTTACATACAAATTACATACATAATAGTAATAAGTAAAAAAAATCACCTCAAGTGAAAGCTTAGGCTAAATTTGAGCTGAACAATGCAAATCATCAAAAAAGAAGAATCATTTAACATTATGCCTAATAAAAAAAGTTCAAAATGAAGATTATTTTTCCACGAAATAGCCGATTACTTTCAAGTTATTCTAAAACTAAATTAATAATATTCTATGTAATAAATGGTGGTCCCAAGATTTATGATTATTTATACTAAACAATACTGAAAAAGGATAAGACTGCTGCTATGATCTTTAAATTTATATTAAAACTACTTAATTGATTACCCTATATTATACCTGACGTAAATAAATACATAGTCGTATTCGTATCTCGTATATTGTTATAATACATAATACCTAATGCAATTGAATTTGTATGCTGGAGTACAGTTTTGAATGAGTATACAATTTAAATTAAATATCTTGATTTTTGTTATTATTTCAAATACAGGATGATTGAAAATTGAAATTTTGAAAGGTATTACGTGTACTTACTTGTATATTTCATATAAAATAATAGAATTAAAGAAAATTATAAATTAAATTAAACAATCAAAATATGCATGTAATGTAATTAATTTCAAATCAATTTTATGTTACATGCTATGTAAATACATAATATATCTATGTAGTTACAATATACATAACATTACATTACATATACTACATGAGTATACGAGAGTTAAATTCTTAGAAAATTTGTAAATAGAAGTAATACAAATTACTAAATTTATGAATTTTACAAATTTCATAGAGAATTTTCATCAAAATACTGTAAACACTAACATACAATACAGTATTTTCATTTCATGTACTTACAATAGCACAGTATGTTAGTACATATTTTTGTAGAAACATGCAATGCATCATATGACAGTTACGTTTACGTATATAGTGTAATCGTCGTATATAGATATATAATGAAATTTTTTTAAATTAGGTACTACGTACTACGTACTACTGTCTGTTCTGTATATGCATACAAAACAATAGAAATTAGAGTACTTAGAAAAACATCTACAGAACAAATAAAATATATAAATTCCAGTATTTCCTTACATTTACACTTTAAATATAACAGATATTTTGAATACCTACCTACAATACAAATATGTACATATATAATAATATTGTATGTATACATACTCGTTTATTCGAATTTAATGAATTTAAGTAAATTTTTTCAAAATTATTTCAAATTATAATTACAATTTATACAATAAGAAAATATAAATAAAAATAATATTTTATAATCATATTATCTCTATATGCCTGTACAAATTTATGTGTGTAAATATAATATAGATATTTACATTATATGTAATTAGGTACATTTCCTGAAAATAATATGAAATTCTATTATTAATAACAATGTGGTTAATTTAAATTTTAAATCATTTCACTATACATAGAAAATGGATCTAGAAAATAATTATAAAAATATTTTGAGAGTAAATCTGCATACAAACTTTACATATATACATGTATACTCGTAAACGTTCACGTATATACATATGTATTTGTGTATTTCTGTATATGTGTAAATGTGTTTATGATATTTACTTACTTACATCAAAGATACTACAAAAAACAATGTATTGTATTATATGGGGTATCTTTGCTTATATATATACATATTAATTAAATTTTTAATATATGTATACGATAAAACAAACACAGTAGATATATATAACAAAACAAAATTTATCATAATATATGTATGTACATATGGGATTGTAGGATGCATTTATTTTACTTTATAAATTATTACAATTTTCATATGTAGAAAAATTATGAAATTTTTTAATTCAATCAATATAAATATTTGGATATTTAAAATAAAAATTGAATATAATATTACGGTACGACAAATATTATTATATTAACTCATACATCTGACACATTTAAATGCACATAATGTATGTATTGATATATACATGATAGGAAATATATTGGGAGAGAAGTCATGAAGTAAATTTTTTTACTTACAATATGTATACCTTCAAATATATATATATATATATATATATATATATTTATATATTTATATATGTATAATATTATATGTTAATCATATTTAATATGAAAGATAGAAATTAAAAAAAAATAATAAAGAAAATATAATAGACCACTGAACTCATTAAAAATTATTAAAACAATTTATGAAACTTCAAAATATTAATTCTCTTTCTGTTAACATGTTTATGATGATGTGATGATAATCATCATCATCATTATGATGAATAATAATAATATGTATATATGTGTTTTACTGTTGCTTTGTATACATATCACAAATTTATGTACATACGAGTATATAATATCTGTATTACAATACAGATTTTATTTTCATATAAATATTCATATTTGTAGTACAGTATAATTCAAATACATACAATATGTTGCAATATATAACGTATCAGACACAAGAAAATATGTACATCATATTACACATGAAAAAAAAAATGTAGGTATACATAATCATTTAAAAGAAATGTACATAGGTATATATGATTACATGATCAGAGTGAATGTGGATATGTGTATGTATGTACGAATGCGAAACTTCAACAAACAAGTCGGAAATGGATACTTAATTTTTATGAAATATTTTCTTTTTCTTATTTTATAATACTCTCTCGCTAAATTTTTGTTATTCGTATATTTTTTTATTGTTATTTTTCTTCTATGGAAAAGGGAAAATAAATTAAAATTAATAAATACATACATATATTTTTTATTTTCACTCTACTCTGTAGATATTACATGAAATCTTTTTTTGAAAATAAAAAAAAGGAAATTAATTTTACATTTATTGCTTTTTTGTTTTGATTACTATAACAGAATTTTATTTTTGATATGGTATATCCCTCTACTGTATGTACACAATATTATTTAGCTTTAAAATTTTTTTATTTTTTTCTCGAATTCAATTTTATTAATTATTTTTGATGCAATGAGTGGTTGTGGTGGTAGTTATATAATTATTAAATTTTAATAATTTTATTTTTGTTTTTGTTTCTATAGATTCAATATTTTATATGCTCACGTAATTTTAATTTTTTATTAAATGCAAAACATGCTAGATGCTATTTATCTTTTACATAACAAAGTATTTATTTACAATTTATAGTCTTATACCACCCTATACTTATTTAAATTTGTATATAAGTACTATCATAGAATAATAAAGCTTCACATACCTTTACTTCATATTACCTTTATTAATCTATGGTACTATGTGTACATAGGCTGAATTCTAAAAATGCATCTATGCGGATTAAATGCAAAGTAAATAGTTTCTAAATGTTTAAAATAAAAACGGTTACACTGTCATAAGTTTCAAAATGCATTTGTGAATGTATTTTTTACTCATCATCTAAGCAAACATTGCATTTTTCTATACAATCACAATCTCTTCCTAAAGGTACTCGTCCACGATGCAATTTTTCTTGCATGCAAGACGATTTTGACAGATAAAATTGCACGAAATATTTATTTCGAAGTGTACGCTGCCTAGAAAGATGAAATATTGCACAGAAATACGTATTTCATGCAATATTTCTTATTGCAAGCAATTCTTTTTATTGCATAGTGTACGCAGAAAGATATGCAATATTTCGCGCAAGAAAAATTTATTCAACTCATTCAATAAATATTTCTCTTGCATATGCAATAAATTCAGCTGACTAAAATGTAATGGGTTGCTGTGTTGTCTATCATTCGTTGGTTGATGTTGTGTTGTGCTGTGACTTCTTGTGAATTTGGTATGTATTTTCTATTATTATTATTATTATTAGCAAGGTAGGCCTTTCAACTCTTAAAATATTGAAAAAAAAAATATTGAAAAGAAAAATATGAAATATTTGAAATATAATGTATATGCAAGAAAATAAGAATTTCGTGTAAGTGCTCGTGCAATAAAAATTTCTTGCAAAGATATTTTTTTCTTGCATGATAGAAATATTGCATATTTTTCATGAAATATTGCGTCGTGTGTACGAAGTACTGCAAGTTTTCTTGCATGCAAGACAAATTTCGCGCAAGAAAAATTGCATCGTGGAGAAGTACCTTAACTTCGTTTCAAAATGTCAAATTTAAAATTATACATTTTTGATACAATGTAATAATGATACGCATCATATTTGCATCACTACGGTAATACTATCGCATCGATGCTTATTTTTTACATTTTAGAACTCAGCCATACATGTAATGTATATAATTTTTTGTCATTTTATTTTATATTTTTTTCCCATTCTCGATTTATGTTCTCCAAAATTCAATTTAATTACTAATTTAATTATCGACTTTAAATGTAAATTGTGTATACGAGTACGAGTATTTATGAATTTTTTTATTTGTCGTTGTTATCATCATCATTAAATACCAAACTATCATTGTTTTCAGTTTCGTTTTTCATATTGAAATCGTAATTAAATTAAATAAGTACATAAATGAAATTAGTAAGTACGCGGTATATAATGTGTAATAATGTACTGTATGTACCTACTACCTACATACTTTGCTTTTGTTAAAATACTCGTATTGCAATTTTTCTTTATTTTTGTAAATCCACTATCTACTATTTTATAAATGTGTGAATATTTAAAATTACATACATTTGTATGAATGTATATAGGATGATCAAATCAGAGCTAAATATTATTTAATTAAGATAAAAACAAACCGATGCCATGTAAGTTTTTGTATATTCTTAGAATTTTGTTAAATTTGATTGTAGCACATCAATTTTTAACAAAATTTTCACATAAATATATGCTCCTATTTCATTAATAACACAAATTAGTTGGTTAAAATGTCATTGAGGGTTTTTGATTAATTAGAATAATTCTATAATTTAACATAACTCCAGAGAAAAATGTCCAATGAAGTTAAAACGAATAATCTTGGTGGCCAAAACGAAGATGATTTTCCATGAAGTATGGATCTGTTTCCAATCGCTTTAAAACATAATTTTTAAAATTTATACACAAAATATGGTCATTTGTGCTTAAGTTCTGGTTTTGTTCATGATTTTACCTAACAATACTGCACACAAATGACAAATATCAACTTTGGATTTGGTTTGGCTGAGGCTTGAGGGGATTCAGAAAAAACAACATGCTTGCTATGATGTTTAAAAATATCTAGCAGCACTACTAATTTGATCACCCGATAATAACAGTTCATTTTTAATTAAAAAGTTCAAGATAATATAAAATCTCTTTGAATTATTCAGTTTAATTTTTTACACTTATTATGCAAATACATTATAATATATAAAGGCATATTCAGTAAAAATGTTTTTATACCATTTCCAAATAGAATTATTCATTATATGTAGGTACACACATATATGTATACATATATTTAAATTTCATAAATTTACTGAGTGCCAACATAAAAATGAAAGACAAAATTCACACAAATTTTTCTCAATAAAAATTCACATTCACTTATACTACCATTGTGTACGGGATTTAGTACATTTAATAAGTAGGAGATAAAGATAACATTATAATAGTATGAAAAATGAAACCCTCCATTATTTAAGTACTTGATGTAGTACACAATTTCTCTTTTTTTCATATTTTTGCTTCGTTTTTTTTTTTTTTTGTGTCTATAATAATATGAAAATTTTATTGTCATTAACAATCAGAGTTGCCAGAAATGTGGGAAGTGAAAGCGCCACGAACATAAAAAACCAGCGCCAGAAAGCGCCAACATTTTCACTTTAAAATAATGCGCCAAAACCCGCCGCCGTGAAAAATTCCAAGTATAAATAAAACTATTAATATTCATATCGAAATACTTTTTATTTCAAATTAACATAGCTTTTTAAACAAAAAACAAAGTAAACATAACATAAACAAAAGTACTAAATAATCAGTCGAATGTAACAAAATATAAGTAAAAAATCAAATAAATGTAATGAAAAACAGAAGAATATAAGTAGAAAATTAAAGAAAAAACTTTTTAACGTTAAATAAAAAGTTTTATAATAAATTTCAAATTAATTATTTTCATCTTCGTTTGGTATTACTTCAGCTTCATATTGGTCTATCAATGATAAGTCAATGTCATCGATCTGATCATCCTTTTCATAAATATTTTTTGATGAATATATTTCTATCATTTTTTTGGAAGCAAAAAAATGAACAAAGAAGAAAGAACAAGAAAGAAAAATTCGATAAAATGAAATGGAACAATAATTGATATCGATAACAAATTGACAAAGTAAAAAACACAAACAAAAATAACTGTCATTCTTCATTCATTTTCTTATTCATTCGCCAATCGCAACACAATCACCATCAACAAAACAACACTCACAGTCACAGACGACACCAGTGGTATCGTGTTTATTATAAATAGTTGATATTACAAAAAAATCTTATATTTTAAATGTTTTTTATTTTCCAGAAGAATATGAATTTACAAAATGCGCCCAAATACGCCGGGCGCTTTTTTGTTTTTAAATGCGCCCTGGGCGCTTTTACAAAATTGAAAGCGCCAAAAATATTTGAAAAGCGCCAATTTGGCGTAAAAGCGCCACTTCTGGCAACCGTGTTAACAATAACGAATAAATTAATATATTATGCGTTCCATATTCCATTTATATTCTTAAATATGTATACATAATAATATTTAATAATTAATTTAATATTGTGGTTTTGATGTAGGAAAATATGAGGAATGATTAAAAAGTTATTCAATTTTAATGATCTGTAAATATAAATTTCTAATATTCATGTAGGTAGGTATAATGTTTATAAAAATTACAAATTAGAAAGAATATTAAAATTATATTTATATTGTGGGTCGTAGTTTAAATAAAAAAAATTCGTAAAATTCGTAGATGATGTTGCAGTATGAAACTGAAAATTTTTGGTTAAGGAATTTAGAGCCAACAACCTAATACTGCTAATACGCAGAGGATGTCGATGGTGAAGATCTTTATTCGTCTATATGTGGTAATTCTACTAATATGTACATATATGAACACTGGCTCACAAGTCAACAGAATTGCCGAATGTTTTCGAAAACTTAAAATTCTAAGAAAAATTCTATGATCACATGAAGATCTTATTACCATTATTACAATAAAGGGGTATATGAAAACAATAAGTAATATTTACATCCCTAATATTTATTTTAAGGTCATTGACCAGTTGATAAATTGAAAAAATAATTTAAAGATTCAATCGATTCAGTGCTAAAAAACTATTTTAATGCCGAAATTGCAGGGTTTCCGTTGCTGATAGAACTAATTGGAGGAATAAGATTCTGTAGGCCAATACTTGACACAAGTTGTAGCGTCATTAAAGAGGAAGTAGAAGAAATAGTTTTACTATAATCATTCAATTCTAAAACTATTATTAAATAAATTTTTTAATAATTTTTAACATTTTGATCATTCTTCGTATGTAATATATAATATGTAATATTACATATTTATTTACTAAAAATTTATGTATGCACAATAGATGCTATACATAATATTATCAGATATTTGCACACAATATAGCTGTATACAAAATATTTTAAATTAACTATGTAAATGCATATCGCGAGCATTGTAGTGTTAATTGTTATAAATGATGAATGACTCATCATCTATCGTCGAATGTTATTTAAATTGTTAATTGAATATGAGAATTATTATTGATAGGAAAGATATGATGTAGGTACATATTTTAAAATGTGTGTACGAGGATGATTAGTACATATATATGAGTAATAAAAATAATCACTATTTAATGATTAATATTTGATTGTCTGTCGACTCACTCAATTTTTCACAATGTAAATATGTATTATTTATAACTCTAGTCTTTTTAAATTTTTTTGAAATAATTTTATGTAGGTATCAATTTTATTTACAAAATAAATAAAAATCAACAAAAAATAAATAAATGAATATCAAAATAATAATTTCATAATGATCAAGAAAAAAATAAATAAATAGTTTTTTAAATTACTCTGAAATCATCATTAATTAGAATAAAAAAATATTTATTAAAATTTTTGCTTTTTTTTTTGCTACAATTTTGAGCTGAAAATTATTATAATTCCAGACAAAAAAATTAAATTTTTTATTTAAATATAATAAGATGAATTTATTATATTATTTTTCTTTCGTTTTGTAAATAAAATTCTTGTTTGTATATGTTTATGTAAATTACTATATGTATTCGTATCTGTAATAAGATATAAGTACATACTTACATTATGTACAACAAAAAAAATGTTGACTCGGTACACTCGTTAAATGTTCTATTTAATTATTTATGAATTTTTTTTCTTTAAATATACAAAATTTAAATTAAAATCTACTTATATCATGTTCTTGTACAGATAATGAAAACAGGATAAGAGATGTTTTGAGAACAAATTTATATAATATAATATATAATGAAGAAAAATAAATATGAAGTATTAATTAGAATATATAAAATATAACGTGGAGTTTTTTCAAATTATGTACATACATACTTATAAAATATACATTATACATTGGTATACATAATGTATTGCATTATGCGTACATTAGATGAAGAACGTGTATAAAATGGTAGATCATCTGAAAAAAAAAATGTTTTTTCTAGAGATGAAACTGAAAATAAAATTTTGATATTAGCTTTATAAAATAACAATAATTTATCAAACATTATCATTTGTCCAATACTTTTTTAGAGTAGTTACAGAGTATAGGCGTATACATAAGTAACATATAATAATATTCATTATTATACCTTATGTTTATTATTTTTCTGTAATAATTATAGATTATTGAAATTTTATAATGAAACAATTTTTGTTTTTAAATTGAATTTTATTTAAAAGCATAATGTTATGATCAGAATTTATTTAAAAAAATATTATTTAGTAATTTTTGATTATTATAATTATCATTTAAATTTTGCAAAAATATAAAAAAGATGTAATTATGCGTATATGGTTAATTTTAATAAAAGGTCAACCTACATATACATATGTCATTTTTTAGATTTCATTTTTATTTCCGAATCTAAGAAACAAACAGATATTTCAAAATATTTATTCATCGTTTTATTTTTTGGCGTTCTTTTTTTGCAATTTTTCTTAAAAAATTTTTGAAAAGTCGAAAATTCGTAATAAAAATCCATATTGATTTTGAAGGATGTATGTCGCCAACAGTTTTGTAAATTCAGTTTAAAATCTATAAAATTACAATTTTTCTAAACCAGTGAATGAAATGTCAATTTATTACTTATGGAACTAGTTAATAAAACTCATTTGAATTTACGGCTTGAAACTTCGAAGAAGTTTAGAATTTTTATCAATATGTCAATTTGGTCTAATTTCTTCGAGTATGTCGCCAACGGACTTTATTCTTTTTACATATATCTTTTTTGATTAAAATACTTTTGATCCAACACTTTTCATAATTATTTACAAGGACTTCTACTTTGAAATCGTCAAAAAAGTTTGAATAATAAAAGGTTAAGTTATAACTCGTTCTTTATCTTCTAACCGTATGTCGCCCATTTTAGAATTAGCCATATATGTATATATGTATTTTACCAATATTACTTATAAATATTTCATTATTTTCTGTAGTATGAATTTTTTAAAATTTTAAATTAATATGAACTATATGGTTTATTCATCTATACTTACCTACTATGCACAAATTATGTGGTGTTGATATGGATTCCATTCAAATTATTAATTGTCTGTATAAAATTTTGTATATTATCTATTTGTATACCCCCGTATGTATGTATGTATATTGTATAGAATGTGTGTGCAAATATTCTTATATTGGTTTAGTAAAAATTTTATTAATCCATATACTTCTATGTACAAATATATACATACGTATACATATAAATACGTTATATAAACTTTTCTAATTAGTGAAATTGAAATAATTATTATACATAGAGTATGAGAGAAAAATTTCTATAGAATCGAAACATACTATATACCATATACAATACCGTGTTATGGTGATGTATGCATCTATTTTATGAATGCGTATTATGTGTTGATAAATTACTTAAAACATTCATTTCCTTTGTATAATATAGAAATAAATTATTTTTTAATTTAATTTGAAATTTATAAAAAGAAAAGTTTTACTTTCATAACCAATAAAATTTTGTTCTACTATAGAGATAATTTCTTCTATTATTCGTTTTCTATGTAATATAACACACTATGTCTTGATAGATTTTTCGATTCTCACCTAAAATATTTTGTATTACTTTTATAATTTTAGTTTTTAGAAGATCTAAATACTGCACAAATAAATAAAACTAAGGTTTTTTAATGAACAAATTTTTGTTTGTTACAATTCGAATTAAATTTTTTTTTTTTTTTTGCATTTTATTTATTATTTCACATAATTTAAATGAAATTATAAAATTTTGAAATTCATTTCTTTTAGCTTTTAGATTATCGATGTATTACTGTTATCTGTTATTCATAAAGCTAAGTACAGGCATTCCGTTTTATAGTGCAATTGTTATCACTATATAACGAATTATTTTGAAATTATTGAAAGTTACAGAAAATTTAGAATTATGGAATACCAATCAAAAAAATTAGACTACAGTAATAATTTAGTGCTTTCGAAAGAAAGATTCTTTGAAGAATTTTAATTAACATAATGATATGTAAATTTGTTATGTGATTTGAGAAAAATTTAATTCAATGCTGTTTGTCAAATAATAAGATAATGGTATTTGTACAATAAATTCTTCACGATCAAATTTTTGAAAAGAATTAACGAAAATAAGTTATTTCTAAAGATTGAGAAAATTTAAAACGAAATTTATGAGCCATTATTTTGGCATTTTTAAGAATATTTTTTATTGATTAATTTATTTACTATTGTAACCGAACGACACAAGACGATTGAGAAGAATGATCTAATTGCGCAACCATTTGGAGAATGTTTAATGTTTATATATATGTACAATATGTATTCAAATCAGATCAATTTTCCGTTGCAATTCTTCATGCAGTTTTATCGCACAATAAATTTAAATATTTGTACATATAGGATAAAAGTTATATCTGCATATACATCTTTATACTCGTGATGTGTATTTATGTATATTAAATATGTATCTTAATAAATTTTTCAAAATAAAATTTAATTTTCAATTCAAAAATTATATTTATACAATATAAAATTTTATATTCATATGCATATATGTATGTATAAATATAAAAAAAAATATAATCAAGTAGAACATAACATAAAAATAAAAATAAAATAAAAACAAACCAGAACAAAAACGTAAACAAAAGAAGACAGGCAGTCAGAAAATTTACATTACGTGATAATTTTTAAAATATATTACACTATCATAAAATATTTTACACATGTTATTTACATCTTCATATATGCATGTCATTTAGTAGATATATACTATGTACCTAAGTATTTAATTTTTTCCTCAAACGTTTTCTTTTTTAAAATAAATATGAACACACCTATAATGTACATATATATGTATTATGTACATACATACATAATATACGTTTGTAATATACATAATACAGTATAAAAATGTACAATGTGATTTTGAAGGTAATATAAATAGGTAAGATTAAAAATTCTCATCGTCAAAAATATAAATACGCACATATTGTGTTATCGAAAATAACACTGAAAATATGAGAAATTTGAATTCAAATACATGTAACATCATATAAATATAAAAGAAATTTGTTTTAATAAAATTGAAAATTGACAAAAATTAATTTTAGGAAATAATAAAAATTATTTACAATTACATATTTTTAAAATACTCTACGAACATATATACAGGGTATCCCGCCTCGGGTGCTATACCCGCATATAGCAGATAGGTCTCATCGAGACAAACAAAAAATCGTACTACATGATTTTACACAGAAGAAAAAACTCCAAGAGATCCTCACCACTGATCAACCACTAAAAATAAGATGTGACAATCTTTTTTTTTTAAATTTACCAACACACATAAATATTTCAAAATAATAAAAAAAATCAAAATTCAATTTACAAAAACCGTACAGAAATAATGTATGTACTTATTTCAAATCCATATTTCCTTATAAACCGCCGTAATGAAGAAAAGATACAAAACAATATATAAATGTGATCAATACAATCATATTGTACATGTATACGATTTTTTCACAACGCATTTTTAAAGGCGATCTGGAACTTTTTCACTGTGTGAGTACTGGGTACTGGTTAGTTAGACAATGTAAATCATAGGGAAAATTGAAACTGATACGCAGATGTTTACATTTTTTCATAATGTATTTTTAAAGGCGATCTGGAACTTTTTTTTTGACTACCTGACACCTGACACGTCATTATATCAAGATATAAGGTGATTCATATAATTTCTGAGAATTTTGAAGACAAGAAAAAATTTATTTTGTTAAGCCTATATATTAGAGAAAGAATTTATTTTATAACTAAGAAATTTAACAAAAATGTAAAAAAATTTGATAGCAAACACAAAATTTTAAGTGTAATGCATTTACAATTAATTTTGTTTATTTTAGATAAAAAAAAACTTTTATAACAAAATTTGTGCTTTTTTTAATGGGTATACGTATACCCTGTAATAATGTTACATTTTTAAAACGGTTGGTGTTTCAATTCCATTTTTTTGTCTCTTTTTCGTACAAAGGCTCTTAATTACTATCGACTTTTAGCAAAACCGTTAAGGCCGAATGAATAACGGGACAAAAGTCATGAGAAATTTTTGCTAACACGTGCTCAGTGTCACTACTGTATGAATATAGATTTACTGTGATCTTCACAGCCATCGCACAATTCCAGCGATAACTACAGCGTATACAGTAATTAAATGAGACTTTTTACCGTTGAACTTTACACTGTCGCTGTCGCTGTCCCCAAATAGATTCTACTCTATTTTTCAGCGACAACGATTCAAAAGTTATTAGTAGTTAATATAAAGTGAGAAGTATAGTTAAATACGGAATTAATAAAATTATTTAATTGTTGTTAGTTTTAATTACTAAGATTTTATTTGTAGATTTTCGCATAATCAGTGTAATATTTCTACCAAACAAATAATAAATAACACAAAAATGATTAATTCTGTTACATAAGCCTACATTTGTGTACTTATTTAATATTTTTGCATACTACTAAAAAAAAAAAAATTTCAAATAAAATAATGTGGCTAAATTACTTTTTATTACTATCTTGCTATCTACCTACATATTAACTATATCATATTCATTCATCCATTCATTTATTTTTTGTATTTATATACATTTTTGCTAATTTTGGTTATTTTCCTTTATTGTTTCCTTTTTTTCCAACTATCTATCTTTTGGAAAAAAAATAAAAAATTAGGTAAGTATGGAGGGGGAGGCAAGTAAAAGAAATTGTAAATTTTTTTCAAAATCTAGTGCTCTTAAAAATGCAAAAAAAAATAATGAATCTTTGAAGTAAATTTCACTTTTCTATATTCTCTTTCTATGCACGTTTGCATTATCAGTTGTACATATATTTGCTAGTATTTATTATTATAGATACGTAGTAGCGTAGTAGGTATAATAGCAATTTTTTTTCTAAGAGTTGCATACGTAATTTTAAATTTGAATTTCAATTGGATTTCGTAAATGTACGTATGTATGTACACAGTTTTTTTTTTTCTTCTATATAATACCAGTATTATGTATTATAGATTATTATACTTTGTGTATGTGGCTTAGATAGAATGGTTTAAATATAGTACATAATTTGAATGCCATAGTACACTTACACATACATAGTAGTAAAAATATGTATGTAGTGCATTAATATGTAATATATATGGTAATATTTAATTAAATCAAATTTAAGAAATTCATGCATACTGTGTACTTGCATTACGTACTCATGTACATATAGGTATTTATACATTTTAAATTTAGATTCAATTTTAAATTTCAAATTATAATGTGAAAAATATATTGAATATCTGTATCTTTATCTAAAGCTTATATCTATTAGTATGCATATATTCTTTTTGTTTATTGTTTTCAATTAATTTTTTTGTGTTTTACAATATAATTTTTCGTTGCCATTTTTTTTTTAATTTTTTGAAATTTTCTTTTGCCTTCCATTATATAAGAAAAGGAATGATGTGAAAATAATAATTTGATGGATGTAGTACAAAAGTATGTATGTTTTAGTTGCTAGATGTAGTTCATTTATATATATGTGCATAAATGTATCACATAAAAACTGTAAAAAAAAACGTTATATTCTGTTATATATCTATGTACTATCACAGTACTATGTACGGTAGCATAGTGTATATTATTATGTAGTTTGTTGTAACATTTCTATATATTAGTGAAAATATAAAAGCAAAAATTAAATACAACATCAGAAAGAGAGTAAGAGAGGAAAAAAGAAAAAGTAAAAATCTTTTCAGTGATTATTTGAAATGTGTATAAAATTTACACAGGTAGATGCTAGATAAACGTAACGTTTGTAATAAAAGAATGCATGTATACAAAAAAATATACATATGTGTATAGAAGGTATGTAAGTGCATGCCTATATCATACAAATTGTATGTAGATATATAAGCATTACCACTTTAAATGAAACTTTATGCAAATCAATGAAACATTATGCAATCCAAATGAAACTTTGTACAAACCAAATGAAATTTTGTGCAAACCAAATGAAACTTTGTACAAACCAAATGATAAATGAGAAATAAATTTTAATACAAAAAATTTTAATGCAAAATTTATCCTCTTTCAAACAAAAAAAATTTCACGTCGATTGCATGAGCCGTGCATGAGCCGTGCAATCGACGTGAAATTTTTTTTGTTTGAAAGAGGACACTTTCCATTATTTTTTATTAAAATTAGAACATTTGTTGTTATGCCAATTTTTTTCAGGAAACCTGTTTGTAATAAAAGTGGTTTTTAAAAATGTATCATGAATTTTGACTTCAGGATGTTTTTTTTACTACGAACTGAATTCTTAATTACCTGTTGTAGTATATCAAAAGAAAGATAATTTTGTTTGCTATCATTGATTTGATTACTAAATTTTGATACGTGGGGTATACAAAAAGTTATACATAATTTTGTGCTGAAAGGTATTGCAAAATATTCAAAATTTAAAACGCCCTCTAGCGTCGAAAATAAAGCGCAAACGAAAAAATGTCATATGGAATTTTCGATTGCAAATCGCGTCTACTTTTACCCCTTTAAATATTGTCCACGTTTATTGGAACACCCTGTATACGTAGTAAGTTAAATTTTGCATTAAAATTTATTGTATTAAATTTTGCTTTCATTTGGTTTGTACAAAGTTTCATTTAATTTGCACAAAGTTTCATTTGGTTTCCATAAAGCTTCATTGTTTTGCATAAAGTTTCATTTAAAGTGGTAATGCTATATATAATTTCTTTGCGTACAGTGCACGTTTTTGTAATGCATACACATGTGTATACAAATTAACATTATATTATATCAAATAATATGTAGACGCAAATGTATGAGTATGAATTTATAAAGGAGAATATATATCTACATTTGTACTTTACATTATATATTTTATTTTCCATGTTGTTATTTATTTCTAATCTTTTATTTTGTAAATATTAGGTGGGTATACCATTCTTATATTATGGCTAGTACCTATATGATTGTATATACCTATAAATTGATGTATGGGTTTACCTACCTTATGTGTAAATACGTAAATACAGAAATACATTCTAGCTAGATATTACTTGTAGTATATTTTTCTATGCAAAAAAGAAATATAAATACCAAAATAAAATTTCTGTTTCCTATAAAGGCGCTCTTAACTTTATCTAAAATGATGTTATACATAATATGTATATGTATATCAGGATAAATATTGTGAGTTTGAGTGATCCGAAAACAGAAATTAAAAGTAAAAAAATAGAAATAATTCTTTTTTTATTTTGAAAGAGGAAAAACCCCAAAGAAACAGCAAAATCCAGTAAATAACCTACCTATTATCAAAAATCTAAATATGTTACGTGTTCTGTTTCCGTGTACATTCAGGACTTTAGGAGGTACTACTAAAGTCGTCGTAATCGTACCGTACCGTACGTCGTCTATAAAATAATAGCACAAAATAGATAATAAGGATCAAAGCATTAAATATCAAAAATAAAATATATATATGTACTACATATAATACAAAAAAAGCACATAAAAATATACTAGAAAAAAATTTACTTTAATATGTACAGTGAGTGCAAGACCGGTCTGGCGCTTTTATATAGCGAGCATTGATGGAATTTTTATACTATACCATCTTATACCAATACCCAATAACCTTATACAATTATATGTACATTACAAATACAATTTAAAACAGTCGTTTGTAATATTGCATTATAATTTATGTAAGAATATATTTTTATTCATTTGTTTGATGGTTACTTCACATATTATATACGTAAAAGTAACGTATAGGTAGGTACATTTAATTGGCTATATATTTTATATTAAAACTGACTACCACTACACATTTTTGTAACTTAATTATAAAAAAAAAACATTTTATTAAGCGTTTGTTTTTGTTGTTGTTATTATTTTGTTTTTAATTAATGCTCTAATGAATGTTTTGAAGTTTTGTGTCAGAGCAGTTTTTTTTTTTTCAAGACAAAGGAAAAAAATAATTGTATATAATGTACATATATATATATATAAGCTGAACAGCTACATTCATATACACACACATACGTATTTACATATATATGTATATATATAATATATATATATGTATATATATTAAATGTACGTAGGTTTAATTTTCTTCTATAAATGTTCGGTTTTGTTCAGTACACGAAATAAATAAACCAGATATGTATTTATCAAACATTATTTTTAGATACAAATATGTAAGTAACCATAACTCTATAATGGATACATAGATATACAATCAATACGTACGCATGTATATATCACAAATCTACGTATGTGTACATCTACGTATATACGTTATATAAATATATTAATTTTCACATTACTAGACGGGTAAGTACTTCTTTTATGACCATATAATAAGTTTTTGTGGAGAAAATGGTGTTTTTAGCTTTGTTTTATTTCGTTTTGTTTTCGATTTACCTGTATAGATACACATGTAATTTAAAACAAAAACCAGAGTTAGGTGCAATGTATAGGTACATAATCTTGCATGGATACACATAAGTAACGTATTTATTTATACGATGAATATAAATACATATATATTACATTTACTGCATAATGCAACACATCGCAGGTAATAGTAGATGGGAAATGTAGTAAATTAACACTTCTTGGTTTTCTTCCTTTATTATTATTTTTTTTTTCTATCTTTCTATGTTGTACACAAAGACAAAACATACCGGAACAAAATTGTTTCCGTACGTTTCCGAAAGCATAAAATTCAATTTAATCAATAATTATTTATTAGTTACCCCTCTCATACGTTTATAGTACCTTTTCAATTACATTAATGTAAATGTGTGTATGTATATAATTTATATGTATATTTTCATGGTTTTTATTTTTACCCATGTTTAATTGACTGATGGAACATGCAAACAATATGCAACATAAACGAAATTTCATATTATTGATCTCGCAAATTAAAAATCCCATAGAAAAATTCAGGTACTATACCAACATCTAAATGAGTACATTATGTACATTGTTGTACATTGCATATAAATTACATGGTACAATACTGAATCAGTAGCCTAACTAACAGGATAATTTGTTCATACATATAATATGCATTTATGTACATATATAATATATATAAATAATTAATAATTTGAACATATTTACAGAAAGAAAGGATTAGTAAAAACAAGTAAAAAATTTTCATGGATCTCAAAAAATTTATGAAAAAAAATTTATTCAATATTTTTTTATTGAATGTTTTATTCATCACCGTCTACTTTACAAATATTTATCCATTTATATGTAGATAATATGTATATTCTTTTATATAAAAAAATGTTTTTTTTTTAAATTATAGAAAGGTACAGAACATACAGTACATAATGTACCTACAAAACATAGAAATATAGATGAATGTATATATGTATGTATAACAAAACACACATCATGATAAAATAGACACATATTTGCATGTGTTATGTATACCGTTGTATGAACATGCTATTTAAATGATTTTCAAATCATTCGAATTTTAGTTTTTCTTTTCAATGATTTGAAATAAAAGCTGAAAATGAAATGAAATAAAACAACCAACAACTAAATCAAATCCTTAAAATATTAAAAAAAAATAAAATTTGTAAAAAACACAATATTTTAATGTAGATAGTTATATGTATATTTATAGTATTTATGTTCAAGGAACATACATTCTAACGTAAGTAAAAAAAAAGATAAAAAATAAATATATAAAAAGATCCATTTTAGAATTTTAAACTTTTAAAATATTGTAACTAAATTGTATTTTGTATAGTAGCACAGTATCCTTATCTGTGATAGTAGCAATATAATATATAATACATATTTATATGTATATATGTATATACATTATTATAAAATGTGCATATTAACTTTTATTTTATATTACAAATACATTTATAGAAAGTATGTTTGTTGTGTCACGTTGTATACAACAAGCATATAAGAAGTACGTATATTTATACTATTCGTAGATTTTATATACATATATTATAATGTATATACATATTTATTTGGAATGTATATTTTCTACATGAAAGCATATGTGAATATATGTTATGTACATTCATACGTATGAGTTTAATATTATATAAATGTGTATAATTATATATACTCATGCATTATATGCATATGTTGTATATTTATGTTTAGTAAATCAAGGCAGTTCTTAAATTTACATTTCGTAACAACACAGAATAAAGAGAAATCGTAATCATATACAAAATTTACATATAAAAATTTTGTATTTCTTATGCCTTTTTTTTATATATATACTATATGTACACATATTCTTAAATATAAATATTTTTTTGGAATAAAATTACATGCACACATACATATAGAGTATAGATACATAATATTTTTTATGGTTAATTTACACATAAATATTCGGGGAAACTTCCGAATTGGGGCCGCCAGATTTTGAAACGAAATCTTCCGATAATGATACTTTGGAATGTCCTCTTTAACGTGATATATGTCTCTATTGGCGCAAATTCATCTAGAGGACGCAGACTACCCTTAAAAATGTTTGGTCCAAAATGGCGGGTTTTACGAAATCCGTTATTTCTCCAGATCAGGATCTTGGATCGGATTAATTGATAAACCATTTGAAAGAGAACTTCCTACTTTATTTATCACAGTTTATTTCATTTTGATTGGATTAGCGGTTTTGAATTTAAGTCCTTATATCTCGGGAACCGCTAATCCAATCAAAGTGAAATAAAGTGTGAAAAATAAAGCCGGAAGTTATCTTTAAAATGGTATATTAACTAATCCGATCCAAGATCCTGATCTGGAGAAATAACGGATTTCGTAAAACACGTCATTTTGGACCAAAAATTTTTAAGGGTAGTTTGCGTCCTCTAGATGAATTTGCACCAATAGAGACATATAAGTTTAGCCAAATATTCAATTGTAAATTACATTGGCTCGACCTTTTGTTAATTAACTAAGTTTTTTCCTATATACTAATACTACGTATATATTCGACCTAAGACTTTAATCTTTTATAATTTTCAATTCTAATTTTAACAAATAGTAGCACCTATAAACTATAATTTAGAATTTTTTATTTATTAAAAAAATTGGATCGATATATTTAACATTCAAGGATAATCATTGATACAATTTTATTACTCATAGATGTACATTATAACTATTTCTACAGCTTACATATATGGGTATTTATTTTCAGTTTTAAATACATACGTATACACATATCTAAAAATTGTAAATTGAAAATCAAAAATCTATAATCGAACAGAACTACATAAATATATTTCTATAATCTCAATTGATTTTCATTTAAAAATTAGTGTTACTTTCAACGCATAATATATACATATATATATACAAGGAAAACAGGAAATTCCAATCGTCATCTTTAGTTTAAGTTTCGATAATATTTCATGATGATGCTGAATTAAATCAGTTCATATATATTATACAGATATATATATTATTTATATGAAATGTTCAGTATACATATTTATATAACATACATATATTAATGCTACTTACTTACATATAAAATATTTACATACGTGAATTAATGAATATTTTTAAATTTTTATTTTTATTTTTTCAATTCATCGTAATTTCATGAAATGGATTAGTTGTTAATTCAAATTCTCAAATTATTCAATCAATTCACGATTGATTGATTCACTTTTTCTGTGGTAAATTATATTTTCTGTAAGATTTTGAAAATTTAATACGTACACACATTACATGTAAATATGTGTATATGTATAAGGTATAAGTAAATTGATATAATATTCATTTAAATGTATAATGTTATCAACAGTATACTGTATAGGGTGATCAAATTAGTATTATATGTAGTATTTAAAGTTATTTGTGTTCAGTATTGCTTAGAAAATAAACATGGAAAGAACTTAGTCAATGACCATTTGTTATGTAAAAATTTTGCAAACTGGCCTTTAGAACAATAACTTGAAACATATCCATTATTTTATTAAAAAATCATCTTTATCTTATGAATTGGCTACCAATATCGTGTCAAAATAACTGCATTGGAATTTTTCTTTAGGGTTATGTTAAGTCATTGGTTTGTTCCAATTAACCACTAACCCTCAATTATCTTAAATCTAATATTACTAAAGTTATTGGTGAATAAGAGTAGATTTTTGTAAAAAAAAAAAATGATCTGAAATTGAAGTTATTGGGTCGATTTTTTTTAAAAAAAAATCCAGAAGAAGTCATATAGTTCTAATTGAATCATCCTATAATACATATTTCACTTTACTTCATGTATATATTTATAAAAATTTCAACTATCATCTTAGGTAGGATCGATACATAAAACAAAAATAACATAAAAAAGGAAATGAAAAAAAAAAAATTAGAAAAATAAGAGATAAATAAAAAAAATATGTTCATCGGCACCTAATATACGTACTTATTATGCATGTATTTATGTACATTATAATTGTATCTTAATGCCATATTAAAATTTATACAAAATTCAATGATTCTTTGCACATATTCAATAGAGAAAAATATATTTAAATGAATAATTTAATTTAAATGCCATGCACAAGATTTAACATAACTAAGTACTCAAATATATTACGTACGAATATATATATAATGTATATATACATAATAAGTACATGTATAGATGTGTAAAATGTAAATACATACATGTACCATATATAGTATGTACAACAATTTGGAGTGTTATGACCATATTGTTTTTTTTTTAAATAGACGTGAATGGATTTAATAATGAAATTTTTGTTACAAGCTTTCCTATAATTCCTATATAGTAATTTTTAGGGGCTTGAATAGCTCGATGATTGTGAGTCGGTCTTGCGATCTTTGAGATTACGGTTCGAACCCCAGCCAGCGCAAGCGCACTACTCTTGCCCAAGTCGATCAATAATTTTTCCCATCAGCAATGTACACCAGTAACTGATTACTGATGATAAACTGGATAATAATGTATATCTGACATAAAATTACTGATCGGCGGTGCCATGGACTGGGTATCCGCGTGCACTTAATATATACTATATACATTTATGTATATATGTATATTTTAAAATATAAAATATATATATATAGTAATTTTGCATACGTATTTTATATGCATATACATATATGTATCATATATACCTACATTGATATTATATATGTAATGGAATGAACAGCTAGGTACTCGTACTTTATACTCGTCGTATACAATCATCATTGAATCTGTTTTTATTTTTTATTTCTTTCATTTTGGTTTTTTATTTGATACACTTTTATATTGTACCTACTACCTACATATTTTGACCTACTTTTCTGTATGTTTCATTTCAAATACTATGCACATATCCATTGATTATTTTGATGAGAAAAATATACATACCTATATTCTTTTGTTATCGTAATACATCGCCGCCGCTCTTTCTTACTCACACAAAAAAAAGGAAAAAAGTGGCAACTTTTAGCCACCGTCTTTCACTTATAACTATTATTTTATAATATTTTTCTTATAGTTCTATATACAAATCCTTTTTTTGAATATTTTATTATTCCCTAATGTTTTTCATATTATACTTCTTTTTGTGTAAAGTGCTAATTGCATTTTGAAATATAAAATCAAACACTATTCATATTCATAGTATAGTATTGATATAGTATGCGAGCTACATACTATAATACTATTTATATTCATGATGATTTATAATGAATATAATATGTATATGTGTATACAGAAAAATTTCGAATATCCGTCAACTGTTTTAAAATTTTCCATACATTCATTACACATATTATATCTACTTCCAAATAAAGGATAATACAATTTATTTTCGTGTGTATGATTGGATAACTTTCTCTATGTGTTAATTTCTTTGCCTAAACATTGACCTTATTATATCCGTCAACGCTCATGATGAAATCTATAAATGCTCTGATCAATAAAATTGAATTCACTCACTTTTTTTGGAAAAAAAAATTATTTACAACTGCATTTTGCCACAATGTTTAAAGTTTTACAGGCAAATTGTAAATTATTATTCGATTAAAAATGTGGAAATGTGCTTCTATTTTGATTCTACGACTTTTACCAGGAAACTATTCCCAAGTTATTGCAAAAATCAATTACGAAAAATTATTTTTTTTCTATTTTATTTTTAATTATGACATAAAGGTATAGATAGATACAATACATTTATTTATTTATGGTATTTATGAAAGTATATATAGTATATATTGTATACACATTGTACGAGTATGTATAGTGTACCATTTTGATTTATGAAAATTTTACTTGATATTCGAAAAATATCTCATTATTTTTACCTTCTACCTTTTCATCTACTTGTATACTGTAAGTGCAACATTTCGATTTTTCACGTTTTCATTAATTTAGATATTTAGAACAAAAATATCATTATGTATTGACCTCAAATATATATTAAGTTTTCTTTTTTGGCGTAAGAAAATAATATTCACGGTTAAAATATTCAATGCCACCCAACACTCAAAAATCATTCAATATGTGTAATATGTAATATACGTATATCTATAGACGTATACATGTTGTAGTATTTCAAGCGTGTTTCAGTGTCCTATTCCAATAAAAGCAATGTTCCCTAAAATATAATAAATAAGCAAGCCTTAATAATATTAAAAATATATAAATATGTATGTAAAAATAATTGAAAATATCTGAGTTATTGAAAAAAGATTATTTTTTTTTTTTTATTTTTCATTTACCATAAGTCCAAATAAGTTTGTGCGTACACATACGATACGAATACGAATACGAGTAAGTACCATCAATAAATAATTTTTATAGAAATCATTGTCAATTCTTTTTTATTTTTATTTAAAATGATATCATTTTACCATGAAAATTCTCTAGCGCAAATTTTTATGGTTTCTTCCGTAATTTATATGCTATTTATTCTTACTTTTTTTTGTTTTTTAAAAAATTTAAAATTTTAATATTTAATCAAGCACGAAGCAAATTATTTGTCGTCAAATAGTTTTATTTGATTGTTTTTTATTTTGACTGTTTGTTTGTCCATTAATGCTAATATAGGGAATAATAGAATTATTAAAAAGATTAACGCGGAAATTCTTGATAAATTACATACGATTATTTTGTGTATGTGACTATTCATAATTTTTATCAAATTGTTTTTTTTTTCTTTCTTTTACTTTATTTTTTTCTTTTGATTATTATATATAGTATATCTATATATTTTTATTAGATTCTGTCTGACAGCAATAAAAGCTTAATAAAATAATTTTTGGATAATCATTTTAACATAATTGTGATTTTAATTTTAATATTATTTTGTTCGACAATAAATCACTTCCAATTAGTGCATGTTTAATTAACTGTAGAATGAATTTAAAAAGAGATCGAAAAAAAAATCAAGTTTAAAGAGATATTATGTTAAAAGTAGATAGATACCTACTACATTTTAATGTACATATTTATTACACTTCACATTTTACATCACATTTTAGAGTTTTATAAAATTTTTGAGTAAATTATATTTTGTAATTAATTAGAAAATTTTTACAAATACTCAAAATCGTATGCCAGGTAAATTTGTACAAAAATAGCATAAATACAACTACGTATAAAAAAAAATAAAAATAAAATAAAATAATTAAAACTTTTTAGACAATTTATATATAGCTTTATTATATTTTTGTGTATAACGTATAACTTAGTTAGCTTTATTATATTTTTGTGTATAACGTATAACTTAGTTTAAAATTTAAGTATAACCGAAGAGTATTTTAATTTTCATTATAACATTAATGAAAATGTATTTATACTTTTAATATATTTCTAGCTTTTCATACTTTTAATATATGTATTATATATATTATTATATATATATAATGATATATTATATATATATAATAGGATAGTTTCAAATTGGTTTCAATATTTTTTTATAACCTATACGAAAAGAGGATAAGTTTCAGTCCTGACGTCATAACAGATCTGGTAAAATATGTGATTGGGGAGTAATTTCGTATTATTTGGTATTATGAAGTTCGGAGTTTTTAGCAAACAGGTACCTGGGGATTAAAACATGGCATTAATGAAGTCAATCCACACTGCCTCTTAGACAATGTTCTGGATGAACAGCCAAGAAATGGAATTATTACCGTGGATTGCATGTATCCATATCTCAATACATATCACAAAAAATGTTTAGGTATGTTTAGCGACAAATGTGTAAAATGGAAAACGATTGACATTGAAGATGAACTGATGGAAGTCATGAGGAATATATAGGTGGAGCGAAATAAGTTTAATTTAATTAACTAATTTATACGTGAATCAATATCAAACAGGATATTTGATGTGATTTTTACAAATGACGATCCAAAACATTGTTAATTATTAATAATGTATTGAAACTATTAAATAAATTAAAGAAAGAAAAAAAAAATAAATTGATTTAATATGAGAAAAATGTATTCTTTGATGCTTATTAATATGAACGTATTCTATTGTCGTTCTCTTTGTTTCATATTTTTGGAAAAAATTAATTTTTGAACAGCATTCAAATGTTAGTTATTTTTTTGCATTATAAATTTTTTTTGGTTGTAAACACAGCCAAAAGCAATAAAGATTGAAAATAAAAATCTTATAATACATTAATCATGAAAAAAATATAAATGAACCTGTTCTATTATCCGGGAGTGTATCTTGTATATATATAGGTATATGCATTACATAAAATTTTTGATATATTTTTGATTTCACTTTATTTTAATAGAATCTAACTGCACATACTAATATAGTACATATATGTACGTACACATATACATATTATATACGTAAACTATATGCGTGTGTATATACATATAATGTAGTGTAATATATCGTATAAAATCAAATTCAATTCACTGCTCATAAATTAAAAGTTAAGCTTTGATGAACACTTAAAATATAATATTTATATATAAAAATAGGGAATTACTAAATGTATTTTTTATAACAAAGAAATCAACGATATGTGAAACAAATTTAAGATATTATACATAAATCTGTACTTAATATGTATATACATACATACGTATAAAACATATACATATATATACGTACATACAATAAACACTTAATTTCATTTTTTTAGATAATTTTTTATTATTTTTAATTTTTTGTACATAGATATATACATACATATTGGGTATGTACTTTATTTGAACGAGAAGTTCATTAAATTTTTTTTACAAAAATTAAAAAAAAAAATTTTACATACAAATAGGAAGCACATTGAGTGCTATTATCGTTCATTAATATATATAAGTACGTATAATAAAATGTTTGTAAGTAAAAATAATTAGTTTTTAGAATTAAAATTTAAATAAAAATAAAAAAAAAAAATATTTATCTGTTATTATTTCCCTTATTCGTTTTTATATACAGATATGTGAATAATTTATTAAATTAAAAATATTAATCCAGATTAATGGTACATGTGGTAATATATCAATATCTATATTCTGTATATCCGCACATACGATATATAGAGATATACATGTGGGAACACAGAATAAAAAAAATGTTTTTACCAAAACTGGAGAATTTATTTTAAGAAAATTTACAGTTTTTTCGATTTCTGATTTTCGCACTACTCATCTTAGCAAAAATTTCGACTTTTTATTACTCTTTAGAAATTACTAGATTTGTATATTAAATATTGAACAATATATTAGCAAAAAAATATAATATTTAAAGTCTATTCGTCTCACATGCATATCTATATAATATATATATGTACGTACATACATGTTTTAAATATCTACTTCATACACTAAAGGTAGATCTGTATATAAATGTTTAAGATAAATGAAACAAGGAAAATTCATCTAATATTGATTTACAATTATTTTTTACATAATTTTCATTCATAAAAAATGTTTTGTTGATAAAATATTACATTTTTTATATGTTAGAATAAAATAAATTTTTATTAAAGTAAACAGTATTAGCCTAAGTATTACCTAATATAAATTAAAAATATAACGTACACAGTGCAAAAAATGTAAAAGGTAAAAGAAAGAAATCAAGGAAAAATATTTATCAGCTAGGTATGTATCTATGCTATTTGTATTAGATAAAAATTTATATATTGAATAAAAGACAAATTTTAACGAAATTATATGAACAAAATGCTTAATAATATATGATAATACCAATATAGGTATAAATAGGTGGTATATAAATATAAAATGAATTTTAATTCTTGAATATGAAGAAAGAATTACTTAATGGTCGCGTATATTTATTCAAAAAACATACATGCATACTAATTATTATTTTTCTCTTCATTCAAGAAAATCCTTTTTTTTAACATTTTTTCCTTGTTTGCATTTTTTTTTAATTTATGTGTATATTTTTTCTTCATTTTTATTATATGTACTATATTTTTTTATTTTTTATTTTTTTTTTTTTTTGTTTTGAGAAAGAGGAGATTTTTTTATTATAATTCTTGTTGAACCCCCAACAGTGAAATATGTGTGTCAACTCGACGAAAGAATATTTTGTATGTATGCCCGTGTATTTTAAACGTACATGGTACAAACATGATGATATACAAATTTGTTTATAATATACACATGCATATGTATACGTATACATATACATAAAGTGTATTCATTCATGTGTGTAAATAAATATACATAAACAGTACATATGAATATACAACATACATACTTATATTATATGTATTCATCTAATCTGTCAGTTGAATAATCGATTTTCTTTAAAAACATTATATAAAAACAGCAATAGCAGTATAGAAAAAAACAATAATAAAATGTCCTAAAAAGAGTAAAAATTACACATAGTGTAGATATGTATGTTCATGGAAAATTGTGAAAAATATGTTCTGTTTTTTTGTAAGTATATTTGTATCATTTTATGTAGAATAAAACAACTTTAAATTTGGAGCAATTTTTCTCTCAATCCCAATTTCTCATTCTTCATCAAAAAATATGATAGTCATTAATGGGAAGGTCATTCCATATTATACTGTGTACTACTGTACTACGTGCGTATGTATACATTCATATGTATTATATTTATAATATATGTATATACATAAATATAAAGTATATGTATTATTTATGTACAATATATATATATGTATGTACATGCTCACATGTATCAATAACTATGCGTTCAAATTTTGATATACAAAATATCATGTCGTTTTGGTATTTTTTAGTACACACGATATGCATACAACATTTATGTATTATATAATATTTACACGAGTTGAATATAGATGTATACATACTTATTTACATATATATACATTTTTGTATGTGATGTAAATACATAATTGCTACAAGTTAGCTGGAAAAAAAAGGACGAATACTCTAATGATCATAACAAAGTACATAATGTATATATGTATATATTTCAGTTTTCAGAATGATGTCACAATTTAAATTGTATTGTACGTGAAGGTGTATATAACATATTTATCTACATATATAAAAATTCTTAATATTAAAAAGAACAAAAAAAGTATGTTTTACATATGGATGGAGGTATTAGATGGTATAGATACATAAATATATAATATAGATGACGCCAATAATGTTTACATTATTCAAGAATAACTGGTTGCTAAAAATTAATATAGACAGGTAGTATGTATAGATCTAATTTACGTATGTCGTATATATGTTATGTATATAATGTATACATACATAAAATGTAGACTAATGACAGATATTATGTTCATGTATACCTATGTAAACATAATTACGTACATTTGTATTGCAGTATTCAATTTAGCTACATATCTTTCTTTATACGATATCTAATAATAATAATAGATATAAAAAATAATAAAAAAAAACGAATAGAACAAAAAGTACTGTATACCTAGATATGGATGTTTGTGAATTAATACAGGTCAAGTTGACTGACAAGTAATTTTATGAATAATTAGAACTAATTTTTAATTTTATATTTAAAAAATTTATGATAATAGTATGTATGTATTTTAAAATGTAGTAGCTATGTACGTTGTGTTGTACATAACAGTTTTAGTTGCATTTTTCTTTTATATAAACTTAATAATAAATTTTTTTGTAATAAAATTTTTTACTAAATTATATAAAAAAAATCGAATCAAAGTATAAAATATGTATAGAGTGACACGGGTGTGAGAAAAATTATAAAAATAGCTACACATACTATGTGAAGAAAAATTTACCTTATCTGCTGGTATACTTCTAGAGGACATTTTTTGAATATTGAGTTTTTTAAGTGCCGTAGTTGTTGATCCTGCGACTGTTGTTGTTGTTGTTGTCACTGCTTGAACTATTGATGTCGTCATTAATTCCTGTGATTAGCCTTTTTTGAAGGCTGATATACAAGTTATTTATACTATTATTATATTATAATAATAAATTAGGTATAAAATAAAACGAATAAATAACAAACAAAATATTTCACAAATCAAAACTGCTGGTTAACACATAAAAATCACAGCAGAGAAAAATTTACTTGATTTTTTTTAAGCTCTAGGCTTTTTTTGCCTCGTTTACAAGGAAAGCGGGTGGTTAATTTTCTTTTTCCATTTTAGCTATATACTAGAGCATCGATTAAATAAAAAATTATTATTGCAATTATTTTTATTTGAGAAACTATTTTTCCTTTAGTATGATAATCACTGTTATATTTTTATGTAGCTAGATAAATATTTGTAAAAATTTGTCTAATTTTTATGATTTTTGTAATTTTAAATAGTTAAATTAATACACAGGGTACAGTAGATTGATTATGATTATATATAATTATTGAAAAATAAATAAAAATTTAAATAATTTAACAAAAAAAATATTCATTTATAATAACAATGCACAAACGAATTCGTCAAATTCGATTATAATTTTAAAAACAAACAAAAAAATTTACAATGAAATTCTTTTTTCTTTTTTTAAAAGCTTAGAGAAAAATTTTATCTTGACAATTTAAAAATAAAAAAAAAAATAATTTAAAAATATATTTCACTATCTATTGCACATTACGTATATTAAATGAAAATTCTTTTTTTTTCTTTTTTTTCTTTATTGCTTTTTTTTACTTCTGATGTCAAAATATAATCATCACTAGTGCACCACAATAATAATCCTCCCAGCCATTACGCCAATTGATTTTCACTTCAAGTTGTCTGACGACGACGAGAGAAGGAAAAATGCAATTTTTTGAAAAAATAAAAAACAAGGCAAGGGCAACAAATACAATATAAATATAATATGTATGCAAATGCAATGTATATCTATATATACAAATACAATACACTATGAAACTACATAATAAATTTATTCACTAGCACTACAACTATTTGACGACGACAACGACTGACTATGCGATCGATGATGGTGATGTTGTGATGATGTTGATGTTGGTTGATGATGATGATTTTTTATTTTATGTATATTTATTGCTCTATTATCGTTATTTGTGATTTTGTGAACCTTATTTTCTTTTCGTCGTTGTTGTCATATATTGTATTTGTATGTAATAATTCGTAATAATAAAAATATACAGACTGACTTTCTTTCATTTAACTATTTTTTTTCTTTTTCTTTCCCAATAACTACTACTGAAAATATTTTTACATATTTTTTAAAACTTTTCATTCTTATATTTTTAAATTTATGAACAATTTTTCATTTACTTTTTAATTTTATTTCAATTGATTTTTATTTTTGAGAAAAAATCAGTTTTCTTGTTTTTTTTAGTCAAAAATTTAGAAAGGAGAAAATTTTTTTACTAACTTTTCTTTCTTAAAACCACTTAAAACATTTGTTTGAACGAAAACATCAATACTACGACTTTAACTTTTATTTAATACTTTTTTTTTTCCTTTGACCAAATGTCACTCACAATCACAAGTTACAATTACAAGTTACAAGTACAACATGGTTACAACGTTACAACTACAACACTTATTGGATTTTTTTTTCTTTAAATCTTTTTTCACATTACAATTACAAAGCCTTTGATTATTTCATCTTTCATTCCTGTTATTATCATATTCTTTTATGAATTGTATTCTCATATATATTGGATATTTGTATTTACTTTTAAAAAAATGGATATGGCAACTATTCCAAATTATAATTTAAAATTTATAAAATGTAGTGCCATAAGCAGAATTTAATTATAGCACATAAAATTGAATTAATTTATTTTTAATTATTTTTAAATTTGAAAATGCAGAAATATATTGAAACTATTAAATATGTTCATGTAAATAAGAATCATTATTTTAAATTCTTAAAAATTTCTATTTTCTTTAGATTTGAAGAAAATTCAAAAATTATTTTTGTGGTAATAAAACAAAATACCATATAAATTTAACTGTAAAGTCTGCCATCTATAAAGAAAAAATAGATTTACCTGCACAAAACCACGAAACCACGAAACGACGAAACTGCAATACCAATCAGCATTCAGCACAATCAGGCAAAGTTTTATGGTTTAATTGAGTTGAAATTTTAATTTTTAAACACCACCAACACCAACCAGTACGGAATTCACTACACAAACAATATAAATATAAATCCGACCGACCAAACGTTGAATATGCGTACGCGTTCTAACAAAACCAATTCAAACAAAGCAAGCAAGAGCAATAAAATAAAATGAAGAAAAAAGAATTGAAAGATTTCTTATTCAGTACCAGTAGATTGGATTTGGAATAGTCATAGTGATACCGAAAAAAGAAGTGTCAATTTATAAGAAAAAAATGTCACCCACAAATAAATTAGTTTTGTTGAGTAGAAATAGAGTTTTATTGAAAAATTTTTTTTAAGTGGAACATGTTTGAAAAAATGTATAAAATAAACTGTATTGGGTATTTAGATTAAATTATAAATAGATATTTTAAATATTTTATTTGTATAAAAATTTTGTATAAAAAGAAAATAAAGACCGGAGGAAAGGGTCATGGATGGAAGCTTTTCTACGGGATTAACATCATTTCCATTATTTATCGAAATAAAAAATAATGTTGATGGTTTAGTTACATTTGCAACGGATGCAACATTATCACAGCAATTAGAATTAATTTTAGCTGAACCAATTACAAGAGATGAAGTCGTCGAACAACCTGTAGAAAACGTAGTAGAAGAAGAAGATGATTCGAATATTGATGTTAAAGATTTTTTAAAATATAATAATGATACAAGTACCACGGTTATTAAAAATACAAATGATGAATTCAGTGCTAAACAAAATGATGACAACGGAAATAATTTTAAATGTAATGAATGCTCTGAAAAATTTGATACTAAAGAAATTTATGATATTCATATGTCCGGTCATGCGAATAATATGAAATGTGCAATATGTAATATGGTGTTAAAAAGCCTAAAAAACTACGAAAAACACTGCCTAAGGTGTAAGCCGTATGAGTGCCAAATCTGTGGTCGTGTTGTTAGATTTCGACCAAATTTTATAAAACACATGAGAGTGCATACTGGCCAACAATCTGAAAGACATAAGTACAAATGTGAAGTTTGCCAAAAGGAATTTATGAGTTTCGAATATTTTAAAGTTCATAAAAAGATTCACAACGAAAACGTTAATTTAACATGTGATGTATGCGGTAAAGTTTTCAGCGCTCTAGCATCATTGAGAGGACATTCAAAATTGCATACTGGAGATAAATTGCACAAGTAAAATTTTGATAGTGTACCTAGTTATTTAATTAATTAATTATAATTGAATTTAATGTGCATTAATTTTTCTTGTTATTTTATTTTATTGACTCAGATGCGATGTTTGTGGAAAAGGATTTGGTCAGCGATATAATTTGAAAATTCATTCACGTGTTCATACTGGTGAAATTCCATATGAATGTGGAGTTTGTAAAAGAAAATTGCATACGCAGTCCAGTTATCAGAATCATATGCAATCACATCAGAAAGATCAAGAGAGTCAAACTACCACCATAACAACGATAACTGATAAAAAACTAAAAAAAGATGATACCAATCCATTAAAATTGGTTAAAGTTAAAGTTGAAATTGATGATGATAAAGGAAATGAGAAAAAAATAAAATTTGAAAAAGAAACTCAAACGGTTGTGCAAAACATTGACAAATATCGCAATAAATACATTGTAATACCGACTTCAACAAAATTAGCAAAATCGACATCAACATCATCAGCAACAGCAGTAGTTTCTCATACAACACCGACGAAACCGAAAGAACAACAATTATTGATACGAAATGAATCGCATGTAAAAGAGGGACCTGTTAAATTATGTCATAATATTATTAAATACGATACAAATTTATTTAAATTGAATTCTATGAATCCGAAACTAAATCAAATCATAATCAAGAGTGATAATATCGATAATAACGATCGTGATGATGATACTGTTGACGTTGATGATGATAATGATGATGATGATAATCTTAATGGCAGCAATATTATACTTGGTAAATGCACAAAAATTTTAAATACAGGTGATTGTAATAAGTTCCAAACACAATATTTTGAAAATGATTTTAATAAAAATTTAAATGATAACGATAATGATGATAATAATGGTAATGATAATGATGATAATGATGATGATGATTTAATGTCTAATAATATTCCATATTCGAATATATTTGAATGTAGTGCAATATCGAACAGTATTACAAATGATGTTTATTTAGATAATGAACGTAATAATGATGATGATGATCATAATCCATTAATTGATTTACAAAGTACAATAATAACCACAACGTCAACTGCAACAACTGATGGTAATTTTATAAAAAAAGAATGGATATATAGTAATAGCAATAATTATTCGTCCATTGCAAAATTCACTGTTGACGATGATGATGATGATAATGAATTTTCTGAAGCTGCTAGTTTCATATATGATTAAATTTATTATTAGAAAAAACGATGAGGAGAAAAATATTAAAACAAAAATTAAATTAAAATTAAATAAATTATTATTAAATTAAAAATTAAATTAAATGTCTAAGTAAATTAATTACAAAATAAATAAAATAAAACAAAATAAAATTAAATAAATAATGTTACTGAATTTTTTCGTGATCGTGGATCAATTTTGTTCATATGAATTTTAAGAATTTATATAATTGTATATTATAATATAAATAACTATTATGTATTATTAAAAAAAATAAAAATAAAAAAAAAAAACTAGTAATATAAGAATTTATCAAATTTCTAGTCACATTTCAGTATTTTAAACTTTTAAATAAAATTATAAAAAACTACAAAAAAATATAACGAAAAAAAATTTTCCAAAAAAAAATATTCAAAAATAAAATTCGAATAAAACAAAAAAAAAAAAATCGCCGAATATGTGTAAAACAAATATATAAGAATGAATTCATTGCATAAATAATACATAAATAATAAAATAATAATAGTATAATATTATGTAATAATTATAGTATAATAATGATTAATTGTCTTTGTCATTAACTCATTACTAGAAAAGAAAAATGATACAAAAACACAAAAAAAAAAACAAAAACTTTATTGAAAATTTTAATAAAATTTATCGTATTAAAAAATACATACCCTGTAGTTTTCTTACTTACATATATGTACATACATGTATATTGTCTTGTAAATAGAGAACATGCTTGAAGGACTATACTATTTTCAGAAATTGAAGTCAGTACAGGCAAGATAGGCATGCTTTTCTATATTCTTTCACATTGCGTTTGTATAAATCTGTCTCGTGTGTGGGGTGATCAGATCTCAATTTCAATCAAGACAGAGATATATTATTCAGAATTTCCTACAAAATATTATATGTGAAGCTATCAGAAACTCATCGGGTAACTTTTTCCATAAGCACAATACTGACTTCGATTTCTGAAAATAGTATATATCAGTTCTTCTCAATACTACATACTACATACTACCATTCTACCAAACATTTTTACATTTTTTTTTTCATTGTATTGAAAAAAGATGGATTTGAAGTGAACAAAGGATGAATTTAAATTGGAAAAAGATGAATTTAAAATGAAAATTAATTAAAATAAAATTTAAAAGAAATTAGATTAAAAATTATTTCTAATCATCAATTAAAAAAATAAAACATGGAAAATTTGTTTCAAAATAAATAATCTATTGCGTTTTTTTTGTTTTTCTCTCTTCATTTTATACAAACATTATACATTATAACAAATTGAAAACATTTTATGAAAGAATAATATTACACATTGTAAATTAAAAAAAAAAAATAAAATAAAATAATTAAAAATTAAAAAAAAAAGAAAACAAATCATCAACAATGAAATGTACAATAAAATAA
Source organism: Villa cingulata (assembly GCA_951394055.1). NCBI lineage: Eukaryota > Metazoa > Arthropoda > Insecta > Diptera > Bombyliidae > Villa > Villa cingulata. The sequence continues at coordinate 188,738 of OX596018.1, forward strand.
TTGAATTGAGTCATATTATACTATACATAAGTACGTATACATTTATAACTTACAATAATCGTCTATAATATAAAACAAAAAATTTCTATTTTACTTTTTAAAATATGTAATTTCAAATAAAAATTACCGCAATATGTAATATTAAAAAGAAATACAAATTACATAATGCATATGTATTATATGTATAAAAGTTAACTTAAATCTATTTGGAAACAGAAATGGCCACTGACTATAAATTATAATTATTTTATTTTATTTTATTTTCAGTTTTTTTATTAAGTACATATTATTAGGTATAAAAAAATTTGATTTACTGTTGTTGATCTTTTAAAAAATTTTTCCTAAACTATGTGTCCTTTTAAATGGATTCCAATTTGTTGATGAAAGACTACCTAAACGGCCTTTCGTTGATTTACTTCGTGATTTTGTTTTTGATGTTGTTGTTCCAGTTGGACTTGATGAGCCAGATGATACACCAGATGAACTGGCTGCTGATAATGTTGATATAGAACCTTTAGATGAAATTGGCTACAAAGCAAAAAATAAATCAAAATGGATAGATATGTGTATTTTTGTATATAAATAACAATTTGAATTAGTACGAGTTTTATACGAAGAAAACGAAAAAATAAATTTTTTTTAAGATTTACGGATTTACGAACCTTTAAATAATTTCTATCCATTGGAGTTATTACTTTTAATTCAAGTGTTGGACCTGCAGATTGGATTAATCTTACAATCTGCTGGTGTGTGTACCATTTAACATCAATTCCAGATATTTCTACGATAAAATCCCCTTCTTTAATTCCACCAAGCTTTTCAAAAAGATATAAAACGATTTTTTAAATAAAGAAAAATATAAAAAACAAAAGGAAAGAAAAAAAAAAAATAAAAAGAAAATTCGTTCGTTTCTATCCACTTACATCTGCTAGAGAATTAATTTCGACATAAGATATTATGACTGGAGCATCTCCTCTTATATGAAAACCATAACTTTCAGAGCCTCCATCATTTTGTGTATTTCTAATTTCTAGATTACATTGTGAGCACCATCTTTTAACATCACCATTAATTCTTCGGCAATTGATATCGTTATTGTTATTACTATTCTTATTTGAATAACAATTACATGTTATTCCTTTTGAATGCGTTAAAGATCCTTTCTGTAGTCGTACACATCTGGGAGCTGTCCAATGTCTTCTAGCTGAAAAGACAGCTATCGGTCCCAATCGTCTGAAAGGATCCTCCACCTGTAAAATGATTGTGAAATCATTATTATTACATACGTAGTGTTATTTTGTTCATACATTTTCTCTATACTCACTTTATGCGATGTAAAATCAGGTCCAGTTAAAGATAATGTAAATTTCGAATTTGCTTGAATAAGGAAAAACATTTTTTTTTTAAATTTCTGATTTTTTTTATCTAATTAAATTGAAAATTTTTATTCCATTTTATTTTTTTTACCTTCTACAGATACTTCGACTAAATCGAAATCTTCATCGATATCTCTTTCAATTTTTTCTTCCATGAATTTATCGTATTCGTCTCGTGTTCGATAAAAAGCTTCTTTTAGCACTTGAGTTAAAGATATCTTGTTCTAAGAATATAAAAATACAAAAAAAAACAACATAAATTTCGTTTAATTCAAAGACAAAAAAGAAAAATAATTAAAATCCTTTGTTTTTTTTCATTTTTTTCAAACCTTTAAAAATCGACACATTCGCTGTAATCTTTGTGCCTCTTCATGACTAGCTAAAGATTCCTTGAGGTAAGCTCGTTTTAATGAGCTCGCACTACGATCATCATCAAGTTCGAAATCATCCACTACAAATGATTCAACGATAACGATATCTTTATTTTTATTTTTTTTAGTTGGCTTTGGTGAATTCATTTTATCATTTATTTCGATACTCCTTGCAGCGTAATGATACGATAAAGCTGAAAGAAATGAGTTTTATTAAAAATTTCATTTTTTTATTTCGGTCTTTCTTTTTTTATTTTTCTCGGGTAACAAAAAACTATTGTACCTTTGTAATATTCAGCCTTCAATGGTACTAATCCTGCCCAACATTCTGGTAAATATGTGTGGGTATCGTTCGATTGAATATTTTTGTGCATTTCATTATATTCTAATGTTAGCTGCGCTGCTTCACCGGCTAAGTCTTTATAAAGCTTAAAAAATAAAATATAAAATTAAATCACAAAAATAACAATAAAATCGAATGAAATCTCTAAAAGTTAGGCATTTTTTAAAATTTACGGAATGTATTATAAATTCTTACATGGCTAGAATCTCGTAAAGATAACGATTCAATTTGCAAGTGAAGTTTTTCAAATAAACATTCTCTAGCTTGAGCCAACATTAGACATACCAATACATCGAGCACCTGAGGTTTTAAGTCCATTGATGGAGCATTTGTGAACGTATCATATATATGACGAAATATTCCAGCTGCTCTCAGAAAACTATCAACAGCTGAATCTAAACCTTTTTCGGAACTACGATCATGTTTTGCACCGATTTGAGTATATACAGCACCAAGATTGAATAGAATGCAAGCTTTTTCGAATGCGATTGTTCGTTGACATGATGGGACTCCTATATATGGAAATGAGAATGAGAATGAAAATTTTATCAAATATCCAAAGAATCCGTTATGTTATATGTTATCGTATACATTATGCATCTATGTATACATATTAATGTTTTTTACTCGTATATTTGAATTCTAATTTTTCAATTTACTAACCTGTTAGTGAGTCATACCATTCAAAATAAACACCCAAATTTCGGTCAGGTGGAAAAAATCTTCTTTCCACATAATAAAGAAGATTATAATAACGAAAAAGTAATGAAACGCCTTGAAGATCTCTAGCTGGAGTTCTAGCAGCCTATTGCAAAATTGTATGTAAAAAAAACCAAAAATAAAATAAAATAAATAAATAAAAGGAGACAAAATTGTTATTTCTGATTTTTTTCGTCCATTTTTACTATTTTTCAGTATTTAATGTACTATTTGTATTGTACGTAAGTAGATGTGATATATATATATATATATATATATATATATATATATATATATATATATATATATGTACGTCTGCATATCTTACGCTAGTTATATATATATATTACCTGTCGGGTATCTGTTATATCGGCGATAGCATCTGTATATGATGTTGAATCTTCACTATAATGTTCAAGTATAAAATCTGAAAATGGCTCCATAAAATTTATTTCTTTAGTTTCCTTTAGACCAAGTGGTATCATTGGCATAACATGTTCACGACTAGAAAATATAAAATCGAAATAAAAAAAAATAAAAATATATTCATACATAAAGAGAATAAATTGAGAAAAAATAAATAAATATATTCGGAATAAATATGTAATATATCTATGTACATACGTAGATATGTTGTGTATTCTAAGTAATACGATTTATGTATACATATAATATATGTACATACTCGTATATGTATTCATTTGAAATTAAATTTAGAAGTAAACGATTTCTTTAAACATTTTAGATATGCACTACTACTATAGTACCTACATTATTTCGTATACACATGTAACATTCGAATTTTATCTATTGTACAAGTAACAATTTAAAAAAAAAACAATCAAATGAAAACAAAAATATAGAAAAGAAAAAAGAAATATAATATAACTAGAGTAAAGAATAACATTTTTTTTATGTTTCGTGATCTTTGAACTTTATTTGCATTTAATGAAAAAAGATTTGAACTTTTTGAAGGTCAATATCTAAGAAAATATTTACATATACATACGAACAGAGAGATACTTTCCAAACTATTGAATTGGTTATAATCTATTTCTATATTCTATCTACACTATTATACTATAGCAGGCGTTTTTAGATACAATTTTTAGAAGGATACTTTTTCAAATACGTACAATTAATTTTACATAGGTTTATTTGTGTTAAATATATAATACAATTTGATATAGTGAGTAAATTCTTTTTTGAAAACTGAATTTCATTTTTTATGGTTATGGTATTAAATTTTAAGAATCCTTAACGTTTTTTTTATAGCGTATCAAATAAATGATATTAACTGAGATTATCGTTGATCACAAATAATGTTTATAAATTTAAAGATATACAATGGTAATCATATGATGCGGAAATCTTTTCAGTTAGATTCCGCTAGTATATGGTCACCTAATAAATATAGACCGAAAGCGGGACGACAAATATATGACGAAGGCTGCAATGAAGCAGAATCTAAAAGATGTGGACCATCAGGAGGATTAAAATTAACATAGGATAAGCACTTAAAACAAGATCTAAAAACGATGAATCTTAGTAAGGAGATAATACAACCCATGATAGAGCCATATGATGAATAAAACAAAAGACTATAGAACAATATTGTTCTATACAGTCTTTGATAAAACGAAGAAAAAAAAGAAGGAAATAGAATAAGAGAGAATTCCTTTTAGTTACTCGAAATATTTATGTAAGTTTTTGATATTCTTTATCTTTATTCATTTTCTTTTTTTCATATTAAATTTGATGGAATATAAATATTATTTAACTTACTTCTGACCATGGTTCTGACCATCTTCTGACTGCTCTTCTAATGCAATTACTTTATTTAATTTTCAAATGAAAGCGACAAAATTCATGTGTACAAGAATATAATTTTCAATTCATATTAAAGCTTTTGTCATTTTTACCTTTTTTACTAATACGAAAAGATATTATAGATTCATATACATATGTGTACGTATGTATTTGTTATAGAATATATGTATATTTACGTAAAAATACATATTTATATAAATGTATATGTAATCATTCACTTTCATTTATTTAGGTGTAATTCAAACGTGTACAATTATTATTTCCACATGTCACATATGTTTGTATATATTTACTTGTCCATATATGTGAATATTGCATGTAATTTTATACGCATATATAACAGGTACATATATTTATATGTATTGTGTTGTAGCAAATAACATTTTTAATCCTTGATTTATTTAATTTTATTTTTATTGTTTTGATTGTTACATTTTATTGTAAATGACATTTATCACAAAAATTACCGACATTCACAATCAAGTGCACTAAAGCGATTAAACTCAATTCGATTGAGTTTTAACAGAATGTATCATTTAAATACTTGCTATATAAAATTAAAACGAAACGTTGTATTTAAACATTATACATATGTAGATCCAGATACAAATAATTGGAATTAACATAAATATGTGCATATGTATGACGTATACTGGTATATTTGTACAAAGGAATCAAATAACTAATTGTTATATGCATAAGTGAATATGCATTTGAATATTTATTTTGTATATATGTATACATATACTGGTAAATTCTAGTATGAATAATATTCACTACATATATTATGTAGTGTAATTTTTTTTGTAGTTTACATTATAATGGATATATTTATGTATGTATGTAAGTATTATAATGGATGTACATATTAAAATTTATTTATATGTTTTAGCTTTATACTCGTATATGGGAATGGGAGAACTAAACATGATGACGGTTTGTTGAGTTCAGATCTTTGGAATTTTTTATTATTAAAAAAATGCATATAATGTATGTATAATACTGTATGGATACATAATATTATACAGAATTGGTATATATACTCATATCATATGTATAATGTACATGGTACTAGTATTTGTGCGTGATATTATATATTTTCAAAAATCAACAAAGAATTTTATCATAATTTTTAACTTTGATTTCAACACTACATGTTTGTCTTTGTATATATGATGGGTACAGAGAAATTACAAAATATTACAGAAAATTTGAAATAAAATGAAAGTAAAAAAACAAAACAGAATTGAGTTATATACGAATAAATACATAAGATGTAATCTTTATGTAAACTGATGGTAAAACGTACCATGTAATTCACATCAATGTGACGAAATTGCGAATGAAATTCTGGAATGTTTCTTTTTTCTTGACGTTTGTTTTAATTTTATATATTCGTACATTTTAAATGTAAATTTAATTTTGTCTATAGGGTAAGTATCAAAATGTTTTTGTTGAATACGGTAATGTTACAGCGTAACAGTTTCAATGCAAAACTTACTTATATCACTGATACAATATCATTGATACATTGCTTCTGTTTGTGCATTACGAAAATTTTCCATCCACTATTAGTTGCTTAATTGATGTGTCCAAAATATGTCCCCAATGTGTATTGAAATATTGAACATTTTCATCATTTTCAGAGCTAATTTGGTATTTGAGTGCTTCGAAACTCACTCATAATCATAAATAAAATGTTATCTTAAAATTTTATTCATGTTTATGGAATGTGTAGATTGGGAAGTAAATATAATTATAGTATTTTATCTTAAAAAAAAATACATAAAAAAACAACGAAAATATTTCCATATAATATTTTAGATATATGTGCATATATAGTACATTGTAAGCAGTAACAAATATTTATAAATAAATTGAAGATTTGAATAGTAAATGAAAGTGAAACGAATAAGTTGCTAAAAATGTAACGTATAACTAAGTATGTAAATTTTGTAATATGATTATGTGTGTAGATCTATGGTAAAAAAAGTAAAGGCAGTAAAGGTGTAATAAACACTTTATAATGCTTTTACCTTAACTAGAATCTAATGTTTGAGTCAGTGTATACATATAATAGAGGTACTTTACTTGATGTGGTCAATTTCAAAATTTTTCAATTTCAACGCTACACGAGTTTATAGTATTTACATATAGTATTTAGTATTTACGTACGAGCTAAAAAAATTAAGTTAAAATAACATGTCTTTTATGTAAATACAGGCAATACATTTTAGTTACATTTTTATGTAGAAAACAAAACTTATCCTCGCATTAGAAATTTTTTTAAATACTTTTTCATTTGTGACAATAAATACGATTATATTATATTCACGTGACTGATTATAGAGCAAACACTAGAAAAGTTGCAAAAATTATATGAAGAATAAAAGTATGAGTATATATTATACTTGTAAACATTACGCAGGAGGTGTACTTTATTTGTTTGCATTTTTGACAGCACGATTTTTAAATTTTCCATAAAAATATATGCAGGAATGTTATGCAAAAAAATTACATATGTACATAAATACGATTATGACAAGATATAATTAACATATACTTTTTTTCTAATTTGAATATACGAATATGTATTGAGAAAAAATATTTCTACTTTTCTGTGTGTTTTATGTACTTTTTTTTAAATTAAGTGGAATTTTTTATTTTATTTTCTTGTTCGAGTTTGTGTTTATAAATTCACTTCAAAAAATGTTGTTTTTTTTTTCATATATTTATTCGTGGTTGAGTGAAGCTTAATATAATATCAATCTTATAATCACGAAGATTGTATTTTAAAATGATGCGTAAATTATCGCAGGTAAAAATTAGATACGCGTAATTAGTTTATAATTTTAAAAAACTTTTCTAACTTTTGTACGCTTTCTTTTTGTGTTTTAAATTTATTTACATCATTAGTTAATTATAACTGTTACTTTCATCTAGTAAATTCAGTTTTCTGTTATTAAGTTGTTAAATTACATGTATGTAAATACTGTACACATAATGTAAAAATAAAACTCATGAATATGCCTTTCAAGAATATTGACTTTAATTTTCTTTTTTCTCCTATTCAGACTATTCAAAAATGCTAGAAACTACTCAGCTACTAAAAAATATACGAGTGCAAACAGTGATGTATAAAACAGAATGAAACTCTGCTTATAATTGCATGAATTTGTAATATTTTCTTTTAATTATTTTCGAAATTATATCTACTCAAAAATTTAAATTTCTTATACTCAACAAAAGAAACGAAAAATATTTTCTACATTCGTCTAAGTTCTAAACAACTTCTTAAGATAATTTTATTCAATTAATTTTTTGAAAATTACAGAAATATAATAAAATAATATAGAAATAACTGACTATTTTTGTATAGACAATTTCATGATGTTGTAAACTTTTTCTTGAATACTATTATGTCATTTAAGAATTATTTGAACAACCAGTTTAAAAAAACTTTAAAATAAAATGTACAAATATGGTACAAATGGTACAAATTTGGTAGATTCCCATTCAAAAATATCAGGAAGTAGAGAAAGATATAAAATTGTATGTATGTATTTTACCATAAATGTGCAATAAATATTTTTAATAGTGTCATAAATTTGAATATGCATGTGTATGCATATAAAAAAATAAAATAAAATCACAGAGCTAAATATTTTATTTGTCAAATAAACCCATACTCTCGTACTCTGCCTGCATATAAGAGCATAACGATCTTCCGGTTGTTATTTCAGTTTTAATTTGTTTTGTCTTCCACCCACAAATCAATAATAAATTTTTTCAAAGATATCTACACAATTACAAATTTGCTCAATCAAAAATTTCATGTTTTAAAAATTATTTTTTTTTAGTTTTATATACGAACTATAGTTAGTATACGAATAGTTATAGTTATACGAATTATAGTTGTCAAATAATTTATTTTTTAATTTCAAATAATGTCATAATTAAGAAATAAGGAAAGAAAATTTATTAAAAAAGAAAATTACAGAGTCAACCTTAGATTTTACATAATCTATTATTTTCCTTTTCCTTGATTTCACTTCCACTTATTTGGGGTTGGGGTCGGCTCTACACTCTACTGTACACACAGAGTATGTAGTTTTGGGTGGTTTTAGTTTATGTCGGTTCAATGAAATAAAAATATCTAATATTTTAGTTTAAAAAAATAAAAACAATTAAATAACTATAATAAACTATAAAGGCTAAAGTCAGTAGCATTTGCATTTGTCAGGAAAGTGTCAATATACTTTCATGACCGTTTATTAATATGTAGTGTAGCTAGCTCAAAAAGAATAAGAATGATGACTAAAAAGTCAACAGTCAACAAATTATGCACTGCATATCACACATAGCAAGTAGGTACTGTCGGTACTGTAATGTATGAACGATATGCCATGATGGAATTTATTTATACACGAATAGATACACAGAAAAATATCATATCACGATCACCATTAAACATATCAAACATATTATGCATATGTATATAATGTATATGTATGTATATATAAATAGTACATATACTAAATTCATATGCATATGAGTAATGTATGTACCTGAATGGTATTTTGCTTTTAATTTTAAATATTTCACTCGCATGTTACATACTCGTATATTGTATACATACGGTAGTAGTTAAATGTAAGTTACATTATTTTAAAAAAAATTTGTGTTTTATCTAACACTTCAATCTTCTACAGAACAAATTTTATTATAGTACAGCAGTAATATGTTTCTTAAATGGAAATGAAAAATTAAAGAAAAAAAATAAAAGAACAATAAAAAAATGAAAAAAAAAAAAAAAAAAAAAATTAAAAAATAGAAATAGTTGAGTCTTTCAGTCCGTCTATTCGATAAAGTTAAATCAAATATATAAATGTGTATGAATGTGTGTTCATATGTACAAGTAGACACCTATTATATACCAGTATGTACTACGTACTACTAAATGAAGCTTAAGAAAAGACACCATATAAAGACCAAAAAGACTAAGCAAAAATACCTATACATATTAGAATCCAGATACATGTATAAATGATAAAATATTGCATATGGATGGATGTCTTTGACATTGTTTCTACAAAAGTACGCGTTTAATGTACATATTCGTACGTATATACATACGTGTAATATACATATACTCGTATGATGAATGAAAATGAATGCATGATATATTTAGTATAGTAATACTTAGTAATAGTATGTATTTAGAATGGAGTGTGTATTGTGGTGGTGCAACAATTTTTATATATTCATTTTATATTATGCTCGTATGTATAGGATCTTTTCAGTTTCTTTAGGTGCAATATGTGCAATATGTGTACTAGCAGAATAACGCTTTTAGTGGATACTATATTTTTGTACTAGTACTATATACCATAAAGTTAATAGAATGTAAGTAATAATAAATTATAAATTATGTTGATATTAAAAGTGTACTTTTTAGAAAATTTTATATTCGGTCATTGTCTAAAATGCTTTTTCAATAACATTTATGTGTACTTCGTATATTCGAATATGAGTATGAGTATAATGGTATTATGTATCAATGTATATAGTTCACATATATGTATATGTACAATGTACCTACATAAAGTATATACATCGCGTGTTATCATTCGTTCATGAAGTTTTTAATTTTAAGTTTAAAGACTATTCAAAGATTATAGGCTTTATACGCCCATAATATTTATTTATCATGCATTTATATACACGCGATTATACCACATACACACAAACACAAATTCATGTAAATATACTTATATTGTATATATGCATATATATACACATTATATATGATACATAATCGAATAATATCTTCCGTGAAGAAAATTTTTTATAAATGCTAGTATGATTTCTCTGAAGTGAATATAGAATACCATCACATGTTGCTGTTATTTTACAATAGTTACTTCGTTAATTTAAACGATATAAGTATATGTACATGACATGTACATTAAATGCTATACGTAATATGCATAAATCTCATTCATGTAGTACGTTTTTTACATTATATACTTACATATATATAAATATATGTATTTTTATGTGAATGTAATGTACATATGTGCATGTAAATTTGTTTATTTATATAAACATACTATATATTTTTAATACCACAAGTGTTTTATTCAATTTAAATAAAAATTCGCAATCATATATTGCTTATACTCGTACATATTATTATCTGAGTTCTACGAGTATATGTAGATATGTAGATTTTCTCTTCTAATAAATTTCTAATTCTTGATCCTTTGTCTATGGCATAAAATTTTTTATGTCGTTTATTGTATATACTATGTATGAATATGAATGTATATTCATATACATACACGTACTTGTATGTATTAATTTGTTTTATTTTTTTTACTTGATTTTAATCAAATTTTATGGTATGCATTGGATATAGGTATAAAAGAATTCTACAGTCATTATACAGTGATAAATTTATTTTATTCAAATAAAAACCAAAACCAAGTGAATACACACAATAAAACGATATGAATGTTTTTCCATTTGGCATCTACAGTTCGAATGTTTTCATTGTTTTCGTAGTACAACTTTAGTTTTCACTATTCGATTTTATTATTGTTTATTCCATTCGAATATATTTTTTATAAATAATTTGCATGTATTTATTCAATTAGAAATGGTACATATTAGATATTTTGATAGATTTTTAATTGGTATTTCTGATTGACTTCGCAATAAGATCCGCAACGATTCAAGATTTAACTACACAATGTACTCATATCATATATGTATATTATATTGACTTGGTTGGCTGGCACCATACATTGTTTCAATTTTTACACGAAGAAGATCGCTGCATACCTACTTATTATAGAGTTATGCATATGTGCATATGTAACGTGAAATAGTGTGTGCTTTTACTTTCTAAAATTTTCAAAAGATGGAAATAAGAAGCATGCATAAATGAAGTAATAAAAAATTTGTTTACTCAATTGATTGTCTTCTTACTATGTGTATAATGCACAACACACATACGTATGTGTAATCTTCAGTGCTTCAGACTCATAAAAAATACAACATCAACAACAACAACAACAACAACAACAACAAAAACAACAACAACAACAACAACAGTTTAAATAAAATATAAAACCCTAAAAAAATACGTTATATTATATTCGTTCACTCACCTGTCGTTTTGGTATACCTCCATTGATGAATTCAATTCAGCCAATTGTTCCTTTAAGAGTTGAAGATTTGAATTGACAAAACTTAACTCCAGTGCCACAGTGTCTCGTAATTTTCTGTTTGTAGTAGCCTATCCAGAAATGAGAAAAAAAGAAAAAAAAATATAAAAACAAAAAAATTTAAAATAATTCAAGATTTTATAATTCTTTATATAAATATGATTCTTTCGAAATTATGTGCTAAACTTATGAATAAGACGATAAGTATGTATATATATGTATGATGTGTATATAACGAGGTAAATCATGTGTATGCACTATACCTTACATAGGAAGAGAAGGTGTTATAAAGGAAGTCATTAAATTATCGGTTTTATGTAGGTAGGTATAGCAGTGGTAGCAAAATTTTTTGTGGTATGTTTTATCTTTGTTTTCTGTTGCATAATTTTTTTTACTCTTTATTTTTATTTCGTTTTGTTATTCCCTTTGAAGATACAAATCAAAAACTTAAGTAAAACAGAAGAAATTTACATAATTTTCTTGTTTTTTATCAAGATTTTCTTTACACATTTTTCTTACAGAAAAAAAAAATTTTTTTTTTAAATTGCAACATTTGACCAATGTGACATTGAGATCTAAGATATACGAAACTAATATATATTTGCGCGTGTATTTACATACGTATGTAACTAAGCATTCATAGATGATGTACATACATATGTATGTATGCAGTATAAATCAGCGAAAAAAATGTTTTTCTATATATTATGTATTCATTTCTTTTTATTACATATATTTACTTCGAGTATTTCTTATTTTACAGCAGAAACAGCACAGAAACATAGACCATTAAAATTCTAATTACCTACCTTATATAAATTTTCAGCACCAGCTCTTAAACGTAATTCTTTATTTATTTCTTGATTTAATTTACATCGTCGATTTTGAAGTTTCCCACGACATGTTGCTGCTCTTGGATCGGAACCCTATGGAAAAAAAATAAAAGAAAATAAGAAAATTAAAAAAAATAACGAAAAATGAAAAATACAATATAAATTAGACAGTTTGTTTCTCGTTATTGAAATGATTATTTGAGCATTATAAATTATAATCTACAAGTTGCAACACAATGTGTGTCGAGTGTGTTTCTAAGAAAAATCACATATTAAGAAAAGTAAATACGTTTTATTATTTTTGATTTTTTCAAAAAATAATTGATTATCTACAAGATTGTATAAGACAAGACTATATTATGTAGATATACAAATATACATATATTTAATGTCTAAAAATAATGTATATATGTATAGATAATACTGAAAATAAGATTAAAAATTTTTTTTTAGATACGTAGATGTAATTTATCTGTTATTTTTTAATAATCTTTGAATCTCTTTTACAAATTAGAAATTAAAAAAAAATATACTTAAAAGTTTATACAAATCAAACTATGTATTTACTTAAACATACATAATTATAAATAACAAATATGTGTATGATGGTATATATGTATGTAAAAATCATGTGATCGAATATGTAATATAATAATATGTACATAATATTTAGTATATTTGATTGTTTTAATGATTAAATTTTCAAAACTTCATTACAAAAATTTTATTTTTTAGTTAACTCAATTGTTCTATTGTCTGTAGTGTATTATTATTATTATGAATAAAAGTTACCTAAATAAATATAATAATAATAATAATGAAGACACATACATTATGTTATAAAAAATATGGGATGGCGAAATCAACAAACAAAGACAACGTGAAGACATATAATAGCATATAATGAATTTTTTTTACTCAGTTTTTGTATTTTAGTTTTTTGTACCTATTGAAAAAGATTAACTCCTCCAATTGAATAGAATTTTTGTTATGTTGATCCTAAATGAAGACTTTAGAATAGTATTTCTATTAAATGTATTATATATAAAAAAAAAAAGTTTATTGAACTGTTACTTTCTGTATATACTAGTACATTATATTTATAAATGAGTGTTTATAATGGTTACGTTCTGGAAGAAAAGATAATCTCTTCAATAAGTACTATAGATAGAAGACATATAATGTGATAACATAGGAGTATGTATGTATGTATGTATATACATGCGTATATAGATCTGCAGTTATAAAAATGTATAGGTATACTGAAATCTGAAACCATCATACTCGTTCAAAGTATTTAAACTTGACTTAATCCATGTTATACACATATCTGTTATATAATGTATATATGTAATATACAAATATATTTAGATATTAAAGTTAGTGATTGTAAGATAAACTTTTGATCTGAAAAGTATTTTTTGTTGTTGTTAAACGCAATTCAAAAAAAAAAGATAAATTCAGAACCATACTCTACATAAGAACAGACACACACACAGTCAGTTCAGTTCAGATTGGATGAAACTGCACAGATAAAATTGAATAAATATGTAATATATTAAAGTGAAAATTTAATTAAAAACTTACTTGCTTAAAGAGAAAAAAAGTTTGAAGCTATGTATATGAAATCATGCAAGCACATGTACATATTTACATATATATGTATGTGATATGTTTTCGTACATATTTGGATATACTTATTTTGATTTTTTTTGTCAACATTTATTCATTTATGTATTTCAATTTAACTCTAGCTTCTGCGGTGTTAAAATTTACTTTGATTTGAATTAAAGTTATTTTTGTAATCCAAGACAAATACTATGCACTCGTATATTTTTTTTACTTCTTACTATAAATATGATGAATATGTAAATATAAAATTTAAATCTGTAAAATGAAATAATAAATTTGTAATTTTATGCATAGATGGCAGCAGTACATCTCATAAGATAGCTTTATTCATCACACAATAATAATTATGCATTTCTTTATTTTATTTTATTTTTTTTTTTTATATAAAACCAAACGAATTTCTTGAACAGCAAGAATTATTTCTAATTGCAACTATATTATAAAACGCACTGTATATATTATTTAGATATGAGTATAGGTTGGTATATCTATACATATGTATAAATGTTCAGTTTGAAAATCGGAAGAAAAATGTATAGATAAAAAAGGTATGGATGTTGATATATAATCATATAGGTACACGTGACATAATATAATTATTTCTACAGTCACGTAAAAATTTTTTATTTTACTTGAAGTTACTTAAAATTGTGACTGCATTGTTAAATTCAAATTCAAAGGAAAAATCTGAAATTGAAATATTTATTTATTCATTTCATTTTTTTTGCATTAATTGTAAATAATTGTTTGTAATTAATGTGAAGTGATTTTGCACTAACTATGCGCGTATAAAAAATAAATACAAGCAGAATGCAAATACATACAATACAAGTGAATTTAATTTATTTTTAGTTTATTAACTTTTCAAATGTTAAAAAAATTATGTGTATGTATTCCATAAATATTTTGTTTTTACCAATAACAACAAATAAAATGTAATAAAGAATTGATTATATGTATATGACATTCATTCTGTATATTTCATATATTTCCGCTGATTGTGTATACCCTAAAACTTAAAATGAAAATAAAAATGTTTATATGTATGTATATCTGTACAGAAATAAAAATGAACAAAAAATAAAATGGAAAGAAAAAATGAAAATTGTATAGTTTCAAATCCACTAGAACACTAGAGGTTATAAAAAGAACATTGAGTAAAGTAAAATATTTCTTTTTTTTTAACACGTTTTATTTTAGATATTACATATGTACGTGTATTGCATACGCAGTGCACATGTACATAAAGGTATACCTTACAATTACAAGTTATATTTTTATGGATTTTGTAAAATTGTAAACATAAATTCGTTTTTCTTTTATTTTGTGCAATTTTATTAAGAAGTTAAATTTTCAGTTTTCAGTACAGTACCAAATACATAGTATACATCAGTTTCAATTTTATTTTATATCATTTTTACACTTTTACATCGCAAGTTTGTAATTTATTTTTCTACATGAACATTTTCCTTTAATACATATGATATATGCATACTCATTTTTGTTATGGATACATATCTGTAAACGTAAATGGATTTTAGCAGAGTTATAATGATAAAATAGAAAAAATAAGTAAGACTTTTATATATTGTTTCATACTCAAGTGAACTTTAAAACATCCAGACTCCAGAGGTATTTACGTGTACCCGTATATTATGCGATTCATATGTTAAAAGTTTATTTGGAAGTATCTTTTAGGTTTTATTAATTTTTTTCGAAAACTTTTATTTACAAATTAACAACACATACCAATATGAATGAGAATGTACGTAATATATACATACAAAGATTATGTGACGTATGTGTAAATTACAAAATTATATTATCACACTAGTACATATATGACTTTTACTTGCATTTATAAGTACACATATGTAATATTGAAAATAAATATAAAAATAAAAAACTAATTGTCTGAATATTTATTTAATATTCACGAGTACGGTACAATTTGTTAATTTTTTAGAGTCTGATATTTTGAAATGTAAAAATGTGTATATGTACATAAGTATACATATGTAAATATGTGCATACCGGAGTGAATTCTACAAGATAATTGATGATTTTAATCTTTTTATACTTTTATAAAAGAAAAATAAGGAATCCATTCTAGCGTTTTGCATGAATGAACTATTTGGCAAACTTTTAATTTGTTTTAACTTCAAAAATTCAAGTAATTGGTTAACCATAATAATATCACAAACAAACAAAGGATTAAACTGAAAATTTTTTGTAGATAATATCTTGCTTTTGTAGTTTTGTCACTATGATATGCGATTTTATACAGGTGACTAAATATTAATATATAAATATAGGTATGTGCATGCATACTTATACATATGTATATATGTAAATAATCAGTTACAATCAATTTCATAATAATTTAAAATTTACATAAATAATACTTTACTTAATTTTATATTGGTTGAAGAAAAATAACAGAAAACTATAATGGCTTACATTGCATGTACTCGTCCATACATATATTTGCGTTTGTGTGTAAAAAAATTTACTTACATATGTACGTATATGTATATAGATATACTTATATATATGTACCGACATCAAAATGTATATGATTATTATGAAATAATATGATTTCTTCTTATTATTCTTATTTTTTTCATTATTATTTTATACTTATGAGTTTTATATGAATACATACATGTACAAATATGTAAAAGTGTACCTAATGATTTTAGATTTATTATAACTATTATTAAAGAACATAAAATATAAATTCATATATGAATATGAATATATGTATGTGTACATATTATTTAAAAATCCATACATATGCACTCGTGCATTATATCACATATGAATTATGTAGTTAGATTCATCTTTGTTTATGAAAGAAGAAAATAATATATAATACATTTAACATACTTACATAGAATACACAAATCTTTAATAGATGAGAAAATATTACTAGAAAATTATTTAACAGTTTTTGTATTACATACATATATACTTACTATGCTATGCATTCATATGATATGTATACAGGCATTTAATAGTAATTGTGAAAATATCGTTTTTACATGTTCAATGTTTATAATAATATTAAAATACATATTCTTGTAACTATATATATATAGGTATACATATAACAACTGTATTTTCTAAGATTTCAACCATTAAATGAGTAATTTATGTAATGATTGACATTTTTGAATTGAATTCATTAGAAATGTACCTAGACATAGAGGTGTCTCTATTGCATATTATGTATTTACATATTTAAATAAAAGTTACATTTTTCCAGTATATGCATATGCATATACATATATTATATAGTACACAATGCAAATCTACATACATTTATGTATATATCTTTAAAATTATTATTGGCCTTCAAAATTAATCTTTAATTATTGCGCACTTCAATAATAAATTTTTCAAAGTGAAATATTATTGTTTATTACTATTCTATTACTAATGAACATAATTTGAAACAGTATATTCAATTAATAAAAATTCAAATATGAATGTAAGTTCATTTTTTATATAGTATAATCGTACGTTCGTATGTACCTATAATTGATAAATTAATTTAAGTATAAAATTATCACACTATTAGAAACATAATGATATCCCTTAACTTTTTTATAAAGTGAAACGTCATTTTTAAAAAATGCAACTTTTAATAAAATGTGTGAGGTATTTTATTAGGTATGGTATGGTTGGTATACAATTCATACAACTGTACTGTACTGTAGTGTAGTGTCAAGTAGTGTGCTTATATTCGTCAATCAATTTTAAGTTATTTACACCGTAAATCTCCAGTTTTTATAATTTAGCTTAGAAAAGAAGGAAAACAAGAATTATATGGAAAATTCGTTTAAACATTTTATTGCGAGATTGGAATAGTTTCAACTGTAGCAAATTTGTCTGGATTTGCAAATTTAGTTTCTGAAGAACTGTTGTTAGTTCATTGTAAATGATTGCAAATCTGCATTTGGTTTAAATTCTGTTCATGGTGATTTGTCAAATAATTCTGAATACAAATATGAATTTTAGAGGGAATCAGAAAAAAATGATTGCTTCGTTGCATTTTAAAAATGAATAGTAGCAATAGTAATAGTAATTTGATCATCCCTTACTCTATCCCCTACACAAGGAGTAATACATATATACTCACAATATTGTATGTACTATACATATACCATGTTGAAAAGTTTTCTATGAGTAAATAGGATTGATTGTACCATTATGTACATAATATGTATGTATTCGTATATTACACAAGTACAAGTGTTTTTCTACATTTACGTTCTATGTATGTATATATATGTATGCCTATGTGCTTGAATTAAACGAATAACTTCTTTTTATAATTGTATACCAAGAAAAATCAAGAAAATCTTTTATTTGTTAATACAAATACAAATGACATTTCAAACAAAAATTAATAAACAAGTACGAGAGAAACATTGTTGAAAGATTGTACATTTCAAGTGAGAATTTTCATTTTTTTATTTTATTATTTATTTAAATCATTTTACCAATCAACCCACTCTTCAAAATATTTATTTATTACGTTTATGTACATATTTTAGTAATTACTAAGATCTATAATATTCCATATTCATTCCTATATAGATTATTTTTTAATTAAAGTATACTATTGCATTTATACATACATAGATATGAATGCGTAGACAAAGTTTATGAATACATAAGAGGTATTCACGAATTGTTGTAAGAGTGTAAAAAGTGTAAACATACACCCAAATCTTACAATATATCGTGAACGCACCATAGCAAATTTTGTATTGAAAGCAAGTAAATTAATAACATAAATGTCAGCTAAAATATTATAAAAATAAATTTAATCAAATTACTTTAGCATTTAAACCGTATACAATGGTTTTCAGCATTGATAAATTTTTACAAGCATTGTAGGTAAAAAGGGTAAAAATTACATTGAAGATGTTTACAATAGGTGCAGGATTGTACGAGTTTACAATGATACAAGACCAAACCGTGAATACCCTTATAGCATGTTTGTACATATGTTTGTCTATATTTAAATATAAAGCTCATTATATAATTACTGATGTTGATGCCTACGTACAATTATCATTGTCATCACTATAACATCATTCATTACTTTTTTTTGGAACGAGATTTGAATTTTTTTCATAATTTTTTTTTTCATTGAAATTAAATGAAATTAAAATTTTGTTTTTGACTTTGTATTGAGACAATTATAATACCGTATCACAATTTTTTTTCTTTAACATTTTGAAAATTTATCAAATTATGGAATTTCGAATTTCGAAGCTTTTGCATTAAAAGTGCATTGAAATCTTTCGTTTTTAATTCCTATGTTCCTTTTCAGTTAAGTATAAAAGGTTTTTGCCTGTTTTTATTAATTTTTTACTTCCGGAACATAAAAAAATGAATACATCTAAAATATTTTTCGTAATTAATTTATGAAATTATATAAACATATTTACAATGTAATGTACGTAATAAACGAATATTCCATTCTAATAAGCATTTAATTTGGTTAGGAGGTAAACATACAAAAATTTATGTGAAGAATGACATGTTTTTTATTACAATTTTGTCATAAACTTCGACTATTAGGTGCATTTTATGCACATTATGTATACGTATATTTATTTTCATACATATCATTTTCTGTCACTTTGTTTTCATTGTTTCTTTCATTCAGTTTTAATCCTTTTTTTATAAAACAATAAGAAAAATAAATATGCTTACTGAATTATAAATTATTTCCTTATTCTTATATGACAAAATTTTATGTAAATGTACAAGAATATGTGTGCACAGACGGGTAAATGCATATATTCGTGTGTGTTTTAAAATTATAAATGTTTTTATTTCATAAAAATTTATCAACAAAAATCTTAAATGCGAATTATTTAAAATTTTTTTTTATTTTCGGAATTTTTATTTTCTATTTCGAAATTATATTATTGTTTATTTGAAGTACATACTTTTTTATTTTTATGAATTTTTAATGTTTGTTCGTTGTATAGACGTGTATGTATTGTATGCGTATGTGTAAAGTTCACCTTGGTTCATTGTTATGCATAGCATTGATTAACAAAACATAATACATTTAGTAGAATAATGAAAAAAAAAAGCAAAACAAAAATAAAGCCAACAAAGCATAAATGTCGTTCGAGAATGGGTATACTTATGTTTACGTTAGTACAAATTAAACAAACCACAAAAATTTGTGGATATTGTGTATACAAACTTAAATCCCGATGAATGATACATACATGTATGTACATATAGGTTTTTATATTTGGATAGTAAGTGCATACAATTATTTACATATTAAGCTATGCATATTAAGCTATATACATGTATAATATAGATTTATGATATGTACATATATGATTCGATTATGTGTAAGTCTAATAGTTTTTTTGTTAATGCAGATAAATCGAGAAAATTTGTAAGTCTAATACACATTAAATAATCAATAATTGAATTGAACATTGAACGAATATACCCGTAAATGCCACATACATATAAATACTTGTATGTATGTATTTTATATCTACATATGTGTAAAAAAATATAAATATAAAAACGGTAGTTGTATGTGAATGTAAATATGTTATGTGCTTAGTTAATGTTATATGTATATGTATATGTATGTAAGTATAAATGATTTTTAAGATTAATGAACCTTTCTATCTGATTTGATGATGTTCAAAAATAATGAGAAAAAGAAATATGTATGTTTGTTTTTTGATGCTTTTCAGAAAATAATGAAATGAACTGTGTACTTACTTCTAATATGTAGATAAAAAAACCTAGAAAGCTAAGCTAAGCTTGAAGTTAATGTTTGCACTTTAAATGTTCAAGTAAAAATTAATGTAAAAGTAATCGATTGGAATGTTGTCAAGGAAAACCGGTATTTTTAATAAAATAAGGTTTTGTGACGAAAATGAAAAACCTTCCATCAAGTATATAATATTACATAGAATAGGTAGTATTGATAGTATGTACTTATAATATAAGTATGTACATATGTATGTACATCCTTATTTTATTATGTACACGAACTTACCTTAAATATACTTATGTAAACTTTTTGTGTAATTTTAACTTTTATTATTTTCATGTAGTTTTTCTTACTTATTTTATTTTTGTGAGGAATTTTTTATTTTAAAGTATTCTAGTATGTATATTTTATACAATTTTAATGTATTAACAATTCCTATCTATCTATATGATATATATGTACGTATGAATCTGTAAAAGTTATGTATATACATATGTGTATGTACCTTTATACTTATTTTACACTGGACTTTCATACTAGAATTTTAAACTTTTTTTTCAAATTCATTTTTTTTACAATAAAGAAGAAGTATAATGGAGAAAGAATAAACATTATCTCGGCATAGTTTGACTGAATATCTTTATGATAGTACATTGGCATAGTACATTATATATGGTAGCAGCTGAATTATCTGTTTTTGTAGACGTTATGAATTTAATATGTATGTACATACTAATACAAAAATACTATACAGACACGATAATATTTAGTTGTATTCGTATATAAAAAAGTTATAATGTATATAATAGTAAGAATAAAGATGCATGCTACAGTCTTTAATCCATATAAATTCCTACAGATAGAGTAAATATATCCGTATTATCTGATTCTAACTACATAAATCACTATAATTTTTTTTCATACTTGACATACAGATACATACTTTCATATATACACATATAAATGGACATCCAGGTATTATTAGATACTTAAGATACTAAATAACTGCCGCAAACCAATCTAAATCATCATTATCGTCATCATCATTATCCTCATCAGCAGAAACTGGCGAACGTGAACAGTAAATTTCATTTGATTGTATGCTATAAAAATAAAAGTATGTAATATCTATCAGAAATCAATTTTTAAAAAATTTTTATGAATAATGCACAATACACAATACTTATCTTTTTTTACATATTATATGTATATATCTACATTTATTATGTGCAGGAATATAAGTACATATTGTATATGTATGTCTGTTACTCATATGATAATTTTAAGTAAATTAAAAAAAAAAAATAAAAAAAATATCTATACATACAAGATATATGAAAACGTACATACATACATGAGTCGTCATATGCACATATGTGATTAAACATTTTTTTTATAATTACATTTTCTTTTTATTTTTTTTTTGTCTTTTCTAATCAAATAAATCAATATGTATGAACATACCTGTACATATTTGTACGTAAACAGAGAAAAGATGAATTTCAATCAATTTTTTTTCAATCTGAAAATATTTTATCTGAATATTAATAAAAAATGTGGAAAAAATTTCTCAATACTACTACTATACTATTACTACATACAAATGAAGTTAGATATTATGGCATACATACATACATACATAATGTTTGGTATAAATAGTATGGTAGTATATATAGTATCGTAGTATGTACTAGTATCCATGGTAATAAAAAGAAAATGATTGTACAACTGAAAAATTACTTGAATTGATTAATTGAAATTATTTATATAGATGAAAAATTAAATAAGAATTTCATTCAAGTTCAAATACCTTGCATATATACATATATATAATATATATGTATATTGATATTATATATAAAATAAAAAATATACAAAATATGAAAAAAATAAAGGTGAAAGATATTGTTACTAAATAGTCGTATGGCAGTCATATAGACAAGTTTTAAAAAATTGAAATATTAAAATTGATCAATTTGTTGTGATTTGTCAAACGGAATTACCAAATTTGCGATGAAAACACTTTTCGTATTTTAAAATTATCTTACAAAATCACGGTGATGTAAATGAGACTTAAGTATAACCTAAATTGACGTGACGAAACGATACATACGATAGTACTGTGGTACGTAGAACTATCCTAAATGGACGTATTCTTACGTTCGTTCAATTTCGATAAGTTTAAATGTCAAATAGACGAAACGAGACGAAACGGATAGTGCCGTAGCGGTCGTAAATTTTATCGTTTCTACTCGTTTCATACACATTTCTCCTCGTTTCTACTCAATACTCATACACAATTTTACTCGTTTCGAATCGTTTCTATTTAGGGCAAATTGTTAAACTGACGAAACGAGTATTTACGTTCGTTTAATTTCTTTCGTCCTGTCACGTCTATTTAGGGTCTTGCTTTACTAAGAACATACACAGCAATTTGTACATATTCATACGTAAAACAGCACAGTAAACATAGTAAACACTAGTAAACATATTTCGTTTTATTCTCTTGTGCTAATTTTGATCATGTATAATACTTTTTATCTAATTCTTATAAGGAACTGAGAAGTTGCTAAATTTATTAAATAACTTACATAGTATGGCATAGTATGTACATATATTCAACATTTTGTTATACATATACATGTGTAAGTATAGGTGTATTATTTGTATACATATATTGATTTATTGATTGATTATTAAATTATAGAAATAAAACCAATTTTATGTTACTATTCCATTAGTTAGTCAATTATTGATAATACATACGACTGTATAATGGTAAAATACAATTTGTACACATAATTTCATATTGTTTCTGGTGCATAATGTAATCATTTATTAATTGAATCAAAAACCACATTCTTATTCGTAATTACTACCACCGCCTTCTTACAATACAAAATACATAATCGAAAATTACACTCCAAAATTTCACTTAAGAACTGTTAAATTAGTGAAATGTGGTATATCGTTCTTCTTCTTATTATCAACAAAATAGCCAAGATAAGATTTTTAGGTGTAAGCTGTATTATAATCAAATTATAAACGGTTTTGAAAATATGAAAAATATAGAAAATTACAGATTAAAATAATATATAAAATAAAAAAAAATCCACTATAAAAGATTATGATAATTTATAAGTAGAACTGCCCTGTTTTTATTGCTTAGTCAATTAGCAGTTTCATTTTATTCATACTGTAATATTAGTAGTAGTAAATGTTACTGTAATATTATAATGGTAATAATAATGGTAGTGTATATCTGATTTTGCGATTGTATACGATGATCTGTGTATTTGCAATTTTATAACAAACATTTTTTTCTTAAATTTTATCATACACATATTTATCTGTATCAACATTTATGCACATATATATAAAATACAATTACGATATGTAGATTGTAGATATGTACGCATGCGTATATACTGTACATACATTCTTAAGTTGCTCTATTTTTGAATCGTTTTTCTCTTGAATGCATATAAAAGATTGGGTTTATTATAATGTTTTTTTTTTATTATTATTTTATTCTTTATATACGTATGAATATCATTTTAAGATCAGTATGTATTAAGCAAAAACAAATAAAAAAAAATAAAGATAAAAAGATTTTAAAAATATTTTTCTGCATGCACAGATACAAATACATGCATACATATATGTTCCTGAATACAGTCAGTAAGTACGATAGTGGTGTATTGTGTATATAATATGTATACGTAAGGAATATATTTTTGTAATACAAAATATCAAAAGAATTGCAACAGTTTATGCTTTGATTCCATATCGGTATTAAGTATTATGCATTATAAAGAGCAATGGTTTTTTTTTTAAATTCCTTAAATAATTCAATGATCATATTTTAAAATAATATACAAATATACATATATATAATCAATGTATGTTCTTACGTATACTACTGAATAAGGTTTTGAATTTATCATCATGATACATTGTGAACAAGTTTAATTGGTTTTTTTTTTTTTGTTAATTTTTTTTTCTCATTATCGTTCTTTTTTTTTACCTTTATTTTATAAACTATCCATGAATGCAAGCTTCTTTTATTTATTTTTCAATTTTATCATATAATATACGAGTATGTAGTACATTACATTCATATACCTATGTGGATAAATTTTTAAAATATTGTATGATATAATATATATCCATTCACATTTTATAAGACATTGCACGGTTCTTTAAACTTTCTGATCTGTTTATATCTTATATTTCACATTGATTCTACATTCTACTATACCGCAAAAGGCTGACCAATCTAATCAGTTACGCAATTCGAAAAGAATTTTATTGATGATAGGAGTTTATTCGTTTCTTATTTATTTTTTCTTCTTCTTTGAAATATTTCTCTTGAACATTAACTAAAAATATACACATATGTAAGTATGTCCATTCCATATCTATTTTGGTTATGGTTTAGTTGCATTTCTAATGATCTTAGTGACCCACTTTATCATAATCTCTATATATGAACGTGTATAAGAAAAAATAAATTTTGCACACATAATGTAGATATGTACTCGTATTTTTTAACATTTTTTTGCATCATAAAATTTCAAGTTATATCTATAGACGTATGCACATAAAGTTATACTGATATATTTACATCTTTAAGATGAATACTGTGTGTATTTTTTGTTTTTGCATAATTACTTTTAATAGCTTTAATTACATATATGTATGTATATACCTGTAAAAATATAATTGGTACTTTTAGAATATTTATTTTACTATACGTTCGTAAAAACAAAAACGATAAAGAAAATATTTATGTATTTATATTTATTATAACTGATGTCCGATATTTACATACCTACATATACTTAAGCATAACCATGTACAACGTACAATTATATGTTATGTATATCTTAAAAAAATAACTGTGTACATTATAATATTTCCTGTAATTTGTTTCATTTACACAGCCTCATACGTATTTGCAACATAGATACATCTTAAATACGAGCATTGTACGACTGAAAATTTCCCATTTTAAATTTTAATTGTGATTCATCGAAGAGTGACCATATAACATAATAAGGACATTGAACTTTTAAAAGAAAATCTTATCATCATAATATTGTATTAAATCACAGATATGAAAAGCCAATAAAAAAATTTTATAAAATTATTTAAAATTTCGATATTACATACGGGGTATGAGTGTACATTGAACATAAATTAAATATTTTTTTTCTTGAATATGTTTTTTTGCGAAAATTCCTGACTACTTTCATTTATTAATTTATAATTTCGATACTAGGTACGAGTACGAGTACTTAAAATTTTATTGCTTTTAAAAGCTGATTATGCATTACTTAGTAATGTACTGTAGAGTATGTACACACAAGTTTGTATCTGCCTGCAAGTATAGTGAATGCCGTAATACGCATTCACCTTGTAATGTGTGCATTTCGGTTCCAATAAATAAAATTTATGCTATTATGTGTATTCTTTGTTTACAAAAGTCTACGAGTACACACCATAATCATATTACATAAAACTGAGTTGTAGAGTACAGTAGTATTGGTAATATGTAGTATACACGTTGTGTGATATTTTTATGATAGAAAGTATTGTCTAATGTCTAATACTAGATTAGCATACTTTTCTTCTATCACCTTTTTACTTAGGTATTATATATTCTATATGATTGAATAATTTTTATTCTATTTTCTTTTCCACTTTAATAATAAGCTTTTATTTTTCAGATTTTCCAATTATGTATATTTAGATGCATTCATTCATTCACAAATTCATAATAAACTTTGCTGTATATACTAGATACTATGCAAAAAATAGCGAATTATATTTGTATCGGAATTTAAATAAAATCTATTTATGACTGAAGGATTTTGTTCTATGAAAGTTATTGCACATTACATAACATATATACGTATAGTAGATTATATTTATGTGCATTATTCTGTTATATAATTGATTATACTTACTACATGTCTGTACAAGTGTGCAATAAAATTAATCGACTTAAAATTTTGAATTACATATTTTTTAGTCCTTATTTTTTTTTCAAATTCATATACTCGCAATAAGAAAAATTTTTAATATGAATTTCACCTAGTTTTTGACACAACTCTTTTGTGTATTCTTTTTCATAACTTTCAATCTCAATCGCAATAATAAATTATTATTTTATGCACAACAAACTCATAATGTATATGTATATATATACAAAATCAAATATACATAGATTTTATATTTACCATATACTCGTACATAGTGCATATAAATGTAAGAATGTACAAGTATATTTTTGTACAATATTTGCATTTTAAACTACTGACCCACATATTCAGTAAATTAAGTAAACGTGTCAATTACAGATGCATAAATACCTATACCGATCCATAATGAACACCATTCATATGAGTATACGTACATACATATGTACGTACTAACGTACATAATGTAATGTACCTATAAAAATAAAGTAGATAAGTGCATGCATGCAAATAATATTCATTGCATTATCTTTTTTATTATATTTGACCGTAATTTAACTGTTAACAAGATATTACCACAGATATTTCTAGGCACGGTAATATAAAAAATATCTTCTTATGTTTGTATATTGTATGTATGAGCATATATCTTGCATATGAATTTAAAATTCTAGCTTCTTATAGTATCCTAAAAATGCATATGTGCATATCACTTTTTTTGAAAAAAAAATCTTTCTGTAATAAAAAAATCCAACTGTATTTTGTAGGTACTTTGGAATATCTGTTTTTTACTCATTTTATATTAAGTACAACGTGTAAATGTACATACATATACAAATACATATACAAGTATGTCAATATATGGACTGTTGGACTGTTAATAACACAACAACAGCAACGGTCAACATGACATGAAATTATTATTAAATTTGAACTTAAAAATTGTGTATATTATTAAGTCAGTCGCAGGGTATTAATACGCAATTACAGAATACAGAATACATATTGGCTACACAAATAATATGTGATATCATACGTACCAATAACTATCTCAGAATATATCGGTAACGTCATCAGTGCATCAGCATCCCATTAGTATAATAATTTCATCAACAGATAAAGATGGTTATGCTATGATCATAAGATGATCTGTTTCTTATAGGTGTGTATTCGAAAAATAAAATGGAATAAAATAAAAATAAAAATATGTATAATTATCTATTAAAAAAATTGTTCTTTAATAAATAATGTTGCAGCATTATGTTAATGATGTTGCTCATGATGCTGCTGTATATAGTATATGTGCACTCTGTATGATAAAAATATATGAAATATAAAGTAAATATGTAATAAATATGCATGTGCATGTGGATGAGTTCATACATAATACGAGTATTACTATACATTAACAAAATGTATATTTTATTTTCTTTAAATACATATATCTACAAAAAAATGAAATTATAAAAAAAGTTTAAAGTTTTATAAAAGAACCAGTTTCTATTTTGATAAAATTTCAAACGGTTTTCATAGTAAACTGAATCATGAATGCATTTAAACGTATGAAAATGTATGTATGTATGTGCATACATGAAAATTTTTGTATATTATATGAGGTGAAAAAAAAAAATAAACATGTATATTCTGTATATGACATATGTACTTAATTTTATTTTATTATCATTTCTGTTCAAATCTTTTTTTTTTATGTTTTTATTATTATTATATATGTATATATATTTTATCTTAATTTTTGATTACTCATATCACTCATATGTATATAATATAACTGTTATTTTATATTATAAGTGTTTACATGTACAGTTCTATTATTTATTTCTTGTTCTTAATCAAGAAAAACAATAAATCTGTACAAATTTTAAAGGTAGATATAACCATATAACATATACCTATGTAAAAGTATTTTTTCAAGAGAAAGAAAAAATAAATCTCTCTTCTTTTTATATCGTACTTTAAATATAATATGTATACATATAAGTCTGTAGATAAATTTTATGTATTTATTCTTAAATATTAAAAAAATGAAATAAAATATATTCTATTATCTCCAAATTATAATTATTTTAAATTACAAAATTTATTATTTTTGTTGGTATCTAATTTAAATGGAAATTACAGATCGCTAAATAATTTAATTTTATCGTTGTTGTTTTATTTTTTATTTTTCTAATAGAATGCGCTTCTTCTGTATAGGCAATAGGTAAGGCACCTATATATGTACTATGTATATGATTAATGAACCATATAATGTTTTTATATATACATATGTATATATACATATATCACTTCTTATGATCTGTATGTACATATTTACAATGGTCACAGAGTATTAGTATTTATAATTAAACATCTTTCAGCTAAGAGTATTATTATGTTATATTCATGTGATATTTTTTTTTTTTATTTTAAATTCATTAAATATGTAGATTTTTGTTGTTTAGTTAGTATAGTTTATGTATACATAGGGTCATAGGATAGAGATATGAATACACGTTTGTTCGAAAAAATAGCAGCGTTTCATGAAAAAATTTTTTCAATTCAATTTTAAAAATAAGGCCAAAAAAATAGCCCCCCTTCCATCACTGTATATCATAGTTTTGTTGTTGTACATTTTATCTTCCTATTTCATGTATTTTTTATTTAAAAAAAAAAAAATATTCGAATTTACGGTTTTTTTTTTATTTTTTCGTATACCATAACAAATTTATTTTTAAAGAATTTCAATCAGATTCGAATGATTTGATTTTGACAGATTGATAGGTAAGCCCTCAAGCGCATAAAAATATCTATATTTATGTATATCTGGAAAGTTCAAACAAACTCTATCTACTTGCTATACTACTATCAAATTCTATGAACATTTTGTAGTACAGTTTGGAGTATTATCAAAGTAAATATATACACTTTGGTATTATGCATTATGGTGCTTATTGGTGCTTATAGTATAATTTGATTTGAATTTAACCTGTCTATTAAAAAAGTATTTTTTTTAATACAAAAGCTTTTAATTAGATAAGTCGATAAGTACAGTTGGTCAGTTGGTACAGTAAAGTATGTATAAACTTCTCTTTTGTAGTATTTCTAATTTCTATAAACAATGCTGTGAGCTGTGGTATGGATATCGAAGATCATTTTCGTGCAGGAAAAAATTTTATTTTTTTGTTGATGTTAAAAATTGAATTTCAATTATAAATTCGAATCACATATAGAGCTTAGTCTTTCTTCTGGTAATAAATATACAATTGGCAAATATAACATAAAAAGAATATTATTTTTATTACCATGCTTGAATTGAAGCCAGTTATTTGTAACTATATACATATATATAACGTACATATGTATATATCTGCTACCACTAACAGACATAAGAATAATTACAATTACGCAAATTTTATTGATTACAAAGTACGGTCATAAAATTATAATTAAATCGTTAGAGAAAATATGTAATACAATATATGCCAACGTGTAAGTATACTTCCTAGTTCCTTATACATACGGATAATTAATTTACATGTCATCTTTATATTCAAAATTATGCACCACTCACCAGTATATATCAAATATCTAGTATTTGTTTTTTGTAATTTCTAAATTGATTTTTGTTGATTTATTTAATTTTTATAACTTACAATTAATTGAAAAATATAGAAAGAAAAGATGGGCATCAATAAAAGATTGTACATCATGGCTGTATGAAAACTTAAGCTGCCCGCACATTATATTAGAATGTGTGCGATTTTTGTTCGTCAAAATTCTGATAAAAATTTGTTGTGAGAACTAGCAAATTGAGTGCGTACATTGCATCAGAAAAAAATTGTAGTATATTTCCATTTGTGAAAATTATCAAAATGAACGAGGATATACTCTTTTGGGAAAATTCTATTTCTAATTTGACTATCGCAATTATTCATTCGACCAAATCCCATCACAAAAATTGTATGAATTCTGATGAAATGTGCGAGTCACACAGAATAAGCAATAGCTTATATAGTTGTGACTTGTACATATACATAGAATATTTTTTTCTTTTTACGGACATATTTCATATGGTTTTCATGAAAATTGTGAATTGATTAATTGTGCTAATTGTTACCATGAAATTTATTGTAAACACTTTTGAACTATAAATAAAATAATTCCAGATTTTTTAATAAAAATATAATAATTTCAATTTTTTAATTAATTTTTTTTGTCATAAGTAATGCAAAAAGAAAAAAATGCATGCTTAAAATACAAGCCTATAACCGAGTACATAATTATATATGCTGAGTGTTGACAAACAATAATTATTTTTGTTCGTTTTTAAATTACATTCGTATCGCAAATATTCATGTGACTACATACCTATCTAGACATACATTCTAATAAAAATAAATGAACATAGAAAATCAAATTGATTTTAAACTTCACTGATTTTAATTCAGATTTTGTTTCTGTTGTGTGTATAAAATTATACGTTAGCGTAAACAATTTTTAATTAAAAATCAATGAATTGTAACTAATAAATAATACAAATGTGTTTATTTTGTTCAATTTATATAAGAGATAATTTATATAAAGCTATACATATATACTTGTATCAGTTTTTATTTTAATTTATGGTAATTGCATAATTATATGGTGAGTGGTCACGTATAAGTATGTGCATATCGATATCACATATCACCTATCCTATATATGTCATGTGTTATTTTGACTTTTATTTAGAAAAATTTGGAGCATTTTTATACAGATATGAATACTCGTAATATATCAATTTTATTAAAAAAAAAGAAAAGAAAATAATTTAATTAAAAACTGAACCTTTAATTCCAAATCCTTTATGTATCCCATTTTTGTGAAATCACAATTGTTCGTTGAATAATTTCCACTCATCAAAATATTATTTTTAATTATTTTATTCTTATAACACAAAATTAAATTTTTCACTTAATTTTTTTATAGCTATTTCACTTTTAACAAAATTGCTCCACTGGATAGTTGTGTATGATCAACTAATTTTTACAAAATTATCTTATGCATAATAAATACTTATTGCACAAAAAAAAATACTTATGTATGTAAATGTATATAAAAGAAAAATTTTTACAAACTTCTTGATTCAAGATTTAAAAACAGAAAACTATTTACAGGTGTTTTAATTTAAATTACAAATTCAGCACTTTATACAAAAAATAAATAAATAAATGAAAATAATTTATATGAAAATGAAATTACAAGTAAAATATAGAAATTTGAGAATCTGATATGTACATATAAGAATATATATTGCAGTCAAAGAAATATTTTACGACATAATTTTAATTATATTATTTTTAATGTTTTCTTTTTGTTTTCTGTCTGTATAATATTTCCAGATCAAATTTCTTTTTCTGTTCGAATATGTGAAATATGTGTTTAATTTGATTATATGAGTATAAAATAATAAATGAAACTTTTTTAGTTAAAAATTTATTGGACACTTTTTCAAACGTATAACCATGTATAACGATAATGTATATAAGAAATGAGCAGAAATTGAACTGAACGTTAACTTTACTACGATTACGATAGGTATAATATAATGATGATGATGTACGTCCACTCTATCCACAATCCACTTAACATAAAACTGATCTTCAGGTTCAGAATTTCTTTATATGACGATGATGATATTACCAATTACGATTACGATGATGACGATGACGATGACGATGATGATGATGATGATGATGATGATGACGATGATGATGGTGGTGGTTTATATATCATATATACAGAGAGTTGTTGTTGCATGAAAGTTGAAAAAGTTTTGGTATCTTCCTCCTGAAAAAAGTTAAGAAATGAAAAAGACAAAAACATGCACACAACCACACACAACACACATGCATTATGTATAAATGGTTGGCTGATATCAGAGATGCAAGTTTAAGTATGTATATAAGTAGTGATGTAGTATATAGATATATACTCGTAGTCATACACATGTAAGTAAATTTATTCATTTGTATATTGGTCACATATAACATATATAACATATACATGTATAATATGTATAAAAATAAAGTTGATTTATACTATAAAAAAACAACATCAACAATAGTAAAAATTCATGCACATACGACAATCAACAATAACGTAGTTATAGATTTGAGCTATTATATTCTGTTTATTCTGTAAATACAAAAATTAAAAAAAAAAAATAATATACAGGTAGTACCTATATGTACATTTGTGTATATTTTGTCTTATTGGAAAAAATATCATTAACAGAAGCGAAGTAATGAAATGGTAGCAGAGCCATCAGCCATATATGTATGTACATACACTTGTATTCAGTATTCATATGTATACAAAATACAAACCACGATAATCTTCTGCTAACGGTTTTAATTCAACATATAAAAGATTGTAATTCTTAAAAGTAAATTACTAATACACCAAGAAAATGCTTCAGAGCGTTACATAACAATTAATTAAAGACCCCTTGTCGGGATATTCACCAGGTATGTTATTATTTTTCAAAAAACAAAAAAAAAGTTCGAAAGAAAATATATAGAGAAACATTCATACATACTTAACATCATCTTATGTACATAATTCTAGAATATACACATGCACAGATATATACGTACTTACATTGTTTGGAATATAATGAATTTTCAGCTTCAATTTCCCAACCCAGGTGTTTTAATTTGTGGGCCTTAAATCGATGATTCTAAACTCTCCTATATCAATATATTGTAAGTAGTGTGCGTTTACATAAGAAGAAAAGAGGCCAAATTATAAAAAATATGATATAAATAACAAAAATATTTAGTACCATTCACTGTATATAAAAGTCTAGTCTCTTGTCTGAAAATTTTTATAAGTATAGTACCTTATAAGTATAATCGTATACCTTTAAACATAAATGGTACATGGTAACTGGAATTAATTTTTGTTTTATTACTCGATTTCAATTCAATCTGGAGTTGGAGTGTATCTTATACATATTACGAGTATATCTATGTATATATGTACATGTATACACATATGATTTTCATACAATACGTAACCATGTAACTGTGCATACTACTTCCATTTTATTGGTATATCTGATCTACGGTGATGATGATGAAGTCTAAGTTCAAGTAATAAAATATATTTCTTTATTTCTCATTTCTCCTAGCCCCTGTAGCATGA
This sequence comes from Villa cingulata, assembly GCA_951394055.1. Classification (NCBI taxonomy): domain Eukaryota; kingdom Metazoa; phylum Arthropoda; class Insecta; order Diptera; family Bombyliidae; genus Villa; species Villa cingulata. The sequence goes on from OX596018.1 coordinate 223,004, forward strand.
ATTGTAGATAAAATCAGCTGACCGTTTCAAATATGATGAACCACTGTTGTACACAATTTCTTCATAATAATAATACCTAATTTCTTATTTAAAACAAGATAAATTTCGTGGTAAATTTAAGTCAGTTTAAAAAACATTTGATATATTTATGGAATTGAAGGTGAGCTAATCACAAGATATAGTCGTTGGTATGATATATGAAATGCATTTAATAATGTAAAATGTGGTAAAATGTAAGTCAGAATTCACATGAAGTATTGTACTTACATTACACCAAAGACTATATAGAAGAACAATTAATCTTCTATAGTCTTTGATTACACCTATGCAAAAAATATGAATATCGGTCGAATTTATATACATTAACTAGATACATATGTACATACATATGTATTTCGATTTTAAAAGTACATAATGTAGAGTGAAATGTAATTTTAATTTTATTTATTCGAATAGAGTGTATTAACTATCTATAAGTAACTTTGTACTTATAGCTATTTATGTATTCGCAATTAGATATTTCAATGCAAAATGATCAATATTTTTATGTTATGTTTAAGGTATAAAATAGTTTTAAAGTTGATGCATACACATATAATCAGAAGAAAAATATTAGAACTTCCTTAAGATATTTAGAGAGATAAAAATGTCGTAATATATTCTTTTATTTTATTATTTTTTTTTATTTTTTTTAATTCATTCAATAAATACATGCTCGTATTTCTTTGTTTTTAACATAAAAGCATAGAGAATAATAAATGACTTACACAAAGGACATCAAGAGAAACTATATACATATACAAATGTATAGTACATTTACAATCACATACACCACATATTAGTATATTTGTAAATTTTATTATTATCTACTGTTTAATAAATAACTCATCATCTTATACCATTTAAATTCACCTGATTCTAGTTTCAATGCAATATAAATATTTTAGTCGTATGTAATTATAATTATTAGCACTGTTTCTCAATATACTATAGTATTGGCGTATTGGGTAAGATATTAAATATTATATAACCATTTACTATTCTTTTTACAACGTTATATGTATACATTTATGTACGAGTATGTACATTTATAGATACATCATGCCGTAATATCCAATCAAGTAAAGTGATGTAATATCTTTCTATATATAAAGTAAGTGATTTAAATAGAGATGAATATTCGAACAATACATGGTATATATGAGTGTGGTAAGCCCGGTTTTTAATGAAGAATAACAAAGAATTTTATATAGAAATTATGTAGAATAAACTACACAGTACACACAACAGGAAATATGTAAAAGTACATATGAAAAATAAAAAATATACATATAATGAAATGAATTAGATTCAATGAACGACGATAATATGATGTGAGAGATAGTAAAATGGTAAAATGTTGATAGAATCATTTTATAACGGTTCAATGGATTTTCTTCGTTTTCCATCTACACACATTTTGTAAATTGTAACTATAGTAAGTTACTGCCATACTGTTAAGTATATAATATTTTTACGTAATAATTTTTTTTTAGAATTTTTTTATATTATATATGTATGTGTATGTGTACATTAATGTATATACAAATGTACGCAAAATTATACGCGAAACGCGACTACGCAATCATCATCAAAAGAGAAGAGAAAAAACATTTTTTCTTTTGCTTTTTTTCCAGAATGTCTATAGTTGTAGTTAAGCATGAATGAACATGTGACTTGTGACAGGAAATATTATAACAAGATTCCATAAGAAATTATGTTATGTTACTCCTTATAGTCGTATAGAATCTTTATTATACATATATCTATTTACACGTTGGGATAGATATGTATATACTCCAGTCACAATATATACATACATATAAAGTGTTACGATAGCAATAATTATTGAAATAATTGTAGGTAGTAGACAGTAGAAGAGGTACCATCAGTAAGTAGCCATAGAAGATTCACATTTAATTCATTGCAATCAATTCTATATAATACGATGTAACGGATAAATTATAGAATAATTGATCAAATGATGCAATCATAGTTGCAAATTTTTATAGGTAATATAAATACGTACATACTCATGTACATAATAATATATGTATATGTATTATGTAAAATGTGCACAGGAACATATATACATACATGTATATATATATGTTATCTTATATATGTTTGAGGTTTGAGGAGACATTTAAATAAGTAGCAAATTGTAATTGATTATCGATTATAAACCACTGGTATATTTTTAATACTTTCTTGTTTTTTCTGTTTTGTTGTCACGTTTTTTTTCAAATTTGATGTACATGAAAGCTCATGAATCGACTAATAACGATATACAATTTTTTTTTATTTATTCATCTTACATACATATACATATGTAGATAGACATCAAGTGAAGATGATTTCAAAGATGAATCAATCAATTCTTATTATAAACTATATATAAGTAAAATATCAGGTTTATAACTAACAAGTTAGATTTAGCTTTTTTTTCAAATTACATACAGAATATTTTTATTTAGAGTTCATTAACTCTCTTTACTTCGATCCGAATTATACACATATTACGTATACACATTTTCTTGTACATTTGTATTAACGTATTTTTTTCAAGAAATATTTTCTAGAAGCAAATGATTGAGGAAATTAATAAAAACAGGTAAGACACCAATATATAATATATTTATATTTATAAGTGCATTTCTCGGAATTAAAAATTTTGTAATAAACTTGAAAAAAGAAAATTACAAATTATTGTTTAAACTTCCACTATGTATAAGTTTCGTTCAAATTCAGTTAAAATTTTGACAATTTTTCAACCGCTTGTATCATTTTGGTACTACCATATTCATATAAGATTAAATTTCTCTTATATATTTATAATTTGTCCTGTATACTTTGTCATCTATGATATTAAAAATACTAGGTCAATAAATTGTATACATATTAATAAGTACATATGTAAATATTATTCTCTTCACTAGATATTTTGTTTCTAATTTCAAACAATTAGCATTTGCAACGAATTAAATATTTTTTTATTGTCATCATATGTATGCATATTAAATGTATATGCATACCATGTACCACCTGGTAGCATCCATACGGTAGATTGATCGAAAGTGTTCAATCATTTCACTTTAATAGTTTAACAAATCGAATGATTGACTAAATCTGTATATTTACATAAATATGTATATAATAATAATGTACGTTTAATATGGTACACGCAAGACATGTATATGCACCTGTTTAGATGAGTATCTGATTCTGACCCAAATATTTTTTTAATTAGTTGAACTAAATTTTCATTATATAGAAAAATCATTTTGATATATTATACTGTACATACATATATATTCTTGTATATGCTTCTCCCCATTTCTTCAAATCAAATTAATTAATGTTCATTTATAGTAAAAATTTCTTCGTTCTGTCCACTAGTAAAAGTTTTTACATGTTATTTATAACACATATTATATGTACATCTACATATTCATCCACTCATACATATATGTGTCTATAAATTTATCATGAATTAAATTTACTCATTTAAAGTAAAGCTGCACATATGTACATACATATATGAGCATTCACAATTTTTCTCTTTTTTGATTTCATGTTTTCATTTATACGTAACATGTCTAGAGATTTTGATATATGTGAAATTATCATTTTTTTTCCAAATAAAAATCTGTTTTTTTTTTCTATGATTTGTTCTTCTTAAAAACGAACCAATATAAAACATAACTATTCCTATCATGTAAAAGTATTTATGAATTTACATGTGTACACAGATATGTACATCTAAGCACGCGTATATCGATAAGGCAATAATTTTCTTTTTCGTTTAAATTTATAATCTAAAAGATATATTAGTATAGTTAAAAAATAATAATATTTTCAATTTCATTTTCGACCGATATACCTATTTTAAATGTTGGGCACGCAATAGTAAAACGAAAAAAGGCAAAAAAAATTACGAAAAAAAGTATAGTGCATTAGGAGAAGCATATTAATTGTAAATGGAAGAGTATGTATATATAATATAGGTAGATACATAATTTATTCACATACACGTATATCATCATTCGTTTATAGTGCATTATACAGTATGGCAACACTTAACAAAGTAATGGTAATCAGACTCCCGTTGCCATACTCCTATACATACTTGTATACTATAAGAGCATATGTGTACATATGCGAGTACATACCATTTATGCACATTATTATTTTTATATTAAATTACACACATTATTCATATTAAATGGTTCCGTTTAACAGGTTATTTGTATACTTTGTTATGGATATTGATTATGGATAGTTTATTGCAGTTGAAAAACTAAAAAAAAATGTTTTCATTAAATCTACTTTTTTCATCATTTTATCATTAAAAAATAATTTCAATTTCAAGTGAATTTCGCATCGATTTAAACATTAGGATTAGTTGTATATAATATAAAATCGAGCATTTTCGAAAATCACACATGAATGGTTTCACAGAATTTAAATAAATAAATTAAGTATTTAGCAGCTTTTACGCTCATTCAATTATTTCGTGTATATACCACTAAAAATCAATCAATAATATTATTATCATAATTATCACTTTTTGTTTGTATAATGTATAAAAATGCGATTATCTATGCATGTAATGTATGTTGGATATTTATAAATTATTTATTTGATTTCGCAGAGTTGAAAGTATTTGTCCTTTGTTTTGTTTTGATTTTTTTTAAAACTTTTTTTTAAGTGAAAATAAAAGCACGACAAGTGAGTAAAACTAGTAAAACTAATGTGATATTAATATTTTTTTTTTGTTAAACGAGAATAAAGAAACAAATTCAAAAAAAAACCTGATATGAATAATTGACCAAATAAATCAAATTAAATAAAACATAAAACACTCTTATATACGTACACATGATATTCATAAACGAAACGAGTATAAGTATATTGCTAAATGAAAATGCATCTATATATTTGTGTATATCAGCATATCATGTACGTAGTACGTACGAGTATACGTAAAATAAATACAGATGTATGTTACATACCATATACAAACGATTTCGTAATTTGCATTCCTCACATTCAAGTGTTGAAATGTGTTCACAAATATCGCTTTCATTTTTTTTTTTTTTTGGTTTTTTAAAATCAATTGTTTTTTCATTTCGTTTAATAGTAAAATTTTTTTTATTTTTTTCTCTACCATTTTCTTTTATTACAGTTTGGACGGTAATTAAATTCAATATCAATTATAATAATAATAAGCTAATAACATAATTTTAATAAAAATATAATATAATACGCAAATTTTTATAAGAATTTGTACACATATAGTACATATCTAAGTGTTATGTAAGGAATTGTATTTTTACAAATCATTATATGTATGTATTTATATACATAAATAAATATGTATGAGTATATGTGTATGAAGAAAACACAAAAAAAAATAATAAAAAAACATTTTCTTCTTTTTTTTTAATTTTTTTATTCTTTCTTCGATAATTATAAAAAGATTATTGATTTGAATTTCGATAATCAAAATTAATTACAGATACGCGCTTTTATATGTATATTATGTGTAGGTATGTATGTTTGTGAGCATAATTAATTTTTATTGAATCATTAAATTTTGTAACTATTCTTTGTGATTATTTTTTAAGTAATTTTTTTGTATGTTTTTGAAAAAAAGGTAATTTTTAAAATTTTTGTTGTTGATTTTATTAAATCAGATTGTAATATATATGTATGCAGATATGTATACTATTGGCACTGTATACAAAAAGATGATATTATATATTGAAGTGATAAAAATTTTAATTATTTAGAAATTTACAGTATCCGGTTATTATTGATTTTTTTTATTTAAATTTTTTTCGCAAATGATTTTATTCAGTTGTATTTTTATAACAAAAACTGTGTGTAAAAATAAATGTAAATGTGTACGTATTTTATAATAAGAACTTTTAGATATAAGAAGTATTTTAAGAAAAAAACGGTTTTGTAATAAGGAAATGAGAAGAAATTTTGTACTTTAATCTTTTTTTTAATTAACTCAACTTTAAAACTTTTCGATTCAATTCTTTGGGATACTTAATTTAATTTAATTTTGTTTCCATATTTATGTAGAAGCTCTTTAAAAAATTAATCAAATTTAAGATCTCCAGGAGTGGTTTGTTTATATATTATTACCAACTTGTAAGTTTGGTAGTTTCATCTCTTTTTTCATTTTTTTCGTGAAAACATATATATGTATATGCTGACTTCTTAAATTAGAATAAGATAGGTATATAATATAAGATAAGTTCATTGTACATTATATTATATTTAATTTGTACTATACGTAATCCATTAAAATGTACATATAAATGTATTAGTGTGGTGTGGTACTTATTTCAATTAATCCATTAGATAGCAGATAGTAGACACAATCTATTATAAAATAATCAGAATTGCCCAGAATAATAATACATATTTTAAATGCAATGCTTCCATACTCGTATATAATATGATAAACAATGCATCTAATATCTAATATTATAGTGTACAAGAAATAAAATGATTGAAGTTGATTAGCACCAGTAAAAAAAGGGAAAAAATAAATAAATTAAAAAAATAAATATAAATAAAATAAAAATAAAAGTGCTCATCATTATAATACTATACTATATTATAGATACGTAAATAGTAATGGAAAAGTAAAAATTCTGGTATGAAAACAACTCACATTACAACTTTTATTACTTTCATGTACACTTTGCGTTCGTATATATTTTTTTTTTGTATTACCTGTATATGCTATATTTATAAGTTATTCAGTATCAGTATATATCAGTTATAATGTGTACATAACCTATACCCCTATACATAATTGTGACTGTTAAAAAATAATACATATATTATGGTGTTTAATGTTTATATCTATACATTTACATATATTTATAAATAAATATAGATATTTTTGTATACATAACATGAAAGTAAATACTTTTAATATTTTTTATAATAAAAAAAATTGAAGAAAAATGTATAAAAAAATGAAAACAATTTCGTTTCGTTTCAGTATTTTTTTAAAATATTTATTTTTTTGTTTTATGCAAAGCATCACCATTATACCATCACCGACTTCGTCATTATTGAGGATTGCGGCTGTCATTGCCATTTGATATTGCGTGAGTTCTTTTCTTTAACAATTCTTCATAGTTGAATGATCACCATCAGAACAGAGTAAGTCTGTACTCGTATACATATTTATAATAAATTGTTAAAAAAAGATACATAATTCTGCGTATGCTTGTTCGAATACATATATAGAGCAAATCAAACATCGTGAATATATGTATATGTATATACAATGCATTAAATGTAGATATGAAGCTGGGCAAATATTCAAATGAGTTTCATTATTCTCTTGCATAGCATAGCATATGTCCAAAAGTAGATAATAGAATAGGTAATAGTAGGTACATTTTTTATATGTATTTCAATGTGTATATACATATTATATTCTGGAAATAAAAATGACAGGAAATCATCATGAGCTTAAAGTAAATACATTATGATACTTGCTTTTTTTTCTAACATTTTATTCTTTTGTTATTGTAAGTGCCTTAGTTCTTTAAATTATTTTCATTTATTTTATTTAAATAATATACCAATATGTATATGCATTTGTATAAATTTTCGATCAGAAAATAATTAAATATGTATTTTTGTGTGTTCATGTGAATAGTAAATATACCTACCTATACATTTATAGATGTATAGTAAATTCGATTTGAAAAATTTTATTTTTTATATTCGCACTTATGTATTTCCAGCGTTTGTAACTTCTATTTCCTTTCTAAATTATTAAACAGCATCCATTTGTATAATAAAGTCAAGAAAATTTTATGAAAATTTTAAAAAATTAAAAATAATACATTGTTACGAATTACATATTTTAATTCATTTAAGGTGATCAAATCAGAATTAAAATACTATTTTAAATTAGAAATAAAATTAAAACGGTATACAAGATAATTATATAAATATACATAAATATAATATAAATATTTTATAAATGAATTATTTCACCATAAGTAACGCGAATAATGTCGTTAAATGTTGGTGATATATTGGAGTATGAACCTATGATTCAAACTAACCTCAAAAAAAAAATGTTCAATGGCGCCATATTACAAAGCTTGTTTTGGTAACAATTTATAAGATGATTTTTTCATCAAATAATGAATCTATTTAAGTTGGTTTAAGTACTCAAAAAAAACGATCTGTATTATAATAAATGGTCGTCATTTGGCCCGGTTTGTTTGTAAGATTATTTGTTAAACAATACTGAATAAGAATGTCAATTTTGGGAGGAAATCTGAAAGAAAAAACAAACGTTCTATCTAATATTTGAAAAATACATATTATATAGTAGTAATATGATTACCTGATACCTGTTACTTTTAAACTATAATTTAAACAATTTTTCTATAAATGTATATTTTCTAAATGAAATTCAAATTGAAAAAAAAAATGAATAAAATATAAAAATAAATGAAATATGTATGTACATTTATAAAAATTTATATATTTTCTCTGTTTTATACATATATTCATTAGCAAATGTTAGCAACATAAAACATATGTATATCAACTTTCTAAAAAATGTATAATATGCGTACAACTAATGTCTATTATATATGTATATCTAAAATATAAAATATAAAATCAAAAAAAAAATCTAAAATTAAAATCTAAAAAAATAACCGTGTATACGAGTATATAATATATTCGAAAGTAAGTGGTATCATCATTTCTATAAGTCATAAAAATTATACATGTATTTTCATATTTTCATTTATCATAAAACGTGAATTAAAAAAAAAACATACATATGTATCTAGGTACATTCTATAAAAAAATTGATATCGAGAAAAGAAGACAAATATTATTCTAATAATTTTCTTATTTTTATGCTTTTTTACATAAATAATTTCGTATATTCAATAAAACAAAAATGAAAATAAATTCATTCTAGTGTCAGATACACAACTTCTCTTTAAGATCTATTTATTTTATCTGTACATACAATATATACATATATGTATATACGTATATAAATTTATTTATGCTTGTAGTAATGTAACAAGTCTAGAGGCAATAAGTATGAAATAATTAGCGATGATAAAACATTAGATAGGAACTTGTGTGTATGCATATAAGTACATAACATAATGTGTATGAATAATATTGTATATACATATAATGTATGAATTGTAGATATGTATAGGTATGTACATTTGAAGCATGTTGGATACTTGTTGTTCGTCTACAGATACGATATGGATATGGGAAGAATATCTTATACTCGTATCGTATGTATTATAAAAGACAGATGCATATGAATGCATATAATATTATGTCCATATTGAACTAGATACATAATATTATGTACAACATAAATATTATCAAAATATAAAAATAATTATTTACGGAGCTGTGTTTATGCATATTTTTAAAATGTACATTTGAATGCATGTATATGTCTATGCTGAATACAATAGGTATATACATTCATCAGTTCCACTCTATATACAATGACGGTGATTACTATATGTTGTACACGTAAAAAAACATTTTTTTTTTTTCAAAAATTAAAAAAATAATTACCGGTATGTTTTCATTTTCATGGAATAAATTACCAGATATGTATATAATGAAATGTATGTGAAAAATTATTATTAATATCACCTGGGTATCATTTACATTGTTGATTATTGTCTTATGTGGATATATACGTATATATGTATGTATGTATAAGCATATATAAAATAATATACATCTTCATTATATATGTAGCGTAGATTCATTCATAGATATATGTATCTTCATTTACATACAGGTGTATAAATGTTTTATGTATATTTACATGCTTGTTTTTATTTTACCGGTATTTGATTATTTCTTAAACACGTTTATATACCCAATTACCGTGTTTGATACGTACATATAAGATAATATTTCTGATGTTGATCATGAATATATGATGGCGATGATGATATCTTTAAAAATGATGACAAAATAGCAATGATGTCGTTCAATTTAATTTGCAATGAATTATAATCATCATGAAAATATTCATAATTATTAATAATGTTACCAATACACAATTTTTACTATAAATAGTGATTTTATTGAAAGAAATAACCGTACGTATATGCCATAAGACGTACTTATAACACAACTTATGTATATACCGAATATACTCGTACTTATGTTTAGAAAACACTTTAACGTCCTATAACTTAATTTTATAAAAAAACATTTTAATTCTATTCATGAAAATAAAAATAAATTATTAACAATTTTTCATATTTTATTCAAACAAAATTTATGATCCTAATATCAATAAAAACGAGTAATAATATTATGTATATACATACAAGTAATCGCGCACTATGTACTTTTGTGGTACATATTGCTACGTTTTTTTTTTACATTTTCTAGTAAGTAGTAGATAGTATATTATACAAGTTGCTACTATTCATGTTACCTGTTCTGTTATACAAATAATTTCCTCACTGAGATTTTTCTTATGTTTTTTTATGCGTATTTTATATTTGAAGACAAGTTGTCGTCGACATCTCTACATACGTTCATATGTATAATTAACTTATAAATGTATATGTATACTATGATATAAGTAATATTCATATATGGTAATACACTTATTAAAAAAAGCAAAAATTTTTCTTTTATTTTTTGACATATATGATGATAGAAAAAAAAAGTTTTTCATCATGAATAAGAAACTCGATATACAAGAAAATATTAGAAAAAAACTAGCTATGTTTTTTTTTGTTTCATTTTATGTTACAATTATCATAGAAAATATCCATAAATGTGTGTACATATTTATGTTAATAAATAAAAATAAATAAATAAATAAAATATAAAATTAATAATATGTATATGCATATATGCACGTATATATACTCGTATAAACGAATATACATATATGTATGTAGGCAGTTTGAAAAATGATAAATATTGCATTCATATTATACAGAAATGAGTCTTCCATTATATGTATGTATGTAGTTTTAAGTATGTAAATATATACCATAATTTGTACTTATGTACATATTTGTTAAGATGTTTCATCCTTTTAATATATAGGAATCGTATCCGGTAACTTTCATTTAAAAGTGTATATAAAGTGCATAAGTAAATGCATATGTACATACATATGTATATTTGTGTAAAATATAAAGATACACAGGTACTAGATATATATGTTTTATATGCTAAAAATATCATATCATGCATGTACCTAATCCATAAAAGATAAAAGATAAATAATAATATGAAGATGAATGACATTATAAAAAATTAAAGGAGGCATGATACATATAGATGCAATGTGCATCTCGATTATCGAAGATAACCATATTGCGTATATAAATGTGTATGAATGTGAATTAAATATGCACTAGCACTATATAAAGAAAGATATAAATGAATGTAAAAATATACAAAGCGTATACATACGAGAAAACCTGTTTAAATGTAAAACTTTATAAACAAACGATATTTTCTTACAACGAAATCATATATAGAGATGACAACTTTATCAAATTTGAATAATTTCAAATGATAATTTCAAATCATATAAGTACATAATGTACCTACTTATAACATATACATATATGTAGGTAAAAATGTTTAGGCAAATGTATACATTTATGATAATTTTCTAATACATGCGTACATGAACTCTGATTGAATCGATCAAATTATGTCGTTTTTGTTAAATGTTCGCCTTTTGCATGTGTATACACTAGGAAGATGAAATGTGAAAATGTTGTATGTATATGTACGTACTCGTATGCATAAGATGTATTTATTTTTTTCTTACTTCAATTTCAAGTCATAATTTACATTTATATATATATGTATTTGGTACTGAGGAAAATTTAATTTTGTTGTTGTACAACCTTTGTATATCAATAAAAACTTTTAACTTATTTTTATGTTCAAAATAAAAATCCCATTTTTCATAATGTACGCTCGTATTCTTAGCATTTTTATCATCATCATCATTATCAACCGTTCATTTAATTTCATTTCGTCTATATGAATTAAATTTCAACAAATAATTAAGTCATAATGAAAGAGGTGAAATCAATAAAAAAAAAATTGCAAATAGCTTCATTACATATCGCACATATAGATAAATTTTTAAAATAAAAAGGAAAAATGTAATTTAAATTTGCTCGTATAATAATTAGTTAATGATAGTCTTTAACGTATAGGGTAGGAAAAACATAATTATACACAAGAGCACACGAGGACGAGTAATAATTTGTCCGTCTAAGTTGGTCTAAGTCATTTAATTACATTTCTATATATCTTATCCCGTATATCTATATTATACCTTTATGTATTTCTGGGCATAGAGGGCATATTACAATTATTCTTATAAAGGGCCTCCTGGAGTTTTTCTTTTATGCAATTTTATAAATTATATTTGTTTTCTAGATGATCAGGAACTTATAGAGCATCTAAAGGAATATGAAAATATTCTAGACACACAAATGAATTTTCTTCTATAGGAGAATCACTGTTAAATTATTATTTTTTTCCTTGCAGTTTTGTTTATCTATAAAATTCTAAGTTCTTATTGGTATACACAGATGAAGCGCAGTTGTGGTTATATTCATTAAGTATTCTGCTACATAGATTATATCAGAAAATTTACTGAAATTGAATCTATAATACAGCACGTTAATTTTAACATTCACTTAATACTCATATACTCGCATATATGTATTACATATTACATACATGTAACTTGAAAAGAAAGAGATCATTTAAACAGATAACGTATAAGATGGTATAAGTCATATTTATGTATAGACATCGAATGAAACAGTAAATCTAGAATCGCTGGTGATCAGAATAATTAATGAAAAATGATGTTATAAATTGACGTACATATCTATTTGTATTATATACATATACGGTACGAGTATGTAGCTTCATATCACAATTCTGTAGCTGTATATGCATAAGTACGTACTAAGAGTGATCCAAGGAATAAGGTGTTTTTTTATTTTCAATAATTCTTTTTTATCTTCAATAATTTTCTCCTTTTTTAGATTCGTATACAAGTAACAAAATTTTCAAAAATATTTATTTTTTATTTCATTTTAATTACATGCAACAAATTCTAATAAGTATCAATAATTATATGATATATTGACAGTATAAGATCACATCGTATATGTTACGCTGCCTAAATAATATTACAAATTACAATAATTCAGATGTGTTCTGTTTCTGTGTAATATGTATATAAAATATTAAAAATTCGATCATAAATTTCTGGATATTATTTATTGATTATTACCGTAAATCATATTTTTGTTCTAATGTTTCGTTTAATGTAATGAGTACGTTTATAAGTATGTACCTGTACCCGTGTGATATGTTTATAAATCCATGTATATAAGTATTATATTATTGTATCTTTATAATTTATGTGTGTATGTACGTATACATATATTCTACATTATAGAATGTAACGCGGAAATAATAAATTTGATTCACATATGCGGAAATTATGAATTTAAAACATAATATTACCGCCTATGTGCTCTCTACAAACATATATACATAAACATATATATTCGTACAGAAATTGCAACTTTGTTGTAAAGATTTCAATTTCTTTTTTTTTAACTTTTATACTTATGCGATATGCGATATTTTTTAAAGTTCACATAATCTGGTTATATATCTTGTTATATATACATATTAGGTACACCACTATCAATATTCTTAAATTTTAAAAATGGATTTTAGTAAATCTTTTATTCATTGAAATTAATTTTATTACATACGAGCTTGTAAATTTTTGTGGTGTTTCAAATTTGAATTTGAAAAGGACCGAAAATCTCTGAAAAATTCTTGTACAGTTCATTCGTATAATGTACTCGTATATATACTTGTAATTGTAAGCATTATTATTTATTTTTTTACTGATCGTGTATGTATTTGACGATGACTCATAACTAAACGCATAAACATTTTGCATTTACATTCTTATAAAAAAGTCTATATGTATCTACAAGTAATATGCATAATATATAATATATAATATTTATTTATGTATTGAATTAAATGATCAATTCAACTATAATAAATAAGTAATCAGTTTACATTTTATCGTCCTTTGCTATATCAGTGCTGTCGACAAAAAAATTTGATTTTTTTAAAAATAATGTGCTAAAATAAAAATTTTGAAAAAAATTTATTACTCGTTTTATACATTGTATTTAGGTACTCATATAGTATGCACATTTTTTAGTATTGTAATGTGTTAAATGGTTCATATGTACATAGTTGATCATGCATAAATATGTATTTTATGTATTTTCTAACAAGTACCACTTATACCGACTTATTTCATGAAAAATACAAAACAAACATTTAAAAAATGAAATTAAATAAAAAAGAAAAGCATTCAGCGTAACACTGTAAATATATAACTTTACATTACAAATCCATATACGATACATGTATAATACTAAAAGCTTTAAAAATAAAAACTATAAATATTTTAACTTCTTTCAACTTCACTTCTGTGATATTGACGATGATGATTACAATAACGACATTATTGATGCTGGTGACGATGACTACTTCGGTATTTGTTTAAGAGAAAGTTATGTTAATGAGGTATATTTTTTTTTATTTTTATGTTTGTTTAAGAAATGAAAAAAAAATAGTGATGAAGGGAAAAACAAAAGCCAAAAAACAAAATAATTTTCCATATAAAAACGTACGAACTTACAAACATACGTACATAGTGTTTTTTTTTTTTAAATTTTATTTCTATTTTTATTTTCATTCGTGACAAATCAGTTGTTTTATAATTATTTCCATACAAATACATACATATACTTGCTTTTATATATATCTACATAATATCCACAGTATTTAAGCGTATACATTGTATACGAATATAATACTCATATTTTTTGTATAGCCAACTTACAAATTCAGTTGATTGACAAATTAACTGTTTTTTGATTAAATACATTTTATAAATAATGTATCTGTATAGAGGAAATTAGATGTATAATAAGGTAAATACGGAAAACCAGAAGAAAACTACAGAAAAGAAAAATATAAAAACTTGAAAAAATTTGAATAAATAAATACATGTACATAAATCTATTTGTATAAAGCAGAGAGATATACTAGTACCTAGTACGTTGTCTAGCCTCATACACAAATTTATGTACATATTTTTGTCTGAACAATATTGAAATTTTCTTTGATCAACCTGTGTACATATTTGTATTTGATTTAAAACAAAAATTACACAAAAAAAATTTGTTGTTGTTGTACGCTATAGTTGTACGTTATAGATGTAGTCAATGTATGTTATGTTAATTAACTTACATAATCTAAAACCCAAAAAAATATTAAAAGGAAGTAAGTTACTATTAAAAAACGAAATGAATAAAAAAAATTTATAAAAGCCTTTACAGAAAAAAAAAATTCAAATCACATACAATTTATTCTAATTTTAATTTCATTTAATTAATTGTACACATATGCATGTACATGTATATATATTCATGTTTTTTACGTACATATTGATTATTGTATTCAAGCAATGATATTTTTTTTCATCTCAATTTTCAAGACCTATACGATAATTCATAATTGACATCATAATGTATGCTTTTAAAATTTGAATTTATTATTTAAAAAAAATCATGAAATAAACATTATTATCATTTAGGTAAGTACCTATAACAATTAATGTGTACACTCGGAATAAGTATGTATGTACGTACATATGTATGTATTTATGTCTACACAATAAATACATATGTATATTCATACAAAATTTTTATGCTTGTACTACAAACAAGTATACGTTATTTTCCAGTGATTTACTTAACAAATTATTATTGAAATTTTCTGATATTATGTAATTACAATTCGAACAATAATGACAAAGAAAATAAAAATTAAAAAAGAGAAAAAATCGTATTATTACTTAACAAAGTTAACATGATAATAAAATGTAATAATATTATTACCTATACTTATGTAATATCGTATCTATGTGCGTTATTGAAAAATAAACATAATAGATACAGTACACTTACACATATGAGTATTATGATGGAATAATATGGTATTGTATTATTGTTAAAATAAAATTTATAAATAAAAATTAAATACATTTTTATCATATGATCTGTTGAATTGAAATATTCATGTGTATCGTTATATGTGTAATCTGTAATGTAAAATCGAAATTTTAAAGTGTGGGTACTTAACTTATACAAAGGTTTGGTATAAAATTATACTTATATGATATTTGTAATAAGGGTTATAATAACTATAAATATGTAAGTACAAACTAAATAAATGTAATATAATTTATTTTTGTCCATTTTCATAGATACGAACCTTTCCTAGAAGAAATATGATTCAGTCAGATACACGCTACATTCAGGATGTACGTATGGAACGTATGTATGTATTCATTTACAATATATGTACAAGTATGTATTATAATGACTAATTCATGAAATCAAGGTAAATTTGTTTATGTAAAATGAAAATATTATCAACAGTCTACAGCAAATTTAGCCCTGACCAAAATTTATTTGTTCACATATCGTATATCGTTCACATATTTGATATACAAATGTATAATTTTATTATTTTTAGTTTTTTTTTAATTCCTTTTGCTTTTCTAGTTCAGTTTGAAAAGAAGGTTGAAATAATAAAAGTGAAAAACAATAGCAGAAAAATTAAT
Organism: Villa cingulata; assembly: GCA_951394055.1. Classification (NCBI taxonomy): domain Eukaryota; kingdom Metazoa; phylum Arthropoda; class Insecta; order Diptera; family Bombyliidae; genus Villa; species Villa cingulata. The sequence goes on from OX596018.1 coordinate 239,847, forward strand.
TTGTCACAGGGTAAATAGAAATTGTATGTAAGTAAGTATATTGTCTAGATGATGCTAATTAAATTTTAATGGCGAAATAATACCAAATATTTACATGGCAAAATACGAGTATATCATCATCATCATCGTCACCAATATGGCTCAATAGCGATCACCAGCCTTGGTCTCACTGCAAAGTCTATACATGTGAATATTGATTGTTTGCATTTGATGTACAAATGTTTTAAAATGAAATGAAAGTAAAATTTTGCGAAAAAAATATGAAGATTATAACGAAAACTAATGAGTTATGTGCATAAAAAAATTGAAAATAATACTACTTTTATGTATTAGATAAAATTTTGATTATTGATTATTTTCACATACTGAATATATATACTATGAATAGTATTTTAATTGAAATAATTTCAAAAAATATAAAATATCGATGAATAAATAAATAAAAATTTAATTAATAGTAAAACACCTGAAATCTTAATATAAAACGTAATATGTTTGTGGTTCATCTAGTAGGACTGTATTATCTTTGTATGTTTACAAGCAGCGCATGTAAATATCACATATATTTGTGTTTAGTTTAATGTTTGTATACTATCTAAATGTGAATTTTACGTTGTTCTTTTGGTTTCATTCGAAAAAAATTTTTTTTTTGTAGATACTTGATTTAAAAAAACTCCAATAAAGATGGCAGATAAGAAACAGTATGTTTCGAAATAATTTAACGACTTATTTACTTGAATAAAATATATACATTCATAAAATATAAATACCAAATATGTATGTATATACATACATTAAAGAAAATGTTTTCCTTATAAGTACATATTATCAAAAATCTTAAATGAAGATAAGCGTACTGTAATCATTTTTATAATTTGAAAAATTATTTAAAATTATTATTTCAAGTTTTTAGACTAAATGTTTTATCCGAATGTAAAAAGTATTCAAAAGTATAGAACGCATTTTTGATATTTCACTCAAGTTTAAATTTAAACTTAAAAAAACACACTATACGAGTGTGGCTGATTTGATTTTTATACCATATTCATATAATCAAAAGTGATAAAATATATTTTTTTATCATTTTTATACTTACTTATTTTTGTTTGTAATTTAAAACTCTTTTCAAACAGAATATCTTCAAGATATTTTGTATAATGTGTAGCTCTAAGAACTTTGAAAATTGTAATTTCATAACGAATAATTTGGCAATAAAATTGAAAATTATCGTTTGATTAACTTCAACAAAAATATTGGAAAATTACATGACTTTCCAATTATATTGTTCATTTCATATTCATATAGGGCATATACACATACATAAAAATACGCATTCATATGTACATACATATATAACGTTAAACGTATACGTGCTACATGAATGAGGATTTGAGGTTGTACGAATTTAGGCTATCGCTTCAGTCTTAATTGATTTTAAAATTGATATTGAATTCATATTCATTCTTGTTTACAAACATACTCGTTTGTACCTACTATCCCCCAATATTCAGATTTTGAGCTTGTTGATACTACATATTATTGTATATATGTACCAGAATACTCAAACTGCTAATTTATAATTTATAAAAATACTTCACTATATGTACACATATGAAACGGATAAAAGGTGAACCTTTAATTAAATAAATTTGCAATTTTTCAAATAATAACCTATCATACAACGTCCAAACGGAAATAAATTTCAAAAAAATGAACTTGAAATATTGAATATAATGTATGTATGCGCGTAAACTCATACATTCTGAACGGTTTGTTTGAAGCATAAAAAAAAATTATACTGGTTGATAATTTCAATGATAATTTTAAGAATTCTCGAGAATTTCAGCATTTCAGTTTAAAATTATTAAGGACATAAATTATGTAGACTCTTGATTACAACTGTACAAGCTATATATAATTAATTTCAACAGTTTTATCAAGCGTTGTAAATTTTTATAAAAAAGAAAATATTGGCATTAGAATCTTATTCTTATTAGAACATAAACACATGCATGTGTATTTTTAACAGAGGTTTTTAAAGTACAATATGTACGAGTTAATAATTTTATGATTTATTGTCTACTCTACATCATTGTATTTGTCGCTGTAAGTATCTAGTTATTAAAGTATACAATGACAGTTTTACATTTAAAAATGAATACCCTTATTGTATTCTGTGTAACATGATAACTTTGTATTGAATTTTCGAACTTTTAAAAACGTTTGGTTATAATAAAAAATAAAATAAAATAAAAGGAAATAAACAAACTTAAAAAAATATTTTGTATTAGCTACATCTACTAAGTATGCGTAAATGGACATACACCATACACGTTTTCTTATATTTTCTTACACACACCATACACTAAAAATATTTCGTGTTATTAATGTATAGGTTATTATATGTATATTATCGTAGATATACGAATACGATTCATATGACTAAGCACTAACTAAGCATGCATGCATATTTTTTTTTAAAAAACGTACGAGGTATGAGCATGCGAGTACATGTACATGTATCATGTTGCAAAAAGTAAACGTACATTAGTACGTAGACGTATACAATTAAAATATTATTGTTTTCGTTATCAATCAAAACAACAGACGTAATGAAAAACATAAAATGGAGGTAATGAGAGTATAATGACAGGCTTTCAAAGTGAATGTTTGCTTCAAACATTAAAATTTTATTTTGTATGAAATTTTGTATATAAAATACAAATTAACAACGACGATGACATTGAACTTAAAAATTAAATTTAAGAAAATATAAAATAGTTTATTTTCTAGGTTATTTATTACACATGTCATGTGTCTATACATAAACTGTATAGAATTTTTCAGGTTAAGATAATTATTAAATTTCTTTATTTTAATTACATATAATATATAGAGCTGATTTTTTGTTTTTTAGTTTATAGTGCATACGTTTAAAAAATTAAGTACATACGATTATGATAATGTAGAACGCATACATTAACATTGCAATTATTGTTACTTTTTAAATTCATTATATAAACAGAAATGAAAATTAAAAACATAATAAAGAACAGGTAATTATGTATGTGTATAGCGTATCTATTCATATTTTTATATGTATTCATATATAATTTATAAGTACATAATTATACTACTATTATTTTCTAAACTTTTCATTTGATTCTAATTTTTATTTGATTTCAATTTGTTCACAAGGTCTCGAAGATAAACATATCAAATTCAAAAATATAGCACCCACATGAGTTATTTAGTATAACGTATAAACTATATGTATGTAAATTATGGATTTTATTTACTGTTTTCATTTTTATAAAATTAAATTAAAAAAACGTCCAACTGTATGATATGATGTTATCGTGGTCTTCATATCAGCACATACTTATACGTATCTACATATATAATTGATTTACATTAAAGCAAAACAGAAAAACTGTTGATATTTGATATGCTGCTTTTGTTATCTTTTCTTAAGTATTTTTATAAAAACATATAAATAACATTAATGCACACCATAACAAATAATTACACACCATACTTCCCTATGAAGTAGAGTTAAATGAAGTTTTGACAGACTGTTTTTATTGAGTTTTTCATTATTTTTGGTTGAATAAAAATAATTTTCAATTTTGATTTGATATTCAAATACTCCTTATATAACAGCACAACCTTCCATTTCTGTCCATTTCAGCCCATTTCATTGAAGTGATTTCTACTAATTATTTTCTATCATGAACCTACTGTTTATTGTAAAAAATTGATATTCAAATTTTATCAATTCCATATATTAATCAATTGTAGAATTTAAACAAAGATGGGTACGGCTATTCAACTTCATTACACAGCTACTGACTGAAGCAACTTCTACTTCATTACGAATACTTGAAATACCTACTTGAAAGAAAACAAATTTTCTTCACAGTGAAGTTCTGTATCATAATAACTTCTTATAGTGTGTCTGAGTATAAACAATATAAGTATTTTTTTAATATTTATACATATAAAAATAGTATAAGATAATTATTGCGTATCGTCCATATGTACGAGTACGAGTATACTATATATTATAATTCTACAATAGGTATAATTCTTTAGTTGTCTTACTGAATTTATCTTAGAATTTTTTCATTTTCTGTATTTTTTTTCAATAATTTATGTTTTAATGTGTTATATACACCAGTATCAGTATCAGTATATAAATGACGAATAAGCGAAAAGAAGATTTTTGTCAATTTTTAATTTTTTTTAATGTTCTCGCGAATTTTTATGTCCATTTTGATAATTTTTATACATAGTTTTTTTCAAATCAGATAAATATAAATTTGTATATGGCATTCTTGAAATGACCTTAGTAACACATATACGTAATATATGTATATAAATTTATCTTAGTATAAGTATTTTAACATTTATACCTATTTGTGGTGAATATAAGAAGTATTGTATTGAAAAATATATTAAATAAATTAAAAAAAAAAAAACAATTAAGAACGAGTTATGTTAAGTTGAGACAAATCTGATGTTAACCAAGCAAAAAATTTAACAAGAAAATATTTTGTTTAAAAAAACAATAACAAATTCAAATAAATATATAAAATATTCATGTACTGATATACATCTTCAAAAAAGAATAGAAAAACGAACAGGATTATTAAATTGGTTGGAAATTTCCACGATTATAAATTCATGCATTTATATGAATTTAAATAATACTAAAATATATGTACATGCATAAATTATATTTTTAATAAATAAATATGTCTTCATATATGTACGTACATAAATAATAGTATCTATACGCACCCATACGTATATAGATACGAGTTATATTCTGTCGTATTATTATGCTTTTATATTTGATTAATGTTAAATAAATGGACACTTGGCAGTATATTAATTTTATTTGATTTTTTTTTTTCGTTACATCAATTTGTAATCCTTTTGTTGCTTCCATCCTTAATGTCTTTTATACTCACGTCAAGAAAACGAAATTCTACTTATTTATTTTTTTGGTCTTAACAAAGACACTATATAAGTGCACATACATACATACATATAAGTTTCGAGTGTCAATTTTATTTAATTTTTAATACATTTTAAAGTTGAACTACAGCATGATAATAATTATACATATTACTCTCATTCTCATATGTCTGTGTTGAAAATAAAAGTCGTAAAATCGTTGTCATTATCATTATGTTGAAAATTTGACTAATGAATCATTTTGAAATATGAAACTGCAAGTAAAACGAGATTATAATGAGTACACGGAATGCTCGTTTAGTATTGTACTGTCTCGTAGTTGTAAATTTGCAATTCATTTTGAAAAATAAATATATAAGTATATAAAATAACTTAACGAATGAATGTTTTTTGAACTTATGACAATATAAAATCAAAGTTTTGGCAAGGACGATAATATGTATGTAGTTTAGTTAAAATAATTAACACATGACATATTATATATTATAATATGATGTATAATGTGGTATTGATATGATGGTCGCTGAGTTTAATAGATCATTCACTGTGTGCGTGATTAAATTTTTAATTTATTTTCAATCGTAATTTTTAAAACTATACATTACATTTAATTCTTTTCACGAATTCTATAGATTCTTTTGTTTAATTTAATTGTTTGTGACAATAGTAAAATAATATACTTTAAAATTAAAAATAATTTTAGTATATACATTGAATGATTCACTCAAACTCAACTATTGAAATTATTTTAAAAAAAATTTAAATTTAATTTTTAAAAAATAATAGCAAAAAAATTAGGAAAAAAACTTACCCTTATAAAACAAAATGGTAATCCATCTTTATTGTTATTACTGTTGTTGTTAATTTGTTTATCCATTTTATATTTCCGTTGTTAATTTAATTATTTTTTTAATTTCTACGTTTTTATATGTTTTTCACATTTATAATTCAATAGTTATATCATGTGCTGATAGTACGGGTATTAATTATTTATATCTTATATTGTAATGTGTTACATTATATTCGTACATTATAATTAGAATTTTTAGAAATGATGCACTATTCAAAAAACAAAACAAAAATTCTACATACACTTTTCAATTGAAATTTTACTTTTCTCGATTTTTAAATTTTCAGTTACTTCCTCAATACAAACATAAAAAAAACAAGAAAAATGTTTTGTTCAGTTTAATGTATTTTTTTTATTTATACATGATATTTACATGAAATGAATTAGTGATAAATTATTATTTTTCTTTAAATTTTTTTTTGTATACGTGATACGTGATTTCATGAATTATACTTTCATCACTGAGATTAAAACAAAAAAATTCACAACAAAATAAATAGAGATAATCAAACGAAAAAATAAAAATAACAAAAAAAAAACAAGTAATCAAAACGAAGAACTCAAGAAAATTAGTAGTAAAGTTAACTGATAATATGGTAATTATACCATGCACCTTGTCACAAAATATAATTTTTTCAATAAATTTTTATTTTTGCATCTTTTTGTGTGTATGCACGCGCACATTAACTATAGTACATATAACAAAATATAATTATACTTTACGTTTTATTATGTATTGCACATTGCATGCACATTTATTTCGATCATTCGTATATAAGTACGACTACTATGAATATACAAATTATAAAAGAGAATCTGGAAAAAAAGGATAATGGAAAAAAAATTTGTTGTTGTCATGATCTATTAGCTGAATATGTAGTGGTAATAAAGTTTATCTATATGTACGAGGACATATATAAATATAGACATATTTATGTACAGTCGAAATACAAATTTTCGTTATTATTATTATAATTTTTTTATTATAATTATTTTTTTATTATTATTATTATTTGTATTTCTTTTTACTTTGAAATTTAATTTAAATTCAAGCCACATGCATGCATACATATAAAACATGTATACATACATATTATCTATGTTTCAATAATATGAATAGAATACATTACATACACATGTGTGTATATATAAATGAATAGAAAGATACAAATGAAAATATATCGCATTTACATTATAATGTACGAGTATGTACATAGAGTTGATGATGTACCATTAGATTTCACTATGAAAAGCGGAACATTCATTAGTTTTAGAGTTTAGTTCTGTAGTTCTGTGTTGATATGCCTATATACATATGTATTGTATGCGCTTAAATATATACAAAAAAGTACATGTGTTTACGGAAAAAATGTACCCTTATAAGCATGTAACACTAGTATACACATGCATTTACTAAAATAACTAACTAGAAAATTTCATTTTTTATTTGGCCATATGTATAAATGTTATCGAAGAAAAAAATACATGTATTTATATTCGCGTGTATATCGTATGTATGTATTGCGTATATACGAGTATGTATGTAGGTACATGTATTTTTAAAATTTTATTTATACGCATCTGTACTTACATCTATTATATAATTTATTTATTTATGTATACATTTATAAAGTTACAAGTTTGCAATTAGTTCGACAATTTCAATATGCAAGTAAAGTTATAAATTCTCCTTGACAAGTTGATTTGTTTGCGTGTTATTTTTTTTCTATATAATATATACTAGTATGTTTTCATTTTGTTATTGCAGAAAATTATATTTTTTATGAACATACAATACACATATCATTGTATACATGTTTACATATTTATCAAAAGAAATCAACAAAATACACGATAATAAGCATAAAAATAGAAGAAAAATAAATCTAAAATTTTTTATAATAATGTCGTAATAATTTTTATCAAGATATCCGGAACTAATATATACGAGTATATTGACATTATATTATATATGAGTATGTACTTATATAGTAATATCAATAATATGTGAATATATATAAATACATATACAATCACGCCTAAACGTACGTCATTTACATGTATTTACATATAAATGAATTTTATAAATAATCAAGTATGATAATTAGTAAAATGAAAAATATACACAAATACATGTGTGTATGAATGTATACACACATCAGTATGCATATAAATATTATGTATAAAATACGAAATTTTTATGTGAAAGAAAAAAAATATCACGTAAAAATTTGATTAAACGCAATCGAGATATAGAAGCATTGAATGAAAAGTCAAGAATAAAGTATTTGTACTAAATAAAATTAATAAAAAGAAAAAAATACACTCATTTGATGTATTATGTATAAACGCGAATTGTACACATAACATACTATGTAGGAACCTATTTAATTTATTCATTAGATACCTATATAAATACATACATATGTAGATATTTCGAAGAATGTTATATTAATTAAGATATTTTTTTCAAAATATGTTTATTTTCTATACTCATCGTCTTGCATTTTGATTAATTTTTATTAATGAATCTTAAATAGATAGTTTTACGTTTAATTGCGTTTTTTTATTTACGTTTGCTTTTGTTTTAAATGTTTTATTTTATCTTATTTTGTTATTAGATTTGAATATTTTAAAAAATTTTCATTTTATACGAGATTTTATCAATTTCGCTTTTATTATCAAATATTTTCATGTATTACATTTATGTTTACTGTACTGTGTACACATATGTAGTATGTCCGTATATATAGTACATTATGTACTACATAGACCACATCAACTTTTATAACTCGTAAAGTGCCAGTGAAAATAATTACAAGTAAAAAATAGAAAAAAAAATATAATTAATAATAAAAATAATGCTATTTTTTCACTGAACTGGAATTTAATTTCACTTGTTCCACTTTAAAATATGTATTTTTCTTATTTTATTTTTATTTATTTTTAATTTTTTTGAAAATTTTCTTTCTTTTCTCTTTTTTTATCTTAAAAAATATTCTGTGATACACACAGTCTACATGTCGGACAACAATATAACGAAACGACGACAGAAAGTCACAGAAACTTTAGGAAAAGTGAATTCACATTGAATGTTGAATTAAATATCATTCATCATAATTTTTCATCATTTGAACGATACAACATCATCAACATCAACGACAAATCGATGTATGGAGTATGGAGTTAAAAAGGAGTATGTAATGTTGTCTCCCATAGATGTGATGTACAAACATGTGTGGATATGAATAACTAGATACTCGTATATAAATAATAGCTCTCGCATAATCATCTCGCATTTATGAAAAAATATACATATAATTTATACAATACATACAATTACGAGTATAGATGACATTATGTATGTACATATTTATATAAATATTCCGAAATATGTATAGGTATATTTTGAAAAAAACAAACAAGACAAATTTTAAAACAAAATATACAATGAAATATATGTATATAATATATAAACGAGTAAAATGTATCTTTACTTCGTTACACTATTACAATTTACAATTGAGCACAATATGAAAAATCGAAAAAAAAATTTAAAAAAAATTTTTATTGCCTGTTATGGTTGTTACACATTGTAATTCTTCACTATATTGATTTCGTCTTTATTTCTTTATCGTTAGTATATACAGCCTGTACCTAAAAATTGATTTATCCGTATTATTGCAATTCATCTGTATGATGTGATGCTGTATACATCGAAACGAAACGTTAACTAAGTATGCACGTAGTGAACAATAATCGAATTATAATAACGAAAAAAAAAGCCATAATTTCGATAGAAAAACACTAAAACGTTGTAGTGATGCTGATGATATACAAGAAGTGATCAATGAAATTTCTGCTTGTTAGTTTATGGACGTGGATCATGAACGTATTGTTCAAGTTTTTGGTTGAAATTAAAATGGTTATGGGTACATCGTCCATCGGTCCATCGTCAACATCACGGTATGATCAACATTTAGCAGAGCACCAATATCATCAAAATGATTGCTCGATGCTCGTTATAAATGTTGTTCATACTTTCCTATATACATAAATACAACACAACTATAGTATGTTATATGATGCATTGGATATATATGAATAGTATGTATGTATAGTATGTTTAGATACATTTGTGGTGATTACATGATGATGCCGCGATGATGATAATGTCGATAATCAAGGTGATCAAGCAGCACATATTATTTAAATTTTGTTTTTTATATTGTTATGTACAGATATGCATATAAAACATTATATATGTATATTTATGTATGTACATACAAATTTTTTTATTTTTATTGTATTATGTATATTGAATTGACTATCCTATCCATCCTCTTTTTATTTATATCCATATTATCATAATTACGATGCAACAACAGACCAGAAAAATCTTGTGCATGCTCATCTCATACATTATTAAATCAACACACTACATTCATTAAAATATATCTACCCGGGATGTACCATATACATAATGTCATATTACCTATTCGTTTTCATATCCATATACACAAACATATTACATATATATTTATATACTATGTATATATAAATAAATATTTATACATATAATATAATACATTATGTACATATATAAATATATTTATATACTATCTATATATATCACTCAATATAATCCATCATCATTATCACAATTATATTTTATTGCATACACCTATATATAAGAGAATATGTATATGCAAACAACACATATTATTAGCAGCAATATACACTTTTCCAAATAACAAACAAATACCAATGTGATATTATTTATGCATGCATGCATACATGCAACATTATTATTTTTTAATTCCACTAATTTTTTATAGGTTCAAAAAAAATAATAATAATAAATAAGAAAACGGAAAAAAATTGAAATTGTTGAAAATTTCTCCAATCAAATCGTAATTTAGTTTAGATTCGAAACGAAAATAAGAAAAAAACTAACATGTTAAAATCAAATATTTTATTTCACTTTTGATTGTATTCTCCTTGATGTTGTTTTTGTTGCTGTTTTCATTTAGTTCTGTTTTGTGTTCATATTGTATACCTATAGATATATGTATAGCTAGTCGAAGCTATATCAACATAAAAATATACCTATATATAGTATATTGGATACATGCATAATTTATTTTTCATCTTTATACTCTTCATATACACTTACATACTCGTAAATACTGCATATCTTATATTATGTACATATAAATTGATACCACCCATAGAAAATATCTGAGATCTGTGTGATGGATATTTTATTGATTTTTTATTTAAGTAAATTTTTTTTATTGTTTATTTTCATTAATTTTTTGTTCATATTTTTATATTTTTATTTTCACTTCTGAGTGTTATTATTTCATGAATTATTGATTACCTTCTGTGTATAGCAAAAAAAAAAAAAAAATTATGATAACGATGATGATGATGATGAGAATGAGTTGAACTTAACGTGGACCTGGACATCCCAACATATCACATCAGTACTATCAAGTATCAGTATCAGTAATTTCGTGTAAAAAATCTGTGCATGTCAGTATTGACCTATTCTCATAAGTGGATCGCATCGCATATCATACATTTTGATAGGTATATGTATTTTTGAATATGTATGTGATGCAGTTGCCGTAATGTAGGTAGAATGCACGTGTGGCAAGTGCAAGGAATGTTTTTTGAATTTTTTTAAAAAAAATTAATTGTTGTTCGTCATCTCTTATCCATCATAAAAATTGAATTTATAATTTAGTGGTCTTATAGTATTAATATGTATGCACATATCTATCTCCACATGTAATATATTTTATTGATATTTACCTAGTTTTTAAATTTAGTCCGAGCAATAACAATTTTCTTGGTGTAAAAGAAAAACTGGTCCTTCAATTTTCATATAGAAATTTTTCTATAAATTCAACTTTTACTTGCAGCTTATTCACATATACAGATATACATTGGAGATATGTTTATATACATATATGTGAATTGATGTTGTATGTAAATGGTATATATGTACATACATATTTACTTATTTTTGTTTTTATAAAAATTTTTTTCTTATTATGAAATTGCTCTATGCAGTTTTTATAAATACATATACTCGTAATGTGTGTGTAAATATTTGAAATTTATTATTTCTTCTTCTTGTTTTCGATGTTTTTTTTTAATTCTTGGATTTAAACTTTCAACGAAATGAAAATATGAATTTAAGGTCAGTATATGAATAGAAAAGAAAATTAAAACGATAATAAAATAACAAAAACAAGATGTATGTATGTGATGTGTACATAAATATCACAACTATTTTTCAATAAAAAATAGTGATGCACATGTAGAAGTAATCATTAAATCATTCATTTAATGCACAAACTTTGACCAGCCAACCGAAGTTTACTATAAAGTTTTAAAAATATGTATGTGTACTCACATCAAATTGCAGTTTAATTTTTGTACACATTCAATTTTGTATTTTTATGCTTATTAAAATGTTATACTGTTCATACATGTATTTGTACATTGTATTGCATTTTTAGATTTATTATATTATTATAGATTTTAGATGCATTTTCGGAGTAATTTTCATTTCATTCATTTTATCATTTTAAAATCGTTTTGTATTTACAAACAAATACATTTTTTAATTTGAAAAAAAAAAAAAAATACATACGTGAGAAGAAAAATATGTTAATAAAAATTATATGTTAAATTGTATGCATGTATGATTTTATTTGATTGTATATCATGAACATTTTTTGTAAAATTTATAAGTAATTCTCGTTTAACTTAAATTAGCATAATATCTAATTGATGAATTCTTTATATGCATATGAAAATATGTAAGTAGGTATTAAGATTTACATCTTTAGAATGTAAATAAATCATATATATTTTACTTTTATTATATTTTAAATTTCTTTAATTACCAAATTATAGTTTAATTATAAATAATATTAAGAACGTAATCATTTAACTTTTACAACCTGATCTATTAGAAATAATTATTGATTTTGTTTTCGTAAAATACCTACTCATCGAAATGCGACGTTTATTTTAATAAAAATAACAAATGACGTGAACAGATTTGTAAATCTAATGAATAATACATAATACTTAGATACATATGACAACAGAAAAATATACAAATATAAATGCTTTCATATTTTTCTATGACATGTATATTTACGCATGTATAGTTTTTTACTTGTTCAATATAATACGCAAATAACCAAATTATCAATGGATTAAATTTTTAATGATTACTGAAACGAGTTTCTAAAATTATTTTTCTGCTACATACGTAAGTATTTTATTCAATTTTAATTTGTATACAGACACATGTATGTTGTATGCAGTATGTATGTACATACGTATCTATAAAATTATTTTGAAATACATATATGTACATTATATAGCTCTATAGCCATTAAATAGTAATTTACATAATTGAGATGTTATTATTTTAGAACATTACTGAAATTTGTTTTTAAAGATTTCGAAAATATTATAATTGTATTTCATAAAACTTGGTAAAAATTTAAGTCGAAAATTCTAGTAAACCATAAATTATGTTCAATTAAAAAAAGTCAGTATGCAAATTATTTTTAAAATTACAAACTGTATATGAAAATTTAAATGAAAAATTTTAAGAAAATTAAATTAATTTAATTCCATTTATGTATACCCACATTCCAATATACTAAAAATTAAATACCTATCTGTTTACAATACTAATTCATTAATGTGAATAACAATTAAATTAAAAACAAATTATACATAATATGTTATAAATCATGTAAAATAAATCTTTGAATCAGTCCTTAAACATTTTTTAATTTACTTATACTCCGAATAGCATATAAATTTGTATTGTAAAATTTTCTTATCGCATTATATGCCTGTAATATAATATTCCCATAAGTCTATCTTTATGGCATATCCTCATAATTATTATCATAATTACCACTATTGATAATTAATCGATATAATTCATACATAAGGTGTATCTACGTAAAACGAAACGTATGTATATACACAAATATACATTATGTATGCATCTATGTATATGTGTAAAATAAAAAGGAAGGATATTATAAATAAATGCACGTGCAGTCATGAATTTTATGTTATAATACTTATAAATACTTGTATGAATAAAATTGATTCATTCTCATAAAATCACTAAATTTTCCTCTATAAACAACAAACTTATATCTCGTCGCAAATAGTAGAATACTCGTATTGTAGGTGAAAAAAAAAACTTTTCAGATTCTGTGGTATGTATCTTGTTTTTCCTTTTAATTTTTTTAATTATTTTTATTTATTCGTTTTTTTTGCTTCAGCAAGGCACATGTAGTTACAGATATAAATAACTTATTTTTTATATTTTTTTATTAAATTTATTTTTCTTTTATTTTCCCTTTTAAACTTTTTACATGTAAGTATGTAGTCAAGTTTATACTTATAAAGTTTTTTTTTTTTTTTTTAAATGTTAACATTACACCACTTACATTATTTCAATCTAGTAGTGCATTACATTGTATGCAATGTATGCATCAAATCATGCAAGTACTTACAAACATATAAGTAAATGGATTGGTAAATTTTGTTAAAATTTTTCTACATTCGTATCCTATTTGTTTTTGCAACGAGGACGAGGTACTTTATGCAAACAATGAAATTTTCTTTTAAACAAACGAATTTTTGTTGTTACAAAAAAAAAAAAATCACAAATGAAAATTTCTAAAAAAAAATTAGTAAAAAAACCTTTTGAAAAAATTCATGCGCGATTATGAAAAATTCAAAATTTCTCATTATTATAATATTAAATCTAATAATTCAAGACACTTTATGATTTTATTTTTCAATTATAAATTAAAAAAAAAAAAAATCAGAAAAAAAAAACAAATTTTTACTTTTCTTTTTAATGTCGAGAATAGATCAACATCAACGTCGAAACAAAAACTACTAAAAAAACTGAACAATTTTCAATATAATTTTCTCAGATTTAAAGTTGTTACAATCATGATGATTGAATTGAACGATACATAGGTGTACAAAAAATATCGGTATAGGTATTATCTGTAGCTGTACTGTACTGAAACTGACTGTTGGTTGACTTGACTGAATATGTTCTCTCTTTCGTAGATTGTACAGTATGTAGAATTATTTTATAATATTTTATAATATACATATGTTATGTATGTATTCATAGGAGTATATATAATATACATACGAGTTTATATATTTATATTTCATATATAGTCAAAGTAAAACAAATATTCATACATCTACATACTGTATTAACATATCTAAAAATTATATACGTACTCGTATGTATCTATCTGGTATTTAGTATTTAGTATTTACACAGTTTTGTACGTATGAAAATTATATCGAATGAAAATTTTCTACACATAATGTATGTATGTCTATATGTTTTTTGTGTACATATATTATTTATAAAAGACATCATATACTCGTATAGTACGTAAAGACTGTACAGAATATGTACATATATATAAGAGTGTATAATGTAAAAATGTAAGGTATAAGTAGTGTAGACCTGTGTGTAGATTGTATAGTGTATAGTGTAGCTTTTTTTAGTAAAAAAATTTAAAGTTGTAATGAATTTTTGGTGTTGTAATAAATATATGTACACCTAAACCAAACGTTAACCCAACAATATAATATATATAATAAACTATAAACTATAATTCTAATTCAATCTTATACGAATTATACGTACATACATATATACCATTACTGCATAACCACTTCTAAGTTTATTTTAAATACGATAACTACATATACACATGCATAAACATAATATAACACATAACACATAACACCATTAACTAACTGACTTCTTATACACGACGGCACGGCATTCAGGTAAATGAGTCTATGGTACTGGTACACAGTCCACAATATGATTCGTTATGTTTACATACATACAGATATACGTAAATACATATTATGTTCATATATTATATTTTAGCGTAGGTTGAGTTCAATTATTTTTTAAGTATATGTACTATGTAAACACATACTTGTATACATACTTACGTGCATACATGATACATAGTACATATTCTATAAGCTAGGCTATTAAGTATAGATACAACAAATAAATTTAGTACACCTCGTATGTTACCTGTGCTATTATGTAGTCAGCATTGTACAAGTTTTATAGGTACTATTAAAGTACGAGACGATAATAAGTTTAAAATAATAATAATAATAATAATAATAATAAAAAAATACATACATATTGCATACACACGCACTCATATGTGCGCATAGTATTTATTATATGGTATATAGATAGTTTTTTTGTGTAATTTGGTGCTACATATATATTTACAACATCTTATTACAACATATAACACACTAAATACCTCAATAATAAATTATAAACAGATGTTGTTTTATATGAACTTATACTTGAATTCTGTAACTTAAAACATATAAAAAAATGAAAATACAACAAATTTATGCATAATAATTATTGTGTGTAGCATAAGTCAGTTGTAATATGTAATGTATGTAAATATATTATTACGTATACCTATAGAATTATTTATACAGTCAGTCATGTATTTAATTATAAATTTAACAAATATTACACCCATGCTCGTCCTCGCACATTCATCCATATATTTATTAATGTATGTATAGATGTATCAAATTTTGTAATTTACACTATTTCTTATATTTTGAGAAAGAAGAAATCATCTACATACTATAGTAAGTAACCAAACCTATTAAGTACATCCAAACACTTAGTACCTCATAAATTTTATGCATAAATAACAAATTTTTAATTTATTTTTATGGATATTTTGCACTCGATATTTTATTTTTAGGTACTTTATTGCACCCATAAATAGGTATAGTAATCTCAATCTCATACCTCATACATAACCATCTAATTTTTTTTTTTTTTATTAAAAAGTAATGCAATTTAACACAATAATTAATTGAAAATGTTTAGACTGCAAGGACACAAATAGAATTTCAATAACCTTTTCTGGCAAATGTTTTGGAAAATCAACAATGTTCTAAAAATCTCTAACTCTTTTCTGACTCTTCTTTCTCTCTTTCTTTCTTTCTCTAACTCTGACTGTATCTCTGTACTTTCCAATTAAGTATTTTGGCAGCATTTTCTGGTACGTTGTTTTCCTATCTAAAATGCGATTTACTTTTTAGTCTTATGATGTTAAAAAAGTTTTAAAATTTTCGACTGTAGAATAAATTCTAATATTAGTACCACAGATTAGATAACATTTTTTACAATTCTAAAAACAAATACTTAGAATTTAAGAACTAGACTGATGATACTCAGTTATTGACTTAAATAATTAGAACATTTTTTTAGGACAGTCTTTATTTTTGGACATTAGTGTACATCTATTTGGTATGTACTTACTTATGTTCACATTTAATTTTTTTATCTATTTTTTATATTTTGTAGTTTGTATGTACATCATATAGACATTATATGTTATGTTCATAATTTTGGAAACAAATAATTTTATAAAATATTTTTTCTTTTTTTTTTTAAATTCTGATAAGAAAATGAAAAATTTCTTTTTTTTTACTTTGGTATAAATAAGATAAGAAAAAATATTTCTTGCTTATAGGAAAATTGTTTCAACATAAAATTGTTTTCATTTTCGTTGTTTTTTTTTTATAAAACACTAAAAATTTATGATTTGAAAACTCTTAGTTTTTTTGATAAATGTATCTTATGTACTCATTTATAGTAATATTTTTAATGCGTAATTCACAAAAAAAAAACAAAAAAAAATCACATATTAATAGACATCATATCATATACATTTTTAAAAATTAATTGAATTCTATAAAAGTAAAAATTAATAAAATTATTATGAAGTTAACAATTGCATACTTGAAAAAATAAATAAATACATAAATATCAAATGACTAATTGTAGAAAAATTTCTAAGGTCGATTTGATGTATGCGATAATAATAATTATTGAGTTTGTAAGGTGTGGACACGTGCATCATCCACATAAATAAATAGATAAAAGCTTAATAATTAATTAAATAAACAATTGGTAATTTGCATAAATAACAATTATTGAATTATTATAATTTATATTAATTATTGTTTTATAATAAATATTACTAGTATGACAGTGCATCAATTCTTGTATTCTTTATATAAAAGTACTATTTGTAGATATCTCTACATAATAATGTACATACATACATACATATATGATTCATCTAGTGATACAACAATGCTGTATCGAAACATAACTTCTGTAATTGATATTTCTATATTGGTGACAAAAAACGCTAGTAGTAATTATTATCAATAAAAAAATTGACACGAATATACACTGACTGCGATAGAATTATCAATCGATAAAGTACGTGTATAAGGCTCATTTTCAGAATGATTATTGGCTCAAATAAAGATTTGCAAAAATTATTGCACAGAAGAAATTTCATTTCTATAAAAATTAATTAAAAATGTCAGATTTAAAATTCACCTTGCAAGTTATTTTCTTATTCTTAATTGCACTCCTGCAGAACTTCTGTCAAACTTTTCTTCTAGTAGAACGATCATATACAGAACATTACTAGAATAAACTAAAAGGTAATTTAAAAATTTGAAAATTTTTCAAAAAATCGAATAAAATATGATGAAATTCATTAACAGATAAAAAATAATGTATCGATTTTCTTCTAAAAATAATGGATTAATAAACAATTTCCATCAATAAACATTCAATTACATATTTTTATTTAGATTTTCTTATTATTTCATTTTTTTTTTTAAATTAAAGTTCCAATTTTTTTACATTCGTCTCTCATATTATTTATAATTATTTTTCTAGTTATTGTTGTATAATTTTTGTTGCTATTATTGTAAAAATATCAAAATACATTAAATCATAACTTGATTTTTCTTGTTTTTTTTTCTTTTTATTATTATAAATTTTTCTTTTAATTAATTAATAAAATATCTGTAGACATTTTTATTATTTATATTTTTTTATTTTAATTTTAATTATTAGTATATTCGTACATAAATAAAATTTCGTTCACATTCATTTATAAAAAGATACACATGTATATATATTTCTGAACTATATTTGTTCTTATAAATTTAAAGTAATTAAAACGAAATTGATAAAAACAATTAAAAAAAAATTGAAGTAAACTTTAATGCAGTACTACAGTAGAATTTTAATTAAATTTTTCTCTTAACATTTGCTTCGGTTCGGATACATACATTTTTTTTAAAAATATTCAAAATTTATTATCATTTTTCAAAAGCAAAAATGTTTTAATTTAATATAATTTACAAACTTTTTTATTTAATTTAGTGGCAGTAATTAAGCGGAAAATATGAATAATTATATGATAATTTTTTATGTAACATATTATGTGTAGAAAGAATAAAATAATATAATATATATTTATATAAATTTGTATTCAGTATATTGTGTTGTATGTAGTATATTCTTTACGGTTTTTGTTAACATTTTACGTGTATTAATTTATATAATGCGATACGAAAAAATATATTTATGTGTAATACTCGTATAAACGATTAAAATCATTCATAAAATGTATGTAAATATGTACATATATTAAAATTCCACTGTTCTATATTATTCTAATAATACACTAATAATTATGTATGCATATGTATAGATGTTAAACAGTCATTTAAAAATATACTTTTTGTATATTATTTTGTAATGCATAATATATGTAGATTGTATGTAAGTATTTAAGGCAAAATTTCCCTAAAATTTATTTATTTATTTATTTATTATTTATAAATTCTTATCATTAAGCAATAATAATTAATAGTGCTAACATTTACTTATTTTCTTTACTTTATTTAATTAAATTTTCATTTGTTTTAGTCTTTGAATATTACATTTGATAACAATTCGAACTAATATTCCATTGTAATAGATATAAAATATGATAAATTTAAACAAACTTAAATATAAAAAAAATAATTGATCTAACAAAATGAAGACAAAAATTTATATGTATAAAAATTTAAATATGTATGTTATATATTTCTGGTGAATTAATTAATTGCACAAAATATATGACTATATAAAATTAAATATTCAGGGTAATTGATATACACAATAATAATTATTGTTCTTTGCTGTATAAAATTATATGAATTACATAATATTTTGAAATGTATTTAATATGCATTCTTTGATAATGTATTATTTGAAGACATAACGTTAATTTTCGGTATTACAATAATTTCAGTTTTAAATAATTAATACATAATTTTAATTTTATTTTACTTATACATATAAACTTTTAACTAAAAAGCTGAAAATTTTCTTCAATGTATTTTATTTTTTTAACAGCTTGCAATAATGGCACTGGGAAAAAAGTTAACATTGAAAAATGATTTTTTGGAAAAATTTAAATAACAAGAAGTTGAACCCTTTCAGTTGGAAATGTAGCACTTAGCGCATACATTTTATACTAATAATCGACTAATTCTTTGACTTTTAAAATGCTATGTTGTGTTGTGGAGCGTGATTCGCAATATTTTATGAATAAGCCATTTGACTGTCTGATGAATCCAATTATTGTCATCTACTTTCAATTTATTTTTGTTATACCAATTGAAAATTTTCGATAATTCTGAACGACAATGTAATTTTGTATCTTATCAAATTTCTGATATATTTTCTAAATAAGCCATTTTTAGAATGCTTTTAATTCTTCTTTTTATTTTATTTATATAATTTTTACTATAATAGATATTTATCTTAAAATTAATTATAAAATGAAATATATATTTTATAAAAAAGAATTCATGCATGAAAAACAAAAAAAAAAAAACAAACCCATCAAAAAAGAACTAAAACAAAAAAAAAATTGAATAAAAAATATATTTAAATAAATAAATTTAAACAACACTTGCATACTATCATTTCTCAAAAGACAAACAAGATTTAAAAAATGTATTTATAATTCAATTAACAAATGTTCAAAAAGAATAGCAAATATTCATGTAGTCTTATAGGAATATCATTTTCAAAAAATTAAAATAAAAAATTAAGAAAATAAAACAATTTAATAGACAGGTAAAATTTTTTTATATAAATTATACTATATAATAGATAATAGTATGTAATTTTCAATATAGTAGGTAGAAGTTATACATTAAAAGTAAAATTCTACAAAATAAATTTTCTAAAGTAAAAATAGTATGTGTTATATACCAATTACCAACACGCGATTTTCCAATTTTGTAATGTTTTTATCATGCGGTTATCAGAAATGTAATTCTCAGCCTTATTCTGGTTGTCATGTGACTCGACTAGCAGTCGTCAGTTGCTGTCTCACCTCACCTTAAATTTGGTATTCTTGTTGTCATGTGAAACGAGTGTGAGGAACATGTGAAATTGGAACAAATTCTATGTTGACATACGGGTTATGGTTATAATTTTTTTATTGATATTTTTACATTCATTGAGAATTTTAATTATCATTACAATTATTCAAAAAGTTTTTTTAAAAAAGGAAAATTAATTTAAAAAAAAAAAAATAGCTAAAATCCATCATTTCTTCAAATTGTTTTTTAGTTGTAATTTTTACACTAAAAATATCGAAAATATAATTATTTTTATTTAAATTGTATTAAATTATAATTTTTCTATAAAATTATTGATATATTATGCTTTATTTTCCTTTTTTTTTGCTTGTATCTTGATTTCCTTTTATTAGTCACTTCTTAAAACGAATCGACTAAAAATCTCACTTCACTTGTCACTTTACTTGTCACTTACGACAACAAGAATGCGACAAATGTCGGTGCTGCCGACAAATGTCACCTCACACGACAACGAGAATACCATTTCCAAGTCGTTTCGTCATTTGTCACTTCACTCGACAACGAGAATAAGGCCGTCTATTTAGTGTATGGTAGTGTTATACTGCTAGCTGCAGTACAATGTTACGATATTTATGAAATTGTGATAGTCACCGGATGATTTGATATTTTTCATGAGATCTTTATGCAGATCGAGTGATAACTTACCGATAAAATTCATTTTAAAATTTTCGATATAGGCAAAAATCCCCCGCAAAGCATAAACTCGTGAAAAAATTTGTGCTGTAATATGATTGATGATGACTCTATTGTCAAAAATTGATAAGATTGAAACAAGCGATTGAAAAATCAAAAAAAAAAAAAAACAAAATTACAAGGTGTAAGTGTAACACACGCCAAATTTTGAAAAAATAAAATTCATAATCTAAAGAAACAAAATGATAAATAACTAACGAATCCTTATCTTTATTTTTATCACTAACGTATTTTTTACTTATATCCCTTTTCTTAAATAAAAAAGATAAATATTTTAAAATTATTAAAAAGGATAAATTTTTTTTAAATCGTTTTTTTAATATATTGTTTCCTTTGTTGAATTTTATTTATCTTATATATTTTATATGTATATATATATGTTTGTATGTAATATAGTAATAACGCTTAATATATTATTTTTGTATATGTATGTATGTATATGTATATGTATGTATATATATGTAATAATATAAAATATGTAGTACTACATGTTTGAGTGTGTATTATATATTTTTATATCTAGTATATTTGAAAATAATTTTGTTTTTTTTTTTTATTCGCAATCTTCAATTCATTTATAACAATTTATTTATATGTATTTTTTTAATGTGTAATATGATAATATTATTTTATATAATATTATATAGTATATAATATATTTATTACATACATACATTTTATTTCAATGAATATTTCATATATATACATATACATATATGAAATACAGTATATATTTTGTATATAATAAATTTAGTCTAAATATGCATTTTTCTGTTGCTAAAATTTTTCATTATTCTTTACATAAAATTAAAAAATTATATTGTATTATGAATATGTTTATGTATATAATATTTACTATATAATTTATAAAGTAATATGCATGTAAATTTAGATTATTCATATAGTTTGCATTATTTTTCAGTATTTATATAGTATGTAATAATGTATTCATCTAATTAAAATATTTACGTAAATATATGTATATTCTTAAAAATTGGATCTCAATATAACATACAGCTACATAAAATATTGATAAATATTATATTGTGTATTTTTTAAATATTTTAAAATAAAGTTTATACATATAACAGATTTGAAACATATTTTTTTTTAGATTAAAACTTAAAAACCAAAAAATTTAAAAGTTTTATTTTTTTAAAATTATATTAAAAATATAGGAAATTTTTACGTTTTTCCAGTCATATTTTAATTTTTTTCTAAATCCAAATCTTGTAGTGTGTTTTGAGATTAAAACTTCTCTTGAAATACATAATAGATACGTTAATTTTCTTATACTGTATATTCTACACTGCTACTACTACAAAATTGGATTTTTCTTCACTTGCGTTAATTTGCTGCATTTTAAACTGAAAGAAAAATAAAATACAAGCGAAATTTAATCAAATTGGAATCAAAATTTATCACCAAAACAATTAAATTTCTGATTAAAAATTGAAATTAAAAAAGTTCTGATACAATATTGTCTCCATTTATGATACAATACTGTCTCCCTTTAAGCTATGACTTTGAATAATATATTAGTTTATATTCCAAAATAATATGCATTTTGGATTACAGAATGCATAAAATGTGCAGAGGAATTTAACGCTCGGAATGAGAATGATTCTCATAATGAATGTAATACAGATTAAGGAGATAATACTGTATTTAATTTAATTTTTTTTTGTGTCCTTACCTTGATCAAAACAACTTGGATTTATGTAACTAATCAAATCCTGATCAGACATTGTTGTTATTTCCTGAGGAATGGTTGTTGTCGTTGATGATTGTGTTGCATTGGTTTGATTTAAATTGACAGACTGTGAAAGATTTGATAACTGTTCGACAGTTCCATCAATTTTAGATTTTTCTAATGTTGTACGCGCCAATGAAACAGTTTGTAGTAGAGATTCCTGATTTCCAGAAGATCTTAAATTAAAAATGAATTCAATTCGGTAAATTTTACATTTTTCTATTCCGTGTGTTGATATTGAAGATTAATCAACAAATACTTACGTTACTGATGATGTCTTCTGGAGATTATGAAGATATTCATTTTGATCGATCGCAGGCCTTGATACATTTTGATTCAACAATAAATTTTCCAATCGAACTGATGATAAAGAATTCTGATGACTGGTTATAACATTTTGATCATTAAAATGTGAAAGATGTCGAGACATTGCCGATGATGGGGGTTGAGTAGTCGGCATAATTTCCAGTCTTGTTTGCGAACATGTGGTTGAGTTCGAACATGGTGGTTCGGTTCCCGTAAGTACTGGTGATGAAGCTGAGGTAGACTGTGACGGATTCGATGGAATATTATTCAATATTTGTGAAACTGTTGATTGCGAGTCATTCAAAATGGGCGTTGAATTTAATGACATCAAGGCATTCAAAGTCGATTCAGTACTTATAGCTCCTCTCTCCTGGTTTGTTATAAAATCAGCAGCTGCCTTTAAAATCATATTATTTACGGTAACTTCCGACGGATTTTTATGTGAGTTATCCATTTGATTTGACGGTGGGTGGGAATTCATCATAATATTATTGAGAATATTTTCTTGTGTATTCTGTGAAGCAGCAGCTGCTAAAGTCATCTCATTTAAAATTGTATTCGCCATGGTTACCGTATTAACAATCAAATTACTCGGATCTGAGCTCGATGAGCACATCATGCTAGGCGAAACTGTTGGATTTAGAATCAGTTCTGAAGTAATATGATCTGCAGATGCAGTATTCGATGCTTGTGGCTGTATCATTTGCATGTTTGCAGACTGAATTGATGCAGCTGGTTCCGAGTTTAAAATAATGTCTTGAGTTATTGGCGAATGAATGCTAGCTGATGAAGATGAATTGGAAGACGGACTACATACTGCATTTGGAGAATCACTTGGTGGCATACTCATAATTTGATTAACATTTGTCGATGGACTGCCATTCGATAAAATGCTTTGAGGAAATGTTTGTTCGATGTTGGCAGACGCTGCCGCTGACATCATACTCAGACTACCCATTGACGGTGGTTGTGAAAAAATACCATTCGAGTTTGGATTGTTGGTGGGAGCATTTATGAAAAGAGGGTTCACAGTTCCAGTATCTACAACATTCGGTTTCAATTCAGTCATAGTCGCATCCAAACTTGACAAAAATTTATTGACTGTCTGTTGATCTTGTGCTGCCTGTACTGCTTGTACTGCCTGTGCTGCTTGTACTGCGTGTGCTGCTTGTGCAACAGCCGCGGCTGAAAAAATATGTGATTGCATCTGTGATTTCAATTGTTCTTGCTTAACAGAATGCATATCGACTACAGATCTATTTGTTGGAAAATTCGACATATTACTTGCATCATTTAACATGGACATCGAATGCATATCAATAATATCAATGCTTTGCTTTCTAATATGTTGTTGTATCGGATTTGTTGACGATACATTAACAGCAGAGGCAGCAACGGCAGTATCATTTTGGACTTGTGCAGAGAATTGATCTAATGGTGAATCTGTTTGCATTGCATCTGGCATAGAACTTTGTGAATTATCATCCATAATTTCAGTTTTCAGTCCAATTGGTGATAATTGTTCAGCAGCATTGATTGCATTTGTAGCAGCCGTTATCATCGTTGAATTAGATATTGACGGTCTTCGTCCGACACTAAGGGGCAATGATGCTGGAGGTGGCATCATACCAGAATCAATTTCATGTTTCGGTTCCATCGGTACATTCGGCCCCCAAAGCACCACTGACGATGGAGCTGTATTATCCGTGAACCGCGAATCTACAAAGATAAAATAACATCAATCTCATACGAAATGATAACTTTTCTTTTTTGTATAATTTATTCATAAATATATGTATGTATGTATATAGTATATATAATATAATATAAATATCTAATAAATAATTAAATTACTAAGAATTTAAACTTAAAACTAACAGAATTAAATATAAGTTGTATATACAGATACAGAAAAAACAAATAAAAATTTCATTTTCACGTCCCATTTTCCTGAAATATAAAAAGAAAAGAAAAAAAAAATGTTTTTTTTTTGCAAAATAATTTGATCTCATCAGCCAAATTTTACGTACAATCAAAATAAAAAATAAATTTCAAAAAATTTATATATGTATATATTTTATTGCAGTATTTGAGATGACGAAATTTTCATATTTTTAAAAATTTATAATTAAACTTTTGATCTAGTATTTGGGTGATGAGATAGATCACTTTGAATTTTCGTCTTTTGACTATTTTTTTCTCTTTATGTATTTCTTATACACTAAAAAAACATAACAATGCTTACATTTCATATAACATTCAAAACATTTTTCGTTTTACTCTCAATACTAACATTCAGGCGTATTTTTCTCATTTAATCATTCATTCATCCATTCATTATTTTCGATTGAATTTAAAAAAATAAGAATTCATTCACTTACACATACACTTATTATATAAAAATAAAAATAAAAGATTTAAATTATTATAAAGAAGAAGTAAGATGGCAAACATTTTTAGTTAACACTTTTATAATTTCAGTTCCAATGAATTATGTTTTTCGAATCTTCATTTATTTGATAGACGTAAACAAATATGAGTACAAACAGTGCTGCGAAATAGCTTTAGAATGAACATAATATTCCTTAAAACAACAATAATTTGTATTAACATTTTTTCATATTTAAATTTATTCTACACGTCTTTTATTCTTGAGGTAGCAACACACGAAAAAAAAAAATAGAAGAAAACTATAAGTACGTAAATTTTTAAAAATTTCAAATCTAATATTAAAGATATTATAAAGTAAATTCATAATATATCATGGATAATCCCACTGGATATAGCAAAATTGAAATATGTACATAATTTTGTAATACGTATTAAAAAAAAAATCATTCATTAATTGTAAAGAAAAATTTTTAAATTATTCAAATAACTTAAAAAATAAATAAAATCGAAACATTGTTCTCAAACTCCTGTTTTAATTTTAATAAATTAACACAAATAATGTCAATATAAATTCACAATATGGTTTTATAAACTGTGATAATACATAGCTTAATTGCAAATTATATTTCATAAACTATGTTCCGGAATTATTATTATTATTATTATTTATTATGGGTGTGAGGTCAGTAAACTGCCTCACCCCCGCCCACACTATGTTCCGGAATCTAAAATCCGTATGGCGTTGGTAATGTAGTATGAACTATCAAACATTTTGTTTGAACGTTAACTTTACATTGAAACATTTTTAACATTGAAACTGAAATTAAGTAATGTACTTTCATTAACACCTGAAACATAAATGATAAGTAGTGCTAGTGATATGTAGCTAGCATAAAAATTTCCATTAAGCTTAATATTATCTTCAAATAAAAATAACATTACGGTGTATAATTGATATAATTTAAAATAAAATGAATTTTTAGTAATGCTATCAATTTTCTATACTATACACAATCACTAATACCACATGCATATCTCAGGTATAACAAAATTAAGATCTATTTAGTAAAAATTTGAAAATTATTATTGTTTTTTAACAAATTAAATTTTAAGTTTAAATTTAATGTGCGTTTCAAGTTAATTTTGTGCAAAAATAAACTCATATACCTATGTGTGATGTGTATATTATAATCTTGTTGTAACTATATCATTACTATTATCATCATTATCATTCATACAGTTATTCAAAGTGATCAAAAAAAAAAAAATGTTTCTTTTTTTGCTTATATGTATATTATTTTAGATAAAATAAACTTAAATTAGATAAAAAAAAATATTTTAAAAAATATTTAATGATTACTAAAAACAAATATGAATCGAAAATATAACAGCATAAATACTAAATCAGTCTCCTGAAAGAGAAATTATGTTTGCATTATGTGTATATTTTCTGTTTTTCTGAAAAAATGGTCTGTAAAAGTTTTTTAAAAAAAAAGAACAAAGAAAAAAAAAAAACAAATAAAAGAGGAGAACAAAAACAACCCAACGATGTCTGCGTGCTTTGTCGTCGCATTGCATTTACACTATACACACATTGTTTGATCCCGCTGTATCTATTAAGCCACTAATATAATAATTATGAATTAAAAAAAATTAAAATATGTAAAAAAATTTTTCTATTAAAGTTTTTCTCAATGAAAAACTAAATAAATTAAAAGTTAAGTTTATTTTTTTTTTTTGTTTCATTTTGTTATTTTTTAACAAAAAAAAATTGTTTATCTATTTTGTTTCTTTTTTTTTTTAATTTATGTATTAAAAATTTTTTTGTCAAAAATAAAAACCGAGCAAAAATGTAATATATATATATAGATAAGTACGTTATGTAAAATATTTACGCTACCGTTAAATAATAATAGTATTTTGAAAACGAAATTTCGAAATTTAAAAAGTAAAAAATAAAATTACTACTTTATTTTTATCAAATAAAAAAAAAATGTTATATTTAAAAAAAAATGAATATTTGATTTTGTATTTAATAAAAATTTTTCTTTTTTTAAATTTAAATAAAATGAAAAATCTAGTGAAATTGTTGCACAAAGCAAAATGTCTCGATAAATAAAAATGATTCATTGCTGTGCTGTGACTTTACTTTATTGAAAATTTAATCGATTTTTTGTTTTCAAATATTCCAACTTTACGTTACGTTACGTTAATTTGTACTTTAATTTCTTTTTTTTTTTTCTCAAATTCAATTAAAAAATTATTTTTTTCTCTTTTTTACTTTCTGTGGCATTCTACATAGTTTTTTGTTATTTCAATTTAATGATTTTTTCTTAATTTTTGTTATTGTTTCTTTTTTTTGTAAAAATTTTAATAGTTTTAATAAAAAAAATGTTTTTTTAAGTTTTTTTTTTTTGAATTTTTTTTTAATTTAACCAGTACCCTGATGATCAATTGCTGGACATGGTGGTGTGAAGACGTTGCAGACTGACTCCAAGGTGGTGGTGGTAGTAGAAGAAGAAGAAGAATAGGAAGAAGTAGAAGTCCTTCTAATATTTCATCACCAACATTACAATTACTGATGATCTATTTATCATGAGCCAAATTTGATGGGCAACATTACTTTTATTTTTTTATATGTATGTATATTTTTTGCGATAAAATTCATATGGCTAAATGTACCATAGATGATTTTTCTTTTGGTACATTCATTTTACGTAGTCTTGTTTTTTAATTTTAATATATTTTTTTATTTTTTGTGTGTTCTTTCTACGTTTTTCTTACGTTCTTCACATCATTCATATCATTATTATTTCAATAATTTTTCTCTATGATGACACTTATATATACTTTATTAGACATTTCATTTGTGATACCTAAATAGCTATGAGAAGGAAATAAACGAAAAACAACATTTTGTAATTAGTGTGTAGTAAAATTTTTTTGGGTTGTAGTTTTGGATAATTTTGGAAAATGAAGGATTACAAATATGGGATATATTCTTTTTATTTTGTTTTTGCTTTCGGAACATGTAGGATTATAAAGATGGGTTATTTTATGGATTAGATCAAGTAGAATGTACTACTGATACGACCCGCGACGTTTGTTTTTCATTTTTCATTTTTTTATTCTTGAAAAGCAAAATACAACATAAAAATTTATTAACACCAAAATATGTATGCACTGTGGCTAATACATATTCCTAAACTAATTCAACGTTGTTTCATCAAATCAATTATTTGAATTTGAAATTCATTCATTTCATTTTCGGTATGTTTTCATTTTTGTTTCATTTTCATTTTCAGACATTTTAATATTTTTGTTTGGTAGAAAGACACATTTTTCGATCTTCCAATTTTTTTTATTCGAATTTCTAAGTTCTTCCTTAAAATTCTCAAAATGAAATTGAATTTGAATGACTAGAGAAATGGAATTGAAAAGAACGAGTTACGACCATCGTTGTTATTTAAAAAGATCTTCTTGTTTATTTATTTGTTTGATTTTCCTCTCGATTTCTGACATTCAGAACTGATTTTTTGTTGTTGACTACTAAGAGAAAGATGAAAAGTGAAATTATTTTCCCTAATTTTTTTTTTTATTGAAATTCTGTTCCTTTTGAAAAGCTAAAAGTAATCAAAAAAATTCTGTATCCACATATTCTTAAAAAAAATATATAAAGACCTTCAAACCATTATCCACATTCACATCAACAATATCAACAATACATTACAGTCTAACATCATTCTCATTTTAATATCATCCTTGTTAGATTCATTTTTAAACATATTCAATCATCCATTTATTGTATACACGCAATCACGCAATTTAAATTAAAAAAAAAAAAAAATGAACAAAGAAAAAAATTAATTTAATTTTTTAAAATAAAAATAATTAAGAAGAAGTATTAAAAAAAAATAAAAGATATGTAAAAATGAATATGATTGTACATACAATCTACCATATTAACAAACTTTTCTGCCAATATCCTTCGTAACAGATCAATTAGCTTTTTGTATGATAGTTTTGTGTGTAAATGTAATCCACGTTTTTGAAGACGATATGTAAAGTTTTTTTATTCTTACTTTATTTAATGTTTAATATTATTTTATTTTTTTATTTTTATTATTTTTCAAATTTATTGAATAAAACCTGAGACAGATCAAAGTTGAATAAAGCCAGCTGCTATTAAAGGCAGAACAAATACAATAAAAAGACAAATTTTATCAAACCTAATTTTAGCTTTGTTCAGTACGAAGCAAGTGTGCAATGCGAGAATAATAGCAGTGGTAATCTTGAAAATATATTTATATTTCGACCATTACACATTTGAAAGCTTGAAAGCACATACTAAAAATTGATGTTGAAGCTACGAGAAGGCCTCTTGTTTTTAACTTGTCTCTTGTATGTTCGTCGTTTTCTTCCATTTACACTACAACTCTTTGTGAAGCGTAGTGTAGCCTTCGCTAAAGTGAAAATTTAATGTAGATTGTAAACTAAAGAGTTGTTAGTTAGAAGAGAAACAAATTCAACTGCATTATAGAACTTAGAAGCTGGTACTCATTTAAAGCTGAATGAACGTTGAAAATAAAGAACGAAATTGAATATAAGTTTGTTAAGACATTTCGCCTTCGCATATTTGCTTTTTGTTTCAATGTATTAAAACTCTGTTCGTTTGTAGACTTGTATAATATAGTAGATTGTATTTAATAAAATAAAGATAAAATTGATAAGTAAAATAAATAGCAATAAATTGAAATTAAGTAGTTGTAATAACAGTATAGTATCAGTGGTATCAGTTACAAAAAACCAGTTTAATTAATAGTTTGCAAAATGATATTCAAAACTACCAATAGAGAATGTGGTTAGAAAAAAAATTCTAAACATAAATTTTTTTCTTGATTTGATTATTTTTTTTTAATTAGAAAATCATTTTTTATTTTTCAATTAATTAAAAAAAAATTAATATGATTCCTAACCCAAATCTAAACAGCACAGCATCATCCATACAATACAGAATTTTTTTGATTACGTTCTCTGTATTTTTTTTTTAAATTTATTTTGTTGTTGTTTACTATCTAGTTTGTTTTTATTTATACTAAAAAAATGAAAAAAAAAAAAAAAAAAAAATAGATAATTGTGACCTAATATTTGTAATTTTATTAGAATCATATAAAATGGTTTTTGCTTTTGATGTCCATATTGAAAATGTACGAAAATTATTCAATTCTTACAACTGCTGTTGGTTGTTGGTAATGTGGTTGTTTTTTATTTAAATTCATAAAACGTGGTATATCCGAGGTTTTTTTTTTTAATTACGAATAGTTTCCTGATTCAATGATTTTCAATTTATTTATTAATAATTTGCAAATTTACAGTAATATAATTTCTTCATTTTTCTCCTCTGTATAAACGAAATATTCTTTTGGTAAAACAAAAATTTTTCCATTTTAAAATTTACAAACAAAAATTTAGTGAGAGTTTCCGTATGATGACGATGACTATCAACTGCCATCGTTCTCAATATTTCTATGTTTACTTGTGACTATTGCCACATTTAAATTTTAAAATATCACCAAAATTATGGTGGTAGCTGACAAGCTAGTCAAAGGAATAGTAATCATGAAAAAGGAAACTATTTCATTTTAAATTTCTTTTTACTAATATCATTCAAAAATTTTAACAATTTTAATCAGAAATAACCGAAAAATAATAAATTTAAAAATTTTCGTACAATTTCATTAGTTGATCATTAATCTTTCTTTGGTCCTTTATCGATAGTTGTCTTCATCTGAAATTAATTTTCTTATTAATTTTATTTTTAATTTTTTTTTAATAATTTTTATTGTTTCATTTTCGTTGAACAAATTTTAACAATTCTGTTTCGCTTGTTACTACAATGCATTTTGTTTCTTCTATTGCTTGAAGGTAGAACTAAAAAATTCCTAGCAGTCAGTATCTAAATAATTTCTTGACGATTATAATTAATATCGCATATTACATAAATGTAGTATTTGTCGGAATGTATTTAAAATTTCTTCAAATAATTTTATTGTAGTTGTTGTTGATTCCAAAAATTATAAATAAATAAAGAAAATAAAATTAAATGATAAATAAAATGCGGTAGTTATGTTTCTATTATATCATTATTCTTTCTGCATCATTTTGAAATGTAATATTTGTTCACTATAAAAAAAATTAATTGCATTATAAACAAAAATTTATGATTGATTGATTGAGTAGTTATCGTTGTAAAGTTGTGGTCGAATCGAGTTGAAGAAGATTTTTGTAGATCACATTGTATGTAAAATATTATGTGCTTTTTTGTTATATTCGTTTTCTATAAATTAAAATTTTGTTTTTTCTTGAAATGTTTTTTTTTATTATTTTCTTTCTTTCAAATCAAAATGAAATGTGCTTCGTTATTAAAAAAAATTTTTTTGTGAAATTTTTGTTGGTTTTTTCTCTTCGATTGATTTGAGTTTGAATCCGTTTTAATTTTTTTTTTTTCAAATTGCTATTTTTTGTGTTTATTAGCCCTATAAAAATAATTTTGTCTCAACAAATAAATTACCTTGCTGACCACCATTTATTGTACCATGTAAAGTACTTAATGTTGTTGCTGCCGATAATATACTATGCGCTCCTTTTGGGGTATAAACAAAAGTTTGAGTTTCACTTCGTTTACCACTAGACATTACAAATAAATGTATAGAAACTGGTTCTAAAATATTTTGATGGATATACGGAGGAACTGTACAAACTAGATGAGTCTAAAAGAGGAAAAAATTGAAATTAAATAACATTTAAAATGGATTCAAATTTAAAAAAAAAATGAAATCAAACATTTTAAAAAAAAATCATATTTATGTACATATTAAAGGATGTTTTAATAAGAGTGCGAAATCAGAATTTTAAATTAGAACATGATTCTTGTGCATAATCAATCCGTGAAAAGACTAAATTCACCGGCCAATGACTATATAGTGAAAACATAATTTAATTCATTAAACCGCAAAAACCAGTGGCCAGGGACATTTTGAACGACTGGATATAGTCACTGTTACTGTGAATTTTCTGAACTAGTACTTTTGAATTTTTCAATTGTTCTTTTTATGGCAATTCAAATGACTTTACGTCGTATCGTGCCAATCAAGTTTTCTTTATTCCGATACATTGTACTGCTCAATTTCGAATTATTTATTATATTTACATTTACATTATGATAATCATACTCGTATATACATAATCACGAAAAATTTAAATTTCATGAAATATAAAAAAGAGAACAAATTAAATAAGAAAAAAAATATCCACATGATGGACACGAATTATATATTTTTTTCTTGATTTTGTTCAAATTATCATTGAATTCATTATTTTCTGATTAGGTAATTTAATTTTATTTTATTTTATTTATAGAAATACTACATATGTATGTATGTATATCTCTATCTGTATTCATTATATTTTCAGATTAATTTTTAATTTAAATATTCAAATTTATAGCCAAAAAAAATTTAGAGTAAGAATCCAAAAATAAAGAATTAATTTTTTTTAGTGATCGAATTGTTGGCCAAAAATAGAAATAAATTATAATTTCACTTTATTTTTGATATGAAATTTCGAATGAAATAAATTTTTCGAAATTAATATTTGAAGTTTATAAGTTGGTACATACATGCTGAGTTTTGGTAAGTGTTTTATTGTATTATATAATTAGCGACATACTTATTGTGAAACGAAGAAAATTCATCAAAAC
The DNA here is from genome assembly GCA_951394055.1 of Villa cingulata. NCBI lineage: Eukaryota > Metazoa > Arthropoda > Insecta > Diptera > Bombyliidae > Villa > Villa cingulata. The sequence continues at coordinate 274,008 of OX596018.1, forward strand.
TAATTAATTTATTTATTTTTTTTTATAATGCCACTCAGACAAAGCGCTATAAAGTTATAAACGCATTATAAAATTAATTTAATTACCTGTTGTAAATATTCTTTATCAGGTAAAACAGTCTGCTCCCATACGGAATTTTGTAATCGTGCCATATCATTTTGTGATATTGTATCAGATCCATCACGGAAAACAACGCATGTATCTTTTAAAAAATTTTTACCAATAATGAAAAGTTCCAGTCCACCATCAACCGGGCAAGAGTTTAAAGATTTCTTACAAATTTCAGGAACTCCAGGAGGTTGAGCTGTTAATGAAATTAAATAAAAATTTAAATTTACATAAAAATATTTATTTAAAAAAATAAATAAATAAATAAATTGTATACTACTTACTGCATATAATTGGATAAGAACAAACTTGCAATGTTTCCAATGTACCGTCATCATGTGTTAATTGTGTACGAAATACCATACGACAACGTGTCGATTTCTTTTTACTACGTTGACCAGAATGATCTGGAAATCTATGTTCAACATCAACGTTACGTTCTTTTAATATTCCAACACAATCGCATGTAATTGTCATATCATTTTCTGGTTTAAATTCAATTTCAATTATCATTGTACCATCAACTTTTTTCTCATTGCAGGGTGTTGAATTTTTTCCAGCTACCTTACATGCCTGATAGAACATATGTGGTGCAACACGACCAATATCAGTACCAATGAATACTTGTAATACTGCCGATTTATTATATCCAATCAATTTAACTATTGGGAAACCATTACCACTACGATCTTTCACAGCGCCACGACTTCCTTCTGTTTGATATCTGAAATTTAAACAATATGGAAATTATAGTATGATAATTAATTAGAAGAAGTAAGTAAATAACAAAATTAAAAACAATAAAATACAAAAAAAATTTTATGAATTCCAAATTTTCATTTCTTTGTCGGTTATAAATTCGAGTCATTTATTACCTTGCTCTGTGTTGTTGTTCAGGCTGTGAAATAATTTGCAATTGTACAGAACCATCCTTTGATGATGTCGATATATTACTCTGTACAGGAATTGTTGGTCTTTTTAAAGCGGCTCGAACATTACTACGTCCAGACGATGAAAGAAATCTAATGAGGAAATATATGAGCAGAATTAAGTATATTTTAATTATTATTCTGAAATTCTTATTAGAAATTGTAAGTAACATCCTTTTATTTAGGATTTATTATTCTACAAGGAATTGTATAATACATTCATATACACATATATTTGTACACAGTATATATGTACATCATGTACAGCAAATAAAATATAATGAGAAAAAAAAAATTTAAAGCAAATTTTTGTATATTTACAAATACATATTTTTATAGTAAATTGATATTCATCACTCCAGTAATTATTAATAATAAAAAAAAAATTAGACAAAAAAAGTTTTAAATTCGTCATGATTTGTCTGATCAGAATCAATGATATCATATTCATTTATTATAATATAGTTGTGTGCATGCTAATAGAGTTGATTATTAAAATAATAATAATAATAAACAAAACAGAAAAGAAAAACAAATGATAAGGAAAGCAAAAATTTTCAAAATTAAAAGGATAAAGGAAGCAAAATCATTTGAATTAAAATAATAATAAACACACAAATAACATGAGTATGAGATGTATGGTGTTGATGAAATGAAAATGAATAATTATTTTTCAATAGTCCATCAGAATTTCAAGAAACCAGAAAAAAATTTTTTTCCATATGTTAAATTATCTTCGCTTATATACAGAAACAGAAATTTAAATAATAAGAAATTTTATTGTTATTGTTTGATTGATTATAAATAAAATTCTTACTTTATTGCTGTACATGATGTTGTGTTATTGATGTTGTTAATTGTTGATGAAAGTGATGATGGTAATGTTGTTGTTGTTGCTGTTATTCCGGTAGCTGCTGTAGTAGCGATCTTTTGTATAAATGCATCATTACTGCAAGCATCATCATTATCGATCTGTATATCTTCTATTTTTCGACGTTTTGTTCGTATTTGTTTTAAATAATTTCTATTATCATCATTATTTTCGTCATTATTATTATCAATTAGATGATCGTCTATTTCATGTTCTTGTTCATCGTCATCATGATCATTATTATCATCATTATCAACATCATCATCCTCTAATTGTATACATCTACTAAGAAATTATAGTATGTATATAAAATTCCTAACTTTAATTATGTATTTGAAAGATTCGAAATTTTAAACAAATAAAAAATTATTACATGATGAAAATAATACTATTATAAATTGATAAAAATTCTGTGTATGTATGTATTATATACGAGGAACTACCATAGTATGAAGGAATTCTCCAGAAAATAAATGAAATTTTGATAAGAATCAAATAACAGACCATCACCATAATATCAAATGATAAGAAAAGATGAAGATAAAAATAAAAAAAAAAAAATATTTTGCAGGAATAAAAAAATGCAATAGAAATATTATGAAAATGATGGTGGAATATGAAAAATTGAACTTTTTTTTTTGAAAAAATGTGTTATTTCTTTTTTACAAGCGTAAGTAGTTAGAATTAAATTATAAAAAAAAATCAAAAAAAAAAAAATAAACAAATTTGTTCAATTAATTTCTTCATGTAAACAAATTAAGTAATTAATTAAATTTCAAATGTTTACAAACAATTATTAACATAATACAATCAGATTTTTTAAAAGTAATGTTTGAATTTAAATTTAACATTTCTCAGTATTGACAATCAGAAAGTGTGTCTTAGATAAATTTGATGAATGGAACAAAGTAAGAATACAACAGTCATGCACCAGCGCAGCGCATTAATCGAACGTTGTGCAGTATTTTTTAACAAAATGTCGTACAGCTTCGTTAGCCTTCTTGCAGTCCGTCTACGACTTTTGGCTGTTCCCAAGATTGAAAATGCCACTAAATGCCACTAAAGAAACAGTTGAAACTATTATGGGAGAGCTTTACTTTATTCAATCAAAAGAGAAGTACTTTAATGGATACCAAGATTAGATAATTTTGGCCAGTTAATTTGTAAATTTTTTTTTCTATCAATTGTATCATTCAGTAACCATTGTAACTGTTGTACATTGCGCATCGAACTAATGAAAGATTTGAGTGAGTGTCAGAAGTGCGCCAAACCACTTCAACAATCGAAGGCTCGCAAGATTGAAAATAGTTATTTCAGAGAATCAATTGAAAAATGTGATCTGTACATAATTGATTGATATGTAAGAGTTTGCACACATTTAGAAAAATTACACAAAAATACACATAACCTATCTCTAATTATACATATACCAACTACAAGTAAATGAAAATTTATCCAAGACACATTTTTATACGTATGAAAATGTTAAATAGAAAATGGCTAATACAAATTTTTTTCAATGATTTTTAAAAAATAATGTGATGTAATTAAAATGAGATTGCAATCAATTGATTATTATAAAAATTAATTAAATTTTAAGAAGCAAAAGACATGCAAAAAATAAATTTGGTTATTTTTTTTTTATTTTTACACGAAAAACAAAAAAAAGCAAAATAAACAGAAGACAAACATATGAAATTTTTAACTTCAATTCATACAGATTTTTTCGAACTTTTCGTGAAGAATTTAAGTTTGATTATTAATTATTTTTCATTTGCTAAGAACTGTTTAAATTCTATCATTCTATTTACATAAGTACAAGTATGCACATATTTACACAAAATTGTTTTATGCATACTATAAAAATAATAAAAAAAAGTGTTTTTTTTTGCATATACGATTTTTATACAATTTGTGATAACAATTTGATTTGAACACATTAAAAAATTTATAAAACAATAATATATAAAATTGTTTACTAAAAACGTTTCAATTGTTACAAAGATAAAATTAAAAAAAAGAAAAACTCGATCAATATTTAACATAAATAATTATATATACATTATGAATAAAAAAAATATATTAATTGAAAAATTAAAAATAAAATGACATACAATTCCGAGTAAGGTATTTAAAGTTTTTTTTTTTTTCAAAAAAAAAAATTTTAATAATTTTAAATAATAATCACCTCGAAGTTGGTATCGTTCGAATAATCTGCTGCTGCGGTGTATGATGATGCTGATGATGATTATTATTGTTGCTGTTAATATTATTATTATTATTGTTGTTATTGTTATTATTATTTTGAATTTCAACATGTTGATCAAAACCGAAACCACTATCATTTGAATTATCGCATGGCGGTGGGTGTGGTCTAGGATTTATTCTTTTTCCTGGTACCAATTTACCAGGACCAGCCTAAGCAAAATGGCAAAAAAACAAAAAATATATATAATTATAGTGTAGATATAAATAAATATCGAATAATCTGGATATGTATGTATACGAGTATGAATATTATTTTGTTTGAAAAACATTTTAAAATTTTTTGACGGAATAAAATCGAAAACTTTAGAAAGAATGACATTTACCCTTGATATTGAATGAAGTTTCCCGGGTAAAACTTTACCAGGATGTCTTTTTGATGGTGTACGAAAACCTTTACGATGAATTCGTGGTGTCATTGTTGATGATGTAGCCACAGTCATCCTCATCGCTGTAATCAAAAATAAAAAATATATTTTTAAAAATTACTGATATTTGAAAAAAAAATGTAATAATTTGAAGAGAAAAAGTACATAAATGTAAACACATTTAGCTGGTAAAAATTTTTTTTCTTTTAATATTTTATTTGAAAATTAAATATTAAAATCGATATTAATTATATAATTTATTAAATACTCTTAAATATAAACTAAAATGCTTTACTTGATTAATATGCAGGAAAATACTAAATAAAACCAACACATAAATAATTTTATGAATATCCAATAAGAGAATATTTAAAAAAAATTTCACTTGAAATAATTTTTTTTTTTTTTTGTATAGTTTATAAATTTTCAATTTTTATTTATTTATTTTTTTAAATTTGTAATATTTGTATACAAAAACAATAATTTATTCAAAAACTCTAGTTCTAGATTACAGTCTGAATCGATATTCTGAATTTTATTATGGTAATTATTCTAATAATGGTTGGTATGTAATTAATAATTTTTTTTTTCCTTTTACGCATTCCTTATTCTCTTTCTTTAAGATTTTCTTTTATCATTGTTGTGTTTGTTTTTTTTTCTTTTCTTTTTTAATGAAATTAAAGAGCAAATGTATCATTCATTGGACGTATGCTCAATCATAAATAAATCTCATAAAATATAATAGATAGATAATTATTGGTTTTGCGATTAATTTGTTCAAATAAAACTATTTTTATTTGCTATAATGTATAATTTATAATATAATGTATATATATGTATTTTTAATTTGTATATATGTATGTTTTTATTATTTATTGTAAAAATATTACGAAAAATAAATAAAAACATGTATTTAGACAAACAATATTCAATTAAATTTCTATAATTTTAGACCATTACAGATACATTCGGCGAAAAAAAAATTCCTACTTCTTTTTTTGCTAAAAAAAAAATACTTGAATTTGTTTTTTCTTATTGTCCTAGAAGTAGGAAAAGATAAATTCTATTGTAAAAATGTTCCTAATTATAGTAAAAGCAAAAATTATTAGTTTAAAAAGTAGAACCAAAGTGTGAGACAGTATACCTAAGTCATATAAAGTTTCAGAGAGGTGATATTATTCTCGTACCATATCATTTTTGGAAACTTTAGTTATGTTATTTAATCATCCCTGTCTTCAAATGGTTACAATGGTTGTATTTAATAAATTGTAACTGGTAAAATTTTTTGTCGCTGGGTGTATACATTATATGCTTATTACACTTGAATACATACAACAATTACATTACATTACATAGTTATGTATATTTATATATATATACATAATATGAAAAATTATAAATTATTTCTTTTTTTTTTAAATATAAAAACAAGAATTTAAATTTAAATAAATAAATATTATTTTGTTTATTTAACAAAAACATAATTATTTAAAACTTTATATTGTATATGACTGAATCTTTAAGAGTCCATAACTAGTTAAGACTAAATTATGATGTGTACGTATAAAATTGTATATAATATATTTGATAACCCCGAAAAAAAAGAAACAGTTCTATTTTCAATTTTCTTGATGCGTTCATTACACATACATTATTATACGAAATATAGATAATATTGTTAATTTTTTATCATTATTATTAATATTACTTATATTAACATTGTTACCAATAAATATTTATTTTCAGTCTGTAATTTTATAAAATTATACAAAGAGAATCATGCAATGTACTTATGACTGATATTTCTTTTCCTTTTTTTTTTTTGTTTTTTGGTTTTCAGACCACGTACTTACATATTATTAGTACATATTTAGTATTCATGGACAGAAATATATTACATAAATGTATGACAATGACAATCTATAATAACATTTAAAAGAATCAATCCTCTGATGAAAATATTGTACTTATTTATATTGCGGAAATTTGATTTATAAATTGACTGAGTTAATAAGCAAATTCTTCAAAATTTACATTTATTTTATGGTTATTTTACAATGCGTACCTTAGATGCGTTAGACATTAACGACAGTCGCTGCGTTGCATTGATATGTAACAAAGAGATATATTACAAGCATTGAGAAAATTTTATATGAAAATTAGCAAAAGGTCGAGTTAGCTGAATCGAACGAAAATTTTTATTCGAAATTTTCAATGGATTAAACGTATGTGAAAGTTGAAAATTGATTACGTCGCATTCGTTGTTAATGCTAATTATTAAGATTCTTATTATGAATTAAATTGACAAATGACGCATAAAGCAACGTATGCATTGTACCATAGCCTTCAATAATAAAATTCTATTATTATATGTACAAAGAATGCTCGTACATATTAGTGCATAAATATATTATTCATTTATATATAGATAAAATAATATATGTACATACAATTATACGTTATTGCATTATGTATGTACGTATTCAAATACATATTCAGCTTAATACATATACAATCATATATGTATATGGAAGCAAATAAGTTCGAGGACTCATTTATTATCACAAGGCATATAAAATGAATTATTTAAAAATACAAATACAAAATTCTGTAAATACCATATACTCGTATACGAGTGTGATTGTAAACATTTAGTATAAATATAATTTGAAAAATAAATAACAACAATAATAATTTCGATAATGTTATCAGTAATATTTATATAAAATTAAATTCGTTCTTTTTGTAAAAAATGTGAAATCAAAACAAAATATAAATAAGTATATGTAAATAAATCAATAACGAATAAAAGCGTTCAAAGTTGAAACAAATTACATGTTAAATGATGGTATTTTTCGATATAAATTTTCATTTTATTCTTTAGTCCTTTCATTGGTATAGATTATTTATATTATACATAAATATAAATTTTTTTTTTGTTGTAATTAATACACTCATATACATCATATATTTATTTTAAAATTACTTACAGTATAAATACATATATATTCATAACAATTCATATATGTATGATGCATTCTCATTTATCGTTATGAATTTGGTGTTAATAAACTTTTGAATTGAGTTTTTGTTTTTATATCATTAAAGAAAACGAATTAAAAAAATAAAAAATATGAAAATACAAAGTTTCAAGCATAATTTCTTCATCATCATAAGAATAATTATTATTGTTGAGAATATAAGAATGTGTAATACTGCTGACAGACTGACGACGAATACAGAAAATTCATTTTTATTTTAATTTCGTTAAAGGCATCTATCTGATAATAAAAATTTTTTTATTTAGTTAAAATACACATCTTATGCAGAATGATATATACGGTATATAATGGTAAAACGTATAAACTTACATATATGTAGTATTTATGTATACTTATATTGCTTATACATATATAATATTGATAATATACAGTAGTGAATGTATGTTTTGTATTCCACTAAATATACGCAACTATTAAAAAACAAAAAAAAATGAACAATTTTCATTAACGTTTTTTTCATTAACTTTCTTCATCTCATTAAAAAGATTTTCATACATACACAAACATACGTATATATGTATATTATTCGATTTTCTGACAATTAAAGTGCGCTCATCACATTGTTTAATTTCCTGTAGAGAAAAGATAGATAACTAAAATATTTTTGAAATCACTTCTCGTACTCGTACAATAATATACATAATATACATAGGAAGGTGTATACAAATTTTGATATGGATACAAATGACAAAATTTAATCTAAAAATAAAATTTGACTTTTATCAATTCAGCAATTTTACTTGTGTATTGCTGTGTAAGTGTAATAATGAATATCTGTCTATAAAGATTTTACAAAAATAGTCAGTCACACATTCATAGTATGTCTTTTTATTTCAATTTTATATGTATAGTAGATAATGGGGTTAAGATTGTATTTAGTTTTTTTTTTAAACTCTAAATATTTACAGTCTAGAAATTAATTTACTGTAAATAATTATTATTAGAAACATTAGAATTAAACTGCTATACATGTACTCGTACACGTAAATACACATTAACATATGAATTGACTTTCAATTTAATAAATTTTTTTCTTCCTTGAATTTATTTTTATATATAGGATTACAACAAAATTTCTCGTAATCTTTTATATGTTAATTTATTTTATATATGTAAGAAATCAAAAAAACAAAATTATTTCCTGTTCATTAAAATTAAATTCTAAATTATATATTATTCTTACATATGGACATTACATACATACATCTTATAGTAAAATTCTTTTTATATACTCTATTGTTATTTAACTAAAATTATAATTTTCTTAATAAAAATCATATATAAACACCTACTCGAATAAATGTGCATTTTTAATATTAATAATAATTATTATTAATAAAAACTAAATTTAAAAAACAAAATTATCACTTATTATTGGCGCTAGTTCAGACAACATTATCTTATAATTGTTATTGTTTAAATCAATGTAGTGTGTAACGATTGTATAGTAATGCGAGTAATACTAAATAATATTATCATTATCGCATTAAATTGCTTTTTTCTTATCACATATCGTTGAACTGAAAATTAAAATTTCAAATGTACCTATATGTATGTACATGTAGATACATATGTATATATGTTCACCATTTATACGTATGCGTAAGAGTATGTATATTTCATAAAAATGTTTATATATACATTTACACTTATATATAGAGCGAGAAATTGGGAGCCATTCATTATATGTATGTATTAAATGTGTATGTATGTATATACTTATGTACATATATAGAGGACAGAGTTATGTAGACGTTAATACTAAGTAACATGAGATATACAATTGCTTCTTATACATATTTGCTTATTTATTTATTTCTTTATTTGTTTGTTTATATTTTATTCAGTTTTATTAGTATATTATATTAAATTTTTACTGTGGTACGGTGCTGCATTATAAAAATTATGTACATTATATGTATTGTGTGTACAAGTGCATATATGTTGAAATATACAAACATAATATTATAACAGAGGTAATATAATTTTGATATAAAAGTGCTACTGGTATAGTCTAGTTTAAGTAGATAATATAAATACATAAATATCGGATGATCAAATTAGTACCAAATATTTTTTAAACATCATAGCAGTCATTTCTTATTTTCATATTCCCACCCATAGAAAGAACATAAGCCAAATGATCATATATTATGTAAAAATTTTGTAGATTAAGACTTCACAAAAATTTGAAATAAATTTTATGAAATAATCATCTTCACCTTTTAAATTATAATCACCACTAGGATCATGACAATATAATTCTATTGGACTGTTTCCTTTGGGATATATTGAATGAATCAGACAATGATTAATCAGCATTATTCGTGTTATTAATGATGAAATATAAGAGCAACCTTATATGAAACAGTAGTCAAAAATTGATTTTAGAAATGCAGATCTAAACAAAATATGTAAGCTTAGTGTGTTCGGTAAAAACAATCTGAACATATTTCGAACTAAGTCTTAATCTTAATACATATTTTTTATTCAGATTCAGATTCAATAAAGAACGAAAGAATTACCGAAAGCTGATCAGATACCTCTGATTTGATCGCCCTACAGTATGCATGTGTGCATGAGAATGTACATACTCTTTAAATAATCAGCAGAGCAGGTCTATGATGAGGTATTATTATTAATAATAATTAATATAATAGATAAGTGACCTCAATCTCATATGTAATAAATGTGTGTAAATATGAATGCATACATATGTGTGTCAATATGAGCAAAAGAGCAGGGTGTTTAAAATTATTATATAATTTATGTAAATAATTATACTTTTTTTTAGGTGAAAAATATTTGATATGGACATATGTGTATGTTTTTACATTATGTGCATTGAAAAATTAATAAATTTTTACATAGATATAGCTTGAATTATGTATTAATTCCTATATAGTTAATAGGTAGGCAATAAGTGAATAAAAAAAATATAATTCTGAGTAATATACCTTTTAATTTGTTTAAATTTAAAATATGATATCTTATATAACCACCCTAAACATAATAAAAAATTAGATATCAACTTGCATATTCGGAATTACGAACGATAGATGATATAGATGATAATAAGGAAATTAAATTTTAAAATGAATATTCTTTCAATCTGGGTATAATAAATATCTACAGATATTATTCTTTATTGTAAGTATTATTTAGTATACAAAATGAAAAATGAAAATCTGTAGCTCTGGCATATAATTGTCATATTGTCACCAATCATCATCTTTATCGTGTATGCCGTAATGTATGCCGTTGACATTATTATTGCCGCCGTCGCCACCACCATCATCATCATCGTTATCAATCTTCATATTAATAAAAAAGAAAATCATCTCTATTTTATTATCATTATCATGAGATTTTCATTTTAGATTTAAAAATCTTATGATTTGTTATTGTACAGACATGTATGTAAGTGTATATACGAATTATATTGAATGCAAAATTAATTTATATTGTCTAGTTTAATACTTGCATGTACATATGTACATAATATATAGCTGAGTATATAATCACCAAACAAAAATTTTATCATATAAAGAGAAATACAAACACATAGGTATTTCATATTATCTGAATATCTGCATAATATACCTGTAAGAATTCGAGCATTTAAGTATGTGCATATTTTATACAAGTAAAATATAAACATTTGATTAACGTGCAAGAAAATTATATGGCCGTTATAGTAATATATCTATCAACCAATATCTACACATATTTATATATGCATATTTCTGTTTATTTAAAATATATTTGTTTAGATTTTTAAAAATTATGAAACATATACACCATATTATATCAAAACATTGAAATGCTTAGAAACATTTATATTTCTTAATTTTTTACAATATGTGTGCAGTAGATACAACATACTCAAAAAATATTAAAAAAAAAAAATTATATATACTTATGTACATATAGCATGAATAAATTATTTCTTTTGTATTCAGATTTAACCGATATTTTCTGATTTTAATAAGAATAATGAGGAAAAAGAGGAAATTAATCATGAAAATTTCAATGATAAAAATTTCAAAACATATTTACCTGCACTAATTGTACAAAAGTATATTGCGGACCAATTAAAAGTATACATATTAATTGTTTGTTTTTTTCTTAAAGCGTTTTTCGTTTATTTTTAAGAAATTGAATTTAATTAAAATTAATATTCGATGATAAATTTTTGATGGGTTTGAAAATTAACGAAAACAAGACAAAATGTAAACGTGTACATGTCCAGAAGTTGCCAAGCGAGCAGTAATACGGCAATATCTAGCACTGAAGGTGTGAACGATTTCTTTTATTTAGTGCCATTGATAAGGATAGATGGCAGAGAAACAGAATATAATTAAAAAAATTTAGTAATTGCAGCATTTGTTTTTATATGGATGGACTTCGTCGACACCTCAATTCGAGAAATGTATCAAAAATTGAATTATTGTTTTATAAAATACTAATTAAACTGATTTTGATATATGTATGATTCAGAAATTGAGGTTTTAAAAACACCACAAATACAATGATATGTATAAGCATTTATTGTGGAATTCGTGAAGATTGTGGGTGGAGAAAGCGATGCAAATAACAAGTTGGGTTAGATTAAAAGTTTTGAATTAAAGAATATCGTCTAATATTAAGAGCGTCGCTAAAAAAAAATATATATATATTTGAACGCTGTTAAAGATTATTTGAAAGACTTCAGGTAATTTAGATAGATATTTTCTACTCCATACAAATCTATTACATACAATTGCTTTGATGAAAAAATTATTTTCAATTTATTTGTGTACATAAAATGTAGTGTAAAAACATGTGTATTAAACACTTTTTAACATTATAATAATAATAATAATCCAACACACGTGCTTATTTCTTTATGTATGTATGTTCATATATATACATATATACACACGATGCTCGTATTATCTTTATTATTGAAAAATTTTATAAATAATGTTGTGAAAAGCTAATAATAAAATAAAAATAAATAAAAAACTTATTTAGTGCGTAATAAAAATAAAATATTTTTTAAAGAAAATTTTCGTGAAAAAAAAAATTAAAAGCCAAAAAAAAGAAATATAACAAACAAAATAATATAAATATGTATCTATATGTATGTACACATTCATATATTTATTATACCAAAGTAACGTTTATTATTATTATTATTATTTTTACTATTATTATAGTTTTGTTGTTCACATGTATTAATCTCAAACTTTATAATATAAAACTAACTATAAAAAAAGCATTATTATGTTTATTTATTTTTTTTTCTTCTAAAACTTTTCTAAAACATAAGAAAAATCTACAAAATATACTTACATTTGTACATATTTACATATGTATAATATATAGCAGAGAAAAAATATAAAAGGTATAAATACATCATACATAGGCACATATATTTAGCTGAGTAAATATCTAAAACCAAACATTTAGTTACATATATGTACGTATGTATATATTTTACATGTGAACAATTTTTTTAAAATGTAATATCAATTAAATTGTTTTCCCCTCAGTTTTATGACGTCAATTTGATTAAGAAAGTTTGTATGTTTTGTTTTTATTTTTTCTCTACACTTCTCTTTTATTCATGAATTTTTGATCTTAAGAATCCATACAGCCATATATAAGAAACACAAGCATATAAAAATAAAATTAATTTTCGCATGTACTTTTTACACATTTATTTATATATACACTCTGTGGCACATATAACTGTGAACAAATGTATTTATTTATATTTTTGAAAAAAATATGAACTATGTAATTCGACACATTTACTGATTCTCATTAACAATTTTGCCACTTTGTGTATACATTATTCTAAAATATCTACATAGCTATATCAAACTAAACTAACTATATTGATGTTCACAATCATGTGTCGCGGAGTGTGCTTAAAACATAAATTATTATTATAGATTGTGTATGTACAAATTATATAAAAAAATGAAAAAACTTGTACCAAAAAATATAATACATATATAATTATATATTATGTAATGTATGTATGAAAAGGAGAAGTATAATTATATATTTAGCATATGGATATCAATTTTAATACTAAAATAAATTTATACACGTGATAAATATTTATAAGAAATAAATGTACATAATTTCAATATTCATATGCATATACATACGTAGATATACATATGTATGTAGGTACTATGTACTATGTAGATTTTATTACATGACATTTATATCTATAAGTATGTATGTATATAACTTTTTTGTCAATTTCTGTCAATTCTTGATAAATACAAAATCTACAAACAGTGCTGACGATGACGTTTGTCTGATATTTTTATTTTATTTTTTAGTATTATTTTGAAGCAATTTCTCAAAAGAAAAAATTTTGATTTATGTATTTTATAATGACAAATATTACACATCACATTTTTTTCGAATTCAAAGTAATTTTGAAAATTTTATATCTATTCATTTTTTTAATTTGACTTTAAAATTTATTTAGAACTCATTTTCAGGTTCATTTTCATGGAAAGGAAATAAATTGAAATCCATTTTCTATTTCAGATATATAGTAGTAGTAGTAGTAGTAGATTTTTGTACATTATGAAAATTCTATACGCATAATTATTTTACCTGCCACAAGGTAATTTAGAACCTAGAAAGTGAATGAAAAGAATAAATTAATTCGAAGAGATATGTTATGTATATTCGTAAGCGACTGTTAATTTTTGGAAAGTTCAATTTTCAAATAAAATAATTACAATTTGTATACTGACAAGTTTCTTACATTGCTGGAAATTAATGAAACTATCCTTGGAAAGTTCTTTATACACTTTCAAATTTTTCATACATAACATTGAACTCCGTTTTCAGAATAATTTTGTCTGACACTCTGAAATTGTATTTTAATTTAAATTATAATTTTAATTGTTATTTAATTTTGGTAGCTAATAAAGCAGTACAGTATACTATAAGAAGAAAATTAAAATAAAAACATGGATAACAACCAGCACTTGAGAGAACGAAATAACATTCTATTTGAATATTTTATATAATATTATGTATATATATATTGCATTAATTATTATAATAAAAAAAAAATTCTTTCTTCCTTTTGTCTACCAGAAGTATTCGTTTTACTTTTGTGATGCCACTTTATAAATAGGTATTGGAAAAATGTTTACAACAATTGTTTGTTTTTGTTCATTTTTGTTTCAAATGACTTTTTTTTTCTTTCTTTTTTTCTTTTTATTTTGTTTCTAAATTTTATTTTAATCATATTGAATGTATGTCATATTGCTAGAATTTAAAAACAAAAATTTTTTTTTAAAAAAGAACTATATGGCATTAATCTTACGTCATTAAATGAATGCGTATTTTTTAAAAAAAAAAAAAAACAAAATAAATTTTATTTTGTTCTTACTTTTTTTTTTTAAATATACATATGTATCTTTATTTTATTTTTATTAATTTTCATTAAAAGAAAATTTTGAATGTCATTAATATGAATGTTCTTTTATACTCGTATAGGCTTGTAGTAGGTAATTTATATTCATATCATGTGGTACCCATAAACAAACAAAGTTTTAATGCTTTCAAAATATGAATATGTATTAATGTTGTAATGTATAACCACAAATTATTTTATTTTTATTCATTTACAAATTTAAAGAAAAAACATAGAAAATTGTTTTCATTCTTTTTCTTACCTGAATTTTTTGGCTGATGATGAGCAAAATGTTTTCCAGCTATACGATAAATTGATTCATAATAATTATATTGAGGATATGTAAGTCTCATTTTGTACTTTGATTTAATTTTTGAAATTTACGTACACACACACATACAGTTAATTAAATAATATTTTTATTTTTATCGTAGTATAATTTTTTTATTTTCATAAATATTTATGTATGTGTGTATTTATTTATAAATTTAAACTTAAAAGTATTTCAATTGAACAGAGTTTATTTAAAATTGAAATTGCGAATAATAATAATCAATCATTTAATTCATATATAAATGTGTAGGTATATTTTTTATGTTATATAAAATGTATAAGTTTATATATACAATTTGGCGTTTATTATCACGATAAATTTATTTTATTACACATACATATGTATATCTTGTAATTATTATTTTTATTATTGCATTTTTAAAAATAAATCGAAATTATTGATAATATGATAATAAAATATCAAATTTTATAATACGTAATACATAATATAAATCAAATATAGTCTTTTGCACTGAATATCATCATATGTATTTGGAACAAAAATTATTTCGTTCTTTTGATAAATTTTGTTGAAATTTTATTAAATTTCAACTTTTTTCCTAATTTATGTAAATTATTTTATCTTGAAAAGTGAATTTCACTATATTTTTTTAATTATAATTAACTACATATATTTTTACTAATGCAATTTATTCTAAAAATATATAATAAAAAGAAATAAAATGTAGTTACAGAGAACAACAGAGAAATAATTTTCAACATGACAGAGAAGAAATTTTCTTGTTAAAAAAAATTCGGTATATGTACAAGTATGTATGTAAATAATATTTAAAATTTTATATATGTATGTACGTATGTATATAGTTATAACTATTGAGCATATTAGTACAGGATGTTTTTTAGTTCGTTTTCTTTTCAATTTTTGTTTTTTATTTGTAATCAAATCAAACTTTTATCATCTTATTTATTTTATTTTATTTGTTTGTCGTTGTTTTATATTTTATGTTTTACATATATGTACGTAGTGTATGTAGTTTTATATTTAGCTTTTTGTACACTTTTGACTTTTATGATTTTTCATATTAAAGATTTAATTTACAATCGCAATTTAATTTTTAATTTTGAGATATTTTTACGTAGTTTTTTTTCCTCTTAATAATAATGTACATGAATACACAATACATAAACATACATATATATGTATGTATGTAATATGTATTGTAATAATTTTTATATTTTATTTTTAGAATTTCGTATTATATTCATTTTATTTGATTTTTTATAAATTAAAGCAGAAACTCAAATTTTCATATATAGTATATTTATAATTTAATTTTAATTTTTTAAGAAATTCACTCATGTATCCTAAATTTATTAACATATAAAATGAATGTATATTTATATAAATGTACATATATATTAGTATGTGGATATGTATAAAATAAAATAATAAGTAGATTAGATTTTTAAAATTCGATAATAACAATAATTGAAAGATTTTTATTTATTAAATTTATTTTTGTTTTTTTGAAATTTTCTTTTAGGATAGTAAAACATCAGTTGATAATAAATCACTAACTATACGAGTGGGTATATAAAAGAAAATTGAAATTTATATTTGATTGGTCTTGTCTTATATGTATTCACATCTACATATTTATTTATTATATACATGTAGGTATATATACATATTTTGAATGTAATAAAGGAATATAAACAAAATGTAATTGATTTGATATCAATTTAATGCGGTCATAATATATAAGTTTGTAATACATATATATATGTACGTACTCTGTATGTACCCTGTATATGTAACGTATATAATGTATATGTGCACACATGTGTGCATATATGCAAAATTTAAGAACAAATAAAATAGTGTCAATGTACATAAAAATGATAAAATAATTAATAAAACGAATGCATCAGTTCATGTCTGTATACATATATGTTTATGAGTACATATGTAATGTGTTGTATGCTTGCGCGCAGACACATAAAATTCTGTTTTATATATTTGATTTTATTGCATGAAGTATATATATGTATATGTATGTACTGATACTTACATATGTACATATGACTCCTTAATAGATTGAACAATTTTTATAATATAATCACCATCATAATATTATTTTTTGATGATAAACAATCTTTTTTATTATATTGTCGTTATATACATACACATTTAATATTATTAAGAATCAATCATAAAAATCACATAATATACAGAGAGTGTATTGCAATGTTTAATGTGTAGTTTATTACATTATATGAAAATATAGATTTACATACATATATGGAATGTGAATGTACATTACATTAAGTTTATAATAAATAAATTGATTCTTTTTTATTTTTTTTAGTGCATAACACATACTACATACAAATACTGATACGAACGCATACATAACTTTATTGTCCACATCCACACATCTACATACTTCAATATATGAGCATCTACATAAATGTTTATGCATTATTTTATAAAAATCAATTATTAGATATTTATTTGTATTTTTTTCTTTCTTTTTATTTAATTTGTTTTTTATTCTTTTGCTTTTTCTTTTTCTTTTTCTTTTTATTATTTTTCTTCAATATGCATGAGTTTAAATTATTGCTTCTTAATATAATTAATTGAGATATTTAATATTAAAAGTAAGAAAAATGTACATTACATACTCGTATATTACTTTCTCGTACTGTATATAATACATAATATGTTTATGTAGATGTTTCTTACATGCATGTGTACATAAATGTGTAATATATGTGTATATCGGACAATTTAAATTCAAATTGAATAATATACTCAATAATGCTCTTATACATTCATATACATATGTACATATACTTATAAATATTTACACAAGAATTTTATATTTTTTTTTCTGCACGCAGCTTTTGAAATTTATTCCTTTCCTTTCAATTTGTTCAATCAGGCGAATTGTTTGAGAGGTTCATTTTGTAGGCATTTTGTACATAATTTTATACGAAAATAATTATCATTTATTATCATTTAAGATAAAATTTAACCAAATAAATGATATGATTTTATAAATTGATTGTATAAATTTAACATGAACACATAACATAGTGAAAATATAAAATATATTCTATGAACTGTTCGCTACTTGGATATTTGATCTCTTTTACAGAAATATCGGGTGCTTTTCGACATTTTTATTTACAAAAAAATTTTCTTCTTCGTCTTCTTCTTCTTGAAATAAAATTTAAATATTTTTATCGTGTTTTACTTTTAACTTTTTTACTCTAATTTTTTGTGTATTTTAAAAATAAGAATTATTTGCATTACTTTTCTCTAAAGAAAAAAACAAATTCATTGCAATAAAAAATTATAAAAATTCTATATTATGATACAAGTATTTACATACATTTATATAGTGCTCTTCGTACAGACTCTAAAGCAATAATTTTTAAAATTAGAAACATACATACATATATAAATAAATGTAGTGACAATGTACATATTTGAAATTTTTCTCATTTTATATTTTATTTCTTTTTTAGTTTTTAATTGTTTTCTTTTTAATTATATATATATTTACATATGTATATATTTTTAATTATTTTTATCGTTACTTTGAATACAAACAAGTATTTACTTTGAACATCATACTGAATTAACAAAAACTATAATAATAATTATATATTTATATATACGTATGCCTAAGTAGGTAAATAGTGATAATGACTATTATGTAAGTATGGATATGCGTACATACACCGGGACAATTTCATATTATTTCTCTAATTTTAGCATTACATAATTTTGTAATTTTAACAATTTTTGAACATGAGAGGTATAATTTTATTTGTTTTTTATTTTAGGCATCTACTTTTCAAGATAAAACACAAAAAATATTTCAAATTTCTCCTTACGGTATCATATTGTAATTTTTAATTTTATTTTATTTTAAATTTTCTTCGATTTTAATAAACAACTTCAAATTGTGTTAAGTGCATTAATTTATTTATCTACATATGTACGAGTATTAATGAAGAATTAAATTCTTAGTGTTTTTCATTGAAAACTTACAATAAAATAAAATGATTTGTTTTTATTCAAAATATGACGTATGTACAACATGCTGTTGCTGTTGTATGCATTTATTGTGCATAAAAAAAAAAAACTATTGTGCTCTCATATGTATCATAATTTTTTAAATCGAAAATATTAACACTCAAAATTATAACAATGCGGAGAGATAGTGAAAATAACTGCAACTCATAATCTTAAATATTTTATTTTTCATTTTTCTCAACACTTTATATGCGTATACGAACGTACATACATAATGAATGTTAGTGGGTACATGCATACGTATGAATGTTTTGTTTTTCGTATAGATAAAATAGATGATATAATTTTAGATTAAAAATGTGTACGTATTTATGAAAGTATTTTGATTATAATTTTATTTCTTGAAAATTAATTGATTGTATTTTCTTATTTTTAAAATTTTCTTTAATTTTTAACCTTTTTTTAAAAAAAAACAAAATTAATTACAAATATTTTTTTGATTTTATTTTAATTTAAGTATTTTGTTTTTTAATTTATATATTTTTTTATTTCGTTTAATTTTTTCTCCTTGATATTATTTTTAGAGAATTTTATTTATTTTTACAATTCGAAAAATTTCAGTATATGTATTAACAACACAATATTATACTAATCATTAAACGTGTACATACATTTATGTATATGCATTAATTTTATGTACACATGTACTTATGTAAATATCTACATCATATGATTATTCTAATCACGATAATTTTTTCAGATATAAAATACATATGGAAAAGATATTGTATTTAACATACACATATGTTTCCATTTCGTTGTAATTGTAAGGCAAACAAATAAAACTTAATGAATAAACAATCAACGAAACAGAATCACAAAATTTTAAAATATTTAATTTGATTTCTTGATATACCTAATATGCTTTGAATTTACCATTTTTTTTTAAATCATAATTTTCTATAATCAAATTTTTCTTTTTCTTTTATTTTATATTCAAATAGTTTTTAATCATGTGCACACGATCATCACATCATTTACATTTTTATATATTTTTTAATTTATGCAGTATTGTATGTAAGTGTCTATCTAAATTACATATTTGATTTCTTGTATACAATTCGTACACGTTATTTATATACGATGAAAGATTCAAATCAAATTAAGATCGATGAACTTATAGATAAATGTGTATTATTACATATTTCATTTAATAAACATTGTACATACATTAGAGCACTTCACACTCACATAGTTATTGACATTTACAAATAATAGATCTGAAAAAAAATATTTTTACATTGCTCGATGTACATACATATTGTCCCGTCCATTTAAATTAAAATACTTTGGGTATATTTCTTTACTTCTAGATATTTTCTAACTTCTTAAATCTATATATATTATGGGTATGTACAGCGGCAATTTTATACACGATCACTTTTTCTTCAATATTATTTTGTTAAGAATAAAAATATTTTTTAATTTTTCACTGATAACAGTCCAGCTAAATATCATCAGTCTATTTTAACTAACTCTATACTAAAAATACTAAAAGCTTGGTTGTACACTTGTACAGTTCACTAGCAAATGATCGTGTTTTCGTCGTCGTTTGATTATACCAATTTTTTTTGATCGCATAATACATACACATATCAGTAAAGTAAATAGAACGTAAGTATCCAAAATTTTAAATATAAGGTATGTATGTATGGATGTAATATACAAAATATATAAATATATAATACATATATGTATTATATGGTACAGTGTATATATGTACATATTATGTTATATATGTGTAAATTTTTTATAGGTTTAAATAAAAAAAAATGATAATACCAAAATACACAGTATATAAGAATATTACCTATATACTTACATATGTATACATATAATGTTTGTATATTATCTGTTCTCGCATAGATAATATACGTACATACGCGTACATAACATACTACATGGTATGTTATACACTCGTACAAATTAAAATCAAAGAGTTTTTTGGATCACATAATGAGAAGTGAAATGAATGTACAGTGTAGAAAATATCACGTTTCTTTTAATTAAATTCTACCAAATTTTTCATCTCGATATTTTATTTATTTGCATATATTACCGGCAAGTGGCGACCGGTAACTTCTATCCAGCATATGTGTACTTTTGTACATCATTAATAGATATTATTTATATATACGCATGTATAACTTAACTAACTTAAGAATATATAAAAAATTATTTACTACTTATATAACATAATGAAGTGTATTCAACCTGTCTATACTATACAATAGTGCATACGTACATAATAATTGTATATTCATATAATTTAATTAAGTAAAATGTACTCGTATAGTAAATAATATAATATGTTTTAATAATAATTTTAAAATATACGTAGTAGTATATATTTTATTTTCACACTATGTGTATGTATGTATACGTATGTGTATATATACAGGGTGATTCTCTATCGGATGAAAAACATGAAAACAATGCATCGCCTTTCATTTGCTTTTTATTTTATTTAATTTTCTTTCGTAGTTCTTGAGTTATGCGATAAAATACAACAGTGGTTTTGCATCGAAAAGTTGTTTACTTGTTGTTGATATTTCTCGTTGAGAAAAGAAATAAAATGTAAAGTTTCACTCTTTAAGATAATTATTTGGTATGTGTGTACATAAGTACATATATCATTTTGGTATTTTATAGTCATATAGACAGAGAATGTATCTAAAGCACACTTTTTAAGTTGTAAACCATACATTTTTTTTATATATTTACCATATTAGCATATAAAGATAAAATTTTTGAAGAGAATATTCTTTTTACTGTTATTTGAAAAATTATTTTAAAAACGAATATGTAATTTTCATTCTGACTTATTCGCGCTCCTGAGATTTAACACCCGACTTTAGTGAACCATTTCAATCTATAAAAGTACCGGGTATGTGTATATATGTACATATAGATACTCAATTACCCAATTACAAATTTTCTATCAACATGTACAAAAATGTGTCACGTTTGACATTGACACCAAGTAGATGGTGTCGTAATACAGTTAAATATTGTCAAAATCGAGGTTTAGATAGAGGGTATCTATAGTGATTCGTGTTCATTTTTTCATTTTTTTATAATCTATAACGTAATGTTATAATCCAGAATCCAGAATGTTAGACATTTTAAATTTAAGTCTAAAGTAGTCTTTAGTTATAGTATCATTATAATCATCTATATTCGATAAGACACCCTGCAAATGCAATTATATACATATGTATATATTTTTCACTATTTTCATATGTATGGAAGTAGTACACACACATATATATACTTTATATTACCTTGAGTTGAATATACAATAAAAAAAACATTTGTGCGATATTCTACATAATATATCCACACATGCGTTTCATACATTTTGTGATAATTCAAGCATATATACTATTATGTGTACATCTAAAAGCTATACATAAAAATATACATTTTATTTATAATTTTTAACGTAGAATACGTACACAATACGAATAGGTATACTTAAATCAAAGACAGAAAATATGTAATAAAATTATAAAAAATACATAAAAACATACTAAATTAGAAGAGGACAATTAAAAGATATGCGGGAATAGAAAAACGAAATTACATTATCATCTGTTTTGTAAATACACAAGTATATATTTGTGTAATAAACACTCATGAAATATGATTGTAATAATATTGCATTAGTTTACGTAAATTATTTTGATGAGTATATTTTCAATTTTTTCAAAATTTTCATTTTTCATATGTTAATTATATTACAATGTACATAAGTAGGTATAACCGTATGCATATGTGTTAATATTATTTTAATTTAATATGTTTCAATGAATGTGTGAACATTATGTACTAATAAGTAATTTACACAAATCATAATAATAACACAACAATAGGAAGGCATATATCATATGAGTAAATTGTTACATATTACTACTAAGCAGCTATATACTGTATAAAGTAAAGTACTCTTATTAAATTACTATTATCGTTCATTACATTATTATTATTATATTGTTACATCTTTTATTATTGAATTGTGTGCTTATATGAATACATACATATATCGTGCATTTATGTAGTTATACACAACACAAGTAAATTCTTTTAAAGGAGTTTTTCTTTTTGCTTGTAACTAAACACATCTACCAAATTTATTTATGCAAGGTGATTCAAAATGATTCTTATCTATAGAGAAGCATCTATTTTATACTACAAATAAATATTAAGATGAATTGATTTCATTTTTTTTTTTTTTTTTTTTTTTTTTTTTTTGCAAATTAATAACATACAAATTATATATCTTGTACATATAATTATTTAAGAACTTTAAACACACTTTATACATACATATAGATATATGTAAATATATAAATACGAGTATGTACTTGTATATGTGTATATTATGATGACGTTTCAAAAACAGGAAATTACATACGTAGGTAAATAAATTAAAAAAATATGTAAAAAAAAATTAATTAATAACATTGAATCATTTATCGATTATAAAATAAACAAAATACTATAAGAGTTGTACATAAATTTATAATATTACAAATAATGTGTTTACATTTATATTTTGTTTTTAATTTAACCTACTGACACACACAACTGTTTTATAGCAAAATTTTTCATTTAAATACATTTAGTGTATTTTTATTTTTAAAATTTTAGTTAATTACACAAAAGTAATTTATGTGTTGAGTATGTGTATGATGTATACATGCATACATATATATATACGAGTACATGCGATAAGTATGTGTATAGAAAAGAGATATGAAAATATAACGCTCACGATTAAAATAGATTTACGAATACATACATGTTTATTTTTTTGATTTCAAATTATGTATACTTAATATACATATTTAGTATCTATTGTAAATTTTTATAAATTTTTATTTTGTTTGTTGTATATCAGCGTTTGTAATAAACTTAAATAAGATAAAAAAGATAAAAATTAAAGTATATACATATTTTTACTTATCCATCATCATTTTTTTTCTCCTTTTTCTTATTATCTGAACTAATATTTGAATAGTACCAAATAGTACATAGTTGCCATGTTAATAAAAATCTTCTTGAGAATATTTCAAACTCTGATTTAAAAAAATATAATAATTATCATATATGTAGCGCTAAAATTTTGAAATGTCTTTGGTAAATTTGAATTTTAAATAGCATATAAGATATAGTACATTCACTTATATGTACATAATTCGTTTTCTTTGAAAATTGTGTAAGTCCATTTTATATTATGTATAGGTACATATATGGAAATATTTAAGGATTTGTACTTGAACGGTCGTGTAATTTCGTTAAATACGTGAATTTATATTGAAAAAATTTTGAAAATTTTTAAGAATAGATTGCATTTATTGTTATCATTACCTAATTTTTGGATAAAAATTGACTTACACTACTTTCAAAGAAAACGATTCAATATCAATGATAATATATTCTGTAGATAGATAACATCATGTTATATTATAATTTAATGCAATATTTTAAATACATGAATACATTAATATACACATTATGTATTTACGTATATATGTTATGCTGACCTTGTTTATTACCGCAGAGTTTCGAAAAAAATCATTCTAAAATTTATAAATATTTATTCAATATTTAGATTTACTATGTCAGTCAATGTCTACATGTAGCTAATCATCTGCATTTTTCGAATATTTTATTATTCATTTTATCTTTACCTATTTCTTTCCATATACGTAATGAACGTGCATAGTTATGTAGGTAGACTAAATTTTCGTACACCATTACCAAATATTCTAATAACATACATATATAAATAATTTATATAATATGAGGAGCTATATATGATGTGATATGATACATCAACACACCTACATTTTATTGTTTTCTTTTTATATTCCAACTTTTATTTTTCCATATTCTAGGAATTATTATTATCAATTTGTTTCGTTTATTTTTATTTTTTTGTATTATTTTCATTATTGTTATTGTAGTTGTTGTTATTACCATATTTATACATAAATCTGATTATGTACACACATATAGATAGATGAAAAATTGAACGAAGACATGTTATAATACATATTTTATCACATGTTTTTACTGAATTAATAGATAAATATACATGTTTTTATCATCATCATATATAATGTGTAGCGGGTGTTTCCGACAGAATTTTAATAGTATATCTTACTAAAATAATTTTGTCATTTTGTGTGCAAAATAACAGCTTATCTCAGTTTGATTATATTTGTCTGTACAACCACGTACAACCCTGTAAATAAATACATAAACTACGAAAATCCACATATGTGTAAATATTCATTGTAATATGCACGAATTTTTGCTCAATATATCTTCTTTGTAATCATAAAATATTTAATTTTATTTAAGAGATAAATATTTGTTGTTTCTTTTCTCATTTTGTTTATCATCTTCTCTCTTGCTTTTGAATTTTTACTTTTTTTTAAATTTTCTAAAATGAATACAATATAATATTGTGAATTGAATTATTTTTTGTATATTCATATAAACACTGAATAATGTTTCTAGGCACATACCTATATATACATATAATATATATATAATAAAAAAAAAATCAAGAACAAACAGAAGAAGTATTTTTTTTTCAAATTTTTTTCCGTATACAAGTACATATTTAAATAGAAAAAAATTATTAGTTAAATCCTGCCCTACAATACGTTTGATTGGTAAGACGGTTAGACACATAGTGACAATAAAATACTTGGATACCTATGTATATTTTCCGTATGATATGATTACATATTTTATTTCACAAATACTTCACGTAAGTTAAATAATTATTTTTTTTTTTTTTTTGTTTTTTAATTTATTTATCTTTTAGCATTCGCGAGATACTATTAATATTGTTTTACATTGCACACATCAGAAAGTTAAAAAAAAAAACATTTCATTTCTTTTCTTTTGCATTTAAAATGTCATTCAACTTTTAATCAAAATATTTTATCATATCGAGTCGAGTTACTTTTTATTAAGAGAATAAATTTATGATTTTACTTAGATTTAATTTATTGCATTTCATTACTATCAAGTATTATAGGAGTATACATTCTACGTAATAATCTTAAATGAAATGCAATTATACATTTTTATAATTTTACCATCCTAGACGATTTTTATACACCGATTAAAAAATTATTAAATTATTAAATAATTAATTTTGATTACATGATTACAAAAAATTTATTATCCTTTTTTCTTTTTCGTGACATTTAAAAATCTTTCATGCTTTTCCATAATTTTGGTTTTTATTATTTTTTCAAATTTTCAAACTTACAATATTTATTATAATTTTTTTTTAGAAAAAAAAATCAAAAATCTTAATAATTGACTTTCATTAAAAACAAAATATACCAAATCAATGCTTTTTATACAATAAAATTTTATTGTTATTTTGTTTTTGAAAAAAAAAAAGACGAAATTTTTTTTACTTTTGTTCGTTTCTTAAATTTAAATTAGAAGATAAAAAAATCTTAGTTGTAAAACATTAACTTTGGAATACGTAAAAAAAATTTTAAGTAATAAATTTGATTTTTATTTCTCCAAAATATATGCTACATTGCTACATATAAGAAAATAAATTCGAGAAAAATGAATAACTCTTAACACTTATTTGGGTTGTACTTGAAAGCCTACAATAGCGCAGTTTTGTTTAATGATCTACTCAAAACTACTCTAGAATATAGTAGAAAGAAGTAAAAGTAAATGGTATATTATTTAGTCTGTTTAGATTATCAATTTTTAAATTACAGGCTTTTTAGTATTTTCTTCATTTTAGCTTTTTTATAGTTGTCATATTCAAATCTATTTTCACAATATTTCATCCCGCGAACTTCAATCAGTACCTATATATATGTGGTGTGTGCTGCAAACGCGAACACAGTTGAATTTTGTGTGATTTCTTATTAATTTGTGTATTACATGAAATATTTTTATCCCTATTAATTCTTTTTATCTATTTTGTTTGTTTTCTTCTTCTTCTTCTTCTTCTGTTTTCATTTCTTTGTAATTGTTTTATATAACTAGAGTATTTTTTTTAGTGATAATAATAATGATTATCGCATAAAATTATATGAGTTTATTATGAAAATATTCGACAATTTAATGTTTATCTTGTATGTATATGTACATATATATATATATGTGGGAATGATTTCAATTATATGTACATATTTTAAATTTTGATTACATACCGCTTATTTACAAAAAAAAAAAAATATATATATATATGTATATATATATAATATATATATATAATATATAATTTAATAGAATCTTAAGTATATAATAAAAGTAACCAAAAGAAACAAAAAAATATTATTATCTGTAAAAAAATTGTCATTAAAACTGTAAATCGTTTCTGTTTCTTTTTTTTAACGTTGCGAAAAGTTCTTGAACTTATGACTTTCAAAAAGTGACAAAAGTATGATTTTTTCGTATATACGATTACGCATTGTATATTATACAGTATCTACAACCACAGTACACTTCATATTTAAATTCAGAATCGATTTCATTATTTAATGTATTTTTATTTTATTTTTTTTTTTTTTTTTTGTCTAATTTATTTATACAGAGTTCACTTCGTTTGTATACATATATTCACTTGATATTTCACTTGTATTTAATTTTTATTTTTATATTTTTTAGAACGTCTATCGTACATACTAAAAAGTTGTCTGATGATTACATTTTCTGTAAAAAAAATTTTCCCATTAATTTGTGTGGTAAGTACGAATTTTCATACCTTCATTTTTTTTTTACTTTTCAATATTTTTGCTGAAATAAGATAAAAAAATAGTTTATTGTTTTCTTCTGTTTCCTTAATAAAAAAAAAATAGAGGCGCATATGTATTCATATGAAATAATAGCATTTTTTTATTATTTGAAGTACTAATTTATTTTCAGTAAATTATGTGTTTTCGTTCGTATACGAATGTGCACATAAAAATGTGTTAAATGTTGTATAGATATACATATGGTGATAATGGTGAATATCTGTTCATTAAAAGTAATAGATAATCGTGATCGTATAATTTGTATGAAGATGCTAAATGAAAAAATTTATTTCTTTTGAATATATATCATGTTTACTTTTTTCTATATTCTACTTTTATGTATATGTAAATTTGTACGTTATATTGGTTATATACATTTATTTTATGGTATTTAGATGGCGTTTTGATTTTTTTTCTTCTGAGAATTCAAATTTCGAAAAAAAATTTTATTTTTGTTAAAATTTAAAACAAAATTCTTTAATTCATTCCATGAAAACACAGAAATAAATTGAATTAATTGTATTTTCCCTTGCATGAATTCTAAATTATACATTAATATAGAATTTTTATGTGTTGGTGGTGAAGATAGTGAAGACAGGGTTTTATTGTATCAAAATTTCATTTGTCATTTAGTCATGGTCATGAAAATTCGTATAACATGGTTGATTGTAAATGTTTTCTTACAAGCATTTTTAACTGTCAAATACGTTGATTCAATAAAAGAGGTCTATTAAAACTCTATTTAAATTTGCTCCATAATGAAGTGTTGTGTGTGTACAGTATAAAATAAATTTTTAAAATTTCTATATTTTACTCCTTAGAATATTTCTAATTGTTAGTTAGTCACTTACATCGTAAAATAATTACGTGATTAATAAATATTATTAATACATTATAATATATACATATGAACATAATTATGTATAGAAGACCACAAGGGTATTTCCTTTTTACTTTTTTTAGTAAATCCTGAAAATTATGATGACAAAATATTGAGATTCAAAAATTACAATGTAATTAGAATTTGGACAAAAAATTTAAAAACATAACAAAAAAATATAAAATTCAAACCACAATAACAAAAAAAAAAAATAAACTATCTATAAATATAAAATGAATGAATTAACTTTTGTTTACGCATAGTAATTATGTACTTGTTTACATGATTACTGTGAATTTGAAATCTATTGAAATTTACCATGTATGCCGAAGTACGTATATATAAACATGCCAAGTAAGTCAGTCTCTATAAAGAGATTATTGTGGTAGGTTGTTTTTTGTTGTCATTAATAATTAGATTTTATTTAATTAAATCATTAAACATAAATATAACCTGTCCTGTATAAATAGGTACAAAAAATACATTTTTTATAAAACTGTATATGTAAACTGGAATCAGTTTTAAAATTAGGTGGGGTGGTATGGTTGTAATTGTATTAGTTAAAAAATTTTAAAGTCATTTCTAATATGATGAAGTAAGCATGACTATGACTATGAACTTGTTTTATTTATTTCCGATCAATAAAATGTTTATGCTAAAAATCAGGAATTTCTTTTAGAAATTCATGTTTAGCTCTATGTAAATATTTGTCATTTTATCCTTTTTTTTTTTTTTTTTTTTTTGAGAAATTCATTTTTAAATTAAAATTTTTTTTTGTTTATAAAAAATATTAAAATTTTTGCATTTCTATTATCTGTCTGTGTATATGTGTACATAATAAAATAATGACTTATTATAAGCTTTTTGGAAAATAAATATAGATAGGTATATATGTGATCAGGTAAGTTATATGTTATATTTAAATATAATTATATTATATCGAAAGTTTAAAATTGTAATTTCAATATTAATAAAGGAAATTAAAAAACAAGAATTTAAATTAAAATTTTAAAAAAGAAAATATTATATATAATTTTTTAACAATAGACTCAGCATATTTATATGTTTGTAGTACGAGTACATTATGTATGTATGTATAATCATATTGCTTACTACATTTTTGATTATTGAAAAACTGGTTTTTTATTCTTTTGAAAAATAACCATTGACGTAAATACTTAAAATTACTTAATATACAAAACCAAAAAAGAGAGAAAAAAATAAAGCACAAAGCAAACAACAAAAATAATAGTAAGAGAATTTAATTTTTTCAATTTTTCTGGAAAGAATATTACTGGGTATATGAATCAGTAATACTGGTAATACCTAATCAAAGAAAATCATCAAGTTATAAAAAAATAAAATAAAATAAAATCAAGTAATTTTATTCTTCACATTTTATTTGTTTATCATACTGACAGATTACATATTAGGTTAGGTAAAAAGTACATTGGACCTTGTCTTTGCTCCAAAAAATTTTAGGGAGAGAAAATGAACTTTCCTCATGATCCGCACGAATGATAATACGAATGCATGGCATGATGTGTTAGGTACTAAAATGAAAATACAATAAAAATACGAGTACATTACATGGTATACGAAATACTTATAGTGTATGTCGTACTATAGTTACCTTTACCTTATTGCTGCTTCTCACTGTCTCTCTTGTTTCTTGTATACTTCTTATGATATGCAGAGTATAAAAAACAAATGATTTTTTCTCATGAAAGAAAATACGGGTACATAGCATGATAGATATATAAAGTAGAATATGGTATATGGTATAATGGAATGAAACTTGTTTCTTTCTCCTCATGTCATAATTTTAGAATTTGTTCAAAACATTTTTTAACTATACAAAAGTTGCCAAAAAATGGAAAACATTATACATATTCACATACTTGTAAATGCATGTGTATTTATTTTTGCAATTACTATTTCGCTAAACATAATAAAAAAATATTAAATGCATTCATATATTCATAATTTAATTTTAATACCTAAGTATACATGTACCTACATAATGTTTTGTACGTATTTTTAATACTGTCCAAAACACTGAAGTCTGTTTGCATATGAACAATATTTTTATTTACATTTAATTTTTGCTAATGGAATACATAGCTGAAGTCAACGAACTGATGTTCTTTGATTTAACTTTGTGACTAAAGATAATTTTTTTTCTCGTTTATTTTAACACAAATTTGTACAAAAAAAAATGAATAATTTCTATACAGGAATTGTATTATATGCGATGTTCATATAGGTATTTGAAATTATTTTTTTAGTAAATATGTACCAATTAAATAAAATAATAAAATGCCAAGTAAATATTGGATTAAAGTGCAATTGTATATTGTGCATGTATGTAAAATTGTAAATAAAAATTTTTATAATGCACAATATATGAAATATACACAAAAAAAAAATGAAAAACAAAACGATAATAAATTTATTTAAGAGACTGAATTTAATGTAAGGCATAAATACCAAATAAAATTTTCAATGTATGCATAATGTACATATACGCATATATGATGAGAACGAATAATAATAAGATAATAATTTTTTTAATTATAGGTACATATGTAATACCACGTAATACGTATTTACATAATATAATTGAAATTTGTTGTGTAAATTAAATTTAATTTACAATATTTTGAAAATTTTTTTGTTCGTTCCGAGAAAAATAAATTTAAATTTACAGTGAAATTATAAAAAAAAATGTGATTATATTATTGGGCATACACTTCGCGACTTCGCGAACCAACAGCGAGAATATATCATGAAACCTTGTTCAGGAATCCGAAGGGAAAGGAAAAACAGGAATGGCTTAGGAATATGTGAGTGCTGGAGTGTAACCTAAAATACGTGATATAAAGTCAAAGAAATTATTGAGAATTGCAAAACAGAGATAGGAGGAGCCAAGAAAATACACATTAATGGATTTTGTAATGGATTGTAATGGACACATTAAATAATAGCTGTAAAAGTAAAAGTAAAAGTGTATATAAGTATTATATGTATGTACATAAAAAAAGAAATTTTGTTACTTTTTATTATTAATATATATATATTAGTTTTATTATGAATTTGAAAAAAATAAAAAAAAACATAAATATATGAAATAAATAAATGAATAACAAATCAAAATTTAACAAAAAAAATACTGATTATTATTAATCATTGTGCACATGTATTTTATACTTAGTATACATATTTTGATTGATATAACACAGATAATAAATAATTAATAATTATAAACAAATAAATTTTTTTAATATTTTAATATCTGTGAATTTTTTTCTGACTTACTATATACGAAATTGAATTGTAATTTATGATGTGTACATGCATATTATATAATTACACATGTGCATAATAAAAATACAATATTATACAAATATGCACAAATAGAAATAATAATGATGAACATTTTATCATTTTAATACAAAATCTAGTACATTTCTTATCATGTGTACTCATATTTGAATTTTTATTCTGAAATTTCGAGTGATGCCTATATAGTGGCGCTTAGTCGGTAAATCCGCCACTGATGATATGTAACACTTAATACCTGTGTAAGTGTAATAAATATAATGTATTCATTTTGATAATGTAATATAATAAAAATTGAATAAATATTTTTACATTTAAATTACTTATGTAGGTACATTTTTTTATAAATTAGAAATATCTACATAGTATATGTATGTATTTATATTTACATAATATATTATTTTTCGATGATAATATTTTTATATAAATGTACATCACACATGCAAATTATTTAAATGTAATATGTATAATAATAATGTACTAGTACATATGTATTTCATATATGCATTTATAGTATTAGTAAAAGAAAAGAAAAAATATGTTTTTTTCCTTATTTAACTATGTGAATTTTTTTATTTTCTTTAGCACACATATACATATACACATACATATGTACATATTACATTACATATTTTATTACGCATGCTGTGTGATTAAAAGTTTTTTTTTTGTAATTTAAAACGGCTGAAGTTCCGAATCGCTGGATCGAGCTTTCAAAATGGACTTTTTTTAAAAGGTAGATTCCGATACGCTGATAACGAAAATGATGGTCTTTTTTGGCGATGGCGCCATCTAGTGTCCGAAAAATGCAATTGATTTTTTTTGCAAAAATCATGTTTTTGCGATTTTCTCTGTAACGGTAAGTTGTGAGAACATGGTTCTTTGACCAAAAGATGCGTCTCTTTAAGCTCTATATTCTGAAAAAAAATTATTTCCAAAAAGTCCTTGTAGAAGGATAATAAAGGGCATTTTGTGATTTTTGACTATTTTCACATTTTTGCCAATTTCTCAGAAAGGAATGGGCATAATCGGTTCAAATTTTTTGCAAATAAAAAAGGACATCATGATCAAGTTTTTTCGATTTTTACTTTCGTCCTGATGTAGAGGGCAAAAATCATAGAGAGAAATGATTTTAATGGTGTAAAATTTTGTATTTTGTGTGTTTTTCGTGCTTGTGTGCATGTGTATGTATGTGTGTATGTGCATTTGTAGAAGGCAAATCTATCAGTGTGTATATACACGCATGTGTGTGTGTGTGTGTGTGTGTGCATGTGTGTGTTTGCGCGTTTGTATAAGGCAAATCTATCAGTGCTTGTATGCACGCATATGTATGCGTATGTTCATGTGTGTTTGTGTGTGTATGTGTGCATGTGTGTGTATGTGCATTTGTAGAAGGCAAACCGGACAGTGTGTATGCCTGTATAGAAAATGCTTACTGCACACACTGGCAGGTTTTCCTGTGTATATATATGTATATATATGTATATATATGTATATATGTATATATATGTATATACATATATATATATATATATGTATATATATGTATATATATGTATATATATATATATATACACAGGAAAACCTGCCAGTGTGTGCAGTAAGCATTTTCTATACAGGCATACACACTGTCCGGTTTGCCTTCTACAAATGCTATATATATACACAGGAAAACCTGCCAGTGTGTGCAGTAAGCATTTTCTATACAGGCATACACACTGTCCGGTTTGCCTTCTACAAATGCACATACACACACATGCACACATACACACACAAACACACATGAACATACGCATACATATGCGTGCATACAAGCACTGATAGATTTGCCTTATACAAACGCGCAAACACACACATGCACACACACACACACACACATGCGTGCATATACACACTGATAGATTTGCCTTCTACAAATGCACATACACACATACATACACATGCACACAAGCACGAAAAACACACAAAATACAAAATTTTACACCATTAAAATCATTTCTCTCTATGATTTTTGCCCTCTACATCAGGACGAAAGTAAAAATCGAAAAAACTTGATCATGATGTCCTTTTTTATTTGCAAAAAATTTGAACCGATTATGCCCATTCCTTTCTGAGAAATTGGCAAAAATGTGAAAATAGTCAAAAATCACAAAATGCCCTTTATTATCCTTCTACAAGGACTTTTTGGAAATAATTTTTTTTCAGAATATAGAGCTTAAAGAGACGCATCTTTTGGTCAAAGAACCATGTTCTCACAACTTACCGTTACAGAGAAAATCGCAAAAACATGATTTTTGCAAAAAAAATCAATTGCATTTTTCGGACACTAGATGGCGCTATCGCCAAAAAAGACCATCATTTTCGTTATCAGCGTATCGGAATCTACCTTTTAAAAAAAGTCCCATTTTGAAAGCTCGATCCAGCGATTCGGAACTTTCCCCTTTAAAACTATGATTTTCATATTTTTTTTCGTATACCTAATATTATTATTTTATAACCAAAAATTACTGTAAAAATGAACTTCAGACTTTTTAAAATTTGCACGTACATGTACGTACCATATTATTTGACCTTGAACATATACATATTCAAAAATTAAAAAAAAATAATTACAATGTATGTAATTATAAAAAAAGCGAAACGAAATATTACATAGTATTTTCTTGTTTAATTAAGAATTTTATGAGTTTTATAATTGAAATATACTATATATACGTATGTAATAATATAGGCATATGTATATACAATACACATATTTTAATACAAAATTGAAACAACTGGAGCTAAACTATAAAAGAACATTTTCAAATAATTTACAAAACTCATTTTCATCAGTTTGATTCTACAGTCACGACCTTGACCTACTCTCAAGTTATTGAAAATATTCAGCTAATCCGAATACTTAATGTGGTATTGACACTTAAATCAGGCACTATTATTTGAATTATTTAAATTGAAAACATTTACAATGTCTAGATTATAGAATAATTACTGTAATACGATCTAAATTAAAATTGATAAATATATATAAGACTGAATAATGGGTATGAATTACTAAAATAAGGAATTATTACAATATCGATAACAAATATCCAAAATAATACTGAAATATAAGCTATAGGTACAAACTATAAAAATGTAAAAGTTAAACAGGACATAAATGTATTGTAATTTATACTTATTACAATATCATAGCAATTCATTACATCTACGAGCATTATCTATACATCTTTAATGAGGATTTTCCAAAATTGTCTCGCTTGTAGTTTTAGTTACATGTAATATGAGAATTATGCGAATTTTCTGAAAATAAAAACTAAACACAGTTCGAATTCTTAGTAAAATTTTTACATAAAAATCAGTTTATCCGTGGAAGAATGGTGAATATGTATGTAATTTCTAATTAATTCATTCGGTTTGATATTACGTGGAAATCAGATAAGATATAATATAATATAATAGAAAAGAAACTTTTAATTGTTTTATAAAATTTTTTATAAAAAAAAAGTTTTATAAAAAAAACATTACATTATAATAACGTATACATATAACGCATGTGTATTTGAAAAACCAGAAAAACTAAGTTTAAACTGATTATTCATTTTATCAATTAATAAAATACGTGAAATGTATGTATATAAATATAGTATGCATGTAAATATTTTGTTAAAAATAAGAAAAAAATAAAAAAAAAAAAACTCAAAAGTATTTTTTCAAGTGCAAATTAAATAAATTACGAAGAATTAATATCTTTTCACAATCACGAGATCATTTCATATTTTTGTCTTTGAAGTTTTTGTTTTTGCAATAGATATGGTACAGTTTTTAAGATTCATTGTATTAATCATAAATATATTTTACCACTTTACTTTTAAGTTTTTTGTAAGAAAAATTTAAAATATTACACACACATGTTATTGAAATATTAATACAACGTTACGAATATATCAACTCTTAATTATTTCTCTTTAATTTTGTTTTCAATTTTTTAAAATAAATTAACTACATATTAGAAAACTAAAAATTGAAAAAAAAATACACATTTTTTAATACATTAATATAGGTTGTGTTGTTCAAAGTTCATTTCACATAGTTTTCAAGATACATATGTACATATATTATATGAGTATGAAAGTGGAAGAATATAATACATATGTATGTATGTATGCATACTATTGAAAAAATTAGAAAAGTATAAAAAATAGACAATCTAATGACATATAGAAGCTAAACAAAATTAAAAACATAAATATAAGAACATACATACATGATTTATTCAATAAATAAATAAAATACTTTAAAAAAATTTTACGTTTATATGATACATTATATATATACACATGTATGTATCTACATATATATATATATATATGCTTGTACAATATAAAGAATGTATAATAAATTCTAATGTTGGCATATGTTTTTTTTTTTTTATTTTATTATAGTCTCATATGATGTCTCAAAGTATAATTTATGAATTGGCCCACAAAATTCATGTGCTACCAGTATGTACCAGTAAGTGAATACATACATAATGATGTGCATACTACATGTTTAGATAAAACAAATATATTATAAATATATATGTATTTATGTCTATACTATACTTGCATATGTACAGTGTACGCAATAAAAAAATAAAAAAAATAATGAAAGACAAGACGCCGACTAAATAATATAACAACTATATACATACATATACAATTTAATTGCCAATATAAACAAAAATAAATAAAATAATGTATAATATAAATAATGGACGGTTACGAATATGTATTTAGGTACATTACATAAATGATTGCTTCGAAATACATGAACATTTTATACTAGTTTTCTTACAATATCCTAAAACTACAAAGGCAATCGAAAGTCACTAAAATTAGTTCTGAAATATTTCATTTTTTATGTATTATCTCATATGACATTACAGTTAGTGTTTGCATATGAAAAAAATAATTAATTAGAACTTTTAATAATTTCTTACTTTGATTTTCCATATAGTACATTATAATTAAAAATATGAAATATGAAACATAATTTTTTTTAACCCAAGTTTACGTCTTTCACGACATTATTTGTTCATTTCTGTGGTCTTTAACAGATCTTTATACAATACTATTTTGGGTATTCTTTCTTCTTACATTCTCTGCACCCTCTACACATATTCCAAGTCCAAACATCTTAATTTGCCTAATATTCTCTCAGTAGTAATATACGAATTCATATATTGTGTTGAGGGAGAGAAGATAATTTTTTCGTTTTTCTTATCCTTTTTCTGATAAGAACAGGTGAAGAATATTTTAAATGGAAAGATTTTATTTTTAATTTTTTTTTTTCTTTTTCTACTTTTTTGGACGTACACTTAATGTTTTCCCCAATACATTTCATATCCATACAAATTATAATTTACATACATGTACACGAGCGACACGTAATTAAGCTCAAAAGATTCATTCAGTTCAATTTGGTTCAATTTTTCACTAAGCGAAGCAGAAGGCACACGGCACTATTATTGACATACGAATATATACATATGAGGCTTCTTATTAAATTTTAACATTTACTTGTGTGGTTAGTTGGTTAGTGCCAGTCGTGCGCCGTTTTATTTTCTGTAAAAATGACGCACATGACACCTGATTGCTTTATATATCTTAATGTACCTTACTTTTACATACATATTGGTATTAAAATTCGATATCAACACAAAAGAGAACAAAAACTTTCATAACCAGTTCGTATGCTAGTTTTAACAAACTAAATACATATTATAAAAGTTTTGAAATTTTGATAAGATTATACGAAATAAAATTCATTTTCATTCGAAAATTTAAAAATTAACTTAGATATGTACATTTGTACGTACATACTTTTGTATATATATGTATTTTTATTATCTGTATTCGTACATAAAGAAGCGAAAATCAGAACACACAGATTGGTATTATGTATTATGTATGTATTATAAATATTATAAATAGACTGATTATTTCTAAATAAATAACAATCAATGACTAAAAACCAGTTACGAAATTCTTTTTTCTTTCTTTCAAATAATGTTGAGTGAACTTTTGGATGCGACAGAAGTTGGAAATAAATATTGAAAAATATTTTTCCTGCTTTTGGTTTTCACTGAGCATCAAGCCCAAAACTTTGTTATCAATATAACAACGTTTCTTAATTTGTAAATTTAAAAAAACGAAGACATAAACACAAATTAAGAAAAAATAATTGAATAAAAATTTCTTGGCTCTATTTTTACCAGTAAATATACTTTCAAATGAATATTTTATGATCCTTTCTAATCATGGATAATTATATGTACATATTATTTACATTATTCGATTATGACAATTTAACATTAATATAAATGGAGCGTATATACATACAATTTTTTTAAATTAAAAAAAAATTTAAGACAAGGTCAAATAAAGTATGTAATTACACACATATATACCAACAATTACAGCTTACAAGTACCTATGCAAAGTCACAAATTACACTGTGTAAATATACTTACATTTTTCATTCCAACAAATTGGTACGTAAATATTTTTGAAAATATGTATTAATAATTAGAAATGCATGCCAAAAAAGTATGCAATCGTGATGTTATTTAAACGGAAAACGATTTGAAAATATTTAAATGCAGTACGCATGCATAATATGTTAAGGTAAATAACAATTTAACAAGCAGTTACACATATCGTATCCACGTACTGCTGTTTATTCAATCGAATAGCATTTTATTTAGCTGTAATATTTACAAAACACAAATTTAAATCAAAATTTTATATAAAAACATACCATAAAACATATATACCTATCAGATTTTCATACTCGTGCCATTATTACGGTCTGTTTTTCTCATTTTTATTCACAAAATTCTGGATTTATATATAATTTTAAATCTGTTTCTGTTAAGTATTACTTTTCATTCGAAAAAAAAAAAATTTATTTTTCCTACATTTTTTAAAAATTTTTAGATTTAATAAAATATTTTAGTTCATTTTTTGTAGTTGTTTTCAATTCTGTACAATACTCAAACCTCAAACTAAACTCTCCTCATTATGTATTTGTGAACTCTTTTTTGCCCATGTATCTGTATAAGTAAAACTATATAATTTTTTAAAATAAGTAAAAACCTTATTCATGTATATTGTATTGTATTGTATATTGTATTGTATATTGTCATTCCGTTAAATAATAAATTTAATATATGTGCGTATATATCGAAAAATTCGAGAACTAAGATTAAAGAAACAGAAATTTTATATTACATACTTACCTAGTTGTATACAGTAAGTTATTTTAACAAAATAACGGTTATATAGTTGATCAACATAATAAACATAAATTGAATTCACATACATACAATCTAATTATAATATTAAATTATTTAAACGATCATTGAAAAATAAAATGTATACATACACAAATTTATAATAGGAAAAAAATGTATCCAATATGTTATCTATTTTATCAGTATGTGTCTTATACATGTATGTATATGTATATTTTACGAAGTGAGTAAAAATGAATAAAAAGTGAATAACAAAATATACATATATGTAATATAATTTTCATAAAAATTTTTATCATTTCCAAAAATTTATTTATTTGGGTATGCTAATAACTATCCGAAAAGACTGAAAAATGAAAGATATAAAAAATTTTCAGTGATTTCTGTTCAAATTTGTATCAATTATTTTATAATACTTCTTTTATTTCCAGATTTAGTTTTGGCTCTCATACATTGACGTATGTAGTGTGTCAAGTGTACAAAAATATTTTTGTTACTTTATGTACATATATAATATTTATGAAAGATATTGTTCGTATGACATCTTCACTCGAAGACCAGTGATCACTAGATAACCAAAAATTTGATTATTCTTCTAGAGTATTTTGGATGTTAATGTGTTTGTAAAGTAAATGTAAATATTTTTAAATTTGATAATAATTTTTTTACTCATACATACATAATATACACATACAAATGATATGCGTATATTATATCACCAATATGTAAATATAAAAAATAGAAGATGATAGCGTGAAAAACACGATTTCATTTACAATTTTTTTTTTGTTTTTAAATCTTTATATACTATACATACAAGAATACATTCCAGTATATAGGTGCATAGTATAGTATGTACTACTAACACGCTTACATATACCTACGTATAAATACATATATAATTTAATACGTGTAAATGTTATATACGTATAAATATGAATGTGTTTTATTTTTCTGATAATGTTATATTAATACATATTTATTATAATTCATACAGCTCAGGAAATTGGAATAACCTCAGACAATTTTGTTCTTGAAAAAAGAACTATTAAATAAATTGAATATTGCGTAAATTTAAATTTTAGTATGAATAATGCTTAAATACATATAGGGTTTTTAATTCAAAATACACCATTGCATATTAATCAATCTTTGAAATTGGTTCCAACATTGCTATTACCACTATTACATTACTAACGATTCAAAAGTACACCCTTTTAAAATTTCATTCCAAAACTCTTTAATTGGTTTTTTCAATTCAATTCATTTACAATTTTGAATCGCTTGCCATTTTAGTATACGTAGCTACACGTTTAGTGTGTTGGATGAATAAAACCGTGGTGAGACTATTCAAATTTACTGCACTGTATAAATGTATTGATATTTAAGAGAGAGTATACAAATACAATACACACTCGCACATGCACACATGCATATGCTTCAATATTTTTATGACTCTTTGTGATTTCTAAAATTTTATATAAAAAATTTTCAAAAATTTGTTTCTGATATTTTTTTTCTTTTATATAAATGTGAGAGAAAAAATTTATATTAGATACCTATTATTCTAGTATCTAGTATCTAGTATATGGTATACATCTTTAATTTACACATATGAAAAAAAAAGATGTTTATAAAATGTGCATATGTGTAGTAAAAATCAAAGAAAGAGAAAATATAAGTAAATTAAATAAAATATAAAATTTGAAGAATATGTTACACATGTGATTTAAAAAACGAACAAGATAATATTTAAATAATTGTATACAGCTCTTCTCAATATAAATTTAAACTTTGGACTTTTATAATATATAGTGTACGTATATTATACTGATTATACATACACTGGCGTACAATAGGATAGATTCACACTAGCTATTATTTGTCTTGCATTATGACCAATTTTTCTGGATATTTAGTTCTCAGAGAGGCCAAATCATATACAACCTTAATCTTTTCAATTTAGTTTTTTTTCGGTATACAAATAAGATAAATTCCAAAAAAAAAAAAAAAAATCACACTTTGGAATTATTCACTTTATCTCAAATCCTGACACTTTAAATTGACGATTCTTCTAGGTGAACCTATCCTATACAGAAATTGGTAATTTCCGAAAAATTAAATACCATATGGAATAAAATCAAACATGTTTTAGTACATCTAACAATGTAATTATCGCTCATATTTATTTTCTTTAAAATACATTTCAGCTCCAAATACAGTGCACCTATGCTGTTGCTCACCATTGTGCCCCATTGTTCGTATTATAAATTAAACAAAAAAAAAAAACATATTTATACATTTATGTATGTACGAGGTACGAGAAATAT
Organism: Villa cingulata; assembly: GCA_951394055.1. NCBI lineage: Eukaryota > Metazoa > Arthropoda > Insecta > Diptera > Bombyliidae > Villa > Villa cingulata. The sequence goes on from OX596018.1 coordinate 316,104, forward strand.
ATCGATCGCTATAAACATATTGTTGCACTGACCGTCCTTCAACTTGTACTCTTATTATATATATCACCATATCTACATAGTAAATATATACAATATTTATGATTATTATAAATTATATTTATGTACAATTATAATAGATATTTATGTAACTATATATTACATATTTAATTCAATTATAACTATCCAAAACTACCCATAGCTTTATATTTTTACATGCATACACAAGATTATATACATTCTATTCCACATCGATATTTATAAGCATGTATTCATTTATAAATTACATATAAATGTACACGAATTAAAAAGATTTTATCATCAAATATGTAATTTATTTGTAATTAAAAAACAAAAATTAAAAGAAAAAAAAAATAGAATAAAATAAATAACTAAAAACCTTTTTATTATTCCATAAGTGAATTTATTTTCTTAATAATTCTCGAGAAATTATGCATAATAATAGTGAAGGGATTCATTGCATGTATGCACATAACACATATATACAACGTCAATTTAAAATATAAAAAAGTCACATAGATAATATACACGTACAGCTACTTATTTTGCATTTGTTTTGTATAGATGACATAGTCAGATATTAGACATATATTATATGTAATGCATCTACATATGGTAATACAAACACATTACAAAAACAAAAACAATACAAAAAAATAAAAAAAAAATAAAAACCGCATATTAAATTACATACAAATTAATTACTGACTAATAAAACATTATTAATCTATTATTAAATGGAAAAATATAAAATATGTACATATAATACTAATAATATTATACACATAACTACATATGTACATATAGTAAAACGTATATATAGAAAAGGTACTTTCAATAAACAATATTTATTCATAAGTTTTATATTATATTCATAAAATGAGACGACGACTCATAATTAAAATGAATAAACTGAAATATTATATATGTATGTAGGTAAAATTTTTAAATATTTATTGTTTTTTATATTTTGTTCAATTTTTAAATCGATATTGAATAGTGTTATGTGTATCTGTCTGTATAATAATCAAATTACAGGAATTTTATGCAATTACATATTTAACAATAAAATCAATAATTGTATACGTATTACTTGCTAATATGTAAAAGTATATACACATCATGTACACAGTTCTGTAATGTAAGGTATGTTTGTAGATAAAAGTACTATTATCTGTACTTAAGTAGGCGTCAACATTTTTTTTTTTTTGCAATTCAATTACCTTGGAAAAATTACAAATCTAATTGTACTATAATAAGAAAAGGGAAAAAAAAATGAGAATTTAATATTGAATATAAAAAAGAGAAATAAGAAAAAAAAAATGATCTATCTATGGTATATGATACCTGTGATGATACTTAGTAGTATCAAAAGGATATAAATAAAATGAATAATAAAATATGACAATATAGTGGTATTTCGATCATAAATACTACAGATACTACATGTAATCAGAGACCAATATAATTCTATATAAAATATAAAATATGTGGTGAAAATTCCGGTAATTATTTATTTTAAACTTTTAGATACAACATTGAACTTGACATAAATGTCATTTTGATCTTGGAGTTGTTTGAGCATACATATATATTTAAGTATATGTATATGTGTATATATAGAGCACGCTCTTGCCTTCATCATTTTCTTTTTAGTGTAAAATTACAATACCATCTTCGTAGTACTTAATATGTACTTACTTCATAATTTTAATTTTAAAATTATTAACAATATGTAATCTCAAGTTTGTAGGGTAGTAGACGAATGTTGGATCGAGTCATATTTGATGGTTATTAGGTGAAAGGTGAAAGCGAAGGATGTTCCTCAAAGTAAATATTCACCAAAATTTTAATTTTTATTTTAATGTTTAGAATAGCTTATCACAACTTATCTCTTTTTTTCTCATCTATAATTTATAGACAAAATTATTACATATTTGGATAAGTAATATAGTACTTAAGTAGGCATACGTATTTATGTGTATGTTTAAAATTAAAATTTTTAGTCAAAAATATCGACAGATTACTGTACCCACATTATATTTTTTATACAGTGTATTCAAATATATGTACATAAATAAAAATTGAAATATCAATGTGGCTCAATGAGTCTGACATTCTTTGACGTCATATCATCCCGGTGAAATTCAAATAAACAAATTATGGAAAAAAAATAAATAAATAATATAAAAGAAAAAGAATTACTATATATGTACATTATATGGATAAAAGTGCAAGTATATGAGTATGATGTGCATACATCAAAAGGAAAATCGAAAAAATATGAAGAAAAGTCAATAACATGTAAATAAACAAAAAACGATAAAGAACAGAGAAAAAATATTATATTGTTGAATATACATACACAGTACACCAGATATGAACATAAATGTATAAGCATACTTAAGTAGCACATAGTGTATATATATATACAATAAATGTATGTACGTTTAATTATATTTATAGATAGGCGCAACCATATATTGATTATAAATATACATTGAACATTCGTAGTAGATGACTTTTGATGAATACTGCATAACTACCAATACTAACAAACTACCTATACTCATACATATATTTTATATTTTACAAAAATGTGTACGTATCGTATCCAATGTACCTACATTACATTACATTCAGTTTTATTGCATGTTGAGAAATATATAATATATACTACACAAAATAGGGACATTTACGTATCGTCGTCGGCGTATGCATGTTTTGTAGCGTTGCATTGTAATGTATGTAGTAATACGAAATACGACAATATTTTTGATAAAATAGATATAAGATAAGAAAACGTTTGTTTATGTACACGTATACATAATAATATAATAATATGACGATGTTAATGATGATGACAATAGCAAAGAAGACGATTGATTTTTATCATCAGTAAGTGCATACAAATAGTATACATTATATATTACATATATTTATAGCTAAATTACAAGTATACTAGTTAGGTACATAGTACACACATACAATCGTACATATTAAAATGCATGATGATTCTCACGAAAGTTATCATATTATATAGCTTTTTTTCTAATTAAATTGGTAATGTAATACTTATGTACATTTTGTAATTAGTACAAATATCAAATAGTTAGTAGAATCCAGACAAGTTTACAATTAATATTTAAATTATAGGTAGGTATAATCCGTTTTTTTATGTTTTGTTAGATAGAAAATTTTAGCATTTTTCTGTTGAAATTGAATCATAATGTAAGTAGGTACCTAGTTGCAATCTAAAATATATAATTTTACATAAGTACATGTAATACAATAAAACATGTGTTGTAATAATACAAAACAAACAGCTTAATTGCAATATTGAATTGCATCGATCAATAGGTACATTAAAAATTTAATTAAAACCAGCCAGAAAATCTGATGATGCATTTTATTTGGAAAATCCCAAATATGTAATAAATTTTATCGTTTATAAACATACCTACCTAGTTCAAAGAAAAACTTGTATCTATATACATATTTATATTTTTTTTTTATTTAATTGGACAAAATAAAATTAAAAACGAATTTATAGTAGCTTTATAATATAGCTAGGTACCTACATAATTGAATATGAAATGACCTTTCTTAAATTTTTGTTATACCAACATTACATACATATATATAAGGTTTTTATCATATTTTTATTTTTATATACTTACCTCCTATGCATTCTATATATACATACATATACTACCAAATTACATTTACGAGTACATATTGAGTATGTATGAATATATGATATTCATTTTTATAATTTATACCTAGATCATGTATGTATAAATACAGCAATTCAGGTAAAAATAAAAATATAATTAATTACAAACCTGTTCCACGAACTACTCCACCACCACCTCCATTTCCCTTCGAAGAAATGAAAACTTTTCGATCTGTTGAATTTGGGGGTTTTAATAACATATTTGAAATTTAAATTTATCCAATATTGAACTGATACAATTATTATATTCACTTTATACATTAATTAATTTGTCGATATATGTAAATGTTAAATTACATATTTGATTTTTTTTCTTTAGTTAGTTTTTATTTTTATTTTTTGGATTCAATTTTTTGTCACTTTACTATTTTATATGAGTTTTTACTTATGTGTTTTTTTAATAAATTTTTTGTTTATGATTTTTTTTTCTTTGCAAGAATTGTATTTTTATTTTTTCTAAGGCAAACACACACACGCACAGGACAATGTTAAATAGAATAAAAAAATTTTATAGATGAATATATAAATAAACAAAAGCAAGAAGCAATCATCATAAATTCAATATATAAACGAACATATATATATAATAATATTAACACACATGCATATATGTATATACAATCTTATATTTATAGAATAGTAATACTAATAGATATATATATGTTTTTATAAAATAAATATATATGATATATTTAATAATGTTATATTTATTACAATTTTTTATTGATGCGCATACACATATATACAGATGTACAAACACTTCTTCAAAACTAAAGGTCTTTCGCTTTTCTAATACAGTATGCACACACTATTTTTCTGTTTGCTTTTTTTTTTTTTGTTTTTTCAATGTAACTTGTAACCAGGGCTGTCACTTTACTACGATCGGAGTAGATCTACTACTATTTCTCGCCTGAAAAAATCTACTCCGCACTTTTTATTTTTTACTCCCTTTTCATTAAAATTTTGATAGCTTATCAAATACCAAACACCATTTCCATTTCTATGTTTCTTTCTTTAGTCTACTTCTACTTTTGAGATATTGAATGAATAAGGAAATCAAACGAAAAGTGTTTCATTTCTATGTTCTATTTTATTATTTCATTACTATTTGTATTTCTTTCTATTCTATACTATATAGATATACTATATTTATTATGTATGAATTGATTTATGAATATATGAATTTTGATTTTGATGAATTTTTTGAGTCAAATAATTATGTAAAATACATACACATAAAAATGAAATATAGTATTAAGTAATTATTTTTCAATATCTATAGAATCGAAGAAAATATTTGTTCACCATCGTCCATTTATCCATACTTACCATCGTCTGAAATGTACTTTGGAATTGAATTTGAAGAATATGCGACATCTGAAGGTTTTGAAAATAACGAGTTAAATAAAATTAAAGAAAACTTAGTACATTTTTATGTTGAACTTTGTGCTCAAATAAAAAGCAGATTTGATTTTAATGACAAAAGAATAAAATTGTTAGAATATGTCGATCCAAGGAAATCGATCCCACTTTTAAAATGGATCTACTCCACTAAATCTCAAATCTACTCCTCTTTTTACTTTTATCTACTCCGATAATGACTCTGAAAAGTGACAGCCCTGCTTGTAACTTCTTATACACTGACTGTACTGCATATAAATATATAATGTATTTATGTAAATAAATAACGTACACACCACATCGTATTTGACGAACATACACATATAGATAGTTATATAAATAGATTAAATATTTTTTATATTTTTTTTTTATCTATTAAAATATTTTATTTTCATATACGCAATCGTTTTCTTCTTCATTCGTGTTTATAAAATGAAAAGTAAATAAAAAAAAAGGACTGTAACTAATTATGAATGTGTGTGTGTAAATACTTTACTTACAAGTATGTTTTTACTTTTTGCTTTAAAAATTACAAAACTACTTAACTAATGTATCTATAATATTTTTATATTTATTAAATATTTTTATTAAAACTTTTCAATATTCCTGTAATAAATATACTAAAAATTATTTTTTCAAAGTTAAAATATTGTAAAAAAACATTAAAAAATTATTTCACCTTATTTTTGACTTTTACACTCAATTTTATATTATGTATACGACTTTACAAATTACAAAAATATTTAAACCCAATTTACAATTTCAATTAAAAAAATAATCATTTTAGATTTTACATTTTTCCTTCTTGCTTTTGCTTTGCTTTTGCTCCACTGTTGTGCTTGTGTTGTGTTGTGTCATTGTTGTGTTTTTGCTTTTTTGATTTATTTTATGCTGATTGCTGTTGCTGTTTCTTTCTTTTTGGATAGACTCCTAAATTCAGCAAGTATTTACGAATTTTACCATTTTACGAGAGATGGATGGAAATGGAATGGAGTACAATTCATTCAGCTGAATAACAAATCATTTTGTATTTGATTTGTATGAAGTATTTTTTTTTTCACCGAATCTACTAGAAAATAGAAAATAATTAAAAAATTAAAAAATTTTTCTTGAAATTTGATGAAAAAAGTGAAAAGAAAAATTTAAATTTATATTACACAGTACTAGGTCACAATCAAAATAATTATATTTAAAATGATTTGAAAAAGAATTTCATATATTGAATTTAAAAAATCAGGATAAACAAACACTATGATCCGTGTTTATTGTGTTTAAAAATTTTTTAGGTATGGTAATATATAATTAAAAAAAGAATAAGATAAAACAATCAAACGGAAAACATAAACAAAAACATATTTGGCATTTGGCGCCAAGATTGCAATTGCATTTTACTCACACCTCACATTGATAATTTAATGATTTTGACAATTGTGATACGAATTAAAATCTATATAATTATTTGTCTTGTATGTAGTACTAGAAAAAAACTCAGGTTAGATTGGGGGTTTTTCAATTTGAATATCGAACATCATGTCGCAAAAAAGTATCACGTAAGTAAATTTGTAAAGAAAGTAATCGGCACAAATTTTTTAAACTTCAGAAATTATTAACACAAATATTTTCTTTTAAATTAGATCATATTTCAAGAAAACTCCAATTAAAAAGTCTGCAGATGAACTTAATTCAGAAGAAGATAATGAAATGTAAGTACCAAGTACCAATAAGAATTAAAATTAAAAAAAAAACAATTTCTAAATTTTCATTTTGATAACTTCTAATAAACTTTTAAATTACATATGAAATTATTTTTCTATTATTGACTGAAACGCGAATTCACTTAGTTAAATCTTCGTATTACATCTTTCTTCTACCAATTTTTCTCTAATTGCAATATTCATATGAAATTCTTTGCAATTATTGGATATTTTTCATTTTCAGATGAATTTTATTCAAAGGACAAAATTTTTATTACTACATCCTATTCTATTGTCTGTAATCAAAAAGCAAAATAATTTAAATTTTCGTAATATTCCTCCTAAAACGTGGTATAAAATAAATGTATCATTTAATTATGGTATAAACAAATTTTTCAGCACAAAAATTAATCAGGCAAAAAAAATTAAAAGAAGACGTATATCAAGTAGTGGTGATGAGGATAAAACGGAGAGAAGGTAAAAGGAAATTGTATTTTTTGTCTTTGAATTTTTATTAACAAACTTTTCAAATAGTAAAAGTTTAAGTAATAGTGTAACGAAAAAAGCGTCAGTAGAGAAGGAAACGAATCAAACAGAAAAATCACCCATAAAAAGTGAAAAATCACCCATTAAAAGTGAAAAATCACCTAAAAAAAATGAGAAATCATCTGTCAGTAATGAAAAAGTATCAAAAAAGAAGTCATCAGTAAATGGTGGAAAAGTAACAAAAAAGAAGTCACCAGAAATCAAAAATGTGAAATCAAAAGTTAATGATAGTCAAATTAAAAGCAATAGCACTAAAACTGTCGAAAAAGATGAACAAACAAACTTGAAAAAAGATGATGAAACAAAGGAACAAGCTAAAAATAATAATCAAGAGACAAAACCACAATCAGCAACAAATCATTTAGATTCAGACAAGAAGGAATTAAAACTACAAACGGTTGGTAAAGGTCAGAAAGGTGCAGATTATGATTCATCAAAAACAAATTACCATCCTATCAAAGATGCATTTTGGAATCGAGGAGAGAAGTCAGTATACGAAGCGAATTGTAATTATAATTTCGATTAAAGATAAAGATTAATTTTCATTATTTTCAGAGTGCCATATTTAGCACTTGCGAGAACTTTTCAACTAATAGAAGAAATTAGTAGTCGCCTTAAAATGATAGAAGTGTTAAGTAATTTCTTTCGATCAGTTATAGTTTTAAGTCCCTCTGATTTGTTGCCTTGTGTCTACTTATGCTTGAATCAGTTAGCACCAACTTATGAAGGTAACAAAGAAATAAAAATGAAATTTGAAAAAAATAACCCGAAATTTTTACGATTGTAGGATTAGAATTGGGTATTGCTGAAACATCACTGATGAAGGTTATTGCTCAAACAACCGGTCGAAGTATGAGTCAAATAAAAAGTCAAATACATACAACAGGAGATATTGGAATTGTTGCTGAACAATCGCGAAGTAACCAAAGAATGATGTTTACTCCAGCACCATTAACAGTTGAAGGTGTTTTCAATAAATTGAAGGAAGTAGCAAATTTAACTGGTCAATCGGCAATGAATAAGAAAGTTGATAAAATTCAATCTATATTTGTTGCGTGTCGATTATCAGAGGCGAGATATTTTATAAGATCGTTAGCCGGAAAATTAAGAATCGGTTTGGCAGAACAATCATTACTTCAAGCATTGGCAGTAGCTTGTACGAATACACCACCAAATCAAGATGAATTTCCACCACCGATTTTGAATAATGCAAAAATTCTAGGTGAAAGCGCGTTCAAAAATTTGGTTGATGAAAATGCACTGATCTTGAAGACAACATATTGGTAAGATTGGTAAATATAAAATTGAAAAAAAATCATTTCAAAGTTAATGGGAGATTAATTGTAGTCAGTGCCCGAATTACAACAAAATTGTGCCTGTTTTACTGGAGCACGATTTTAAAAAACTTTTAGATTATTGTCAAATGGAACCAGGAACACCAGTCAAACCAATGTTAGCTCAACCGACAAAAGGTGTTGGTGAAGTTCTCGAACGATTCGAAAGAATTGAATTCACATGTGAATGGAAATACGATGGAGAGAGAGCACAGGTAAAAAGGATTTTTAAAATGCATATATTCCTTTTTGTGGTTTTCATTGTGTTTTATAATTTGTTTTGTTTCTTGACTGAAGATTCACAGATCAGAAGACGGAACAATTAGTATATATAGCAGAAATCAAGAGAACAATACGAGTAAATATCCAGATTTAATTGGAAGAATTGAAGATATCAGAGATTCAGAAGTTAAATCATACATTCTCGATAGTGAAGTGGTTGCTTGGGATATAGAGGGAAAACAAATTCTTCCATTCCAAGTTTTAAGTACAAGAAAACGAAAAGATGCAGATCAGGCTGAAATTAAAGTGCAAGTATGCGTTTATATGTTTGATTTGTTGTATTTAAATGGTAAACCGTTAGTAACTGAACCGTTTATAAATCGACGAAAATTATTACGTGAAAAATTTACGGAAGTCGAAGGACAATGGAAATTTGCAACTTCGATAGACACAAAAGATATAGATGAAGTTCAAGCATTTCTAGAAGAATCAATAAAAGGTACGTATTTGTTTTTCGTATTTGGTCACCAAATTTTTTAAAAGCCAAATTATCTTTTTGTTTCAGGAAACTGTGAAGGATTGATGATTAAAACATTAGAAAAAGAAGCAACATACGAAATCGCAAAACGTTCCAGAAATTGGTTGAAATTAAAGAAAGATTACTTAGCTGGCGTTGGCGATTCTCTTGATCTTGTTGTGATTGGTGGCTACAAAGGTAAAGGAAAAAGAACTGGCACATATGGTGGTTTTCTTCTTGCTTGCTATGATCCAGAAAATGAAGAATACCAAAGCATCTGTAAAATTGGAACAGGTTTGATGACTGATTATTGACTTATTAGTTTTTGTAGTACAAAAATTGATTTTATTCTCCTTTTTTAGGTTTTAGTGATGAAGATCTATTGAAACATACAGAATTTTTCAAACAACATATTCTGCCTGGTGCAAAATCGTATTATCTCTATGATAATTCACATGTAGTTGATGATTGGTTTGAACCAGTTCAAATTTGGGAAATAAAATGTGCAGATCTTTCATTAAGTCCGGCTCATAAAGCTGCCATTGGTTTGATTGATTCATCAAAAGGAATTTCTTTACGTTTTCCTCGTTTCATTCGTGTACGTGATGATAAATCTGTAGAAGATGCAACAACATCTAAACAAATAGCCGATATGTATTCTAGCCAAGATCAAATTAAAAATCAACAAAAGAATAATCAAAAAGATATCGAAGATGACTTCTATTAATAAAAATACTTTAAGTATTGTGTATTCAATTAATATTTTTATAATTAAATTACGAATATAAATAAAAATGGTTTTTTAATTTTGGATCTATTAAGTTTTTTTATTTGCTCATATATTAATCTGGCGTTAAGCGTGTCCACACAAAACCTGTAGGACTTGATTCATAGTCCATAAAATCTGGAGGAGGAAATGGTGTACTTTTATTATGATAATAATTACTTGGGGCGTGCATTATGAATTCCATACATGATAAACTGCGTGGACTATCTTCATCTGGACCTAAAAAATATTTGAAAAAACGACAAGAAATAATAGAATTATTCTTTTTAGTAGTTATTTAGATAAACATTAAATAGCCTACCTATCAAATATGTGCTAGGGTCAAATTTTTCATTCGGCGGAGGACTGGCTTGTGTAGGAATCAACCAAGTAATAAAAGCTGATTTCTTACAGTATGTATCCAATAATAATCCTCTAACTTGAGCATAGTATGTATTATCCTTATCGTCCGCAAGTGCTACTATATCACCAATTTGAATGTAGGATCCCTAAATGATATGAATTAAATAGTAAAGAAAAATTTTTTTGAAGACAAATAGACTTCCAGACTATGATTAGTGATTACATGTCTGTACTTACTTTATAGAATAAACTTTGTACTGTATGACTTGTTGCTGGTACTACAGGAGATTTAATTGGTGGTTTCTTGAAAATACATCTACGACTTCTACCCTTTGATATACCTTTATTAGCCGTATTTGTTGCTTTCGGTTTATATCTCGTACTACGTGTACTTTTCCGAACTTTTTTCTCTTCGCCATTATTACCATTACCATTATTTGAATTTTCATTTTCTGGTTGTTCAATATCATTTTTTATATTTGTCCCATTTTCATAACAATCATGACAAATTTGTCCATTTTCAACTGGATGCCACAAAAGACTTTCAACTTTTTCACATTGTAAACACTTTGGACATAATTTTTGCGGCATTTTAAAATTATGATATATATAAAATGTATGAAAATAATGATTTTAGAACACGAATTTCAATTTCTAGAAATTATCTTTTTTTTAATATTAACAGTAAATATTGTAAATTTAAACAGATAAAACTGGTAATAGAAGTAAAATAGAATGCCAATTGAGTTGCTTTTGCTTGCGATTTGCAAATAAAATACAATGCAGAATGCACTTTTATTTAAATTTTTTCGTTATATTATCTTCTTCGAATTTTATAATTTACTTTCTTTTCACTCTATACTCTATACTATACACTATTATCTATTATGTATAAATTCGAAATTCAGTATATAACATAACCATGACCATGGTAGATAACAACAAGAAGAAGCGATGTTAATAGAGAGAAATAGGAAATAATTGAACAGTGTAGAGTTTCAGTCATGTCATTTCATTTATAAAACAAAAATGGTGAAAATGGTGAATATGATTTGAAAATTAAAAATCTTAAAAAAACATTGCCGGTTACTATAATTCATATTTAACGGATGGTGATGGCGTTTAAAAACCAAAATAATTTTTGCAGTTAAATTTGAATTAGAAGTAAGATCAAATAATTATGAAATTACTCTGAAGTTTTCTTAAAATTTTTACTGAATTTTCTGTTTTTTCATGACGATTTTTCAGAATAAATTTTATCAATTATATTTTCAAAGTATGACTGTACATATATGTAATAGCTTCTTTAAATAAATAGAATAAATTATAACCAAAAAATATATATTTTGTAAATGAATTATTTATAACTTCACACTTATTAAATCATATTTAGATAATTCAATATGTTTTAGAAAAAAAAAAAAAACTAATAAATTTATTTTAAAAAATATATAAACTATTATTGGTTATATATGAGCATGATTTATAGTGTGGAAAAAAATAAAATATATTTATGTGCACTATTATAAATATACATTCCATATATATATATAGCTGGTTCCATGCAATTAAAATTTCAGTTATTTTTTTGCTACATTATCTGACCAATTATCCCATTCTTGTATTTCATTATAAAGCGCTAAACCAGGATCAATACTTGCAATAACCTGTCTCGCTCCATATAAACGATATCTTTTATCCAATTCTCCTTTAGCTACACCACAATCAAGAAGTTTTTTAGCTGCATTTAATGCATTTTGAGAAGGTATTTTATCTGTGAGTATTTGAAGAAAAAAATTTTTTATAATTTTTAATAATATAGTATATAAATAATAGATATAGTAAAGGTATATATGTATATATGTGTACATATATATGTATATACATATTAATTACTTTCAAAATTTCCCATAAATGCAATTCCAATTGATTTGCTATTCCATCCATACGCATGTGCACCAATTTTATGCCAACCTCCACCCTCATAAACGTTTCCATCGTTACCAATTAGAAAACTGTAAAACAACCATAAATTATAATTGGTCAATATTTTATCATTTTCATTTTTGTTTACGATTTGTTAAAAAAATAATAATAATAATTATAATGATAAAATTTAACTTACTTATAACCGATATCATACCATTCAAAAGTATTCATATGATAATCTTGAATATTTTTTACTTGTGATGAACATGTCGAAAATGTTGAACACTCATCACCGGCTGTATGATGTATGATTACATATTTTACGGGGATAATTTGATATTCAATTTTTTTAGCTCTAGCTCCACCCCATTGTTGTTTAGTTTTTATAGTTGGGCAACCAAAATTATCATCTCATAAAACAAAATAATAATAATAATAATAATAATAATAATATATGTATACTAATAATATTAATAAAAATAAAAATAAATAAATATATAAATAAATAAATTAGAAAAAAAAAATAATTATAAACTATTAAAATTATGCAGTGAGATGTTATATGATCATACAATGATACAATAATTTACCTCCAATAACTTTGCTGTTAAAATAGAAAATACATTGATAATAAATAAAAATTAAAAATATTCTTAAACTAAACATCTTTTAATAACACACATTGACACAACACAACACTTTGACCATTTGACACTTGATGATAAATATGATTGTACAAATTTGTAACAGATCTAGATGCCTATAGATGCTTAGACGTATTTCATTCCATGAAGTACCAAAGTGAAATGAAAGCTCGTCAAATTTAACCACTACTATTGGTGTGGTGCTGGTGTTGAGCTGAATGAATGACTTTTGCAAAAATTTCAATAAATATAGAGATAATAGATCGGGTTCGTATCGGGTAAATTTCATATTAATAAGATAGATCAATTTGTATTATTTTCAATTAATCGTAAATGATAAGCAAATTTGTTTTGATCGCATTCTGTTAATTAAATACACACTAATACACGAGGATAAGGCATATATACATTTTCGTACGAGTCACCTACGACTATACTTACATTGCATATATACTTGTTATGCGTTACTAAGGGTATTTGTGTTCTGTGAATTCCCGATTCTCAAGCTTGTGCTTACAGCGACTTGCTATAGATATTTTTTTTATGTATATAATATACGTAATAATTCCATTCAGTCTTGTTACAAAAAAGTTTTTAGTTAAAACCGAAATAGAGTATACAAGTAATACAAAATAAATAAACTGAAAATTACTGAGAATTGAATGATAACAATTTAAAAATTTGTATTTAAAATTGTATTTCAGAGGGTGGTTATGTAAAACAAACGCTGTATAAAAGAAGATGAAAACTATGTAAAGTAACTAAATTTATTATTTTTTTTTTGTCGTGCCTGGTGTACGCAACAAAAAACAGAAAACAATTTGCTACATTTTTTTTTTTCTGATTTTTATTCGACTGCAAAAACTTCATAAAAGAAATAAATATATTTTTATATATGTTTAGGTATTTTTATAAATTTTACAGAGCCACACACACTTTTGCACACAATTTTTGTTATTACTAGAGATATTATACTATTCAATATATCTAATATGTAAATATATTCTAAAATATGTAATGAAATTCTAAACAATTCTTATCAATTCTTTATAATATATTTATAGGAAATATTACGTAATAGGTAATGGGTAATAGGTATATAATATATAATATGTATAGTATAGGTAGATATGTACATTACTTAATTTCAAAACATACATATATTCAACTACATATATGCAATACATGTAGATAATAATATTTATGTGATGTTATTATTTATATTATGTACTATTTCATCATTTTCTCAAGCTACAATATCACTATTAGGATTAATACCAAAATAATTTAAATTAAACTCATCACTGAATAATACTTCTTCTTCAACATTCGACATATTTATACCAAGTTCGATTGGATCAATTTCCGTTACATAAAATTCATTTGCAATATCTAGACTACGATGTCTTAGACCACTTTCAGCTACAGCATCATATTTATTGATTGGATTTAAATAATCTCCACCTACATAAAATATATAAATAATTTATTATTAATTTGAAATTCAAATACGATTTAGGTACATATATGTGATATAAAACATTAAAAAATTAAATTATTACCTATACCTGTATGAAGTAAATTATCATGATATGTACTGATATCAGATGAATGTAATGTTTCAAGTGATTGAACTTCAACATTTCTTCTAACTCCGTTCAATATTTCACCAGCTGCTTTCTGTAAATCTTCATCAGAAATTTCTGTTAGAATTTGTTCTGCAGTCGTTGAAGATTCGTGATGATGATGAGAATGATGATGATGATCGTTATGATCGTTATGATCATGATTATTTGTTATGGAATTAGTTGTAGTAATTGATAATGTTTGAGAAGATAAATTATGATGTTGTTGCTGTTGCTGCTGTTGTTCAAGTTTCGGTGATGATACACTGCTATTTTCTTCATTGCGTAATTGCTGAACAATATTAGCTGCAGCTGTAGCTGCTTCATCATAAATTGCACTATTATTAGATTCTGATTGATTTTCAATTATACTATTAGCTGTATTATTATTGTTACTACCGTTATTATTATTAATATTATTATTATTATTATTATTATGGTTATTTAGTTTTTGTTGAGAAGAATTTTCCATACGGAAAAATAATTCTAAACGTTGTTTCTTCTATTTGACGAAAAATAAAAATTAAAAAGATAATATTCAATTATCAACGCATATATGTAAGTAGTTTAATATTAATTTTAAATTGAAATTTGAAATATAAAAGCCTACATGTTCCCAAGCCAATGTATTTTCTTCTGAATCTCGACTTGATATAGTCCATAAATGTCCTGCACCTTGCGGTGCTTTAATACCTTTACGAAAATGTGGATTTATTGATAGATTATGTCGGACAGAATTTTTCCATCGATCATCATTCGATTTGTAAAATGGAAATCTGTCTCTATATTCGAAGGAGAAGAACAAAACAACAAGAAATTAAATGAAAAATTAAAATTTCTGAATAAAAAAAAATATTTTAATTAATAAAATGCGAAAATATTTATTTACGATTATAAATATATATTACAACACGTGTCACAGTCACAGTTTAAGTTTTAGTTGTATACAGTTAATAAAGTTAAAAGTTTGTATAATATATAATTTATTTTGTATATTAATAATGAATCCGTATTGATTTTTTTCTATGTTAAAATTTACCTGTGATAGAAAATTCTGTATACGAGTATACACATTATATTTACACAATACACATACATACTTATTTAATCATATCCATTATAATATTTTTCTAAAAGTAATAATCGAATAATTTTAATAGCAAAACTTTTCATTTAGAAAGTGAAAATAATCTTTTGATAAATATAATTTATAGATGCATACTAGCAATACTAGATACTAGTACATACAGTGACTCTCATAAGTAATCAGACAATTATGGAATTTTCGAACTTACGATTTTTGTTATATTCTATAAACATTTTTTAATTGATTTACGTTTTTTTCTTTGAAATAGACATGATGAGATTCAATACACACAGTAGTTTTAAGAGGATAACAAATAAAAAATACTTACTCGATATAAAACATTGAAATAGGTATACCTACCTATTTTTTTTTATTACATTTTTGAAGTTGGAATAAGCAAAGCTCTCATACATTTAATTTTTAATCTAAGAAAAATATAGAAATCAATCAACGAAAACATTGAGAATATTTATTTTTCAGCCATTGAAGATGAAAAAGGAAACACCAAATGATATAAATATTACGATTTCCTTTAAAATTTGCTCATCTTAGACTTATTACTTTGGACAATTTTTGAAGTATTCTTCAAAGAAGTCGAAATGTTTGATTTTGTGTAGAACATCTTGTTCAATTAAATTTCCAGTGCATAAAAGTACATACATAATTTGCAAAAAAAAAAAAAAAATAGTACAGTTCAAATTTTTTTTGAGAGTAACTATATAAGTAGATATCCTATATTCATACTTAAATGCCTATAACAAATTACGAAATAAAATTGTATAAGAATAATCTATACTCGTATTAAATCTTTATATATATTTTTTTATATTCTTATATATGTATTATATACATACATATCCATATACTTAAATGCAGATATACATACATACAATAAAAAAACAAAAGTTTTCTTCTCGAATTTATGATGTATAAAAATATTGCGTGCTCTTAATTATAAAAAAAATGTTTTTCATGTTTTTATTTCTCATGAATATCTTTTACATATTCTTACACATATGTATATGTGCATATCACTTATATAAATCGGTATGTACATTTATATTATGTATCACATCGCATAAGACAATTTTATATTATTTTTTAGAAGTAAAAATATTTGAAGATATAATTTTGAAGCATAATATATATCTGTATTTACATGTGTATATGTACTTTACATTTTTATGTAAACATACATATATATATACAAATATATACCACATAAACTTACACACGTAACACAAATCAATTTGATAGACTATATAGGATAGGCTAGAACATTGTCAATCGTGTTTCATGGCACTCAAAAAAGTAAAAAAAAAAAAAAAACGCGCAGTAAAATATATAATATGTAAAATCGAATCAGGAAAAATGAAAATGGGGAAAAATAAATTTTTTCAAATATTTTCTTTCATGAATACACGAATACAAGTACACTTTAAATAAAATGAATACGATTTCTATACACAAGGCAAGTGTATATTTTATTTACAGGTATATAAAGTATAATTTTTCAATTCATTTTTATTGTAAACACATTTATGTATATCATCATATTATAGTACAGTATATATTACGAATGTATTATATGCATATATGTATATCTATATATATTTACATTCAAAAACCATAATCTACGTCATAATACATCAAAATTATATACATCATGTACATTTTACACGCTATATATACATTTTTATAGATTCATAATAATCGTTTCAATACAATATTTTTCAGAGAGGGTGGTTTCGCTTTGTGTCCATCCCTTAAAATGGTAAAAAAAATAGAAAATATAAGAAAAAAAATTACAATATAAAATTTGAATGGCGATTCGTGCCAAGGAAAAACATGGTACGATTTAAGGTGAGTTCATAAATTTACTGAATTTATTTTTTTTTTTTTTTAGTTTTAGTTCTTATATTTTATATAAGTAAATTAAAAAGAAAGAGATGGAATAAGAATAAAGCCTAAAAATTATAAAATATACTAACGAAATGGAAATGAAAAAAAAAAATATTTTACCATTTTACAAATTACTGTACTACCTATATAATATGATATATATACCCATCATTATCATCATCATCATTTGTAAATAAAATTAAATATACATAAGTATATATACAAGGAACAAGGACGTATACATATATATTCGTACGTACAGTATATGATGTAAGTAAAAACTAAAAAGGAAATTTCCATTTATAATAAGTTAACTTCCATTTAAAGTTATGATTTACATTATGAATTGCAGTATGTATATTACAGCATGTGATGTAGTAAAACTTTTTCAAGAATTTGAATTTATTATGAAATTAAGGATATTGAAAAAAAAAAAAAAAAAACGAAAAACAATTTCAAACTTATATAATGAAATATATACTTCATATATTCAATATATTATAACTATATGTATGCAGTTTAGGATTTACCGATTAAGCGTTCTAGGCATCACTTGAAGTTTCAAAATAAAAATTCGAAAATGAGTACATATGATGTGTGAAATATTATTCGTACTGACAAAGCGTATATTACAAGCACTGATAGGTAGTTATAGTCAATGATCTCCATTGCTATATGAGAATGTATAGAGTAGAGGAGCAAGTATAAAATGTTGTTAGTTGAATTACCGTCTACCGTATTTGTTATGTGCCATATTCGCATTCTATGAGAGAGAAAATTAATTTTGTTTTTGAAGAATTAGAATACAAGTACATATTATGATGTATTTATACGGAAGGTACATATAAAATGATTTTTTTAATTAATTAAAGTAAATAAATATTAGCATAATTATTAGTACAAGTATATATCTGTAGCATCTTTTTGTCATTATATTTATCTACTTGTATGAATAATTCATAATAAAATTGTTTTAAAATACCATGTATACATATTGCTATTTGTATACATATACAGTCAACTCGCGATAACGTGAACACTAAAAATTTTCGGCTGTTCACATTAACGAAAATGTTCACACTAACGGGGGTTTTATCAAAGGTACAATTTAAACTAAAACAACACGTTTCTTTAATTGTTCACATTACAGAGCTTTTGACTGTTCACGTTACAGAGTAGTCAATGTCAAAAATATTGTGTTCACGTTAACGAGTTGTTCACATTAAGCATTGTTCATGTTATCGCGAGTTGACTGTATGTATATCAAATTACCATCATTACATTTTTTTTGGTATGTATTTTATTATTAATGCAATTATTAAAATGTCAAAATTGAATGCAAATATAATATAAAAAATCCCTTATAAAAAAGTAACAATAAACAATTAATTATTAAATAAATCAAAATTAAATAACAATAATAATATTGTTCAGGTTTCTGTAATAAGAACCAAAATAATATTTTTCCATTTGATTTATATTGCGTGCAAGGTGCGTATTTGCATACAATTCACTAAATACACATATATACACAATACATATGCACCCACGCTTTTACATACACCCACAAACATACGTACAGAAATATAAGGGAAAAACTAAATTAAATTCAACCTGTTCATAAACATTTTAAAAGTAGTAAAAAAAAATGAAGTAAGTAGGTAGTTAGGGTGAGAATTGTTTTTTAAAAGTAGTAATAATTGCTTACCCTTTTATCTAACTGTCATATCAGTCTATATATCTTTATACATCTATACCTATACATGTATCTGCATAAAATTGTGTAATTTTCAAATTATATATTATTTACTGTTTTAATAATTACCGTGTCCATAAACCATCAACAATTTGCCACGTGACGTGATCTTTAAATGCACCTTTTTCATGGTT
This sequence comes from Villa cingulata, assembly GCA_951394055.1. NCBI lineage: Eukaryota > Metazoa > Arthropoda > Insecta > Diptera > Bombyliidae > Villa > Villa cingulata. The sequence goes on from OX596018.1 coordinate 335,778, forward strand.
GACCAATTCGGCAGGTCGTCATCATTTATTGCATTATGTATGTATTGTGTGTATGGTGTGTACACGTATATGTATATATATGCACATGTAATGAGTATTGTATATAATTTTATTGGTAAAATTCTATTTTTAATGATCATTCAATAGAATCCAAGATCAGAAATTATTGATCAGATGATTTTTATTTTATTTTATATTTTAGTTTTATTTTTATTTTTATAAATTTATAAAATTTTATGTAATATTAACGAATTCGAAATTAGTTAACAATATCTACATATACACATTTGTTTATAAGGATAGCTTTGTGTTTACGTAATGCATTTATATTTTAAAGGTATACACAAGGTATACATTTCCTGTAATATTAATCAATATTGATTTATAAAGGGTCCTTTTTAATCGAACTGTATATTTTTATAATAAAATACATTATATAGAAAACTACTAAAGTATATTATACGATTATATCAAATTATGAGTATATAATACAATACCAATAATACATATAGTAAATATGTTAGACATACCTTTGTGTATATGTACATGTATACAAAGTTTTTTTTATCGAATTGAATTCAAATTCATTCAACCGTTTATTTTTGATAAAAAAAAAATGAATTAAAAAACAACTGGTCAATAAATGATAATTCTCAAAATATTTATCTAAGAATGTTCTAATAATTTATAATAAAAAAAACATGAATTTTTTTTTAAAAGTTTGTCAACTCTTATATGATCATCTAGATATTATATGCTATTGAAAATCGAGATTTAAAAAAGTTATTGCATTGCAACTTGCAAGTAAAATTAGCATACAAATACAGTTATATGTACACATATTTATACTCCATATTCTCCTATTTATATGTGTATACTGCACTTTATATCGAAATTTACTATACTATATTATTTATACATTACACATTATACGTACTAAAGGTAAAATAAAATTACCATTTTGTACCTGGCACCATTTATTGATATTTTCAATTTTACTCCTTTCTGCCAATGTATATACTATTGCATACACATTAAAATATACACTTCATATATACAACACATACATATATATACACATTCTGGAACATTATTTTATAAGGAATATACGTTGTGGTTATAAGTATACATTTCCATTTTAGATTTCATGATTATTTTTATATAGGCATTTATACTATACTGTTTTAGTATATTAACAATTTCACAATGTGAAAAAAAAAATATTCTAATGTAAATTATTCAAATTCATATAATACACATATGCATAAAATATCAATGAAAGTCAGAGAATTTTTTGTTATAGCTATTTTTTTTTCTGTATATTATAATTTTTGCTGATATGCGACTTATTTGAATTTGAAGTTCGTAAACAAATATCAACATGTTCTTTAAATATATGCAATACGAATTATGTATATGAACGTAAAAAGGCCAATATACATAAGCTGTATGTAATGTTAATGTGTATATGTATATTTAACCGTATGTATATTACTACTAATTGTAAATACAATTCTTTTGTAAAACTTTTTAAAATTCCATTATAAAGTACATAAGTTAAACCAGTTAAAGGATATCTTTATGTTTGTATTTATTTTTTATTTTTTAAAAAAAATTTCAAATTTAGTAATTATACAATAATTACCTACTTAACATAATTCGAATATATATATACATATGTTTTGAATGTAAATGAAAGTTACAGATAGAAATCTTCTAATTTGACAATATACATATATATTGAACATCCTTACAACTTGAAATAATTAGCAAAGCGAAAATGTGTAAGATCAACGACATTATTCCACGATTTATTTTATTTTATGTAATATAATATATAAAATACAAAAACTATGTGCTAGAATGGATTAGCAATTATTTCGTTATGTTTTCGTAATTGAAATTGAAAATACTCTGTACATATTTAGATGAAACTGAAGATAATTTAAATATCTTCTTAAAAATGCCAACAAATTAAAATTAACAATAATTTGCGTTTTTGCTAGTTTTGATTTAAACATCGAGACATTAATGAACTAACCCATACTACCATAATTGTTACGATACAAAAATTTAATTATGTTATAATACAAAATAGGTTTTATAATTTATGCATAATTAAGAGAAATTGTGTATAATTTTGTATCATAGATTAAAAAAAATTAATTAATGTAGTTAATTGATCAGTTAGTTTCATTGAGAAAATCCAGTCGAATAGTTGAAGTGTAATTAATTTAAACTACAATCTATTGTAAAATTATACTTTTACCATTTTTACACAAAAAATTAAAAAAAAAAAACTGCTAACTGGAGATATCTAAACCACATAAATTGTTATTAAAAAAAATTCTAAAACTTACGATATCCATTGATAAATTCCAGATACTGTTAATTCCCTTTTATCTTCTAGAGCGTATTCAATTAATTCCGTGTAAGTAAATGGTGGCTTTTTTGGTCTAGAATGTTTTTGCACAAAAAATAAACATAGTGTACATATACCGCACACATAAATAAGGACGAAAATAAAAGTAAAAGTGAATTCTTTCTAATTCTAACTAAACAAAATGTAACTAAAAAAAAGGTTTAAAAGTAAATTTAAAATAAAATATATCTAATAATATTTAGATACTTACGTTCTAGTTGTATTATTTTCAACGATAACATTTTCTCCAACTGCAATATCATTTTCATAACATTCCGATGATGTTACTTCTAAAATAAGTTCATCAACTTTTCTACCAGTTGCAGTTTTTGACGATTGATTTCTATTTGTATTGATTGCTTCCAATGATGATGGTGATGATAACGTTGTTATTGTTCCTGGTACAGTTATTGATGAAGATGATAATTGATTTGCTGCTAATAATGTTGTGGATGATGATGATGACGATGATGATAGAACCGTTGATAATTTATTATTACAATTATTACTATGATTATTTATTGATACAGAACAACGATTAACTTCTGAAGGTGATAAATTTGGTAATTCATCCAATTTGAAATTAAATAGCCACGAAAGATTTTTATCCTCAAAATCTGAATCTGTTTCTAAATTTCATATTCAAAACAACAAAAAATTCTAATCAGCTAGGATATAAATACTTGAGAACAGTGTTTTTTTTTTCGTTAAGGAGAATGATCGTATAGAAGAAAAATCTATTTATCTAAGTATTTTGTTATCCTAAATCTTTTAAATTTTTTTAAAGGAATAAACAAACTTTCGGAACTTACGTGATGTTGTTGTATTCATGGTAATTTGCTGTTGATGTTGTTCTTGATGTTGTTGTTGCTGCTGCTGTTGCTGTTGTTTATGTTGATGTTGATGCTGTTGTCTTGGAGAAGGACTTTTATTATTATCCAATTGTATTATTTGGTTATCATTTAGGTTACTGATATTTATCGAATTATATCTATGATCTAATTCTAAAAGATCAGAATTTTGCCAGTTCGTTGTATCATTTATTGATGAGCTCGTTATGTAAATTGGATTTTGTATATGATTTATGATAGATGATGATGACGATGATAATGATGATTGTAACGATTGTGATTGCGATGCAGGTGATACTGATGGTGGTGATGTGGATGTAATTAATGTATTTTCATAATTAAGAAAATCTGCTATATTTTGACAATGATTTGTAAACGAATTGTCGAGTTCATTATTTAGATTATATGTTGTCGTTATTTCACATGGATGCTGATGATGATGATGATGATCATTTTCATGATTATCATTGAATACTGTTGTTGCAATTGTGCCCGTAGCTAATGATGATAATGATTTCGTTGTTGTTTCAATTGTTGCTGTTACATATACTGATTCATTGGTTATTGTTGTATCATCGACATCATTATTTATCGACGTAAAATTAAGTAGATGGCGTTTTTTCGGTTGAATATAGACTAGTGTCGATGATGATTGCTCATCATTATCGATAATATCGTTATTGTTATCATTTATTGTGTCTAATATCAATGAATCATATTTACGTTTTAAATAAAAATTTTCACAATCATTCGATGAATTTATTTGTATTTGCTGTTGTAAATTATTATGATTTTCCATTCTTGAATTTACAATCATATTGAAAACAAAAACATACAAACTTAAAATTAACTGTGCTCTCAAATTTTATAAAATAAATTTTGAATTATTATCATATTATGCATTCACTTTATTAAAAAAAAAATTAATTTAAAGAAATCCATTTCAATTCACTTTTCTTTCTCAGTTATGTAACTTTTATTTTTAATAAATCACCCTAATTTTTATTTTATTCTAATTACAGTCTGTATAATTTTTAAGATATTTTTTGTTTTGGAAATTTCTTGAAAATTTGTTCATATTGCACATAATTAGACTACGAACCGAACGTTACTGATCGACCATTAAAATATAACTGAATTCGTTTAGTCCTTTATTAGTCTAATAGGTCTGATAAAAAAATATTCATTTTTTTTTATTTTCGAATCTATGATTGACTCCTTAGTCCTTATTGCGCAGTCATGCGGAAAATTTTTTCAAAAATATTTAACATTGCGATTGTATATAAACATTGAATTTCTCGTTCAATTGAACTGAGCTTCTGGTAATGGTTCGCTGGTTGGTTGGATTTTCACAATTAAATGTGAATATATTTTTATTTGTATCCTTTTTTGTCAAATATAATATGTATGAACTTTCATAGTGTTTTAATTTTAGTTTTTTTTTTTTTAAAACGTAAATTACATATTTTCATACACCACGTAATGTACCGATGTAATATTAAACAAATGCGCAAAATCATATTCAAAAGTTACTATGGAACTTTATACGTTATAGAAATAATTCCATTTTTATAAAATTTACAAATTTATTAAAATCGTACTACAGTCTATAGTTCAATTGTAATGGAGTATTTTCGGTTTATAAATTAAAGAGTTCATTCAAAAATCTATAATTTTTTTTAATATTTGTATTAAATTCAAATCTAAAAATGTAAAGTCTAATACATTTAAATTCTCATTAAATTATAGAACGTTATATTTTCACAATAAAAAATTATTTTATAGAAAAATTAAAAAATTGTATTTTTTATGATCTTAAAAATAAAAATTTATTTTTCATTTAATATAAAATTGTTTCCAACAAAAACAAATTCATTCTGATCATTTACTTTATATTATTTTATTTCTTTTTTTTTCAAAATAAATTTAATAACACACTAACAGCCATTTTATAGTGAAAAATAAAAAAAATATTTAACATATTTTATAGTGTACGCTTTGCTCTTATCGGTTACAAAAATTTAACTTAAGTCAGAATATTTCCAAATTTTTATAGTACCATCATCACTAGTCGATAATAATAAGCCAGCTATAACTGGATTCCAAACAACTGTATTCACATCTTGATCATGAGCATTATAAATTGCAGTGTATAAATTAAAAGTTGGTTCATTTTTTGTTGATTTTTCATCCTCTTCAAATATTCTAATTCCATCATCTCCACTAGCAGTTGCAATTAATCCTAAAATATTTGAAATTTTTAATTTAAATAAAAAATAAAAAATAAATAAAAATGTAAATGTAACCTGTTAATTTACACCATGAAATATCATAAATGCTTCTAGTATGGTAGCCAGATAATGTGCAAACACATTTCCAGGCTGTTTCATTATCTGGTGTTGGAATATTTTCTTCATTACCAGGATGGTATGCTTGCCAAATTTTTACAGTTTTATCATCACTGCACGAAGCTAATCTTTCTCCGGTAGCATCGAATGATATACTCCATACTGTGGATGTGTGTGATTCAAGCGTATCAACACATTCCCAATCATTGTCAGCTGGATTTTCTTTAAAAATTTTTATTGTATTATCGTAGCTGGCTGATGCTAATATATCCTTAGATGGATGCCACCTTACCTACGTATATATAAAAAGAGAACGTTTCCATTCTGATCTTAATCATGAACAAATCTTTATTCTTTTATACCTTTTTGACATCTTGCATATGTGCATTCAAAACTGCTGCACATTCGAATTCATCTTCACCCGCTACTTCCCAAATCCAAACAGATTTGTCACGACTACATGTAGCTAAAAGCGATCCAGATCGTGACCAACTAACGCTTTTCACTTCGTTCTCGTGACCTTCAAGAGTTGCATTACATTCGAATTCACCTTTTTTTTTTGGGTCATTATAATGAAAAATTTATTGTGGATTGTTATTTAAATGGATTTTATAATTTTTATAATTTTTTCTAACCTGAAGTTTTACTCCAAATTGCAGTAGTTCCATCAAAACTAGCTGAAGCTAAATATTCTCCACAAGGAGACCATGCAACATCTCTTATTGTTCGTGTATGTCCATCTGATAGAATAGTTTTTGTCGTCCATGTACCAGCAGTTTGCCCCCATATACGTATAGTTTTATCTTCTCCACATGTAGCAAAAATATTACATTTCGGATGCCAAGCCGCACCCCAAATCCTTCCTTTATGTCCTTCTAATACGTGCTGTTGCACCAAATTTGCCATATTTTTATTTTAATTAAATACAAAATATAAATCGTATTATCTAATTAACTTATTAGAATAAGTTAGGTCCTTGTGTGTTGTGTCTTATCTTCTATTTCTATGATAATTTCGAGAAAATATGTACATGTACAATAATAATTTATCGCTACATAGTAGATGCACAAAACAATAATCAGCTGCTTGTGCTTATAAAATAAACTAAACGATTTGAGATTTGAGAATTGAGATTTGACATTTTCATTAATTCTATTCCTTCCTATTAGTGTTAGTGAGTATTCTCTTGAATTTTATTTCCTTCTTCTTCTTATCATTCGAGGAAAATTCAAAGCAATTCAAATTCAAAGCACTTATCAACAACTAACAAGATGTGACACTCGTTTTTTTTTTAAAATTTACCAACACACATAAATATTTAAAAATAATAAAAAAAAATCAAAATTCAATTTACAAAAACAGTACAGAATTAATGTACTTATTTCAAATCCATATTTCCTTATAAACCGCCGTAATGAAGAAAAGATACAAAACAATATATAAATGTGAGCAATACAATCATATTGTACATGTATACGATTTTTTCACAATGCATTTTTAAAGGCGATCTGGAACTTTTTCACTGTGTGAGTACTGGTTAGTTAGACAATGTAAATCATAGGGAAAATTGAAACTGATACGCAGATGTTTACATTTTTTCATAATGTATTTTTAAAGGCGATCTGGAACTTTTTTTTTTGACTACCTGACACGTCATTATATCAAGATATAAGGTGATTCATATAATTTCTGAGAATTTTGAAGACAAGAAAAAATTTATTTTGTTAAGCCTATATATTAGAGAAAGAATTTATTTTATAACTAAGAAATTTAACAAAAATGTAAAAAAATTTGATAGCAAACACAAAATTTTAAGTGTAATGCATTTACAATTAATTTTGTTTATTTTAGATAAAAAAAACGTTTATAACAAAATTTGTGCTTTTTTTAATGGGTATACACTGTAATAATGTTACATTTTTTAAAACGGTTGGTGTTTCAATTCCATTTTTTGTCTCTTTTTCGTACAAAGGCTCTTAATTACTATCGACTTTTAGCAAAACCGTTAAGGCCGAATGAATAACGGGACAAAGGTCATGAGAAATTTTTGCTAACACGTGCTCAGTGTCACATCTTATTATAGTGGTTGATCAGTGATTCAAAGTGTGTCTTTTCTTGTGGTGTACTGAGTTGAGTTGAGTTTGAGTGTTGCATTTGTATTTTGTGTTGAAATGTGGATAAAGTGAAATTTATAATCTGATGCCATGTATGGTGTATAGATGGGCTACGCAAGTCAATAGTCATTCTGTCATTCAAGATAAATAAATAAATAATACTGAATGTATACTGGATAGTGAATAGTAAGGTTAAATTATTCTGTTTTGTTCACATTCACAATTCACATTACTGATTACTCACGTGTATCTGGTACTAGTACTAGAGGAGAGGTAAAAAAAGTAACCAAGTAATTACACTGTAAATGGTAATTAAAATGTCTTCGTTTTTCATAAAAAATGTGCCAAAAAAGCAAGGGAAAAGAAAGGTAAATATTATTAATTTTTAATTTTAAAATGAAATTTACTGAAATGTATAATTTTGGTTAATTTCTAGTTAGATAATCATAAACCGAAAAAAACCGTAAAAAAAAATACGTCTGATGATGAGATTGATAGTGATGAAGTTGTAAATAGTGGTGATGAAGATGAACAGCAAAATCAATCTTCATTTTCTGATGATGAAATTGAAGAAACTGTACAAGATAAACGGCTTCGTTTAGCAAAGAAATACCTAGAGGAAATTGAGAAAGAAGAACAAAATCGTGCTGAAGATAAAGAATTTCATGATCATGTATCGAAACGATTACAAGATGATTATTTGGATAGTATTGGAAAATTACGAAAAAATATTGCTCAATACTATAAAGGATATAAAGAGGATAATATAAAATATTTAAAGCATAAATTACAAAAATTACCATTCACATGTGTAACAGTGTCAAAAGACGGTAAAATTATGTTTACTGGAAGTAAAAGTGCATTTGTCGTTAAATGGGATTTGCAGAATTTAAAAGCAATTGGTAATTTTAATTGTCAAAATGTTGGAGAAAAACATGAATCTGATTTAAATAAAAAACGTAGATCACAAGTATTATCATTATGTTTATCGAGTGATATGAAATTTTTGGCAATTGCTGAAGGTGGTAATAATATTCAGATTTGGTGTCCTAATGAATTAAAATTATTGAAAATATTTAGAGGTCATAGAGATATAGTGACTTGTTTAGCATTTCGAAAAGATACACATCAATTATTTTCGGGTAGCAAAGATAGATCTGTAAAAATTTGGTCATTAGATGAAATGACTTACATGGAAACTTTGTAAGCTTTTATATGCTATTAACTTTCTTAACGATTTATTGCTAAAATTTTTTTTTTTTTTTTAGATTTGGTCATCAATCGGGTATTACTGGAATTGATGCACTGTATAGGGAGAGAGCAATTACATCAGGTGGTATGGATTGTAGTGTACGAATATGGAAAATAACAGAAGAATCGCAATTAGTATACAATGGACATAAAGGAAGTATAGAAGATGTTAAATTAATAAATGATGAAAATTTTTTATCATGTGGAGATGATGGGTAAGATTTACAATTTAATGAAAAATAATTTTTTTTTTTTTATAAAATTACATGTATATAAATTTTAGTTCGCTTTGCATATGGAGCACTTTTAAAAAGAAACCTCTATGCACTCAGTCATCAACACATGGAACTCAGAGTAATGGAGAACCAAATTGGATTAGTGCTATAACAACATTAATTAATACAGATCTCATAGCTTCAGGTTCTTACATAAAACAAAATCTTATTTTTATTTAAAATTTTCCAATTTTACTTTTATAATGTAAAAATTTATTTAAAAATTCACAGGGTCTTGTGATGGTTTCATAAGAATTTGGAAAATGAGTGAAAATGGACGAAATTTAACAGAACTATTTCGAATACCAGTTATAGGATTTGTTAATAGTTTAGTGTTTACACCAAATGGAACACATTTAATAGCTGCCGTATCACAAGAACATAGATTAGGTAGATGGTGGAGAATGAAAGAAGCAAAAAATCATATTGTTATAATTGAATTTGAAAAAATTGATTCTACATAAAAAATATTTCATTAAATAATTTTAATTTTTTTAAAAATTCGAGATGAGTATTTAATGGTTCTTATCACATTATGGAAAAGTGATGAAAATCAATTATAATTGAAGAAAACGATAAATGAGATTTGTCTCCCCGTTTTTTTTTTTCTTGATCAATCAAAATTGAATTTTATGTCCTAATGTCATGCAAGTCGGATTATCTTTGAACGGTCCTTGATTCTGAAGTACTCCATCCGGTGCACATATCCATGGATCATTCGTTTTTTGAAGCCATTCGTTTAAACGTTTTTCTAAATTAATTCGAACATCTTGGAATGCCTTCTTCTTAGCAAGATTATGAAGTTCAAGCGAATCACTTTTTAAATCATACAATTCCCATTCTTCTCGATTGTAGTACTGATTGAGATTTTTTAGCCATGGTAACGGTTTGTTTGATAGAGTTGAATTGAGAATTTCCTAAAAACAAAATGAAATTAGTCTCGAAATTGAAATAAAATCATTTATGTACTGTTGTACTTGGAATGTTGGTGACATATACGAATCCTCATCAATTGGAAAATAAAGTTGATAATTTATATTATGGATGAGTTTAAAACGTCTGGTTCGTATCATTCTCATAGGGTATGACATTGTAACTTCATGAAATTCTTGGCTACCAAATATTGCATCGTCTTGTTTTGGTGACGGTTCTTCAGAAATAGAATGTTACAATTATTACGTCGTGTTTTATTACAAGATATATATATTTTTTTTTACCTTCTTTCAGTAAAGGCAGCAGTGAACGACCAGTGAAATAAGTGCTATTTGTTGTATTAAACGTAAAATTGAATGCATCCATTACTGTTGGGAAAATATCCAATAGACTGGTCATTGCATAAGTTACGGAATTTCGTCTTACATCACTGTCAGGTGAATACAATATCATTGGCTCACGAACACCATAATCATACAGATTTGTTCTTCCACCAGGAAATGGCGGACCATTATCAGAAGTGTACATTATTAAAGTTGAATTGAAGAAATCAAAATTTTCTAATTCTTTTAGTACAAGACCGATACCTTGATCTAATCTTGATATCGTCATATATTGTGCAGCTAATTCTTTTCTTACAGTATCAGTTTCTGGTAGACCACGTGGATATGGTAGATTTCTCCAATCGTAATAGATCGGTTTCCAATCTGGTATTTTGCCCATATTTTCTTCACCAGAACCCCAACGCTCACAAAATTCACCATATTGTGGTGTTATATGACCACATCTATGTGGATCATGAAATGCTACCACCAAAAAGAACGGTTTCGATTCTGTTTTGACCATATGTAAAAATTCACGTACGTACATTTTAATTCGTGTTATATTCCTACCGATTTGATTGATTGAATGATTGTCTTCGGTTTGTTCATAATCAAAACGAAAATTATCTTTTAGACCGACATGCTTTTTACCAATTATACCAGAAATAATTTGATTTTCATGTAAAATATTCGGTAATGATTTAACATTATCAAATACATTAAAATGATGAACACTATGATGAAGACCATACATTCCATTCTGATGGGAAGCAAGACCAGTTAAAATTTGTGCACGGCTTGGTGAACAGCTACTGACTGATGTGAATGCATTATTAAATATGAGACTCTTTTTAGCGAATGCATCTAGATTTGGTGTTTGACAGAAACGATTTAAGTATGCTCCCATTTCAAAAGCAGCATCATCCCCTTATTATTTATTCAAAAAAATTAAAAATTAATAAAAAAAATGATACAAAGAAATATATAATTTAAGAAAATTTTTTAAAGCAGTACTGAATTTGACTGATATATGAACTGAACACACCTAGAAGTATAACAACATTTTTAATTTTTCCTGAATTTACCACTGAATTTGAAATGATGATGATGATCAATAACAATGAAAACCAAATATTTGTCTTGTTGAGCAACATTGTTAGAATTTTGATACTGCGATATTTTGTATACAGTCCGATTCCGATGCGAATTTAATGTGCGTAAACAACTTAATTTTTTACTTTTTTTTCTTAATTAAAATATTTTAAGTAGATGATGAAACAAAAAATTACATTTTGCAAAAATCAAATTTATTTTAATTGATAAAATATAAAATGAAATAAATTTTCTTTTCAAAAATTTGTAAATTTATTTTAATTTATAAAATATAAAATGAAATAAATTTTCTTTTCAAAAATTTGTAAATTTATTTTTTGCAACTTATTTTATTTATTTAGTACAAGATACATGTATATATGTATATGTACCTCCTAAGATAATATTATGTAGATGTACTTATCACTTATGTCTTTATGAGTACGTCTACGTAACGCAACGTAACGTAAAGTAAACGTAGATACTATACGTCACGTCAAATGGTCATTAACCGATCGCAATTGGTGTATGTATTGTAACGCTTTACTTCCCATTGGAGCATATGGTATGGTCTTTATCGGGTTCTAATTCTAACATCTTCAACTTCAATTAAGTCGATACGCCAATACCTTATTAGAAAATAGAAACACTTATTGCTGTAGGAGGTGGGGAGTCGGGTCATCAAAGTTGCTAAACTGTAAGCTGTTAAACGATTTAAAAAAAAACTAAGATTTGCATTGAATGTGGCAAATGTACCTATATGATTATGACCGAATCATAAATCATCGGCATGGCATGATGGTCATTTAATGATAGTATTCGAATAAAATTAGAAATAACGAATCCAGAAAAATATGTGGAATGGGCTCTGATGAGTGATGACTATGCATAGTCATAGATATGCGATAAATTGCAACATCAAAATGTTTTAGAATTTTTGATGTTTGCATGCAACGTTTTCGAATTTTTGATTATCGTCAACTTTATTATATTTCGAATTCGGTTCATAATCATGTTTCAGGAAATTTTATATGTTGAGTACGACGACAATACGGGTAACGAACGAACCGATGTATGTACATATGTATTTTGAAACAAAGTCAGAATATTCAAGAAGAAAATAAATAAAATAAATGAAAAAGAAAAATAATAATAAATAAATAAGCAACAACAAATAAATATTATATTTTCTCGATCAGTATGAGAAAAGAAAAAAACATCATTTATTTCAATAAATTACAATCATCATTATTTTTATCAATCAATTATTTCTATGTATGTATTTGCTTTTATTAATTTTTTGCATTTTTCATTTTGTTTTTATTTATTTTTTTATTTCTTCAAAGTAAAATGTACATTACATAAATGTAGGTAGGAAGATATTTTTTTATTGTTTCTATATTATAAAATAGCTTAAAAAGGATGTATAAAGGAAAAATTTAAAAATGCATACATCATTTTTTATTGAAAACAAATACCCAAAAAAATGTTGAATTTGATATTTTTTTCTTCAAGAAATTGAGCATAATATTACAATTACTTTATGTATTTGACATATACCACATTTGTCTACAGGACAACCGTATTCATGGTATCCAAATTGATTTTTTTTTTTTAGAAAAAAAGGTGTTCGAATTGAAGTAAAATTTCTCTACAATATTTTTTGTGCTCTTAGACGAAATAATGCAATCTTTATGAAAATACTCTCTTTCCAATGCCCAATGATATGAACAACGTCTTTATGACAAAATTTCACTTAATTAAAGGAACAAATTCATTTTTCTTGCACCACAGTATTGTCAGGTAATGGGGAATCTAAAACAATTTTAATTTTTTGTCTTTCAATCACTTCTTAATTCACTGTCTTTTTTATACATTTCGCATTGCAGAACACAATTTCATTTGAGATGATAGCTTTGTAAAATTAGCAAAATATTTAAATTTGAAAAAATAAATTTTGAAATGCTTAAATTTAATTTTAGAATATTTTTGTAAATTTAAGTTTTCATTTCTTGATATCGTTGTTGTTATCAATGAACAACTTAGGGTGCAGGGTGTAAGAAGATAAAGACAGAAAAACAAAAACCACTTTGAATAAATAGTCATGAAGACAAGTACATATAATGTAGGCCTTTCATTATATCTATTTCATATTATTATTTTAATTTTAATCAAATTGAATTTTATTTTATTCACATCTTATTTCTTTATTTCCTATTTTTTTTTTTTTTTGTTCAAATATTATTTTTCACACAAATATTTATAAATTAATCACTTCAATTTCAAATCGTTTAAATATGTATGTATGTATGTATTTAGAAAAAAAATATTATTTCATAGTTTTACTATTTTTACTTAAAATCAATTTGCAAAAACAAAAGATGGGTATACGAAATAAAAAATATACATAAATAAAAAGTAAAAACTTAAAATAAAAAAAAAAGATTCATTCATTAAAAATTTTAATGTTTTTTGAATTTTTGTTTTTCATAGAGGAATTTTAGAATTTTTTTTTTTTTAATATAAAAAATCATAAAAACCTACATATTAAAAGCGAGGTATATATGTATGTAATTATTTGTTATCGGGATGTTTATTTTATGTACTTATTATGGATTTTTTTTTCGAAGTTTCTGTGAAATTTTTTGATTCCATCTATCATTCCAAATCTTATTCTTACAGAGTGATCAAATCAGAGCTAAATTTATTTTTTATTTGAAATAATAAAAACAAAACGATCTTAAATATCGGCTATTTTCAGCATTTAACGCTTGCAAGCCGATTTAAATGAACATTATGAAAACTCAAGCTTACAACAAGATTGTAACTTTGAAAATAGCCATAATTTTTATTTTGTACACATATGTATATACATATTACTAATTTTATTGAAATAATAAATTTTTATTGAAAAATAATCTCATGTGAATAACAACCTCTAGAGATTGTTTTTAAATTCAGCTCTGAAACATTAAGTTTTGAATGACGAATAATTGAGTCACATCGCATAATCTTGATGTTCACAATTCACAAATTTCTGTAGGCTTGAATTTGTGAAAACGTTCAATGTTTGAAAAAATGTATAGTATTAATTTTAATCACCCGATACGATATATGTTTTGTAATGTAAGAATGAACTTGATTTCGATTGTTTATATGTCTTTGACTTATTGTTTCACATACAAATACAATTCTGATTATTTAATTGGTGAAAAAAATAATAATATAAAAACATAAAAAATTAATCACTTCACAAAATGTTTTTTTTTATTTTTTTCTTTGTATTTTAGTTTTTTTTTTGTTTGCTTTTTGTAACTCTTAAAATATTTGTTTAAATTCTAAGAAAAAAACTTTTTTTTTATTTTACTTTTGAAATTCATCTTTGGCAAAATTATTTAAAAATTAAAATTAAATTGTTCTTTTTGTTTGTTTTGTTTCGTTTCTTGCAGTAGTGGTTTTAGTAAATTATTATTAGTTAAAAAAAAAAAAAATAATAATAAAATAATCATAAAATTCATAAGTTCATCGAATAATACAATTCACATTACATTATATAACTTATATAAAAGATTCTTTATATGGCAATTTAATCTTCTTTATACACTATTTTCTACCCTTCCTTACAAAAAAAAAAAAAAAAAATAATCATAATAAAAAACTTTCTTTTTTCTTCCTTCTCTTTACTCTATATCTCCTATTTGTATTTAATTCTGGATTTTGTTGTACAATTTGAGATTCATCATCTTCTAATTTTTAACCTTTAATAATTTTAAAAATTTTACTTTTTTTTTTCTTTTTAAGTACATTACATATGCGAGTACACATATTTATCTTTCCATTCATTTACAATTTTATTTTTTTTTTACCTTTTTTAATTTAAAGAATGAAAAAAAAAATGAAATCAGAAATAATGAATCCATTCGGGTTAATAATTATCATTATCTGCATATTAAACTATATGAATTCCCAGATTTATATAGCTTTTTTAAAATAAAATATGTACATAATAAATAAATATAAGTACAAAAAAAACTTAGAAAATAAAAAAAGGGAAAAGAAAAATTAATTTTTTTTTTTTAAATTTCAAGAGTTTATCTACAATTAATACATTTTGTTTGCTTGTATAAGATTTGAGATCTTATTAATTATTTTTCCTTTTTTTTTTTCTATTTCATCTTCTTCATTATTTATTTTTTTGTTCTTATTCTATGATACCTGAACGATTTTTACTTTTATGAAATTAAATTCATTTTGTTTTAAATTAATCTTCTAACAATTTCAATAATTTACTTCAATGTTTATTGTTAAAATTTGTATAAAATTCAAATCAGTTCTTGAAATTAAAAAAAAAAAAAAAAAATAAATACAAAATTTACTTATGAAAAAATTGTAATTTAAAATTAATTAATTAAATTATGTAAAAAAAAAATTATTTCTTTTTTTCTTCACTTTTTCCTTTCAAATACATAATTAAGAATAGAGTATTTCATTAGCATTTTCTTACAAAATCAATAAATCAAAAATTAAAAAAAAAATAAAATGAAAACAAAATTATTTGTTTAAATTCTAATAAAAATATAAATTATCACATTCAAATTATTATTAATTAATTGTATAATAATAATAATTTATACAATAGTAGTGTATAATATGTAAAAATATCCACTTATATAAATCTGTAAAATTAATTATAGCAGAGAAAACATTTAATTCCATTTTTATTATGTTAATTTATTATTATTAAATATTATTCAAATTTTTTATTTTTGTATTTTTATATTTTCTTGTTTGTTTTTATTTTTGTTTCATTTGTTTGTTTGATTGTTTATCAATTCAAACTTTCACTTTTCATTTTATGTATTTTTATACTTTCTTTTTTTTTTTTTAATATTTTCTATGCTTAAATGTACGAGATGAAAAACCTTTAAGAGATCTCATCGCCATAGCTCGATTAAAATGTCTTTGCATTTTTGGTTCAAATTCTGATTGTGAATTGTTTTTATCTGAACTATCAGTTGATGTTACGATCACAATAAATACAGCAATCACCTGAAAATAAAAATGACAGAAATTCAAATAATTTAAAATATTTTTTCAAAGTTTTTCAGTGTATGTGTATATATATGTATATATTTTTGTATTTTTTTCTTGTTTCTTACCAAAGCAAAAATAATTAAAAGTGTATAAACATGTAGTGGAGATGCTGGACTATTTTCAACATCACGTAGCATTTTTAATATTGGTTCATGTTGTGGATATAATTCTAATGCATGACGTAAATGTAATAATGATTCCTGAAAATGTCCGTATGCCTTAAATATTTCACCCAATGTAAAATATTGACGCCAAGCACTACGATCTGGTGACTGAACTTCAAGAGATCTAAATAGATAACAATAATAATAGTAATAATGATTTTGAAATTCAAATACACACATAAAAACTAAAATGAAGAAAAGAATCTTATCTAAAAATATGTAGCACATAATTCTAGCTTATATATACCTTCTTGTTAAGTGAATGGCATCATCCAAGTACTGTAAATTAAACAATACTCTGGCTAAATTTAATAGTACTTCAGCATTTGTCGGTGATATGGCTAATGCTCTTCGAAAACATTCAATTGATTGCCTTGTATCACCTTTTATACGCCAATAATTTCCTATTTGATTATATAAATGCACAGATCTTGGTTTCTCTCTTTTAGCACGTTTCAATCGTTTCTCTAATGCATTAATATCAAAATTTTTTAATGATTTTTCATCTTTATTTTTTAGGAACAAAAAAGCGACCTAAATTTTTAGGAAAAAAAAAATTGAAAATAAAATAAAATACTTTCTTAAAAATAAATAATCTACCTCTGGTTCTGGTACAGATGGATGATTAAATCTTTGTGCTACACCAATTAAATAATCGTAATATGTAAAATTAACTGGTTTACCACAATCTAATACATCATTTGTTTCACGGTTAACTTTTTTCATTTGTTTTTGATTAATATCAATACCATTATTATTATTATTATTACTATTACTGTTATTATTATTATTGCTTGTACCATTTTGTGGTGTTGAATTTAATTTTTTTGTTTCTCTAATTTAGAGAAAAAAAAAAATTGTTTTAAAATAATTTATACATTAAAATTTTCTTTAATTATTATACAAAACTTACTCATCCTCGGGTGAATCACATAGCCTTTCTATCGATTGTTTACTCCAGCCAGAACTGTATGAAACTACAGTTGATGTGATTATGTTAAATATTTCATCATTATGACCATTATTATTATTATTATCATTATCACTGCTACTACTTGCTGCTGTATAAGTCGAAGGTATTAAGAAATCCTTTTGTTTTGTTTTTAAAAAAATGTTCACATAAAAAATAATCATTCATTTTTAATAAATAATATATTTTTTTATATATTTTAGAATTACAATAGAATAAATATAAATAAAATATAAAGCTATGTATTAAAATTTACTTTTACTTGTTCTGTATATCCGGTGATTTTTCCTTCGTCCGGATTTAATTTCCAAAATGTTGATGTACGAGAATTTGTTATAGTAATTTGCCAAAATAATGTGCATAATATTATATACACCAAAAACATATTGAATTCTTTCATTATTTTTGATTTATTTAAGTAAATGAGTATCAATAATTGTTCTATGAATTATTTTTCATTGAATTATATTATCATTTCAACTTTTTTTTCAAAAAACGATTTTCAATTTTCAATTTTTAAAATTATTTTATTCTTTTACTTCAAAATTTCTTTCACAAATCCATCAATTTTATATTAGTATTTTTGTATTAGTATAATTTATGAAGTTTTAATGGTTTTAATTTTTAATTTGAAATTTCAGCTGTCATAATTGGTGTTTGGTGAATGGTGAATAAGAAGTGAAGTTTAATAAAAATTGATGTGGAAGGCACAACCACAACCACACGGCACACGCGACACGTTCCGTCCCGTTCCGTTCGTTTTTTAAAAGTTAAAAATTTGACATTTCCATATAATTCATGTATTTTTATTTACTTTATGGAATGCGTGATGACTGATGATTGATGAAATGAGAATGCATGTTTCATTTTTGATTTTTATTTTTTCGATTCATAGAAAAACGAAAAACATTTTAAATTTCGAAAATTAAAAATTAGGGTATTGTGAAGAGAATCGATTCAGTTTATTTTATTTATATTAGATCAGTGCAGTATACAATTTTTATTCATTATATAAAAGAACATCGAAATCTATTTAAAAAATTAATAAAATACATAAATTGTAAGAACTTTACTGTAAATTTTAATTAATTGAATATTTAATTTATTTATGATATCCATTTCACTTCGAAAAATTTATTCAAAATTCAAACCAATCACGCATTGGCATTTGCATTATTTGTACCGCCAAATATTTCAATACCATAGCGTTCCTTTTCATAAATTTTGTTGATTGTTTTTTGTTTTCATAATACAATATGCAATCGAAAAAGAAGTCGTAAAATTATTATGTACACAACACACAATACACTCAAACACATAAAAAACTGTTTATTTGGTTTATAGGTATATATATGCACGTATATAGGTTGTGTCGTTGTGTTGAAGTTGAATTATTTTGACTTTTTTATAATACTGCTATTACTGCTATTATATATTTATTATCATTTTGCAGAAAAAATTTATTTTAATTCTTTATTTTCCCGCACATGTATTTGATTTTAATTATTTTGTATTTGATCGCCTTTAAAGTTTAAACTTTTATAAAATTTGTACAGAAGCGACTTAAATTATCATTTTAGTCTAGTAGTACAGTGAAAAATAACATTTAAATTGGTAAACAACAAAGTATAAAATGAATAATTTTTCATAAATTTACTGCTTTGTAATTTAATTAATTTAAGTGAAGTATTTAGAAATAGAAAAGAAAATGAATATTATAAGGAATTCAGATATTGCTCAGCTGGTTCTGGGTAAGTTAATTTATTATCGAAAATTTATATTATTTATAATAATTGTAAAATATGTAAATGACTTACATACACGCTAAAATAAAATTATTTATGATATAGGATATTTAAGAGATCAAAATCTTGAGCTAGCAGCTAATTCATTCTGTAAAACTAGCCCTTATCTAAAAGAGGAGTATCGTTTATTGAAAAAAGGTTTAAAAACAATGAGCTTGGGAAGTGGCACCCTTGTGGACATAATCAAAGAACATTGTCAAATTAAATCAAAAAGTAATAAATTACAATATTTTAATTGAAATTATTTTCACTTTTACTTTTTTTGTGCAGTTTCTCAAATGCTTGATACTTTACCAGCTGAAAATAGAGAACGTATTTTAAAACAAAATACCCTTGTTGAAAAGATATCATGTATCATAAAAATGATTGGAAAAGAAAAATTAACAGAAAAAAAAGAAAAATTTACGAAGAATCATCGAAAGAGGTAGAATTATATGTAAATTCTTGAAGGACTCAATTTCAAATTATAAAATGATTTTTTTTTTAATATTTTTCTCTAAGAGCTAGATCATACGATTCACTAGACAATTTAGAAACAACAAAAGTTCAAGATTTACCAGGATTTGAGATGAAAACAAATTTAGCAAAACGTTATAGAAAATCGGCTTCATATTTTTTCTTGGGCAATTCAACAATGGTAGATGATTACGTTACCGATGAGGAGGGGGAAGAGGAAGAAGAAGTAGAAGAACAAGAATTATCTGCAGATGGTAGTGAAAAATCAAGAAACAGTTCATCATTATTTGAAACGGATACAAATGAAGGAGAAGAAATAAGTGCAGTAACAGAAAATGAAACTGAAAATCAGCTAGAATCAAAATTGTGTCCAGATAATTCAATTACAGTGCCGGTAATTTATCGATGATAAATCTTCAATGATGTTTTTTCTTTGTAAATAAGATGATAATTATTCATTTTAATTTTCATTTAAGGCTTTGTCTGATACAATTCTAAGAAAGACTGAATTTCAAAATATTCTTGTTGAAAATATAAATAAAGCTCTACAAACATCAGTACAAATTAATACTACCAATAATAATAATTTAGAGGAAAGTCCAGAGAAAAATTTACAACAAAATGATGTAGATATTTGCGATCAAAGTGTTCTTACAGCACAACTTGATGAAATGATCAAAAAAATTCTAGATGAAACTGAAAAAGATCCAACATTTGATGAAATCATTAAAGAAGCGATAAGTAATAGTTACTTTTATTTGCTTTAATAGTAGATAGTGTCATTTATTATTGAAAACAATTTTAAACGTTTTGTAGATCTTACAAACAGTACTAAAAAATCAGTGTCTGGTAAAAGTGATCTTCAAACGCCTCCTCGTATTAGAAGTGACAAACCATTATCACAATGCCAATCGAATAAAGGTAAAATTCATAATTTAAAAAAAGAAGACAAATAAGCTAAAAATTATAATTTTAGATTGCATATCACAAACATATGAGAGTGCTTTGCTTACAACAAATAAATCTACACAGGTAAGCCCTTATAAGGAATTAAATTTTCCACAAAATTGCACGGAACCAACAACCACTCTTAAAGTTCAACCAACATTAGCCTCACTATCAGAGAAAACGGTTTTAATATCGTCATCATCAGAAAATGAATCACCATCAGTAGTATCAATTGAACCGAATATACCGCAAAAGTTTATTCTCTTGAATGCAAATGAAACACTAGCAACATTTGGGGGTGGTGATACTGCATTCTTATCCTGTGCGAATTTGAATAATATTCAAACACTTAACTCAAATGATCAGGTTCTTTTCGATTTTAATTCTGGACAACTTTCAATTCCCTTGATTGCAACAAATGACAATGTAGCTTTTCCAGTTATCCTTAATAATGAGATCATTAAACAATTACCGCCTCCACCACCACCACAACAACAACAAAATGAAAATTATCAACGAGATAATCTTGAAAATGAAAAACATGATTCTTCACATGTTGAATTTTCTAAAGATATAAGACAGTCTGAAACAACAATTTCACATCCACAATCCGTGGTTTCAGATCAACAAGCAGAAATAAATTTAAACGAGAATGCTGCAACAAATCCTCCAAATGCTGATTTAGAAAATACACCCCAGAACAGCATTATCCAACCATCAAAAGAACGTAGTCTTTCAACACCCAGACGTCGAATGTCGCATGTTCGAGTACTTAATTTTGGAGCAACTGAACAAGCTAGAGAACAAAATCATGATGTGCCTTCAAAAATTTTGAATTCTAATGTTAATTCGGATCAGGAATTACAGCTAACTAACACTGTATCTCAATCAAATGATAATCGTATAGAAAACGAAGCAATGGCAAATGTTGAAATCAATCAAAATAAGGATAAATTTAATGAAAAAATCCCAGATTCTAATGAAACAGTATTAAAGAGTAAAGAAAATAAACAAAATCAATCAAAAGATGAAAAGATAAAAAAGAAAAAATTAAAGAAAAAGAAAACTGCAGAAAATAAAAAAAAGTTCGTATCTCCATCAACAAAAAAATATAAGACATTACAAAAAACACCTGAAGATGAATCGAGTAAACCAACGAGTAAACTTGAAACTAAAAATAACAATAAAGAAGAAGAGATAATTACATTAGAAAAATGGAATCAAATGCGTGCAACATTTTCACGCCCTAATTGGGATCAACATTTAAGAGAGTTACAAGCAAAATCATCAATGAATTCAGTTAAATCAGATAAGAGTTCTTCAAAAAAATGTTTTAAACGGAAAAATAAATCAGGAGATAAAAGTGGAAGTGAATGTACTAAAACCAAAGATCATCTGAATAATGATCAAAAATTAAATGATGAAAATAAAAAGAAAAATAATTCAGAAAATGAGAAAAGTACTAGAATTAGTAAATCTTCATCTTCATCTTCATTGGTCCAATTATCATCACAAAAATCATCTGTTTTACCAAAAATTACAAGTTCAAGTTCTTCAACAAATTCTGCACGTAAGAAAGGATTGATCAAATTTAAAATGCCTACACCAGTGAAAAAAGTTAAAGAAATACAAAAAGTTGAAAAAATAATCGAAAATTCAACTACGAGTATAGTTAAAGAAAATAATACAATACAAATGTCTGAATTAAAGACAAAATGCATAGAAAATGTAGAAGTTATTCAACCAATTGAAAGAAGTAATCAAGATCGAAATCATGATCAAAATATTTCGTTACTTCTTGAAACCCCATATAAAATGGATATTCCTCAAATACCGATCACACCACGTTTTATAATGCTTGATGCACAGGAAACACCGATTACAAAAATGATGAAGTCCATTCAAACTCAGGAATCAATTAGTAAAGAGGTTTTAGATATTGAGACACCAAATTTTGCGATAACACCAGGTGCTGGTTTGATTAATAATGAGAAAGAAACACCAATGAGTGTTGGTGGTGTGACGTACAATAATCGTCTAACAGATTATTCTTCCGGAGGCTCATACTACAAACCTGACGAATCAGATGATCTAGACAGGCATTTAGATCGTTTGTTAATGGCTGAACGAAAAAAGAGACAATCACCATTGAGGAAGGTAGTAACAGAAACTATGTGTATTAAAAATTCTGAAATGGTAAACACCAGTAATGAAGAAATGAACATCAGTTATGATGGAAAATTATTATCTCCAAATTCAAATGCTTATGAAAATCAACCACCATTCACTTCAGCCAAGAAGCGTAATAGTACAAAACAAGTGGTCAAGATTTTGTCTAATATTGATGTCAACAATAGATGTACACCAAAATCAAATTTATCGATGTCTGATGTTAGTAGTAAAGAAGACGAGGATGATTGGGTACCAGAAACGCCACATCATAAAGTTACGCTGAAGACAATTGAGAGAAATTTGATGACGGTGAAGAAAAATGTACCATGTTCTTCTACGAAAAAATGTATAAAAAAAATTGAATCTGATAGAGATAAGAGAGAAAGGCAATTGCGTGAACTAGAAGCAAAACGATTACGAATAAAGGCAAAATTAAAAACGGATTTTAATACGAAAAAGAAGGAAATAGCAACGAGAATGACGACTAGGAAATTGAGTGCATTAAAAGAACGCGCAGTTATTAATGCTTCTAGGAAATTGGTTAAAAAATCTTCAACATCAATAAGAGTGAGTGAGCTATCAAAGAAACCACCAATAATTGTAAGAAGACCAAGTGCTAAGGTTGCTATTAATTTGCCAGTTCCAACAATTAGTAGAAGTTGTGCTGCGGTTGATGACATATGCAAGAATGAAATGGATGTGTTGAAAGCATTAAATCTTTCTGCTAAAAAACAATCAAATTCTGAAAAATTACCAGTTCTCTTAACAAAAGAAAATAAAAAAGAGTTTGATAGTGCAATAGCGACGGCGAAAAAGGTTGTTGAAACTCATAATATAAATGACAACGCTACAACTGGAGATAGTTTTGAAAACGATGCAATTAGGATACGTTTAGCAGCTGAGTATGATTCACATGATAGTGGTGAATCGGCAAAAGTAAGAAATGCAGCATTAGTTTTAGCAGAATTTCAAAAGAACTCGAATTTGAAAGTTGATAATAGTCAAAATGAAATCAAACACGATCAATCAGAAAATGATACTAGAAAAGAAAAAAATAGAATATTCTTAAAACCTGCAGCGACATCAACTAATAGTTTGAAAAATTCAGAAGCAAAAGAAAAAATTATACTCAGATCACCAAGATTACGTGGTTTGAGTAAAAAAACATATCAAACTCGAGAAGTAAAAATTTTGCCGAAATGTGAGTCCTTACTGTCTGAATCGCCAAAGTTATTTTCGAAAAATTCACAAAATCAGACTCGAACAATTCGAACAAGATCGTTTAAAAAATTAGAGGGCAAACTCGAAAGCAACAGTGCTAATGAAATAAACGCTTTACAGAAAATGAAGTCACTTAGTTTAACGTCAAGTAATACAAAATTGAAAAAGGACACTCGGAAGCAATCAGAAACAACAGAAAAAACTAAAACTGAACTCAATTACAAAATAAAGTCTCCGATTGCGGTAAAACAACCAAAGGTTATTTTGGAAATGATCACAGAAGATCAGCTATCTTCAATTCCTGTTAGACAGCAAACTTATGAAAATAAGGAAAAAAATATTTCAAGTAACAAAAACAACAAAGAAGAAGGTTTTTCTCCGAGTGAAAAAAAATCAACAGAAATAAAATCAAAAGAAGAAGAATTAAAAGGCGAATGTGATACCGTTAGATTGGATGATGAAAATGTAAATAAATTAAAAAGAGTTTCCGTGACAAAAGTTAATGATAGGGTGCACATACAGACTGGTGTAGTCGAAACGGTTGAATGTTTACCACATCATGAATTACAAGCAAATTTGAAAACATCAGAAAATGAGAAATTCAATGAAAGTCATAAAACGAATAACGATGATTTGCTTGACGATAATAAGGATGATGATGATGAAGATGAAGAAGAAGACGATGACAACGACGACAGTGATGACGATGAAGATGAAGACGACGACGATCCATACGATGAATGTAAAATTGTAACAATTGACGAAAATGATAAGACAAGATTTATTAAAATCACACATTCTGACGATGATGAATCGAAACCATCACAACTAGCTACTAATTCTCAGAAGACAATAACAGAAGATTTTGATAAAAATATTCTAAACATGAAAATGAAAATATTTTTAAATAATGTTTTGCATAACATCGAAGTTACTGATGAAATTGAACTTTTTTCCAAGCAAAATGACAATGAAACTAGAAAAGAAAATGAGAAAATGATTGTATCGAGTTCCGTGCCGTACTGTCGTAGAAAAATTATAAAAAATATTCCGAAAAAACGTGAAAAAACTGCACATATTTTACATTATAGTGACGGTAACGTATCACCAGGGTTAGAACAAAAGCATACACAAACGATAGTTCAATCGAATCCAATGAAACGTCCAACAACAACAACAACATCAATAGCTGCTATTGCTGAAAATGACCATGATATTAGTAATGTTGATGTTGATAATGTTGCAGACTGTTCAAAAAGTCAGCAAAATAGTTCTGCAGAAATGATTGAACGAATCCCAAAGTATACATCGACACCGTGTAAACCAAAATTTCGTATACATTTCAAAGATCGCAGCATTAAAACAACAAAAAAATTATGTAGAAGGAATATTGTTGTAGCGAAAAAGAAGTAAGTTTCTAAATACTGTAGTTTCACTTTTTAGGTGTTAGTTATTGATTAAGAATTTTCTGTATTTTTTTTTTCATAATTTAGAATTAATAGAAAAACAGCACATCTGATTATAAGACAAATGAAGAATAATGAACGTAATGAAAAATTTGAATCATCATCGAAAAAATCGTTTTCACCCATATCAGAGGAACAGGCTAAAATTCTTAGACAGGAAGATATTTATGCAGTTTTATCACATTTACATGGTACAGATGATGTCAAAACATAGAAATAAAAATAAAATAACGTAAGATTGCGTAACCAAGATTTTTTTTTACATTTTCTTTTCTTCTTTAAAATTTAACTTTCATTTAATTTTTCATTATTTGTTTTATTTTCCTTAATTCATGTAAAATTTCTGTCTCAGAAATTACTCAATTCTTTCTGCTGATCAATTTTCTAAAATACCAAATCTGTAAATTACGTTATGAACGTATTTTTCATCTGGTTGAAGGACAATTGATGGAAAATTGTTCTGAAATTTAAAAATTTTTGATATTTGAAAATCATTTTTCAATTCTTACAATAAATTGAATCTATTTAGCTTACATGATTAACAGCATCTGGATATTTTTGGGTTTCTAAGCAGAATGCTCCATGTTTACCGTAATTTGAGTTTGATTTACCACTGATTGGAGTCTGAAAACGAAAGAAAAATAAAAAAGTAAATTTAAGAAAAAAAAAAAAAAAATAAAATAAAATAAAGACTAGCGAATTTTTACTTCATTCTTAGCTAAATCTGGCATAAAGTTGGAAGTATAAAATTGTACTCCTGGTTGATCTGTGTAAACATTCATCCATCGTCCGGAATTTGCATGTTCAGCTCTAAAAATTGTCAAAGTGTAATTTTGATTTTAATTTTAATTTCAATGAATTGATAAAATGCTTTTCTTTATTAAATTACCTCGCAATTAATGGACAATTTTCATTTTTTGAAGTATTTAAATTTATACAGAAATTATTATCAAATAAATTGTCATTCGGGAACGCTTTCATTTTTGGACCTAATTCTTGAATTGTTAGAAAATCATATGGAGTATTATGTACATGAATAAAATCTCCAGTAGGTACAGAATCTTCATCAGTTGCAAGTATTCTATCAGCATTTATCATAATTTTATGTTTATATAATTCATTATTTCCTGATGTCTTTTTGTTATATAAAAAATCATTACGAATTAAGTAAAGAATTTTCATAAAATTCCATAAAATTCATTAATTTTTACTTACATGTCCAGCTAAATTGAAATACGAATGATTCGTTAGATTAATGACCGTTGTTTGTTTCGTAATCGCTAAAAATGTTATACACAAATCATTATCATCAGTTAATTTAAAAATAACTTTAACATCCAATTCGCCTGGAAATCCTTCTTCACCATCTTTTGATATGTACGACATTTCAACCGAATCATTTTTATCAAGTATTTTTGCATTCCAAATGACTTTATCGAAACCAATAAAACCACCATGTAGAGTATGTTTATTATTCCAATTTTTACTGATATTAATCTCCTTTCCATTTAATTTAAATCGACCATTTGCAATACGATTTCCAACACGACCAATAGTTGCACCAAAATATGGATTCGTTGAACTTTGATATCCTTTGATAAATTTTGATAAATATAAAATCAAAAAAAAAAAAAAAGAACACCATTCAGATGGAATGTATTGATGGAAATTGTAATTTGTTGAACGATATGATATGATACGTTATTTACCCGCAGCATTGTCATAACCTAGAACCACATCTTCTAAATTTCCATGTTTGTCAGGCACTTTAATCGATGTTATTGTTGCACCAAGTGTGATAACCTGAAAAGAATTTACATATGTTTAATTTATATTTATATTTAGTCGCTTACAAGTGAATCAAAGTGGTGTTTACTTACTTGAAATGACATTTTATTATTATTATTGAATGTGAAACGTTTAATTGGTGTATTAAGTTCAGTTATTGGATTTACAGCTTCACCAAAATCATCTTTAACTATTTTTATAGTCATTTTTATTTATATTATACTGATAAAGATTGAATTTTAAGAAAAAAAAAATATTGAAACTTTTTCTATAGAAACTCTACACCAAATTTTTATACTGGTTGTTATTGTTAGACTTTAACAGAATGTATTTTTGGCACTTCTAGTGCTACGGCTATATACTATATAGTATCTACAGTATCTACTGACTGAGTACTGAGTAAGAGTACTGACTATTCACCTGTTCACTGAATACTAAAGCTTTCAAGAATATAAATTTTGATTTTATATAGGAGGAGAGGATAGGCATAGCAGGAGAGGGCATAAAGAAAAGAGGAAAAGCAATGGAGATAATTTCTTATTATTTTTTTTATTTTTATTTTACATAAATTTTTCGTTATCACATACATATTACATATTCATATTCATATTAAATTCGTCACTATTTTTGTGATTGTGACTGAAAATAATTAAATTTAAATGTTATGCATTTGTTTATTTATTTGTTCATTTATATTGCATAATGTATACATGCAAATACACACACATAGATGAATACTATGAGTAATAATGAACGAGAGTTTTGTAAATATTATTATTACATATTCTACATTCAATTATTATCATACCATTTAAAATTTTTAAGTATTTAATGCACTCATATGGTATGTAACGTTCTAATTTATTTATCACTACAGTTTAGTACGTATCACTTTTTATAAATTTATGTTTATTTATCTAACCATTAACCACACTGTCACACTGTATATGTATGTACATATAATATGCGCTCTTCTTTTAAATTCAATATAAATTTCAGATAAGATAATGAGTATTTGTTAGTACATTCATGATAAATATAATTAAATGAGTATTGTAAGAATTATTGTGATTTGTGTGTGACTTATGAATAATTTTTTTTTTTGGTAGGTACTAATACAAGTTGAATCGAGCAAAAATGAAAAATTATCTGATAAAAATTAATTTTTTAAAAAAGAACAAGATAAAAAACAAGAAATGATTTAGAGAATTGGGATTAAAGAATTTCTTTTGATTGAACAATTTTGTATTTGCAATTTTTAAGAAGCTGAGAATGTAAATAAAAAATTAACAAAAGAAAAGGAATCTCCCCAGTTACAATTTTTTTTCTTTTTTGATGGGATCTGTATTTATGTAGTTAATTTGCTTGGCAAAAATAGGTAGCTGTTTTTTTGGATACTATAAGATAGGTAAGTTAATTGGAAGAGATTTGTCTTTGCGGATGCATTTGTTTTCTATCAAATCCCATAGCTAGTTTTTTCCTGCAACTGTACGAGCCATTTGTCACTGTTATTACATTGTGACTTTTTTTGGGGATATTTCTTTCACAGGTGGCAAAATTGCTTCTAATTAAGGTTTCTAATTATTTTGTTTTGAAGGTAGCTTTAATTTCATGCTTTAATTAATAAAATTATAAAATAATTTTACAAAATATAAAATTGTCTTGTCCATGGTGCGCACTTGATGTGTTTAGAAAAATTCTGGATTTTCGAAGATATTTTAGGAGACAGAAATTGATTTGGAAAAAAAAAAAAAATAAAAAATAAAAAATAAAAAAAATGTTCTAAACACTTTTTTGTACACAATAGAAAACGTTTTAGCTTTTTTTCTCTGTTTTTCATATTTAGTATATCTTTTAAAAGAAATGTCGGAGCAATTAAATAAAAATAGATACTTACATACATGTTTCTGTTATTTATTTTACTCAAAGTGAAAAAGACAAAAATAAAAACAACTTTATGTGAATCAAGATACAAAAAACAACATAACAAGGATTACATGCATAAACTGTAATAATGAATATAGTACACGAAACGCAATGTATGTATGTATGTAAAACAAAACATACATTTATCTTTTTTAAAAGTTTATTAAAGATTTAAAAGTTTATTTACTTGTATTTGTAATGTGATTTTTTTTTCGTCTACGAGTATTTTGTTTTCATTTTATCTTAATGCTTCTTAAATACGACGAGTAGAACAAAGATTAAAAAAAAATGGAATAAGAAAAGTTTTCTAAAGAGAAAACAAATGATAAAAAGAAAATAAAAAAATTAACAAATGCTCATAAAAAATTAAGAGAAAGTATTTAAGAAAGTGTCCAAAGCGCATAAAGCGAATCTTATTTTTATTCAAGAAAAAGTAAAAAAAAAAACTTTTAAATTGTTATTTACATTCGTCGTACATATATTCATAAAATAGACGGAAATAAGAAAATTTCTGTTTCCCTGATAGTTTATAGAGCGTGACGAAGCGTGAATGCAGCGAAATTATTTTACATTCCTTTTTTTCCTTTTTGACTTTTTCATTTAGGAGTATTCATTTTATATACGAGTATATTTTTGTAAAAACAGTACGTAAACGTAACGTGATACAGTGATATAGTATTATAGGAATGGAATGATATAGATGCGATTATAGAGTGGTTGTGGGTATATGTAAATTGAAATGGTAAATTTTCCTACAAATTTAAATCTCTTTTGATAATATATCATCATATCACATCTTTGTGAAAAATTTGTACTAAATGTATTATGTATTATATCACAGACAATATATATTGTCTGTGATTATATATAGCATGAAGCAATGGTGATTAACTATACATATACATAAATATATTTATATATTTATTATTTAGAATAGAGAACATACATACGAGGTTTTTCCCAAAAGTATCCGATCGGGTATCATATCTCCGTCTCCTGTGAATTTTGGCTGTTCCCGAGATTGAAAATATTGCTTAAAGGGCATAGATTTGAAGACAAAGCGAAGACTGAAACTAATGCAACGAGTGAACTAAAAGTCTGATGCCTGAACTCCTTCAGAAAACTGAAACACCAAAGTAAGCACGTCATTCAATTACCACACCAGTTGAATGACAAAAAAAAGTGCAAGCAGTGTATGTGTTATCCGCAAAATGGTAATATTTTTTAAGGTTTTCCAAAAAGAATGTAGGTCTTAGAGATGCAATTAATAATCACCTAGTTATTCTCTATTTATTTTTGTGTAAACTTTATTTTCATTTGGTCATTTTTGCTGTTCTTGTTGTTGTCATTTTTTTCTTAGATTCTTGAATGTGTGTAATATTTTTCAGATTTAGAATATGTATTTCTATTTTCCCTTTTTCATTCTTCCATTATTCACTATATAAAATCAATTGTTTACATTTTTAACGTTTACTGAAGTACACAAATGCTTAAATACGTAAGTACATACATAATTCTGATATTTATTTTACACACATAATGTATATATATATTTACGTAACACAGCATACAGACAGCTAATACCTACAAGATAATCTTCGTGAATATTACAGCATTTTTGGTTCAAGTAAATTGTTTCAGAAAATATACTTGTAATATGTGTGTGTATATGTATGTGTATGTGTACTCGTATGTATTTAGAAAAACTTGTTGATCAAAAATTCAATTTTCTTTTTATGCTCTTTTATGGTTAATAATTTAAATTTAAAACATTTGTAATGTGAGGGTACTGTAATGAACAACCTGTACTTAGTACTAGGTTGAGTACCCTGCATTAGTATATATCTATTAACATATACATTAAACCGTTTTGTCATATTTACCATCTGTTGCATTGTAATGCGGTTATGTATAACGCATTACAATACTATTTCTTCTTCTTACTCATACACGCGCATTCAAACATATATATTATAGCATTGCTATATTATACATATGTATGCATCGGATGATGCAGTTGCATGTTTCTGGTATGTGAGGTAGAAATTCCAGAAATTTCTACGCTTCACCAATATTTTCCCCAAATAATTACTCAAAAGCACGATAGTTGTAGCCGATCGTTAATCCATGTTCGGCTACTCGCTCAATTTTCACATATACATGTAGAACTTCTGTCACATTTATGTAACTATACTCACCTTTACTAATTTCCGTGTTACCATTTATCATTTTTCTTATTAGTACATTTTTTTTTATATGTACTTTCTTTATCCACCACAATTTTAAAATTTTAAAAAATTTCTGAAATAAATTAAAATATCTGAAAAAAACATATTTATCTAAAAGGGGGCATGCATAATCTTTAAAATTAAATAAATTTTAACTTCGATAGGTTTCAGGAATTTCAATTTTCCTTAAAAAAATAAGTACCTTTTGTCTTGGTACTACACCATTTTTAAATTTTTATAAAATTTCACTCTCTTTAGTTAAAATTATTAAAATTTCATAAAAATTACCCCCACCAAATTCTCCGACTTTCACTTTCATATAAATACGCGGTGCGTATCGGCATCAAAAAAGTCTTGTTTTGAATTTGGTCAAGGGCAACCTCTGCCCGAGTGAAATTTTTCTTCTCTGCCAGTATAGTAAAGTGGACATTTTGATTTTAAGAAGGGCAACCTCTGCCCGAGCTATTAGTGAATTTTGCCGGTTTATTGAATGTTTTATTCTGGATCGTGGCGCAATTTAAAACTTTTAGTCGAGAATTTTTTTTGGTGAATAAATTTTATAAGTTGAAGTTCGATGTTCGGTCAATAATCAGATATTGTTTTTCATTTATTCTGT
The DNA here is from genome assembly GCA_951394055.1 of Villa cingulata. Classification (NCBI taxonomy): domain Eukaryota; kingdom Metazoa; phylum Arthropoda; class Insecta; order Diptera; family Bombyliidae; genus Villa; species Villa cingulata. The sequence goes on from OX596018.1 coordinate 368,241, forward strand.
TAAATTTTTTTTTGATTTTATTTTTTTTTGGTATTTCTATAGATTGATTTTTTTTAATTGATTGTCTAAAAAAGAAAAAAAATTCCTTATCATTTTACACATTATATATGTACTAGACATCACAGCATAACAGACAGATCATAAAAATAAAATCCTTAATTTAAAAGAATCCTTTTGTATATATTTTAAACTAATATACAAAGTGTTTATAGATATATGTGAAGAAAATATAAAAAGTTTTTTTTAGAAAATGGCGAATTTTGGCGTTGAATTATTTTATAAAAGTAAAAAAAAACCAAATATTTATTAGTTATATAATTAAAATTAATTGAAAATTTGTGAAAAAATTATTTTCTTTCTATTATTATAATTAAAAAATTGAATGTGAAATAAATTAGTATAAATTGTAGAAAATATAGTACATAATGTAAAATATATACACACATATGTACATATGTATACTATATGTATTATTAACTTATATTATATATAAATGTACTATAATCATAATTATAAAGGAAAATTTTTTTTAAAAATCTTCAAAAGGAAATAATGTAGTTAATTAAAATTAAAAACAAAATTTAATTGTAAATAAATGATAAAAGGGTGTAAATATTTATAGAAATAAAACAAAAATAAATAATAATAATAATAATAATAAAATATAATAATCTTACTTTCACTATTTGAGATATAAAACTTCAAAAATATAATTTTTTTTTGGATTTGTTTTTCATATAAATTATAAATTATATATGAATTGATAAGTGAATTAAATAATTTTTTTTAGTGAATTATTTTATAAAATGAATTAAATAATTTTTTAGTGAATTATTTTATAAAAGAAAATTTTTTTTAAAAATCTTCAAAAGGAAATAATGTAGTTAATTAAAATTAAAAACAAAATTTAATTGTAAATAAATGATAAAAGGGTGTAAATATTTATAGAAATAAAACAAAAATAAATAATAATAATAATAATAATAAAATATAATAATCTTACTTTCACTATTTGAAATATAAAACTTCAAAAATATAATTATTTAAAAATTATACATATATAAAATGTTTAAAAGTATGAGGATTATTTCTTAAAAAAAAAAAAAATTTTTGTAACATGTACTCATTCATATACTCATACATGTACGAATATGACTAATTATAAAGAGACTCATATAATATAAAATTTAAATTTATATGATTATAAATTATAATAATATAGGTTCAATCACATTAATTTCTTTTAATTATTACTAAAAAAAAAAAAAATAAAAAAAAAAAAAAAAAAAAAAAAACTAAAAATAATACATAAAATTATGTAAAAGGAAAAAAAGGAAAAAAAAAAAAAAACATATACACATATAATCTATTCATATCTACTGAGGAGCTTACTTGACCAACATCATCATCATCATCATCATCATTATCAATAATTATCATAAGTTATAACCACACAGCAACAACCACAAAATCCATATTTGTACTATATATATTATCTTAATATAAATGATAAATATGGAAAAGGATATAGAAGAAATTACCAAGCTACGTAGGGAGATAACAAAAAAATAAGCGCCGGTTTGAGGATAGATTTGAGCAAATCGAAGCCTTCATCAAATCCTTGCAACACCAACAACAGCATCGCCGACAAGAACAACAGCAGCAACAACATCATAAGCATAAGCAGGAACCACAGCAACCTCTTAAATAATCGCCATCTACATCGTCATCACAAATTATGGTAAGCGCGCCAACAATCATTTTTTTCTCTTATTTTTTTTGATTAATTTAAATACAGGGGCCCCAAATTAAAATAAATAGTAAAAAAAAAATGTATAAAGTTAAGTTGAATTTGTAATTTAATTTAAAGAAGAGTAAAGTAAAATTCAAAAGAAAAGAAAATTAAATAAACAAATAAGTAATGATAAATATGAAATTTAGAAAACATAAAATAATAATCTAAAGAAACAAAAGGAATGAAATTAAAAAAAAAAATAACGAATCATAAGAAAAGAAATTAATAAATTATAACAGAAGAAAAAAATATTTTGATCATATATGTAATTTCGTAATGTATATACAAAATTGTACATGTATCCACTTATAGAAGGAATGAATTTATAATGTATAATAAGTCTAGGATATTGCACTTAAATAAAATGTATACAATGTAGAACTGAACAATTTTGGCTTTTTGTTTTGAATTCCTACCCCTTGAAGAAAATGGCTTCAACGATGTAATTAATATACTTTCTAAAAATTGTTCTTATTTTGGTTGGGAACATAGTTTTTTTAAAACAGCAACTATGTTTAATAGAGGTGGGTAAGCGCCTATCATCGTTGGGACGAGGCATTCCTTTTCAAGTTTTTTTTCCAGCACAACGATGGTAGAAGCTGTTTCTGGGCCAGAGCGGGGCCACATTTAGTTTCAGATCTACGGTGTGGGTGAAATTATTTTTTTTATTTATGTTGAAGCATTCTGGGTAGAAGGATTTCACAACCTTCTACCGCTTCAGGCTACGGCAAACAAAAGGGATATGGAGCAGTGGCATACTCACGCCCCATCCGGCGAGCTAGTTCGTGCTAGTCAACATGCGTAGCCGCCACCACCACCCTCCATACTCCCATGAGTAAGTATGACGTAATAAGTGTTGGTACTAGAATTTCAATTTCAGTAGCCGGCCCTGTACATCAAGTATGAATACTCGTTGTACTAATGTAAATGTTTGTTAATTATGTTTTATGCTTATGTGTGTTTGGGTCGTATGATATCACAGTGGGCTTCCATCTCTCATTAGGATGGAAGATACTGCTGTGACGTCATACGATTTGAACACTCATATAAATAAAACGATTTTTTTTGTATTTTGAATTTCAATTTTATTATCAGATAAACATACATGTGGTAGTGTAGACTACACATAAAGTTATATTATGTTGACTGTACTTACATACAGTACAACACTGTGATATTACGTACATATTACTTACAAATTGGCGCCCAATATGGTTGTTTCTGTGTCACAGAGCTACAGCTCTGTGTCACATTTAGTCCTTCACGGACAAACTTAGGTGGTACTTCGTACATTCGTATGAATGTACAAAATTTCACTTTGTTGTTTATTTCAACACTACGTTCCTTTACGGAAATAATTCTTTATACACCCTTGTTAGCTTAGGCTAACACTTAATGTCCTTCACGGACTATACACCGTCTTTATTGCAATTTACATTCTGTTTTGGAAATTTGGGTTGGGTAACTTTGAAGTTGTTTTGGTTACTCATCAACCTGATTGGCTAACCACTTTGCAGTCTTCGAGCTGCAATGTTGGGTACCAGGTTGTTGAGTGGTCGAAGCTTCTTTGGAGTTATACAACCCAAAAGTTTCCAAGTATGGGTAGAAATGACGTCATGTTCGTGTGGTGGTGTTTGATTGATGGGATTACTGTTGATATCATCTGAATAGTTTTCGAACTGTTCACTTGGGTTCCGGTAATCGTGTCAATCATATACCATCACAACGGTCACAGTCTGGGACGTTGAGGTTGGGAGTTAATTCTGATGGGCATACCACTTTGTGGTTTCAAACTACAATGTTGGGGACCAGAATTGGATCTCATACCTCAATATCCTATTGTGAAGTTCAGACAGTGACGCATTCATGAGTCATTTCAATCCATGTAATTTTCTTTGTCCGCTCTACATGTAAAGTAGCTTAACTTTTATTACAGCCTCGTTTTTTTTGCATAACAAAATTTTTTTTTTCCATGGTCTGAGGTTCTGAAAGGGGGGAAGTCTAAAACAAAAGCCAAATTTTTATGTAATTATATTATTATTTTGATTTTTTTTATTTTTAAAGCACCATATAACTTCGATTTTTTTTGGATTTTTTTTTGAAAACTTTTGAAGTCGTCAATTATATATAACTTCGAATATTTTATGTATGAAAATTTTTGAACGCGTGTGGTACGAGCCTAAGCAAATCTGAAGTCTACGTTGTTTCGTTATATCTTTCTTGCAAAATTTTTTTTTGTAAACATTTTTGGTCTTAAAACTCTGCATATCAATTTATAATTTATAATCCCTGATTTGTCTGTATACCTGGCCTTGTCTTTTCTTGGACGTACAACATTTATATTGTTATGTCTTATGTTATACTTATGATTTAACGTTGACGCGCGCGTGAAGTTTTGCTGCTTTTACATTGTGTATATAGCAAAGTCGCACTTTACATGTTTTATATATAACTTGAATGTAGTATATGGTGATATAGTACCCTGTTGGGACATATCATACAGTCATCGACAAAAATACAGGTCCACCTAATTTTAATAAAGGACATTTAAATTTTGATGTTGTTTCATTTGATTTTTTTTTATTATATATAAAATTTCATCGAACATTTTTTTTTTAAACGCGTCCGTGTATTTACAATTTAATTTATATATAATTAAATAATTTTCCTTTTCCAGCAGTGTAAATTAATGAAGTATATACAGTGAATAACATAAATATATGGTGAATTTTTTTTTTTACAGTGAACTACAAAAATATTTGGACACATCGATTTATTTTAAATTTTAGATTTGATTTTTTTTAAAAATTTTTTTTTGATTTTTTTTGCGATACGCGTCGATTGTGGAATTCGGTATATGTTAAATTAAATTAATAAAATTTTTTTTATTTTGAAACATAATTAAATTCGCGTTTACGGTAATTAAATTTAATTATGAATGTTGATTAATGAATGTAATTTTAAATATAATATATGCTATTGTCGATTTTTTTTTGTATACATTTCGGGTTATATTACAGTCAGCAACATAATTTACGGTCCACTATAAAATTTTTTTTATTCTTTTTTTGAAAAGTATCGTACAGTGCATGTTAATTATATTGATCCATCGGTTATTAAATTGTTGTTAACAATTTTTTTTATAATATATGAATAAATAGCGGTCGCATATTTAATTAATTTTCAGAAATTTGGATTAGTGAAATTTTTTTTTTCCGGATTTATCAAAAGTATCAGTCGGTTGAACAATTTTTTTTAAATTATTTCGGTTATGTCATGTTACCGTCGGCGTCGTAATTAACGTCCCATCTACTTAATTTTTTTTTTTTACAACTGTTAAATATATAATTTTTTTTTACTCGTCTTTTTTTTTATAAATATTCGGTTATACAAAATTTGTTTTTTTTCTCCTTTCGAATCTAGATAAATAAATATAATCTTTTGCATGTTTCTTTTGAATTAAATTTTTTTTTGCTTCCTGATTCTTTTGTAAACAATTTATTAAATAAAATTTTATAAACTTTTGACAAAGCAACGTAGTTTTAATTATTTTCGCCTTATTTTTTTTTTCTCTTCTTCATCTTTACACACATTGTTTGATAAATTTTATTTCTTTAATTATCCCATTAAATTACCTTGTATTTTTTTTTATCCTCTAAATAAAGCGTAGTGATTATTCTCATCCTTATATACTATTAAATGTCTGCACCAAAGAAGGTGAATAAACCAATTATTATTCAACAGCGAGTGACGAGCGGTAAAAATAAATCAAATACAACAATGTCGGCTCAAACTACGAGAGAGTCAACGATTTCAGAAGGAGTCATAGGATCTGGGGAATCGATGGTCTCACCATCTATGTCAATACCATCTACAGTTCCAGAGGTGTACCCTCCAAATCATATTATGGATTCCGGATTAGCATCCAGTGATGCTACAGATCTCCAACTCAGTACTGGTTATGGCGGTTTCCGTCCGTTGCAGCACTCTCCACCACATATAACATCTAGTAGTGGAGCGGTGCCCAAGGAAAAGAACTCTAAAGTGACTTTACAACCTGAGATGAGCAATGAAGAGTTTTTAAATAATGTGGCTGGAGCTGCCAACTTTGATTATCATCGCCCCGTCCCTGTTACTTGTACCGAACGTCCTTCAACGTTAACTCAGCCTATCTATTCATCAGTATGGCAAAATAATTTTGCATCAGATTTCAGAAATATCCCAATTAGAACATCCATCAATTCAATCACTACACACACTAATCCAAATTACATCATGTCTTCTGGCCTTAACCACCAATTGCTTTCAAGTAAACCGTCTACACCTCGTAAACTGCAACCAAATCGAATTCAAACTACAAACGCGTCAAATAGTATTCAACAACCGGAACAACGCAATCCGAATACGCCTGGCAGAAACAACAGTGAACACTTTCGTAGTTCTGGTTATGTCCCAAAACTACCCCACAAATCATCTATGTTAACATGGGGTTTAACGTATTCTGGATTTTCAGATCCATTGCCCTGTGACGAGTTCATCTTCAGAGTTGAGACTTTAGCAGACAAATATGGTATTTCATCTGGCGAACTATGTGCTAATATTCATCTATTATTAAAAGATCGTGCCTCTGATTGGTATTGGACACAGTTTTGTAGAGATGCCCGAAACTTTACGTGGCATTCCTTTAGGAATGAGTTTATACGATATCATCAGCGTCTTACATCCGATTACGAGATTGTAAGTGCTATGATGAATACGCGACAAGGTAACGAAAGTTTCGATGATTATGTCCAAAAATTAATAGTGCTCCGTAATCAGATGCGATCACCTATGTCCGAATTTGACTTCATTAATATAATTCGAGACAATTTAAATTCTAGATTAGCCTCTATGGTTTATATGTTGCCAGTCTCAACTCTGCCACAGCTTCGTGAGCAATGTAGGAAAGCTGAGCGTTACATCGCTGTACAAACAAATAGAATACGACAAACGTATCGACCTAGAATTAACGAGATTAATACAAATTTTTCATGGAATCCTCAGGACGCATATTTTGATTTTGAACCTGAACCAGAGGTTCCAGTTCCAAATGTTCACTATGTTGAATCCAGACAGGAGGAGCCTGTGAGGGTTGATGAGGTGGCCAATGGCAAAGTGCGAGCGATTTGTTGGAATTGCCGTCGAAGTGGTCATTATTTTCAGGACTGTCCCGAAGAGCAAAGAAATTTGTTCTGTTTTAAATGTGGTAATCCTGGCACAACGTCACCTAAATGTCAAAAGTGTTCGGGAAACAGGACAACGAGTGGCCCTCGCCACGGGACGAACCACTCGACGACGATTCCCGCGAATCAGCCCATACGCCCATTGAACCAGACTCATCAATCCCCACCGACTCACCTTCCGAAATAAAAATATTACCAAAATCTGATTTGTTTGAATCACCAAACACCGAATGTCCCAAACTAACGCCAATTATTCCATGGCATATCCGTTGGTCCAAGTACTCGCAAGTTCGCGATAGAATTTTTAGTCCCACCTTCGTGTCTGAAGTGAATTGTCATAAGCGTGCAGTAAGACTTCGAAAATTTCGTCAAATACATAGAGAACTGAGGAAGAGTAGACATCTTATACACCTTGCTGGTCTAATCAGACATCCGTGCGACGATCGCCCTTACGCGAAAGTCAAAGTCGCAAATGTTGAAGTCATCGGATTGTTAGATAGTGGGGCAAGCATTTCATGTTTAGGCCGAAATGCCTTAAAACTAATTGATAAAATTAATGTTGATGTCATACCTCGTTCTCAATCAGTCATGACCGCTGATGGCAAGGATCAACAGATACAAGGTTATATCGAAGTTCCAATTACCTTTATGGGTTCTACACATCTGATGAAGTTGAGCATAGTGCCATCATTGAGACAAGAGTTATATCTTGGTGTAGATTTCTGGAAAAGGTTTAAGATCGCACCAGAGGTAATTTCTGAAATGTCAATTAAAGATATAAATCCCAAATGTGAGATCAATGTAATGCATGAGTTGACTAATGCACAAAATTATCGGTTAGAAATTGTGAAATCTAAATTTCCGTCTTTCACAAAAATGGGCCTTGGCAAAACCGACTTGGAGGAACACGTGATTGACACCGGAGATGTAGCCCCGATAAAACAAAAACACTATCCGGTCTCGCCTGCCGTACAAAAATTAATGTATGAAGAGCTTGACCGGATGCTCTCTCTTGGTGTCATAGAAGAATCCAATAGTCCGTGGAATTCTCCAGTCGTGTTAGTTAGAAAGCCAGGCAAAGTCCGATTATGTTTAGATTCGAGAAAAGTGAATGAAGTCACTAAGAAAGATGCATATCCTTTACCTCACATTTCTGGATTGTTGAGCAGGTTACAGGACACCAAATTTATATCTAGTATTGACTTGAAAGATGCCTTCTGGCAGATCCCTTTAGAGAAATATTCGCGAGAAAAAACTGCATTCACTGTACCAGGTAGACCTCTTTATCAATTCACAGTTATGCCTTTTGGCTTATGTAATGCTCCTCAAAGGATGTGTAGACTCATGGATAAAGTGATTCCTGGTAGGTTACGAGAGAAAGTTTTCGTGTACTTAGATGATTTATTGGTAGTTTCCCCTGATTTTGACAGTCACCTTACGTTGTTAGAAGAAGTAGCATGGCACCTACGAAAATCGGGTCTAACAATTAATGTTGAAAAAAGTAAATTTTGTGTTAAAGAAGTTAAGTATCTAGGATTTATTGTTGGTGATGGTACTTTGAAGACCGATCCTTCAAAGATAGAAGCCATTCGTGATTATCCATTACCGAAAACAGCCAAACAGTTACGTAGATTCCTAGGAATGACCGGATGGTACCAGCGATTCGTCGCAGATTATGCTAGCGTAGCCGCTCCGTTGACGGATGCGCTCAAGACTTGTAAGTCGGGATTCTGTATTTCTTCTGAAGCCGAGGAGTCTTTTGAAAAATTAAAGTCGGCACTCTGCGAAGCACCAGTTTTGGCCAACCCAGAGTTTGACCGACACTTCTTCATACAATGCGATGCCTCCACAACCGGAGTCGGTGGTGTTCTATTCCAGAAGCACGACGACGGTTCCGAAAGGCCTATCGCCTATTTTTCAAAAAAACTAAATCCGGCACAGAAGAATTACAGCATCACAGAACTAGAGTGCTACGCTGCAGTTCTAAGCGTTAAAAAGTTTCGCGCGTACGTAGAAGGTCATCCTTTCACTATTATAACAGATCACTCTAGTCTACGTTGGCTGATGAACCAAAATGATTTAAGCGGTAGATTGGCGAGATGGAGCCTGAAACTGCAAGGTTTTGACTTCACGATAGAACATCGCAAAGGAAGTCTGAATGTGGTGCCAGACGCTTTATCACGGGTATACTCGGAGGAGTTAGGTCTGATGGTCTCGAATGTGGCGGAAGTTGACCTTAGTTCTCCATATTTTACTGCAGGAAAATATGAAGAGCTGAAGTCAACTATCCAGAGCAATCAAGACAGACTACCAGACCTATGTGTCTCCGAGGGATATGTGTATAGGCGTTTGGAACCACGTTCAGGTGACCCAGATGTAGACGACCTTACCTGGAAACTTTGGGTTCCAGATGAATTATCGGGAGGTCTAATCGAGCAGGCTCATGCTCCACCCCAATGTGCACACGGTGGCTTTCATAAGACCCTACAACGCGTCCGACAATACTATTATTGGCCCGGAATGGTATCTCAAATTCGTGAGTATGTGAATAATTGCCAAACATGTAAGGAGACTAAAGACCCAAATCAAATTTTAAGACCTCAAATGGGAGATGCTTTTAAATCATCTAGACCCTTTCAATTTTTGTACATTGATTTCCTCGGACCCTACCCCAGGACTAAACTTGGTAATGTCGCTATTTTGACTGTTCTTGATGCTTTTAGTAAATTCGTATTCCTAGAGCCCCTTAAAGCAGAAAAGGCCATTAATGTTTGCAAATTCTTAGAGGACGAGATATTTTGTACGTTTGGTGTACCTGAGACTATTTTTACTGATAATGGAAAACAGTTTGTTTCGAAAACTTTTCAAGATTTATTAAATGTTTATGGGATCAGACACATCAAGACTGCAGTGCATTCTCCACATCCTAATGCGGCAGAAAGGGTGAACAGGTCTGTGCTGGCAGCCCTGAGGGCGTATATTAAGGATGACCATAGTGCATGGGACATCTATCTCCCCAAGATAGCTTGCGCCCTACGCACTTCTTACCACCAGTCCATCGGTGTGAACCCATACTATGTGCTCTTTGGGCAATATATGGCTCAGCATGGGTCTGTCTACCCTCTCTTGAGGAATTTAGGCGGAGATGTGGAGATTGTACCGTCTGATGATAAACTGAAAATGATCCGAAAACGTGTTCTAGAAAAATTGTCTCAGTCGCATCAACGTCACGCTAATGTTTACAATATCCGTAGTCGTCCAGTTAGATTCATACCAGGTCAAGAAGTTTACCGTAGAGTTTTCACCCTCAGTAATATGGCCCAAGGTAGAAATGCAAAACTGGACAACAGATTTGCAAAGGCTCGCGTCGTTAAAGCTATAGGCAACAGTCAATACGAACTGGAGGACTTGAAAGGTCGTTCCATCGGTATATACCACGCAAAAGACATTCGGCAATAATGATAATAATTTCTTTTTGAAAATATGAAGGTGTGCGTCGAAGAATTTGGAAATGGGGAGTTGAATCAGTATATCTAACTACATCTTGACAGTTTCATTTTTCTTTTCTTCATTCATTTTGTTCAAATGTACAATGCCCCTTTAAGTCAGTTCCTTTTATTCGAACTGAACTTAATAGTTTATCATAATTCCTTTCTTTACATGATTTGATCTTGTGGTCATTTTAACCTATGGTTACATTGAATATAAAGTGTGGATGGGAGTTATATGAAATATGTAGTGTAATGCATCATCCATACCCTTAACACGATACTTCAAAGTACTACTTCCTTAAAGTTTTTTTTTTCTCTTCTGAGCTTACTGCAGGTACGAATGGCAGTATGCTCTAGCAAACTCAGTTAAGGGTATCCAATTCGTTTCAAGTTTTCTCCTTTTGTGCTAGACACACCAATTTTTCTTCGTGGTATCAAATTTTATTTGTGCGCGTAGCCCGACTAGCCCAATCCTTCTTAACTTTCCATTTTTTTTTTTGAGACTCTTAATCTCAGGGTCATGGGGCTTCCCCACGTTGGGCACTTATTCATTCATGGACATACATAGCAGCCTCACCTCTTCAGCCTCATTCTTCAGGCAAGCCCTCTAATGAGCCTGTTATGTAATGTGAGGGTACTGTAATGAACAACCTGTACTTAGTACTAGGTTGAGTACCCTGCATTAGTATATATCTATTAACATATACATTAAACCGTTTTGTCATATTTACCATCTGTTGCATTGTAATGCGGTTATGTATAACGCATTACAATACTATTTCTTCTTCTTACTCATACACGCGCATTCAAACATATATATTATAGCATTGCTATATTATACATATGTATGCATCGGATGATGCAGTTGCATGTTTCTGGTATGTGAGGTAGAAATTCCAGAAATTTCTACGCTTCACCAATATTTTCCCCAAATAATTACTCAAAAGCACGATAGTTGTAGCCGATCGTTAATCCATGTTCGGCTACTCGCTCAATTTTCACATATACATGTAGAACTTCTGTCACATTTATGTAACTATACTCACCTTTACTAATTTCCGTGTTACCATTTATCATTTTTCTTATTAGTACATTTTTTTTTATATGTACTTTCTTTATCCACCACAATTTTAAAATTTTAAAAAATTTCTGAAATAAATTAAAATATCTGAAAAAAACATATTTATCTAAAAGGGGGCATGCATAATCTTTAAAATTAAATAAATTTTAACTTCGATAGGTTTCAGGAATTTCAATTTTCCTTAAAAAAATAAGTACCTTTTGTCTTGGTACTACACCATTTTTAAATTTTTATAAAATTTCACTCTCTTTAGTTAAAATTATTAAAATTTCATAAAAATTACCCCCACCAAATTCTCCGACTTTCACTTTCATATAAATACGCGGTGCGTATCGGCATCAAAAAAGTCTTGTTTTGAATTTGGTCAAGGGCAACCTCTGCCCGAGTGAAATTTTTCTTCTCTGCCAGTATAGTAAAGTGGACATTTTGATTTTAAGAAGGGCAACCTCTGCCCGAGCTATTAGTGAATTTTGCCGGTTTATTGAATGTTTTATTCTGGATCGTGGCGCAATTTAAAACTTTTAGTCGAGAATTTTTTTTGGTGAATAAATTTTATAAGTTGAAGTTCGATGTTCGGTCAATAATCAGATATTGTTTTTCATTTATTCTGTTAAATTTTTTTTTGATTTTATTTTTTTTTGGTATTTCTATAGATTGATTTTTTTTAATTGATTGTCTAAAAAAGAAAAAAAATTCCTTATCATTTTACACATTATATATGTACTAGACATCACAGCATAACAGACAGATCATAAAAATAAAATCCTTAATTTAAAAGAATCCTTTTGTATATATTTTAAACTAATATACAAAGTGTTTATAGATATATGTGAAGAAAATATAAAAAGTTTTTTTTAGAAAATGGCGAATTTTGGCGTTGAATTATTTTATAAAAGTAAAAAAAAACCAAATATTTATTAGTTATATAATTAAAATTAATTGAAAATTTGTGAAAAAATTATTTTCTTTCTATTATTATAATTAAAAAATTGAATGTGAAATAAATTAGTATAAATTGTAGAAAATATAGTACATAATGTAAAATATATACACACATATGTACATATGTATACTATATGTATTATTAACTTATATTATATATAAATGTACTATAATCATAATTATAAAGGAAAATTTTTTTTAAAAATCTTCAAAAGGAAATAATGTAGTTAATTAAAATTAAAAACAAAATTTAATTGTAAATAAATGATAAAAGGGTGTAAATATTTATAGAAATAAAACAAAAATAAATAATAATAATAATAATAATAAAATATAATAATCTTACTTTCACTATTTGAGATATAAAACTTCAAAAATATAATTTTTTTTTGGATTTGTTTTTCATATAAATTATAAATTATATATGAATTGATAAGTGAATTAAATAATTTTTTTTAGTGAATTATTTTATAAAATGAATTAAATAATTTTTTAGTGAATTATTTTATAAAAGAAAATTTTTTTTAAAAATCTTCAAAAGGAAATAATGTAGTTAATTAAAATTAAAAACAAAATTTAATTGTAAATAAATGATAAAAGGGTGTAAATATTTATAGAAATAAAACAAAAATAAATAATAATAATAATAATAATAAAATATAATAATCTTACTTTCACTATTTGAAATATAAAACTTCAAAAATATAATTATTTAAAAATTATACATATATAAAATGTTTAAAAGTATGAGGATTATTTCTTAAAAAAAAAAAAAATTTTTGTAACATGTACTCATTCATATACTCATACATGTACGAATATGACTAATTATAAAGAGACTCATATAATATAAAATTTAAATTTATATGATTATAAATTATAATAATATAGGTTCAATCACATTAATTTCTTTTAATTATTACTAAAAAAAAAAAAAATAAAAAAAAAAAAAAAAAAAAAAAACTAAAAATAATACATAAAATTATGTAAAAGGAAAAAAAGGAAAAAAAAAAAAAAACATATACACATATAATCTATTCATATCTACTGAGGAGCTTACTTGACCAACATCATCATCATCATCATCATCATTATCAATAATTATCATAAGTTATAACCACACAGCAACAACCACAAAATCCATATTTGTACTATATATATTATCTTAATATAAATGATAAATATGGAAAAGGATATAGAAGAAATTACCAAGCTACGTAGGGAGATAACAAAAAAATAAGCGCCGGTTTGAGGATAGATTTGAGCAAATCGAAGCCTTCATCAAATCCTTGCAACACCAACAACAGCATCGCCGACAAGAACAACAGCAGCAACAACATCATAAGCATAAGCAGGAACCACAGCAACCTCTTAAATAATCGCCATCTACATCGTCATCACAAATTATGGTAAGCGCGCCAACAATCATTTTTTTCTCTTATTTTTTTTGATTAATTTAAATACAGGGGCCCCAAATTAAAATAAATAGTAAAAAAAAAATGTATAAAGTTAAGTTGAATTTGTAATTTAATTTAAAGAAGAGTAAAGTAAAATTCAAAAGAAAAGAAAATTAAATAAACAAATAAGTAATGATAAATATGAAATTTAGAAAACATAAAATAATAATCTAAAGAAACAAAAGGAATGAAATTAAAAAAAAAAATAACGAATCATAAGAAAAGAAATTAATAAATTATAACAGAAGAAAAAAATATTTTGATCATATATGTAATTTCGTAATGTATATACAAAATTGTACATGTATCCACTTATAGAAGGAATGAATTTATAATGTATAATAAGTCTAGGATATTGCACTTAAATAAAATGTATACAATGTAGAACTGAACAATTTTGGCTTTTTGTTTTGAATTCCTACCCCTTGAAGAAAATGGCTTCAACGATGTAATTAATATACTTTCTAAAAATTGTTCTTATTTTGGTTGGGAACATAGTTTTTTTAAAACAGCAACTATGTTTAATAGAGGTGGGTAAGCGCCTATCATCGTTGGGACGAGGCATTCCTTTTCAAGTTTTTTTTCCAGCACAACGATGGTAGAAGCTGTTTCTGGGCCAGAGCGGGGCCACATTTAGTTTCAGATCTACGGTGTGGGTGAAATTATTTTTTTTATTTATGTTGAAGCATTCTGGGTAGAAGGATTTCACAACCTTCTACCGCTTCAGGCTACGGCAAACAAAAGGGATATGGAGCAGTGGCATACTCACGCCCCATCCGGCGAGCTAGTTCGTGCTAGCCAACATGCGTAGCCGCCACCACCACCCTCCATACTCCCATGAGTAAGTATGACGTAATAAGTGTTGGTACTAGAATTTCAATTTCAGTAGCCGGCCCTGTACATCAAGTATGAATACTCGTTGTACTAATGTAAATGTTTGTTAATTATGTTTTATGCTTATGTGTGTTTGGGTCGTATGATATCACAGTGGGCTTCCATCTCTCATTAGGATGGAAGATACTGCTGTGACGTCATACGATTTGAACACTCATATAAATAAAACGATTTTTTTTGTATTTTGAATTTCAATTTTATTATCAGATAAACATACATGTGGTAGTGTAGACTACACATAAAGTTATATTATGTTGACTGTACTTACATACAGTACAACACTGTGATATTACGTACATATTACTTACACATTTCAGAATATATCATTTCTTTTTATTTTTATTTTTATTATTCTTGTTATTTTTAATACTCGTATACATTACTCGTATTTTTCTTGAAAAATAATTTTAGAAAAATTGAAAATTTAAATTCACTGAAAAATTAATTTTTGATATATAATTTAAAAATTAACGCTCTTTTCTTTTGAATTTTATAAATAAAGTAAAAATGTTTATATTTAATACATGTATACATAAGAATACGTTTTATCCATACATTGAGAAAAAAATGTATTTTTTGTTTTTATAAAAAATATTTATTGTGTACTTATACTTTATCCACGATATTTTTGGTGCAGTGCACTACTACCTTATAAATTGTGTAATGTGTCCGGAGTCCGGGTGCATAAACTTTGTATATACGAATGTATAATAATAGGATATATGTACATATATTAAATTTATCTACAAGTTATGTATGTATGTGTACAGTAATTGTGTCTGTGAGAAAATTTTATGGTATATATAAACAGAAGAGAATTATTATCTGTGGTTGATTTTTAAATTAAAAATTTTTGTTTTTAAAAAGATTAAAATGTAATTATTATTCCCTCTCAAATACATATAAATTGTACGAGTATGTATGTAAATTAAATATATTTTGATATTTTATTCATATTATGAATCGTATATACACACATAAGTATACAAAAGTCTTTACATATGTAGGTACCTATCTGCATTTTTTTTATATACATATATTTATGTAGGCATGTAGTTTATAGTTATACAGTAGTATATATAGTATATAGTATATTTCATTATATTCATGCGTTTAAATTTAGTATTTTCCATTTCGTTTAGTAGTTAAATTAAAATAAATTTTCCAGAAAAATCATTTTCAAAATAAAGTTTCAATTTGAAATTTTCTTTTTGTTCTTGATTAAATTAAATTATTTTGAAAAATTAAATTTACTTTCAATTCATTATTTTTAAGGAAAATTTTCGGTTAAAAGCGAGTTGGTCGATTGGTTTACGTTTTAGGTTTTACAAATATCTATAAACGAGTACGAGTAGGTGAGATACATTTATAGTATGATACATGACTATATAATATAATATAGACTGTACATTCATATGTAAATGATAGTGTAGTACACATGGCAATGTAATGTATTTAGTATGTGTATTATGAATGTATATATGTAATTACATCCTAAAAATAATCAATCGATATTTAATTTACAGGTCAATTTGAATGAAAAACCATCTAAAAATAAGTACAAGTTATACTAACTGGTACATGTAATGTTGTATTCATTGAATTTCCAATTGTAAAACAAAACTCAGTTCGTATACATAACGTATGCAGATACATATAAATATTTACACATTATATATGTACATTATATACGTATTATATATGTACATTATGTACTATATATGAGGCATTAACTATGGTTAATATATTTTATATGTATCAAACATTAAGGACATAAATATTTACGAGTAAATATACTTTTATATCTACATACATATGTATATTTAGATAAAACTTTTGATTCGAATCATAATGGATTTTTAGGATTTCATTCGATTAAAAAGTTTTACTTATTTGATAGTTATACGAGGGGTTATACATATTTTACAATTGAAATTGAACATAAATGTATGTATTTTCATAATATAATGCATATATAAATACATACATTCTAGTGTAAAATTTGTTTGTATACATAAAATTTTTTGTACATACATATATTATTCTCATATATTATATTGACCAGTTAGTTGTGTACAAATTATATACATACAGTGATGAATAAAAAATATCTAACTGAAAAACTAAATTAAATAAAATTTGAAAATGGAGGAAACATACATATAATATACATATGTATTGTATCATATCTTTGATAATTATATGAGTATCTATTATAAATAAATTTAATTCATTTGTCATATATGTATTTAGTCAAATTTCTATTGATTAATATGAATAGTTTTCAATGTTTTTAACATGAAATTTATCTTTTTTATATTGAGTTGAGATAAATAATAATAAATCTTGAGTATATTTACAAAAATATCAATGGAAAAAAGTTACAGATTTTCAATATCTTCTAATGTTTGTAAAAGCAAATGTATTTGTCTAAGCTATATATATATATTTTACTTTTGTTTTGTTGTAAATATTTTGTTCACCACTGTATGTCCATCGTATGTATTTCTTTGTTATTCTCATCATCATATATTTTAATGAAATTTTGAAAATAACATAAAATCTGAATGTAGTATATTTGGACACTCGGATGTGCGATTTACGCATATATACACATATAAATACACATATAAATCATAATATATATATATATATATATATATGTATATATGTATAATATGTAATAGTAAAATATTTAACTAAAATCAGATATGCAGTACTACAACTTATCATGGAGCCAATGTAAATATTTGAGCTTTTAATGGCCAATATTTACATTTACAATGACGCCAAATAGTCCATGTACATATGTACATACACTATACATAATATGATATTTTATTTTTGCACAAAATATTTTGGTTGGTTGATTTTTTAGTTGTTTTTGGTTCATTGACTTAATACAAAAATATAATAAGAAAAAAAAATTGAATTAAACATAAAATAAAAAATTGTGAAAATTTTAAAAGAACAAAAAAAAAGGAAACCAAATAATGAGGCATTGAATACAAATTAGTAAATGTTAAGCGAAATTGTGTTAATATTCACATTTTAAATTCATTTTGTTTTTGAATCGATTGAAGGAAATTTAATAAAAATTCAAAAATTTGTATAAAATATGATGTGACTGGAGTACTTTTCATGACTTTATTTATCGTATTTATGTGGTTCATTCGCAATGAATTTTATATTATACTCGTATATGTGTACGCAGATGATTTCTTTATTCTATTTGAAAGTATAATTTCGAATTTATTCTTTAAATAATTTTAATTTTAAATGAATTTTTAACTAATAACCCTAATAACGTGTTGACAAGAAAAACTTCTTTAACTTCGACTTTATCTTACGCAGTATATCAATAATGTACAAAGACGAACCTGTATTGTGAGAGAATAATTTAAATGGAAATTATCAAAGTTTTCATAGATTTTATCTCTAAATGTATGTGTACATATACAAGAAAACTCTACATAACCTACATCTACGAGTAGTAGAATTTGTGTTTAAAAAAATAATTGATTGTCGATATTGATGATTTTTCATGTCTTTTGAAAAAAAAAATTGTTGTAGGAGTATAGCTTTAGATGTGGTTAGATTATATTGTTTGTGGTTATAGATGAAGTTTTATTATTGAAACTTTGTTTATTTTTCATTTTAGGGTTACTTTTACACAGTACATACAAACATATACATATACATACTTACTATAGATCATATAGGTATTCATTTTCGTTCGTCATTATCAGTTGAGAATTTCATTGAATGCAGTTAAAAAAAAAATTTAATAGACCATTAAAAATATGAAAACGCAGATAAGATATAAAACATAAAAAATTTCATAAAAGAGAAAATATGTATAAAAGGAAGGCAAAATAAAAAAATAATGTAAAAAAGATGGAATCACAATATGAAAATACATAAAAATGACCTACATTAATTTATTTTGAATTTAGAAAAATCTTTTTAATGGATATAAAAAATTAAAATACAAATATAAAGGTAATAAATACAAGAAAATAAAATAATCGTGTTCAATTAAATGTTGTTTGTGTATAAGAATAAATATCTGCAAATAAATAGGTACCTGCAAACATAAAAACTTTAAATTGCTTTTTAAATGATTCTGAAATACTTTTCATAGGAAATCATAAACGAGAGATATTTTTTTGTTAAAAATTCATATATTGTATATAATATTTTTTTGTTGAATAAAATTTTATCAAATATACATAAACATTACATAATAAAAAATATATACATATTTAGATAATAAAAATGAATTAAATGAGGACTACATGAAATTCTGAATTATGGTAGGGCATAGGTTAAGAGGTTTGTTAAGTGCGGGACGTAACTTTGGGCGCTCAAAGATATTGTTCATTGTGCCTGAAAACTCCATTTGGTGATGATGTAGTCAGTCAGTCAAGTAATGAAATATTAGTTTTATTTTTTCGACGATTTGAGCGATGATTGAAAACGCAATCTCTGAATTTATAGCTTAACACATTAGATATCTATTAAGCTACTGAACTACCCCTATTTTATACTATCAAATACCTATCACTTTATATTTGTAAATTGAAGTGTGATAAATCGTGAATTAAAAAGAAGCAAACAATTTCAATGTAATCAAATGGAACTGCAATGCTACATAAACACGAACTGAAATGTTCACTTTTATCTTATTTTTTTTCTGTTTTACTTCGAAATTTGATTATTATTTTTCTTTTATTTAGCTTTACCTACTTTATTTTCACCGAGGAACTGCATTATATAGTATGTACTCGTATAAGTTAGATTTAGTTTTTTTTTGTCAAAATGTAAATAGTATGGTAGCTTGAAATTCATACCAACCCAGCCCCACATAATATGAAGTAGAAACAGTTTTTGATACGGTGATAGAAAGATTCAAATAAGAACAATGCGTGTATAGGTAAGATTATACATAGAATAAATTTTTGATTGTTGATTTTTATGTAAATAATGTCTGATGAGATATGTCGTCTGCGACGTGTATAATTCATCCTTCAAGATTTCGAAATATATTAAATGTAAAATTTATATAGCAAATAAATTCGATAATCATACTCATACAAACGAGCCGACATGAGACATATGGAGCTGGGGTAGTAATTATACTTGTATATAATTTCAGAATCGATATTAATTATTTACATAACGACATCATACGAAAAAGAGAAACATTTGAAAATTACAAAAACACAAATTTGATGTACTATATATATATATATATATATATATATAGTATATTAGTGTGTATACGTATATGTATATTTAAATCTACGTCAATTACTTATGAGTTTATTGTTCGGATAGATTTACATACTACGTAGGATTCAAAAGTTTAGATTAAAAGTTTAGCAATTAGTACATGTGTATATGTATGGATGTTGTAGATTGTAAGTATGTATATGTTTATACGATTATAATTTGTTATTTACTCATTAAAATTTTTGAAAATTTCAAAAGAACATTTCATCATTGATAGAGTGCAAAAATTCGTGAAATGATTAAAAGGAATAAAAATATTTTTCATTTTTTTTCTAAAGTTATTCAAAGATGAATTACTTTTTTTTTTTTGTATAAAATATTTAAAGTGAATAAAACTTTTTTTGTGTAACAAATTTAAAATGAATAACTGTATAGATTAATATAGATTAATATACATGATTTTATATTTGATTCAAACTAAAAAATTTAATTAAATCGTCTCATTCTCACATATTTCTATCCTATTTTCTATAAATACAGATACATATAATATACATTACATACGTATATATGTATATATGTATTTTGTTGTTTCAAAAATGATGAATAAAATTAAAAATTAAATAAAATCTTTTTTATTTGATACTCTAATTAGAGATTTTAAATGTAAAGGAAGATATTTTTATGCGTTTCATATGATTATTCCGATTCATAAATTATAAAAATATAGCGTTAAGTATCACTCCAGGATTAGCAGTCAGTTAGTAATTGGATGAATATAATGTACATATTTTCAAAAGTGTACCTACACCTACATACATATTTATACTACACCATAAATTTATTCATTTATGTGACACATATACTATACGTGTGTATGTATACGTACATATGTAGATAAAAGCGCAATAATTGCTGGTTAAAATGTTGAAAAATCACTACATTCATTCAATATCGTACTAATTAGAACGATATTTGCATACAATATAAATAAAAATTACGTTTATGTTTAAATATTCTCGTTTTATTGCGCATTTACAGTGAATTCATTTATACTCGTACATAAATTCAAAACGTTCAAGAATTAGGTAAATTAGTAACTATGAAAGTGATAATGAGGAATGTATGTACTTATGTACATATGTACATACAGCAAGTTGTAATTACGTATGTGAGTTAAAATCACAAACTACGTACGAAATACGCGATTATAATGCAGTGATATGAACATAATTTGATGCAGTGATAGTTATACTGTTTTCGTCAAATGTTAAATCTTATAGTTAAAAAAAGGATTAGTTTTCTGTGAAAAGAGAGTGGTAATTAAAATCCGGAAAATTATTAGGAAACCCATTTTTTTTTCTATTTTTAGCATCAAATTAGAATTTATAATTTTGTGTATTTTCATTCAAACTATAAGTATTCGTAATGTGTATAGACGTGTAATACACTCGTATATGTTTATAAATAAATATGTATATTCGAATGAGGAAAATACTATATGTATTTTCCGAGTCAAAGTATTAATTTAGTAAATAACTTTTTACCTTTTTATGATTACATAAATAGTTTTATGTAAAACATACACATACGTATATGTATATACATTTTATTTAAAGCAAGAATAAGGGTAGACATGTGATACTAATGTCACATTTAATAGACTATATGTATTCATCATTTTTAGAGATCTTCTCCATATATTTGCAATTGAATACTGCAAAAAACAAAAAAAAAAAAAATTACGCAATTTTGTAGTTTCATAGCTCGCAAATGTTAGGAAGCGAACGATAGAAGATACTTGAATACGAATAAACTCGAAAAGGTCGTTTTTGTCAATCAAACTTATATGAAATTAAATCTCCCGATTGAAAAATTCGATTACATGAGTTTATCTGTTATGTCAATAAATATTTTTTTTTTACATAACTTTTAGCAGACTGAATTACATAAAATAATATAGAAAGAGTGAAAAATTGTAACGTGAAAAAAACTTAAAATGCGATACGAAATATATTTTCTTTAAAAAAAAAAATAAAGAAAATAAAATGAATTCATGTGTAAAAAATTGAAAATTGAATAATAAATAAAATATGTGTTTTTATATGATAAGTTAAATATATTTTGATTCATTTTTAATTTGTCATTTTTGTTAATATTTCATAAACAGACTGAGAGAATAAATACAAAAAAATAAATTGTAAAAAAAAACTACAAGACTTTCAGATGGATGAATAAAAAAATTTTTTTTTGTATGTAATATCTTTTTTCTGAAATTAATAAAATGCTTACATTCTCGTTGTTTGTGAATACATATTGTAGAATATAGTATATAGTATAATATCACATGTTGTAAAAATGAGAAAAATTAATTTATTTTCAATGTAAACATCTCGAACAATTAAATAGCAACGAGAATCCTTATTTTTCAATTACGATTAGATTTAAGGAGAATAAAAAATATCTTTTTTTTGTCTTGATTGAATAATAAAGAATATTTTTGTGTAGGTACCACGTATATAACTGTGAAATTGCGATAAAATTATTATATAATCTTGGGAAACAAAAAATAGAATTTCCTTTAGTCTTTTTTTCAAATTTGATTATATACGAAATACTCGAATTATAAAAGGAATGGTATTTTGTTCTTATTTAAATATTTTTCGTAAAAAGGAAATTATTTTTCGCTCAGTTTTTATTTTTTGTTCAAAATCATTTTTTTTTTACTGATTTTACTGATATCACTTTGAATGAGTGTGTATACAACTTACGTAGACGTAAAGCGTAATCAGTATACACGCGGGCATATAATGATATTCTCATTTAAAACAATATATATTGCGGTTTATAGACCATGTAAAAATAATTTTAAATATGAAATCCTTTTTTACGTATAGTCATTCGTTTTATATATTTATTATTTCTTACTTTTATTGTAAATTGTAATTTTCTTTGTTTTTGTATCATACACACTACATAAACACCAAAATAAGGACAACTTGTACAAAATGTGATGTTCGGTATATGAACGAAAAATCTTTCTGCCTATTTTTCATTTTTGTTTTCAGTTGAAAAAAATTTTTTTTTTCATTTCTCTTTCATCCGTTTCAGTGTCTTAAACAACATCTGGAAGGATATTTAAAATAAAATAAGCTGTCAGATGGAATTCAATTTTTTTCTCTCATTCTTAGTTTTGTTGCTTGTGTGTTTTTTTTTTGGTTTCATATCAAGTGGAAAAAATCGTTATGGCTCTTTTTTTTTATTTTATTTATTTAAGGTTTTCTTTTCATATTTTTTCATTTTTTATTTTTATAATTTGTTTCTTGGACCTTTTTTTCTTCTATTTTGTCTTCTGAGTAATAACTACGAGTTACATACATTTCACTCGTACATATATTACACGTAAAGGATAAAAGAAAATGATAAGACAGAAAGTAAAAAGCCTACATTAAATGAAAGACGAAAGAACAATAATTTCTCATAGTAAAAAAAGAAGAAAATTATTGAAAGACAAATAGAGAAATAAAAATACATACTTGAAAAATTTCATATCCGAAAATTTGTATTTTGATGTATGTTTTATTTTTTATTTCTTGTGTATTTATTTCATACAGATTTTAAGAAATAAATAAGAAAAAACAATTGAGTTTTGTGAATGTGACAGAAACTGTACAGAAGAAGATTATTTATTATAGCGTTTGAATTAATTTATTTTTTATTTGTTGTTATTGTTGTATCTGGATTACAATTTTATTATTTCAGTAAAAAACTGAAAATTAAAAAGAAATAGAAAACTGAATGAATAAAGGAAATGATCATTGAATTAAGATAAAAATATTTTTAGAGTTATAAATATTTTTATGGACCTTCTAATATACACCGTATGAAGAAACATGTTTAAAGGATATATGTATACTTATGAACTTTTGAAGATATTATATACATATATTTAATTGAAAAACTAGAATCCTTGTTAACATTTCCTTCCTTTAACTGATTCCTTCCTAAGGTTTGGTAGTTTTGGTTTAAATATCAAATTTATTAGTTGAATATTTTTGTCGTTCTATGATGCTTCCAGTAGCTATTATCAAACATACATACATCTATAGTTACATGTGTAAACATATACATCCACAAGCTTCTAATATGCATATGTATGTACATACATTCATACATTACATCTAAATGTATGTTCGATCGAAAATACAAACAACAAATGAAATAGTAAAAATTAGATAAATAAAATAAATACTAGTAAAGGGATCTCAACCTGTTACTATTACATCTTGATAAAAATCTGAATGACAATAATCCTAATACCAGTGCCAGTATTATACTCGCGTAAAGTAAATGGTATAGTACATAACTGAAAGTCTGAATTTATATGACATACTATATTTTATGGTCAATATACAAAATTATTTTTCAAGCTTACGTATACATACTCGTATGTATGTGTGTACATATGAGACGATTAGTTTTTTATAATCCGTATTAAAAGCATTCAGTCTTATACTATTGATATATCTCTTTTTTATGTATATTTACTATAGAGTATATAATATTTATAAATTATAGCAAATCGATGACATATGTACGAATGTAATAAGAAGTTAGATTATTTTATAAGCGAGTACATATTTTTGAAATAATAATGTGTATGGGTGTGTGTGTATGATAGATATAAAAATACGTTTATAATTTGGAAATATACGTGTACAATAAAATGAAACCGAAAAAAAGTTAACTTAAACAAAAAAAGAAGAAATTAAAATTTGAAGTTGTTCAAGTTTGAGACACGTACGACGAATAAAATATTTGATATACGAAAAATCTACAATATTATTGACTCTATCATAAAAGGATTAAGATTCAAAAAACATACTTCATAAAAAAGGACACATGAGACATACAACGAGTATCTAAATTTATAAATTCAAGCTTCCATAATTAGACAAAGTTCAAAAAATAAAATTTTCAAAGAAACTCATCAAGTATTTTTAACTGCTTGAAGAAATGTATTATCATTGCTATACTTTGACACTTAGTTTTAATATTTAGTTTTGTATGTACGTCAATACGTTGATGTACGTGAATGTAAAATAGAAAATAAAATGAATAAAAGTATAGTTTGAAATTTAAAACAATGATGAATTGACTTCATGTTGCTTCATGCTTCATGCTAATATTAATATTTCTGCCAAGTTGAATTGTAAGCTTCCACATCATTTTCCATTCTTGCGTGCAGTGGTGTAGTGCAAGATAACGCAAGCAAGCTTAAATTAATGAAAGCGTTTATAGAACCTACTCACCCTACTCTACATACATACTTCTATGAACACAAAGTATATTATGTATGTTCAACAAAATTTGATGAATATCCTTTAATTAAAAATACAATTCTGCGAATAAATTCATAAATTAATATTCTCGATTATCAGAGTGTGAACAATAAAATCAATAAAAGTTGATAAAATTTTCTGTATTAATTGAGGTTCGACTGTATTTACTATTACACATGCTATTATTTTTAACTTGACAGGAGAATGAATATGTACATAATACAAAAAAAAACTCAGTAGAAGTCCTTAAAATGTGATTTCTAAAAAAAAAACTTTTAAAAATAATGTAGAGTACTTTATGCAGTAAAAAATAAAACTAAATTACAAAAAAATTTCCATTTTGTATACAGAATCGTAATATGTGCTTATGTGCTTATATTTTACAAAGGACATGTTCTTAACATTTCTTGCATACTTTATGTAATATATATATATAACGTACTCGTATGTAATACATGTATATTTGATATTGTTTAATATAACAAACGATACATAAAAATGAAAATTCTCTTGACAATAAGATCAACAAAAGTAAGATATTTTGAAGTTTTTCCATGTTTTTCTATATGATTTTTAAATTGTTTCGTGTATTTTTGTATTTAAAGTTGACTGTATACACAAAAATCTTTTTGTTAATGCTGTTATTGTTCGTTCATTTACTATACACAATTACAAATTTTTTTATGACTTATGTATATGCATGTAAATACATAGTATACTTGTGTGGTAGAGAAATAAAGAGAAAATTTTCCGCCTTTTTAAATCATCAACAATGAATGGAAAATTATTATCAAATTTAATTTTTAATTTTCAAAATATAAGAATAGAACTATGTACAATTGTACAAATATCACAGAAAATCATATATGCAAAAGTACTATGTATAACGAGAAAAAGGATTCTAAATTATTATTATTTTTTTTATTCTATTTTATTTTATTTTATTTCTTTGTATATTATTTCTATTTTTTTACTAAATAAATACATTTTTACTTATTCTTTTCATATGTGTATAGATATACGAGTACTATATGTATATGTATATGATGATGTATGATTCTTGATTTTTATATTAAAAATGAATATTTTATTCATTCATGTATTTCATGTACGAATACTATATAGTATGCTATGTATATGTATGTATATTTTAAAATGAAATTTTTATAAACTTTTACACATTAATTACACTCGTGTTTGCTATGTACGTAATATGTTATGTTATATGTTATATGTACATCATATGTATGTACATAATACATTCATATATACGAGTATGTATGTAACGTATATATATAAAGATATATGTATATGCACAAATGTGTAATATGGAAATAATCTTTAATGTTACATTGTGAATTTATTTATTTATTTTTTTTTAAACTGAATTCAATTTACAATTTAAAAACTTTTATACATACACAATTACAAAACACATATGTAATGTACATATTATATATATATACATATACATGTACAGATGATGTACTTGTATGAATGAATGAAATTTATGTATATAGTAACAAAAATTTTCTAAAATAAAATTTATTTACTTTTTAAATATTGTGTATGTATTGTACATATGTATAGTATATTACTCGTATACGTACATTGTATATATAGTGTTATATTATTGTATAAAAAAAATTTTTATTTGCTAATTTAACTTTCATATGATTTTTATTTGACAATTATTCAAATTTCCTATATAATATTTGTACTTATTTTATATACATATGTGTTCATGTACATATGTACGTATGTATATTTTCTCGTTTATGTATGTACCTACCTATTTGAACGTGTACAATTTTATTTTGATTGTTATAAAATAAAAGTAAAACGTAAAACTTTAAAAAAATATATACATACTATATGTATATACTTTTTATTTTTTTTTTTTTTCTGTATGTAAAGTAAATTGAATAAATTATTGTATTGTACATATTTAAGTTTTTACATAATTTTTGAGTACATTCATATATAATTTTCGTTCGTATTTATACTAAAAATTTATATAAATATGTTCATATGTAGATATAGTGTGTTCATATAAAAAATGTAGTATGTATGTAATGTTCGAATATTATATGAAATAGAAATGAATATTTTCGTTAAATATTTTCCATTAATAATATAGTATGTATGTGCATTTATGTGTATTATTTGTGTATCACATTATAGTGTGTTTCATAAAATATTAATAATTTTGAAAATTAAAATTTCAACTTTATTTTCAAACATAACTTTATATTACGAAGAAAAAAATTAATTTGTTAGAGCAAAAAAACAAAAAAAAAACAAAAAAAAAAAAAAAACAAACCAAACCAAAACCAAAAAAAGAAAACCAAAATTAAATTGGTATATACCATATACCATCAAGTATATTGAAAATTATCTGCGTAAAAATATGTATACTCGTTTTTAGGTACATGATATTCATTCAAATAATGCAGTATGTATTCGTATACATAATAGACATAATATGTATACGTATACATAATATATTTTTCAATTCAAGCTAGATAAGCATACATTTTTAAGGATATGTGAATCTCAGGTGCATAATAAAATGAACACAATAAGTATAAAATATAGGTGAAAACCTTTATGTGCCTTAAGCAAGTATGCTCTTATACGTGTATATGTATACAGTACATTATCTAATAAAAAAATTATAGTATTAATTTATTTATTTATTTTTTTTTGTTTACTATTTTTGCAAATTATATAAAAGTTTTTTAGTTTTCATAGTTTTATTTCATTACCATATAAGTACACGTAATTTCGTTAATTTTCTCTTCTCGTTATCTAGCTATAATTGAATACTAAAAACAATGAGAATCTATTGCATATTTATACTTACGAGTATATAATATGTTTGGGAAAAAGTATTAGGCCGTACTACTTAGATACATATTTTTAAAAAACTCTGTTTCTTATATTCAGTCAAATCCTCCAGTTGTTACATACCAACATTTGAAAAGCAATCTTTCCTAAGAAATCTCAGAAGTTCAATGGATATAAACTTATGGTTTTATCATAAAAATGTTGAAAAGTCACATATCTAAATGAAAGATATTTGATTAAATAAAATTGCTTCAACATTATAAAAGATAATTGGTTTTAATGTTATCTATATACTAAAGACTCGATACTTTTTCTCCAGCCTAATTTTTGTATAGATATTACGATGCAAAAATGTATAATTAAATTTCACATGCCGCAGAAAAGTAATAAATACTTTAATTTTTATTTGAAACAAACAATATATACGTACATAAATAGCAATAATAATTAATTTTTTTTTTTTAAATAAAATTAGAAATTTACCTACTTTATTTTTATATTTTCCATTTTATGAATGTTAGTTTGAATTTATGAGTACATACAAAAGTTTATTCCATACGAAGTTTAATTAATTTTTCTTCTAGATTTTAAATTTCAACAGTGACTTTTAAAAGTACATATTTGTGGTTTAACTATGAAATTTTCACGAAAATTTAAAATTTGAGTTTGGAATCACACATATAAGTTCGTTTAAACCAGTAAAATCTGAGGGAAAAATACAAAACAAACAGGTAGAATGAAATTGTAAAAATGAGTTCAAGAAGTCTTTTATTAGCTATTATAGCTAATCATTTTAATTTTTAATGTATTTTATACATTAATATGTAGTTCAATAAAAATTACAATTGAATAAAAATTTCACAATTAATTGAAGTATATTTCTTTTTACTATTAAAATTTTATTCCATTTAATGATTAATTAATGAAAACCTCATATTGATAAATAAATTTATTCTTCTACTCATAAATTGATCTCTGTTTTTATTATTTGATTTTAAAACAAAAAAAATTATTTCCTGCATGAATTAAATATGCATTCATTTATGAGATGGAGTAATGAATATGTAGATACATATAGCAAAACTTATTCATAAATTACTTTTAGTTAAATGAAGAAATAAGAAAATATACATACAAGAAAATAACATTTACATTATTTTCTTCGTCCTTTTATTCTTTTTCATTTTATTAAATTTTCTATTGTCTTTTTTTTAATTTTGTATTTTGTTATTTTAATAACTAAACTGCTACCATTGTTTTTTTCTTCTTTTTTACAATTTTTTTTTTCAGTTTATCTCATATTTTTATTTTTTAATCCCATAAAATAAATTATTTATGGATGCATGTTATATAGTATACGTACTACTTATATGTACATAGGTATGTAGTACTGTATAACATTGGAAAAAAGTTTTCTCGTTAATTTTACTTTAAGTAACTCAATCAGTTGACGTATTTCAAGTTAATATTGTTCAAAGTTAGCCTTTACTTTATTCTTACATACTGCATTATATACACAAGTAGATATTTTTTGTTATTCTTTTTTTTTGTTTGTTTATATGTATATTTTGTATTATTTGTGCATGGGAAAAAGTTTTTCCTTATTTATTTTTATTTGTATATTTTTGTTTCATTATTTCTTACTTTTTCCTTTTGTTATACAATATTATCTTTTTCATTCCAGATAGTTTTATTCAGTAACAGATTTTTCCATTATTATTATGTGCATGAATGAATATATTTTTTTTATACAGAATCCTTATATGTAGTATAATATTTTTTTCATTCTACGGTATTCTATTTATAAACTCGTATATACCCCATCTAAGTACATACGTACATATTATGTGATATTAAGTACGTATGTATATATGTTTGTATTGTTTATTTTTTTTATTTACTTTCACATTTAAATTGTAAGTGATTTTAAACCTATAGAGAACAGATAATAGTACATATAAAATGTTTATTATTATTCACTTTTAGATTTAAGTGTATTACAGTAGATGTACTGAAGATATTACAAATATTCTATATACCGTACATACATGTATAATATATCTGTATATTATAATAAATGAATATAAGATTGTATATGATTGTATTTTATGGTTTACAGACACGCATAATTGTATACGAAATTGTATATTAAAATATATAGAAATGAATTTAAATTTGCATTTACACGGTAAAAGTTAAGTTTGA
The DNA here is from genome assembly GCA_951394055.1 of Villa cingulata. Classification (NCBI taxonomy): domain Eukaryota; kingdom Metazoa; phylum Arthropoda; class Insecta; order Diptera; family Bombyliidae; genus Villa; species Villa cingulata. Next base: position 398,755 of record OX596018.1, read on the forward strand.
ACATGAAAATTTTATGCAAATGAATACTATACTATATCAATAGTGCATGTATATGTGTATTTATTTATGAAATATAGATAGTACATATATTACTATACATAATTGCTAAGTAAATAGACAATATTAAGCCATTATGCTATATAAGTGAGCTTATTTATGATAATAGCCGATGAAAATTGGTTAGATATAGTATATGAGATATTATTGTATCTGCATCTGCAAAATTTTTATATATACCTACCTACCTATTTTTACTTGTAGTTATGAATAGGAGAAAATAAATAATAAATAAATAAAGATGAAAAGCGAAATAGAAAAGGAAATAATTGAAGATGAACGTGTTTAAGAACATCAAAGAGGATTTTTTTTTTAAATTTTATTCTTAAAATACATTATAATAGAAAAGATTTTTGCTTTGTTTAAAATTTAACTTGTAAGTCATTTTTTTTGTGTTCATTTTCTTCTACCACACACAATATACTTTTATTCATTTTGCAAAAAAAAATTTTTTTATATTTTTCGTTTCAGTTTTTATACACTAAGCATTTTTTTTGAGTTAAAATAATATTAAATATTAGTCTTTAATTTATTTTATGCATGCACTTGATTTTTACGTCAAATACAAACAGAATCGGCTATTTTGCATACTTGCATACATACATATATAGTACATACGTATTTTGTGCATTAGAATGATATACATATATGTGAAAGACATTTTTTGGTAACCATTTGATATTTTGAAACTTATTTGACACCGGAACTTTTGTATGTATCCTATCATAATCATAGAGGTATATGCATGTGTGTAGGTTGACGAATTTAATCTACACTGCCAAATAGCGTTACAATAAAATTTTAATTTTTTTTTCCTTTTTGAATGCCTAGATGTATGTACATATATATATAATATTCATAGATTGGGGAGAATATTTTTTATTTAATTGCACTTGAATGTCCACAATCATATGTACTTACATCCATATGTCAGAATATGCCACAGTCAACCATGACTACCTATATTATTATTTTTCTTTTTTCTTTGTTTTTGTAACCGTTGTCTGTATTATTCTATTTCAAATGTGAATGTTGATTTTGTTGCATTCAAATAGTTACATACACATTTATGGTGATTTACTTGACCTCAGGATACGTATTTGTATATGTGTGCGTATTATTTTGTTATAAATCGAATTTTGTTATAAATTTTAGTGCCTATATCACTAAACAAATTCTCTGGTACATGTAAATATGCATATGTGTATTTGATTTAATATAAAATCAACCTTTTTCATGTAAAATCGATAACTAAAATAAATTACAATCAGTATACTCATAGTATATGTATAATTTCAGCAATGAATATGCATTTTAGGCATTGTTTTAAATTGTAAAATATATGTAGTACCATGTAGTATGTACTTCGAAAAAGTAAAAACAAAATCATGTACTATTTTTTATGAAGAATAAAAAAAAATAAATGAACGAAAATATATTTCTAATTAAAAATTTACATATTTTATATAACAACAAGGAAAATAAAAGAGTGACAAAATTTTAAATTTAAGTTATTCATATTCGTATTTTATTTTTAATTTAACTTTAAATTACACCATTAAAATTTAATTGAAATTTTATATTTTTCTAAATTTATTTTTTTTAAATAAATCCCCGTACAATTTACAGTAATAATTATCAGTACTGGTGAAAGGATTTAATTTAAATTGAATTTATTTATGACAATAAAAAGAAAAATATTTATCTGAAATGAAATTATTTATTTTTGTTATTAAAATGATCATTTATCAATATGACAGAATATTAATTATATTTAACATTATATCACTATTAAGAAAATATGTACATCAACAAATATAACGTACTACCAGTATTACCATGTGCTATATTATAAATTCATAACGAAAATTTCTTTTTATATTTACTTTTGCTATTTACGATTTTTTGTTTTGAAATGTTTAACTAGAATTAAGAATTGAACACAACATACTAACCCATTAAACGTTTCATCAAAATATAAAGTACATTGGTATATATAAAAGAGTAGATCATAAGAGTGCATGGTAGAATGTAGAATGATATGTAAAGTAAGGTACTACTAGCACATCGTATATACATATATTGTACTATAGTTAGCTACCAAAAACCTCATTGCTACTCTACTAATCGCTGTCTGTTCCTGTTTCTCCTTCTTGTGGTGTGTAGTGCAGAGCAACAGCAAGTATAAAAAGAAAATGAAAATGAATAAAAATACGAGTCCGAGTGCATAAATATCGTGCTACAGTTACCTCATTGCTACTAATTATGTCTCTTTTTGTTTCTCGTATGCTTCTTATAGTCTGTACTCTGTAGTGTAGAGGAAGTATAAAAAGAAAATGAAAATGAATGAAAATACGATTACATGGTATGCAAGGTGTAATACATATATCGTGCTCGTATAACAAAACTATTGTAAAAAGAAAATGAATTTTTCTTATGAATCAAAGTACAACAACATGGAATAGTATATAGAGTAGAAGAATTCCGTGTTTTTTGTAGCATGTTATGATCGTATAATGGGAACATTTAATCAAGTAGATAATAATAACGAAATGAAGAAAAATCTATATTTTCCACTAGTAAATTACTCCATTCTGATCCTGATAATACAAATAATACAGTTTGGTATATAAAAATATTTTAAAAAATATACTTCCTATATAATATATACTTGTTCATGTATGTAAAAAAAGAACAAATCATAAAAAAAAATTAAATTGAATTAATTACATCATTACATTACTAGTAAGTATACATATTTACATAATGTAATATATAACACTGATTTTCTTGAAAAACTGTGAATAGCCTATATAATTTTTCTTGGTTATTTCCATTTATTTATGGTGGATCTGAAATAGCATAAAATCTGTTGTGTTATCCCTTTGTTTTGTATGTATACAATACAATTATAAATGAATACATGTGTTTAAGTAATGTAAGTAATGTAATGTACAAAAAATACAAAACATGAATATATACATGAAAGTATATTTATAAATATACACATATGGTAAATATTTGTAAATATGTATATACATATACGTAGACGTACACACATTTTTAAATAAATATGTGTGGCTTTAATATACGAGTACACTTCATATAGTAAATAAATTTATATGTATATACATATGTAATTTATTGTATATTTACATACATATATGTATTTATGTATGTATGTACTACATATTATGATCCTTGAGTAGTTATATACATATGTAGTTAATGTGTTAATATGTTATATGTAAAATTAATTTAGCAGGAAAAAAGGGAAATGATCCTTTGAACATAATGAAAAACTAGACAAAAAATAAGAGCAAACAAAAATAAGCAAAAAGAAAGGTCAAAATAACAAATGAAAATCCTTAAATAAAGTGTTTTCTTTTGAAGTATTAAAGTTAGTATCTGAAATTCTGAAATTTAATCACATTTTGAGTAAACAGGAAGTAAACAAATTGGTAAGCAAAAGGTCATTTCTTTATTGTCATTATAACCGTAATACCGCAATATAATATAGAAAATAGTAAGATTTTAGGTGACAGAAAATTATGATATTGGTTTTAAGAGAAAATAAAAAAAAATGTAACATATACGTATCCAAATGTGTGCACAAAGAATTTTTTTTTTGCATTTACAAAAAGTAATAATGGTTTAAATTAGAACAAAAGTTCAATGTTCATTTTAATACATATAGAATTTATAAAGAGCTTATTTTATTAAGAGATTTTTGAATTTAAAAAGAGATAGACCATTATGTCTAACATACTAACTCTAATGAATATATAGCATTGAAATTTTTCAGATAAAGAGCCTAAGGATATTTAGTTATGTTTCAGTATTTAAATTCTTCGTAACAATATATTTATTTTTCTAGTTTGTTTATTATTTTGTTAAAAAATAATTGGCTCATTCAATTAGGAAACTAAAAAATAGAAAATTTTTAAAGTATTTTCAATTTATTATAACATTGTGTATAAGTGCTTTTTTATTCGTACATATTTCTTTGAATAATTTTCGTAAAGTTTGTTTAGTTTCCTTTTTGTCGTTAACAATTTCTTTGGTTGTGAAATTAAAAAGAAAATATTTTTACAAGTTATTTCGATTATTTTCTGACTATTTCTTTCATTTTCATCAATTTACTTGTTTTCCTCAATTCTTATTGCAAGATATTAACTTTCTTCTTTTACATTAAGTTTGTAATAAAAAGATCTATTAGTTTACACGGTAGTAGTAATTCCTTTAAACCACAACCGTTTTTTTTTAAAATTATTCCAGGAAATATAAATTTTAATTTGTTTTAAGACATGCTTATATTTTTTAGAATATTCATTTTATATTTACCAAAATATAATTTTATTGTAAAACTTAAAATTAATTTTGTCATGTTGATTATTTGAATATAGATATGTAAATATACAATTAGCGAAAATTAAATACACAATCAAAATTAAAGTTGTTATGTAAGAATTTATTATTTATATTTGTAGTTGAAGAAGTCATCAGGAAAATTGTTAATAATTAAAATTTTAATTAAATTTGAACTAAAATTTTAGTTTAATATGAACTACATATTTTACGCAATGACTAAATATTGTTGTAATTTTAACTACATATACTATGCTACCTATCATAGTAATTGCAGTGCAGAAAATACGAATGTATGTATTTACAGAATCAAATTAAAATCTATATGAATGCATAAAATATTCACGAATTTTGTTTACAGTTCATCATTATAGTTCACTTGCATTCGTACTGTTAACACAAAAAGATTTCAAATATTTGTTGAATTATGTACTCATACGTTTGATTAGTTGGAAATATATGTCACTTGTATTTTCTGTTTCAATCAGTTTGATTAATTAATACAATCATTTACATTTACGGCTTATACGATTGTAAACTATACGATAAACTACATAAATGCAGTATTTGAAAATATAATATATGTGCTGTCGCTGTGTCCTTATACCTAGTGACAGAAAAATTAATCAGTAAAAGGGAATTTCTGTATTGATTTTCTTTTGTTTACATATTATGATGTTTAGAATATCACACGTACTATCGTATCGTATACTGTAAGTACTATTACAGACAAAGACCTTCACTGCTATGAGTATGCACAGAGTAGAGGAGCAAATATAAAATGTTGTTAGATAAAGATAATTTTCCGTGTTTGTTATGTACAATATTCGCTCGCATTCTAAACTGAAAGAGAAAATCAACTTTTTCTCGAAAATGAAAATACGAGTACACATGATGTGATGTGTGAAATACTACTCATACTAGCGATGTTTATATACGATGGTGTATATGCTGATGCTCATATATTATTGCTTTATAAAAAACTATAAAGATATCAATCATATTACTTTTCCTTAGTTTCATATTTTTATATTATTTTTTATTTTACGGTTTGTTTTTCACTTTTATGTCTCAGTTTCTTACAAATCGTAATCATATTTCGATATTTGAACGATTTTATTATAATGTGGTGCTATTATATGATTTTGTTATTTTTGTTTATTTTTATTTGTTTGATTTTCAGAAAGATTCCTACTTTTCTATTTTCTTTTGGACATTCAAGTTAAATGATATCAATTATTTTTCAATCTAACATCTTTTTTCTTTTGGTAAAAATATTTTATTTTCAACTCGTTCAGTAAGGATTTTCTTCCATTTATTACTTGTAAGAATTGATGTTATTTATTTTCAATATTATATTAGATATTACACATGCTTATCATACACGCAGAATGAAAATAAAATTTGTCTGATATAAATAGAGAATTTTTTTTTCTTGAATTTATTTCAAATACTACATTACATACATGTGTACAGATATTTATTTGAATGGATGATAAATTTATTTTGACATTTTGCCATTAAATCTATCTTTTTCTTTATAAAACTCTCACAAACATTTTATTGGTATTTCATTTTTTTTTTGACTGCTTCTAATTTTCATAATTTCCAGGTGATCTAAAATATGTATGTAGGTATTGAGATGCGGTCAATGTTCTTATAATATTTATTTTTTTACTGTATATGATTATGTCTGATGTCTATAACATATTATACCTCTCTACATATGTACCTAGTAATACTTGGTAATATATTTAACAATGTTACGATATCGGTTAAATGAAAAATTTCTACTTGAAGTAACAATAATTTTTCACTTAATTTAGTTTCGAATGTGTATTTCATGTACGATTTTCATAAAATATAATACATTATACATAAGTATGAGCTGTTTTCTTTGAAAGTAGTGTAAGTCCATTATTAAAAAAATTTAGTGAATCTTAATTACAACAAAATAATTTAATACATGTAATCACGATGAATACAATATTCTAAGAGGCTTTCTTTTATAAACAGCTTCTTAAAAAAAATTAAAAAAAATCCTCAAAGTGTTTATAATAATTTCATCAATATGAAGATCGTTCTCGGAAATTTAGATTTAAGATTTAAGATAGATCTGAAAATTTAGTGTGTTCGGCAGAAAAAAAAAAGAAAATAAGAAAGCTAAATTTATTTAATTAATGCAAATTATCATACATTACCATTCAACTACAAAAGATTAAATATCTCCTAATTAATAAAATGGACTTGTACCACTTTCGAAATATACATATAAATCTACATAATATATTACATATATGTATTTAGAAATGTATGTACATTACATATGTACATACTACGTGTATATGTTATGTCAGATATTATTTATATTTGTGTGATATAATGTTTAATAATAGTAGATTAAATCTACATTAAAATGTATAAGTACTTGATGTATTTTAACAAGTATCTGATTACAATGAATTTAATATATGTATTTCCATTATCAACATGTATGCATATACATATACGTGTAACATATACGAGTATGTCGTTTTATAAATGCATCAACTATAAAAACATCATATATTACATAGTTTAATATGCTTTATCTACATACGAGTATTACATATGTAGGTGTAAAAAATACAGATTTTAAATAGATGTAGATAATCGATTGAAAAAAAAATAAAAAATGTTCTTAGATTAATAGAAAATTACATTGCATATCATGCACATAATAAACATGCATATGTATAATGTACTATGTATACTTATAGTATATAGCTTCATGTGAAGTTTCTGAAATTGAAGATAAATCAATAATTGACATAATCTGTTATATTATTTATGTACAGTAGAATATTTAATTAAATTGTTACATTAGATACACATAATAAAAAAATAGAACATTAGTAAGTATATAGTTATATCATGTTATATTTTATTTAATAATCTAGAATTTTATTATGAAAATTATTCCATATACTTCATATTGTAATGACATTTTAATTTTATTTACATAAAAATGAATTTAAATTATCAAAAATCAGTTTAATATTAATACCAAATAAGAGCTGAATGTGTAGGTATATGAATAATTTTAATTCTGTAAAGAATGACCATAAAAAAAATTATTTTTTCATTAATTTGACGAAAATTTCCTAAAATCATTGTCGTATAATAAAATAGAATATAAACATATAAAAATATATTTTTATTCAATTAATATTTATTTATCCGAATATAGTAATACTACTATAGTAGCTACTTATGTATGTATGAAAAATTTTCTGCATGTGTACCTATCATAATATGTATATGCAAAGTAAGCAAAAATATAAATCCCAAAATAATATACCTTGATACCATTATTATTTCTAATACAATAAACAGTGCTTAGTTTAAATATACAAAACATGAAAAAAAAAATATATATCATTTCATTGTGCATTTTTTATTATAGATATACATTATATAATATGAAAAGTGATGATTTCACATAAAAATATGTAATGAATGTGTTTGTATACATACTGATAAAAAAAAATTTTCGTTGTTTAAGGACTATACATTTACTAATACATTCTACGCAGTGGCGTTCCTGATTAAGTGCCCCGAGGCGACACTCGGAGATTCAAAATGAAAATTCAAAAATGAGTGCAGATGATGTGTGGAATGTTACTCGTACTAGCATAGCGTATACTATATATGTTATGTACTATTCAATGATCTCCCCTGTTCCATAGTGTGTATAGAGTTGAGGAGAGGAGCAAGTATTTAATGTTGTTAGTTGATTTTTCGTTTCTGTTATGTATTATATTCGTATTCCACTATGATGAGAGCGAAATTTAACTTTTTATGAACAAAGAAAATACGGGTAAACAGGATGTGTTAAATATTACTCGTACTATTTACTATTGCTACTGTTATAGTCAATTACCACCACTGCTATGAATACGAATAATGTAGAGAAGAAAGTATAAAATATTGCCTATGTGTAAATCCATCCTTGATTTTATATGTATGTGTTGGATAGATATAATTATTAATGATGTGAAAGAAAGGTAATAAAAGGACGAATGTAGAAGAAAAAACAACAAATCATCACCGATAAAATAACAAATATTTGGATAAATTTCAGAGAACAAAGTACAAAAAGTACGAGAAAAAAAATATTACAAAATATCCATTACATAAAAGAAAATTGATACTGTTGATTCTTATAATTTTTACGGAAGTATGATGTTGTAATAAATGCATAATACGTATAATATACAAGTATAATACTGAATAGTGTTAATAAAATATAAAAAAAAAATATTTATATATAAATGTACAGTATAATTCGCTGATTCATTTAATTCATTCAATCTGACCTATTGTTATATCGAATGAATTAAAAATAAGTGCCATATCATTCGTATTTTGTTTATATACTCGTTAGCAATATAAAATATACATACACATGGATACATATTTATATACAGTTAAAAAAGAATTGGATTTTTTTTACATTTATTTTTTACATTTAGGTGTTTATTTACGAAAAAAATGTAAATGAATAAATGACATAAATAAAGGATCTTTAATGCGTAAAATGACAATAAATACGTATAGGTATAGGTATATGGAGGATTATATCTAAATTATTGTATCCAATGAAATGATATTGACTCGATTCGATCATTCTTTTTCACCTGGATCAAGTTGAATTATTCGCATAGATATGTGAGCTAGTACTAACGCTAACGCAATTTATATATAAATATCAATTTTGTACCTAAAATATGTAATACAATTTTCAATGTAAACAAGTTTTAGTACTTCAACGAATTTCTATAATTTATAAATTGTTTCAGGATATTAATTGTAAAACAAAAATATTAATTTTTCATTTTTGGTAATTTTAAATTTAAATTGACTTGATGATTACATCAAATAATGAATAACAGAGTTTTGTATTTATGTGATTCTATTTTCAAAATAAATTTAATTACATAACATTATTAATATGGTTTTATGATATGATATTATATATTATATCAGAATATGTACTACTCTCAATATGTATCGCATCATTTCGGATCTTAAATATAAATTATAATAAATTAATGAATACACTCTCGTATATTTTATTTTATATGATTTTATGTATAATATATGTGGGATGATATACACTTATTCAAAGTTAAATCCTTTTAACCTTGAAAATTGATATTTTTTTTTTATATAATAATAATCAACATGTACAGATATAAATACCTTGTTATGTGCAGCATAAATAAATACATACTTATGTAGATGTACAATACTATATACATATGTAAATATATAGCTTGTACATAAACATATATGTATCTACATTCTAAATATATGTATATTATGTATGTGTTTGTATAAATACATACATATAATTTCTATATATATGTAATATATTACGTATATGTGTACATATTTTATGAAGACTACATGCATATAAAATTTGGTTTTTATTCACGAAATATTATTCACATAAGCATACACATAATGTACATAAATATGTATATTAACATTGAAAAATGATACACATTTTCATGTAAATTTTTTTTTTTTTGCTTTTTTAGTTGAATATAATATATTTTTTTTTCGTTTTCTGATTCTATCTTGTATGTTTTATTGGTGGTAGTGACTATTATTATTATTATTATCCTGTAGGGAAAAATATATGTTTTTTTTTTTATTTTCTCTTATTTTTAATATGTATGTAGTAGGTATTTTGAGAATATTATTTTTTATTTTATTTTATTATTTTAATCTAGGGTAAAATATTAACTCACATTTTCCTGACAAATTATGTAATATAAGTGTTATAAAATCTCTCTAATATTCATATGTTTCTGTGTATATATAATATGTATAATAGCTATGTGCATAAATAAATACTTATATACATATTTATGTACGTACGGATTTATGCGGATATAGCTATTTGTGTATACATGTTTTAATAAATGTACGAGTCTAAACAGTATACATAACTTAATAATAAACTAATAATGAAGCATAAAAAATGTTTTGTAATAAGTAGAATGAATTAATTTTTTAGATGAGAATCATTTGTTAATTTATTAGACAAAAAAAAATATAAATTATCAAGGTTTTAACAGAGATGAATCGAATTACATACTTAAATCATATAGTACATATGTATACACTTATATGTATTCTTTTATCATGTGTGTATTTATTATAATATATATTTAAAGAATATTAAGATAAGGCAAAAATATTAAAATGCGGCTGTAATCTGTTACAATGATTATCATAAAAATGATTAATGTTAAGGTATATTAAGCAAAATTTGTTCGATACTCTTGTATATGTGAATTGTGAAGCAAAAACATAATTTTTTTCAAGCATTTCATATGTGGTTGAACACTAGATGAACAGGATTGAATATTTTATGGGTTGAGATGAAATTTCAAATATTATGAGTTTTTTGACTTTACGAGTCATTATGTTATCATGTGTAATGTATGATTACTTTGGAAATAAATAAAGTAATTGATTTCTACAAGAGTGTTTACATCTTTTTTTAAAAGCAAAAATTAAATTTTTAATCTAAGCTTCCAGTGAACTTTTAGGTTATGAAAGTTATGGAAACAAATGATATAAATTATTTTTTTTTTACATCGCGTGAATCAAAGTTGACACTTTGTGACTACTTAGTTAGTCGACTCTCTCTATACTACTAAGCCTCCAAACTCGCTCAACATATATGAGTAAATAATTGGTAATATATGATACCATATGGTAAATTCTTTCGATTACATGATAAATTTTAATTTAAAAATGATTGGAAAATTTAATTTATTTGAGAATAGAATCATGATAAAATTTTTAAGAAATTTAACTTGAACACCTGGTGAATATAACACTGCGGTATGTAATGTGGTATTTTAATAAATATTCAATTTTATTTTTGTTTATCCTATATTAAACTATTGAAATTATAAAAATTTTCTAAGTAAGAATTATATGTACATATGTGTGGATGTGTATATAAAAAATTGAAATTACAACCGCAATGCGACATGAACAAATAATCAGCGAAATTTATGGCTACATTAACTGAAACATGCGCATGATTTTTTTCATCTTTCTCTTGAAAGTAAAATAAATATCAGCAAAAAATAAAAAAAAAATAACAAACATTTTCCATAGAGATACGTACAAATATGTAATATTACATATGAATGTAATATTAAGTATGTATTATATGTTTGCAAAATAAAAAAAAAAAGAATAATAATAAATGCAATATGGTGTTGCATATGGTATAGAAATGCATTCGAAAATTCTAATCTAAAAATTTCAAAATTTCAAATAAACATAAGATGCATACAATAGTCGTTTGCATTTTATCTATGTTATCTATGCTATCTGCATACCTGTGTATATGCACATGTTATCTGAGGAATGCTACAATTATAGGTAACATTTTTTGCATAATATTTTTAAAATTTTATTATTTTTTTACATATGTATTTTGTTTTATGGAACAGAGAAAACTCTTACAAGCACAAACATATGTATATGAATACATTGTTGATATTATTACACGTTATTGAAAATATTACATATGATTATATACATATGAAATGAACATGCAATGACCTCTTGATAGTGTTTGTGTGTATCTTTTAAAAGGTTTTTCATTCGTTTTTCTCTATAACATTTTAGATATATCTGAATGAATGAAAGAAAAAAAAAATAGTAAAATATCCATAATTTTCTTAGTTTATACGAGCACATATACCATAGGAGTTACATATTATGTACTTATGTGTAATTCGCTTGTTTCTTTAACAAAATTTGTATTTGTATTTGTACATGTTTTAAATGTGTGAATTTTGGATGAAAATTTCATAATTCAATTCATCTTAATTCTTGAATTTTTTATTGTATTTGAAATTTGATGTTGATATTCGTTTTTGCGCATTTTGTGCAGTACGCACAATGCAAATATAAAATTGTATTAGTTTCATTCGTTCATTTACGTATTCTTCTGACGTGCGTTATCACGTATTAAAACACGCAAGTAAAAGTCGATAATACAAAGAATTTTTTTTTTTTACAAATTCTATACATATACTCGTAAATCAAATAAATTATACAATAAGTGATATAAAAACTATAATCTCAATCGGTTCAATTTTCGATTTTAATCAATTAAAGTTTTCAAAATACAAAATTTATTGAATAATATTCATAGTTACATAATACATTCTGGTATATCCTAAAATATTACTTTTTTGTTTGATCATATACATATCATATAATTCAGAATATGCATCTATGTAGATTTAATAATGTTAAAATTTGACAAGCAACAGATATTATGTATAAGCACGTATGTATCTATGAAAGAAAATTCAATTTTTTTTAGTTTTCTCAATGAGATTAATCATTTTAGAAATGTAAAAGATAATGTCATCTCCTTTTTTTTTTAATTTTAAAATTTTCATATATGTAAAGGATAATAAAAGGGTACTAAATATTATTATATGTAATGTGTATGGTTGGAGATTTGTGGAAGAATTTATTTATATGCAAATGTGAATGAGAAAAACAAAATTGAACTTTGTATAAAGAAAAATAGAAGGTAAAAAATTATAGAGCAAATTTCTACATGGAATTACATACATACATACATATTATATAGATTTGTATGTATGTACGATTACGATAATTTGTATACGAAAACAGAAAGTAAATCGTTTGTAATAACGTATCTGAATGTCGGAATGAATGAAATGAACGATAAATAAAAAGCAAAGTTATAAATGATTTAGAAATCAAATAAAAATGTAAAAAAAAGGAAACTAGAAAAGAAAAGTAATAAGAAAGAAAAGAAAAAAAAAAAGAAAAGAAAAAGAGTATTTTCACTTCTAATTCTGATAATATCTTTATGATAAAGAAAATAAATTTAAAAGAAGAAGAAAAATAAGAATGATTTATGATAAGTAAAAGTTTTCTTATTTTCATTTCTTTTTTCTATATATAACCTTTCTTTGTTTCGCATTCATTCTATAAATATTTACAATGCATGTATACTTACCATACCATACATATGTATAACGAATTGTGAAAATCCTTTTACATACCTTTCACTTATCATGTTTATAAATGATGAAAAAATTTGATTAGTTTTCATAAAGGTGTTGTTGCTTTTTTTGCTATCCGTTACTGTATGAATTTTTTGCACAAAAATCAGATTAAATTAAAATTTTGTTCTATTCTAATAAACATATAGAACAATTTTCTGTGTATGTCTGGATAAATTCAATTTAATTTCTGTTTTTATTGATTATTACATAATTTTCTATTCAAAATAATTTAAGTATATTTATTTGTTGTGTCTGTTATAATTTTTAGCTAAAGAAAATTTATGACAAATTTAAAAGTAAAAAAAAATTTAATTTCAATTTCAAGTAACCTTTACACGTGTAGAATAAGAATTATTATTTCTTTTTAATTTGCAAAATCGGTATTTATTTTGTTTGTTTTTCTTTTCAATATTAATGAAAAACAGAAAATGAATTGAATACATTAAAATGTAATTAATTCCTGTGAATTTGTTTCTTGTTTTTTTTTTCTCTTTCGAATATACTAAAATTGTAATTCTAATTGTTTATGAAATTATTTTGAATATGGTTATCTGCATAAAATATGTACGATTGAAATACATTTTTGTGTATGTACGAGTATATACATACCTAAATATGTACGTAATGCATATATATATAAAATCGAATAATAAATGTATACGTTATTGGTATATGTATTTAAAGAATTTTTCATACATAAGTATACATACATACGTACCGGTATATGTATACGAGTATATCATAGAATATGTACCTCTGTAATCAGCGCCGTTTTTAGCCTCTTGGGTGCCCGGTGAACTTCTAAAATTTTCATCCAATAGGTTGAAACTAGTAGTAAACTATTTAAACTTTAATTTGATTCTTTTTATTCTAAAAGCACAACGTTCAAATTTCTATGTTTTTTTAGCGTTCGGTACATAATTTACACAAGACAAGAAGAAGAGAAACTATACTATTCGCGTAAAAAAAAAGAAGTATAAAATATGAGTAGAAAGATACGCGAATGGTAGTTTGTCTTCTTATTTTCTTGTGTATATTTAGTACTGCACTCTATTAGGCAAGTATGGAGAAGAATTTCAGATTTTTGCAACTCATAAAGCATGTGAGTAATAAATATATGCTCTTGGTTCAACAGTCTTTACCTTTGTACATTAATTCAGTGGTTTATTTGGTTCAAACTGATTGAAAGTTACAAGCAAAACATATGATTAATGTAGGTAAAATATTGGTGACTATGTGTATTTCATAGTCATATAGACAGAACATGTAAGGCTCACTTTTCAAGTTTTAAACCATACATTTTTTTTAATTTGTCATGCGAGCATTTAAAGAGAAAATTTTCACCGGACCGCACTCGCGAGATTAGCGTCCGGTTTTAGTGAACCCTTTCAATTTATAAAAGAATCGAGTATATCTGCAATGATGGTAAATGGTGTTTAGCATATGGTATAAAATAAATTACTTAAATTATTTACAAACAGGTGCCTTTAAAATATTATTATTGTAAGATATTTGTGTATTTATTGTATAAATTTTATTCTAATTAGAATGTTACTTTATACTTGATATATAAAATGAATTGTAATTAAAAAAGAAATAATTAAAATTATTAAACAATTAGAAATATGTATTTACCAGCATTCGAGTGAGACAGAACGAATACTATACATACTTAGATTCGTATACGTAAATTTTGTATGTAATAATTACTTTTAAAAAAAATAAATGCTTTCTCTTTTTGGCAATTTAAATAAAAGAAATTTGTACATAGAACTGAATTTTAATCTTGTAGTACGATTATAAAACATATATAAGTATAATTGAAGGGCATGTTAAATAGTATGTATTCGTAATTCGTATTTAAGTACAAGATCATAGTGAAAGGTGAAAGAAAATTTATTTATGTATTTAATTAATTTTAATTACTAATTACATTTATTTTAGCTTGATAATATTGTGTATAATTTGAAATTTACTAATTCAATTACATGTTGGTGTATGTATTATGTCCAATATGTACAAAATGTATATCGCCTGATTAAAATGTGTGTGTAAGTTACCTTTAACATAAAAGAGCTTTCGTTGACTTATTTTTAAATACGAGTACATTTTTAAATATGAATCAAAACTACTTTTTTTTTTATTCGATTTTGCAGGACTGATAATAATAATTATTACGTATGAGAGTGGAGTATTACAAAACTTGAAGAATAATAAAACTATAGATTATTATTCTATTCAATTTTTGAAAAAAAAAAAAAACAGAAAAAAAAACCTTTAAAACAGACGACAATTTTTATTTTGAAATCGAAAGATGATAACTTTTAGCATAACTTAATATAAAATTACTTGTGCATGCACGTTTATAATATTTTTATTTCCATTTTATACACTTTGTTGCAAGTTTTATTTTGTTTTTTAATTGATACATCAAATTTGTTGGAAAATTTTCAATTTTAAAGTTTACTTTATGCCTTTTCGTTATATTTTTTATTTCTATGTATTCTTTTTTTCACTATTCTCTTGTATAAAATTGAGAAAAAAGTGGAGAAAAATAACATCATGTTAAAACAAAAAAGTTTTATTATTAAAACTTTGTACTTCCATGTAATGTACTCTTATTGAAAAATGTTACATTATAAGAATATACTAAGCGCATTTTATTCAATTTATACTTATATTTCATTTACTGAAAAGAATGAAAACAAGATTTATAATATTTTAGATTTATCATATATATGTGTGTATTCTACGCATGCATACATTTATGTTCCTTTTGAAAAGTTAAATTTGATTCCGGAAAGAATTATTAATCGTAAAAGTTTAAATTGATGCATGTGCTGTACTTTCTTTTCGAATAACATATTTTTTTCATGTTTATTTTTTTATTTTAGAATATTTACTATACTATTCCGTAGACTAAGACTATTCCGTAGTGGTAGTATTAAATATGGTTGTTAGATTAAGATTTCATGAATTTGATTTATTCGTTATGCCACGTAGAAATGAAGCAAATAAAAAAACATAAACTCATGAATGAAACTTTCTAATCAGATTTGATTTTAAACAACCAAACAAACATAACCAAAACAATAAAAGAATAATGAAAAAGAGAAAACAAAAAATTCTTCTAAAAGTTAAAAAAAAATCTCTCTTAAATAGCATTCATTCAAAGTTAAGGCAATATTAGTTTTCCCTTACTCAATTTTTTTACATTCATTTGAAATCTAATTTTTTTTTTTATTTTTATATTTTGAAAGTTTTAGTCCTGTGTTGGTTTTTATATTTATTTTTCATTTTATTGTAGTTTTATTGGTTAGAAATAATTCAGTTTGCTGTTTTATTTTTCTTTATTTATTCTATATTATTTCTTTATTTCTTTCTTTATTGTTTAAAATGAAATAATATTACAATAATTATTAAATGCATTAATTTTTTTATTTTTTATGAAAAAAAAAAAATTATATTTTTTATGTACTCTTAAAGCTATGCATATTAACTATATTAAGTTCGTTGAAAAAGTTATTATAATTGTTTTGTATTCATATTACTAATATATGGAAAAGTGCAAAAATAATGTAATAAATTATTAAAATAAAACATTTTATTTATTACACTACAATATTTTCATAAAAATGAAAATTTAATATCTATCTGTAAAAATAAAAATTATTTGTTTTTGGTTTATGATGAATTTTTAATATCTACATTATAATTGTAATGACGTATTCATATATTAAATGTTTTTCATTATTATTTTCACTATGATATTGAACCCCACACACTATAGTCGATTAAACGTTTCGTTAGACTATATCATAGTATGTATATGGAATAGAGTAGATACGAATGTATGGTAGCATGATATGTAAGATACTACTAGCGTACTCGTATATCATTCTATAGTTAATTGCCCTTATTGCTACACTCTACTAATAATTGTCTCTTCCTGTTTCTCGCATACTTCTTATGGTGTGTTGTGCAGAGAAAGTATAAAGAGAAAATGAAAATGAATGAGAATACGAGTGCATGGTATACGAGATACTATTAGTGTATATCGATCTGTAGTTAGCCAGCTGCCAATAGCCTGACTACTACTTGTTGTTTCTTCCTGTTTCTCATATACTTGTTCTTGTTATTGTATGTTGTGCAGAGAAAGTTAAAGTTTAAAGAGAAGATGAAAATAATGAAAATACTAATTTAAATTTCGTGAAACTTTCATTAGTGCTATTATATTGGCTATCTGGATTTGATGACTACAATAAAATGTTGAATATTTTTTTAACAGCTTCCATTATCATGAATGACCGAAAATCTGATATTATTATTATGTATGCATAACAATAATTAGAATTATAATCTTTTGTTTTCTTTTCAACGTTTACAGATATTTATATGTTCGTTGCGAATGCAATTAATAAAATCTGTATAGTATTTGTTATTGTTTTAAATATTTTTTATTGGTTATTTTGTTTCCACGTATATACAAAAATTATATAATTAACATTATTATTACGTGATATTATTGTGAAAATATTACGAATTTATTTTCGATTATGATATGTGAAAATATTTATTCATTGCACGAATGTATTTATACTTGTATGTACAAGTGCATCAGGTACTTATGCATGTTATCAAAATTCGATGAACTATAAAATAAGTTTAACAGGTTCATTTCAATAAAATTAATTCATAAAATAGCAAAATATCGTAACGAAACAAATTAATAAAAAAAGGACTAAATAAATTACAGAATATAAAATTATAATTGTTTTCATATTGTTATGATGATGATGATGATGGTAAAATTTATGGACTGGGTATATAAACAGAAATGTATACGCACGCAGATGTTTTCATAAAAAAATGAATTCAATAAAAATAAGGATAATATAGCTTTAAATATTTTTATAGTTAACGATAAATAAAATTCAAAACGCGAAAGAAACATGTATCCACGTGTATGATTTATAAATTTTCATTTATATAAGAATCCTGAACAAATTTTTGAGAATAATAAATTGAAAATATTGTAAATATGACACGCACTGTAGTAACGGTGGCTATATCTGTGTTATATTAGTATTTTTGTCAATTTATCAAACGTATGAAATTCAATAAATTATTTTGTTGATTTTTTTGTTATTATTTTTATTTTCTTATAAAAATTTTGTAGAGATATCTTTATCTCTGAATAGTAGATTTCAATGTAGATATCATCACCTACTCTCTCTGCCCCATAAAAATGAAATAAAATAACCAAAATCAAAATAAAAAAAAATGACATAATGTACGTATGTATGTATACTCGTGTTTCGTGTGTACATGTGAATTAATATTTTATGTCCTGTTCTCTCTGTACATTGAAACATGTGTGTTTTGTAATGCGTTTTTTAGCACATTAAACGTACTGCACAGTCTTGTATTTTCTGCTTCTATATTTTTATATTTTTAATAAGGTTTTATTTGTATTTTATAATTGATTACAAAATTGATGAATTTATTTTAATGTTCCAATAATTTTATTTCGTTTCTACATGGTTGTGAATTTGTAATTTACATTTGCATAAAAATTCTCATTTGAATTTAAATATGCGAATTTTAAGTATCTAAATTCCAAAATAATTGTGAGAAAATTAAATTTGCATTCATTTTTTGGCAATTTTTAGTGAACAATTATTTACAAATTTAATTATCATAATTTCGATTTACGATCGTTCCAATCAAGAAGATAAATTTTGATTTTCGAAACATTTCATTCGTAGTAGGTATTAAAGAATAAAAAAAAAAGAATTTATTATTTTTTAGAATATTAATTTTTTTTGTATTTTAATATTTGAATGAAAACAAAAAAAATTCTGAACCATAATGAAACAAACACCAATAATCATGAATACTATATGAAGCGTCGTAATGATATGTAAAATAATACACAAATTCATTTTTTTGGATATTATTATGTATTTTTTTTTCTGTGTTCATGTTACGCACATATTTCCAATTAACGGAACGAACAAATCAAAAGAATAAGAAAGAGGAGAAAAATAAAATTTTTTTTTTTGCCTAGAAATAACATTATATACAAGTGTAAATCATTTTTGCTTTACAATAGAGTCAAAGAACTTTTTCGAGAGATATTGAATACGAAAATTTACGAAAAATTGTGTGTTATTATAATGCATGTGTTTGCGTGTAGATACTGTTATTCAAAGTATGAAATCATAATGATTTTTAACTTGTGATTTATGTACATATTATATACATATATAATACATCTATATGATTTCGCACGTTGTATTATGGTGAAAACATTATCCTCAATCTCAATGTGTAGTCAAAAATCCAAGGTATCAACTTCAATGGAATGAAATAAATATTAATGTGAATAAATGTGAAATTTCGTTACACAACAAAAAAAAAAAAAAAGAAAAAAAAAATTTATTTCTGGGGTATAACGGAATTTTGTAAATGTGTATCATGAGCATATACATATATAAATTTAATATAAGGATAACAAAAACAAATCCTTATTCAAAAGTGATTTAATATTTACTTGTTGTAATTGTAATATCTGAGTACTCGTAAATGCTGTTTACAAGGAATTTGTAAGAAAATCTTTCTTGTTCTATAAAAACAAAAATTTTTTTTTTTATATAAAAATTTCAAAGTAACTTTATCCTATTTGTACAGCTTCATCAGTATCGGTGAATAAAAGAATTCTGGTAATAAAACTGAAATATGTGTATTATATTTTACATGAAAATGACTTAAAAAAAAAGTTATTCATTCAACAGTAAATGTATTATGTATGTGTAAATTAAATTCAAATTAGAATTTAATATACATATCAGAATTTTTAGCTTTTTCTATTCACCACACATACTTGTAACATATACATATCAAGTGAGAATAATTTTTTTCAATTTCAATAATTGAATTTATATTTTCTTATTTAAAAGAGAATTACAAGGACTTCGTAAAGTATTATATATTCTTAGAATTGTTAAATTAACTTTATAGGACTCATTTCAATCATAAATTTTACGGGACTTAAAGTAGATTTTGTTAGGTATTTTCATTTTTATTTTTGATATTTTAAAATACATATTTACATTATGTAACAGCAAAAAACTGATATGTACATAAATAAAATATGAAAAATCAATTCAGAACATTTATTTAGGTACACACTATGTATAGAAATGTCCTTTTGACTGGTGTTTGTATTTATTATTGGTGATATTAATTTGCATAATTTATTTCATTTATTCAGTATTTCTCTGTTTTATATAACATTTCTAACAAACGTTTATCTTTTATTGTGTTTCGTATTTCATCCTATATCATATATTCATATCGTATTCGTATCCTATACGAGTATCTAATATACATATTTATGTGTTTTACTTGATATTTCTTAAAATCATAATTTAGGACAATAATATACCGTGCATACATGTAGATATATACTCGCATGTGTACTTAATAAGTGTACTTATTCATACAATTTTATTTTATATTGTTGTTTGGTAAACATATACTCACACAAACATTCATACACTTAGAAATATAAGAATTTATATTCTTGAATATTTTCTTTAAATGAAATATGTAGTCAGTCAGTTATGTACACGTATAAATTATTGAATCCTTGCAAAAAAAAAAATGTTTTAGCGTTATAACTATACATTTATATGTACACTTATATATGTATGTACATGTATTGATGTTTTATTATTAAATGGAATTCCGTTATATTTGTGAAAGAACACAAATCAATGAAATATAAAACACAAATCAAAATAAGAAAATCGTACCTTCATCAATAATTCATGCAACATCCCATCTCATTTTTAGGCACCAATATTCTACGAGTATGTATACTTATATCCTTATATTTATCTATAATGTACATATGAACATGTAATATGAAAGTATGTACATACATATGTATACTCGTATCTACATTTGAACATGTAATAATGATTTGAAAAATATTTCATTTTTCAGGTCTTTTATTTTTACATTTCTTATTTTTTTTTTTTTTGTGATTGAAATTCAATCAAATACAATAAAGGAAAGGAAGACTACTCTATTTTTTTATGAAATGAAATTACGTTCGTATAGTCCTGTTTTATCATTATTTTTTTTTTAGTTTCTTTTTGTTTTTGTATTTTATTATTTTGTTTTGTTCACGTTTTTTATCATGGTTATGTCAAATTCATAATTCACATGATTTCATATATATTTTTTTAATACCGTGTGTGTGTGTGTGTGTATTTTCTGTTCTGGAAAATAAAGAGAGCTATGAATAAAATAATAAAAAAAGAGAGAAGAAAAACAAAACCATTACAACAAAAAAAAGAAAAAAACAAAACGGAAAATTACGATGATGAAAAATCAGATCATAAGGTTAAAAAAAAGGATGACGTTCAATCGATGTATTTATGTATGTACATATTCATTTGTATATATAACACATATGTATAATATATCATTTGTTTTTATTATGAATTACAGTAAAATCACTATATAACAAAATTGCAGTTAATTAAAGAAAAATAATGTTTTGAACAAAGTCGATTTTAATTAACAATTTAAAAAATTCACTTGCCATAATTTAAAAGAAAGAGGAGAGAAATGAATATATAAATTATCAGAAGGGTGAGTCACATATGGACATACAATTTTAAAATTGTTGTAAATTTTTTTGGATTTTATAATATATCTATTCATTTTATTCAATTTACTAGTATTTTGTTGAAGATGAACAACTTTGTTGTGGTCGGTGTTAATACAAAACATAAGAGTTGGAGTTCATTATGAAAAAAATCAATATAAAAATGAGCTGCGTACTCGTACGTATTCATATAAATTTTAATTAAGTCCAGTAAAAAAATGATTTTATGAATAATTGTTCTTCTATGTTATTGAAAAAAAATTTTTTGATGTGGGACAGTTCGTTATAACGACATTTTACTGTACTTGAAAGAAATACATGTGAACATATACGAGTGAGTAGGAATAAAAATAATATGTTAGTATTATTTGAACATAGTTAACATGAATTGACATTTGCAATAGTATTGATTATTGTAGTACCACTTTTATAGATCGAATTTACTTTATTTATTGCTTTGACAGGCTATTGAATTTTACTTTATGATATAGGAAAAGTTTTTGAAATATTGTTAAACATAACATCAGAGATCTAAAAGACTACACAAGAAATACTAACATATACAGTAGTACTAATATTTTATATACGACAAGTATACTTTATACTATATAACTGGAATTGAGTTGTTGAAATATTATTAAAAGTAAACATCAATGAAATAATGGAAGTAGGAAAGGCAAAATAATTGGAACGATGAAAAGGAAATAAATGTACATACATATACACTATTTATAGAGGCGAAGAAATGTTGTAGGAAATTATTTAAATTAATAATAATGAGAAAATATCAATGAAAATAATATTAAATGCTTTTATCTATGTGTTTTGTTTTGCCATATGTACTAAATATTTTGTTTTAATTCATTCATCTACATATATTTTAGAACATGAAGTTTTATTTTTTAATTTTTAATCTTTGTCATGTGTGGACGAAAACAAAAACAAGAAGATGATCAGGTAAATGGAGAGATAAAATCATAAAAAATGTTTATTGAATTTTTTTTTTTTTATATTTTACATGTCTAGCTATATGTACATATTTAAATTTTTTTTCAGAAAAACATTGAATTCTTTAAAATCCTTAAAAATTATATTTATTGGATATACATAATATATTTTTTATGATGTAAAGAACAGATCAAATGCACATACCAAAACAATCATTTTTGAATAAAATATTTATTTTGCTGATAGATTTTTTTTTTTTTACATAAAATTGATTCTTCAAAATGATATATACATTATATGTAAATGTAGTAGGCCATTAGGGGATAAGGGATAAGAAACTCATAACAAAATGTAATATTTTTCTGTGAATTGTGTAATGACGATATAATGTCGGAAACATTTCTGTTTCAATTTTCTTATGCTCGTGTAATTCTTTCACTACGTATACATACGCGTACATTTTATGTGTAGTAATAGTATGGGTTGCTTACACATTTTTAAGAATTTTATATAGCATTTTCTTGACATTTTTATTTTCAACAAGCTCAATTATTTTTTTACAAAGTTTTCTACTTACATAATATGTACTAACATTTATTGGCATGTAAAAATTTTTCAGACATACATAAAAATTAAATTCATTATATTTTTCCTGCTCTAATTACACTCTCTTCACTATTTTGGTATCAAGAATAATTTCTTTCTTATGTTTTTTGCTTGCTTTTACTTTTTAAATTCAAATCAGCAGTTGATCTTGATCATCGGTGCTGATGCTGCTGATATCAATTATTGATGGTTGGTAACAAAACATTCAAAATGTAAACGTAATTTATTTACATCTGTATTCTTATACACCGCTTAGTATGTATTTGTTTTTAATGATTTATTTAATGTAACTCACCATTTTCACACTTTTTATGTATACGATATGTCTCATGAATATAAATAAATATATGTATATACTCGTAATGTACATTTTTTGTACTTTGACGTCAATAAAAGCTTATTGTTACTATCGTAATAAATAAATTAAAAAAAAAAAACATAAAAAAAAACAAAACATGAAAATGAATTACAAGAATGTTTATGGTATTTTTATAATAGAATAAAATGTAGTTAGAATGGCCACACAACATAATAAATATGTACATAAAATTGTTCAAGAAATAATATCATAATCGTGTAATACATTATACAGTGAAAATCTGAAAATGCTTCAAAATAATTTCAAAAGTACACAAGTATATACATACATATATATTTGTATTTAGAAAGTTATGTTGTAGGAGAAGACGAAATGACAAAAACAAAATCAAATAAGGATTTACAAGAATGTTTACGAAAAGATTTGAAACGCAGATATTTCATTTATGTATGTACCAATACCAATGTATGTATTGGTATAGTGAATGATAATGGTTTTATGAATTTATGGAAAATTGAAAATGAAAATGTAAATATTTTGACGTCATCACTTATCATCAGGCAGGCATAAAACAAAATACTATAAGAATATTATTTGAAACTGATTTTAGGATATTTTTTTGATAATACAATGTCTATACAAGAAATATTCTTGTATGTAGTTACGTTACAACTATGTATAGGCTTCAAACTTACATTATAGATATGGTATCCTTGTTGTTGTTTTGGTTTTTGTTTTCGTTTTAAAACTTTCATTTTGGTTTACCTTTAATTTACTATACGTAATTCGTATTGCTTTTCTATCATTTTGTGTCATATACATACATACATACATACATATGTACATAATAGTTTGTGTAGATACATCTTTTCACAAAAATATACATTTTAATGTTAAAGTCTCACTTCATAAAATCTATTTAGGATCTAATAAAGTTTATATTTTGTTCTGTTGTTTTTGTTGTTTTTGTATTTTTGTTCAAGTTTTCGTTATACTCGTATTTTTCTCCTTTTTTGTTGTTGTTGATTATCGTGAAACTTAATATAACTTTTATTATTTCTCTTTATACGTTATACTTGAATGATTTTAATAATGTCCTTCGAAAAGATGAAACTTTTAATATTGTCAAAATAAAATATAAACAAAAAAAAGCAAAAATTCTATTGCTATTTTATATTTATTTACAATTTCATTATTATGTAGTATTTATATAACTAGAATACTATTCAAAAATTAGAAAAAGAAGGAGACAAATAACAATGAAGTTCAAATTATGTGAAAATCCATTTCTTTTTCGGTTGTTACATGTAATCCATCCGTATACATACTCGATATACTCATACTCGTACATGAAATGAATAATGTTGTACAGAAGACTAGAAAAATATAAGAATTACATGAACTGTGACTATGATAAAATCAAAAAAAAAGGAAAACCATTTAAAAAATCCTTAATATTGGTTGTTTTTCTCTCTCTACATCTCTCCGTTGAACTATATAATGTTTGTGAACTATATGATAGGCTTTTGTATGTACAAAGCTACAAGTGTACAGTGTACGTAATGTAGGAAAATATTATCACACAAATGTATATAGATACGAGTTGGATTTTGGGTGTACAAGTATATATTTTTAGTAAAGGTTAAGTGTTTTTTTTTGTACAATTTTATGAGTTGAGTATGGTTAGTGTTAAAACACTTTATTATATTCTCTACGGCTTATGATGAACCAATAATTATAGATAGGCCTGTGTAACAGATATACCCATATGCCCCTATAAATATAGTAATTTGTGATTGTTTTAAGTGAAAGAAATAAAAATTGATTATTTTTTTATATTTACAATTTTGTTATTGCTGTTGCGTTTTGGTGATTACGTGTCTAGAAATTTAATAATGAGTATCAGAAGAGAAAAAAAATTTAATAATAATTCGAAAATTATTTTCTCTTCATACTTTTCTTGGATATTTATTGTTTTGACATAACTTATACACACAAACTATGAGTTTTATTTAGCTCTTTTATGTGTTTATTAATTTTCTGTTTATTATATCAAAAGAAATTTTTTTATGAAATTGAATAAATTTTAAGTAGTATTAATACTATATTAATAATAAGTATATTAATACTATCCACTCAGAGTATATTTTTTTGTCGCTGATTGTAAGTATAGTTTTACTTATTTAGTAAGCAAAATATTTATACTGATTCTGTAATAAATATACAAAGTAGCATGGAAAAACAAATCAGCATGTCTCTGCATATATATTATTATACGAGATACAAGCATATAAATATTATGTATGTACTACATATTATGTAGATGCATATAGTACGTGTATATAAGGAACACATAATATCAATTTTTATAGAAAATAAAATGTGAACAAGTCATTTGCAAAAGTTTGAAAAGAATCCTTCAAAGTTAACATTTTATAAAATGAAAATTTCTGATGATATGTTCACTTATCATGCATACCCCACGTATTCATATATACATATGTACATATATGCAAATTGTATATTTGTTAAACTTGCCATAAATCTGACAAGTTTCTTTTTTTTTTGTATTGTACTTGTATCCTTTCTCTTAAACATACATATAAATATCTACATTTATAATAAATTATCTCATATATAGTATGTATGTACCTATAAAATGCACATACACATATACATATTAAAAATATTACATATTCATGTTAAAAAAGTATATCGTAAATATATATGTGTATACATGTAGGACATAACGCTCACTCACCTACTTCTATATGTTACAATTTATATTGTATAAATATTTACATGCTTACATATTCTATTTACATACATACAATTTTTTAATACGACTATACATATGTGTATATAATACACATTATGTATATATATATATAGTATATGTGTGTATTAAGAAAAAGTTAAATTAATACGTAACTTTGATATGGGACAACTTTTCCTGTTTGTTTTTATTTTATTTTAGAAAATGAACGGAAAAAATATAATATGTATATGAATGTGTGTGTATGAATGAAGAATAAAATGAAAGTTATGGGAATTAGGTCAACGTGTTGTGAGTTGTTTATGAGTTGTTTTAATGCTAGAATATTTTGACATTGATTTACATCCTTTTCGAATGTAAATAAAAAAAATGAGCAACAAATAGTAAGAAGAAAATATGTATACATAAAGCACGTAGTACGTATAGGTATAAATGTATTGAGTGTAATCGCAACTAAATATTTTCATCTTGTATTTTATTCATTGTTATAGCCTTAACCCATATCATATTAAACACCTTCTAAGAATTTATGCGATGAATTTGTGATGAACGTGAAACGTCAATGACATAATTTCATTATTACATGTGTATTTGGGTAACTGTCTATCAGAGGGAATTTTATAAAAACAATAAAACGAATTTATCGAAACGTACATACATATGTACACACATAATTTCTAGATAGGTACGTATCTTATGATATGAATTATTATTTGAGTTTTTGATAAATGAGATAATAAATCATGAATTTATTTCTATAAACTCAATCCGATAATATGAGATGATGCGAGTAATACCATATTTCATGTATTTGCATGAAGGCTCTATTAAATTTTATGACTGAACTATTTTTTTTTTCATATTTCTCTTGAAGATTACATGTTTATTCAGTTTGATATTAAATAATCTAGAATATTTCGCTTTATTACAATGTTAAATATGTATAGTTACCTCATAAAATTAGAAATATAAAGAAGTTAAAAAAACCCGAAATTAATTATTATCCTGTTCCATTAATATCTTTACTTGAATAAAAATTAATAAAAATTTTTCAATTTCTTATTTATAACAGATTTTATCACATACTTTTTTCAGTACAAACTTACATGTTATACTCGTATAGAAAATCTGAATAGAGGAAATTTTGTACAAAAAAATTTCTTTTTACCAAAACTTAATACTGTGTACGTAGAGATAAAAAAAAATTAAAATGAACATTCGTATCATAGATAACTTATATACTCGTAGTCGTATGTACATATAAACACATGCACTCTCCTATCTAAAATTAAATTTAAACAGAAATTTTATTAGAAAGGATGTAGTAAGGTAATTGCTATCGTTCAAACAATAATGCATGTATATATGTACGTACGTGCTTAAGAGTTTCGTTTAAACGAAATATTTCCGTTATTATATACTTTTATCTTATATATGTATATGCATGATGTACATAATTGGAATGAAAATTCATGTAATTATAAGAAGAGTAGAAAAATAAGAAAATTTTGTATATCAACAAAGTACAGAGTGTGGTGCAATTATTTTGTTGGAGCGTAAAAATTTATTTTGCATTAAGACATGTATCAGTTATGTTCTTGTTCTTGTATGTATATGCACGTAGCGTAAAGCTAACAAAAACGTTTGTTATTCGACAAAATCCTGTCATGATGGAAAGTCTTAGTGTATAAAATACATAGATAAAATGTTTCTTTACAGAATGGCTCACAAAAAATAATGAATGTTATCATATTAACATCTATTAGATATATGTTATATGTACTTATATATTATTTAAGGATATATGAAATAGTATGCACACAAGTATCTAATTTCAGATAATTTCTTTGGTACACATTTTTTAAGTTTTTATTATATGATTCGCAAATTAAAGGAAAATATTTTAAATAAATTGGAAATGGGAAAAACTACTATAGAAAATTACAAAGAAGAATAAAATTAAAAGAAAAAAACATTATAGTTGAAAAGATCGAGAACTATGGAAAAATTGAAATGAAAGCAAAAAAAAACTTTTGTTTTTAAACAAATACACACAGGAAAATTTATATTAGACGTTTAAACTTTTACAGCTACCTACTTATTTACGTATTCATTCATCTCAGCTTTGTTATTATTATTTATCGTGAAACCTTTGAATGACGTCTAAATTATGAACTGCACATGAATTCTTATCTTTGAAAATAAAAATTAAAAACTTACAATTTACATATCTATGTATTATACGCAAAAAATATGTACAAAGAAACGTTGAAAATCTTCAACATGAGATACTGAGGAGAAATATGTCTATCTGAAGTGATGTACAAAAATGGGAAAATGTACGTCACAAGAAACAAAATTATTAATAAAGAAATATCAAAATTAAAAAATATAAATATGTACAGACACAATTAAATAAGTACATTTATGTATCAATAAACAAGATCAATGAAAAAGTTATTCCAAATTATAATTACACTGTACACATATGGAACTTAATATGTGATTTACTTTTTTTATACAATTTTTTTTTTGTATTTTTTGTTTTAGTTAGAGAGAGAAATTAAAATCAATAAATTCTTTCTTATGGAATGTGTAATTATTGAAGAAAACATCAAATTTATGATCTATAATTTAATTGTCTAGACTAAATTTATTTAATCATACTGTTCATTCAACTTTATTGAAAATTTTTGTTTGATTAATTTAAAATAAGTAGACTGTATTTACTTGTTAAATGATTGAGTCTGAAGTAATTAATCAAAATGATAACATGAATAGTATATAATTTCAATTGAAAATAATTTTGCAAAATGTTTCATCTTTTATTTACGTAGATTTGAAAATTCTTAGAGAAAAACAGACAGAAATATTTTTGAAGTACATATATATTTC
This sequence comes from Villa cingulata, assembly GCA_951394055.1. Taxonomy (NCBI): domain Eukaryota; kingdom Metazoa; phylum Arthropoda; class Insecta; order Diptera; family Bombyliidae; genus Villa; species Villa cingulata. The sequence goes on from OX596018.1 coordinate 428,538, forward strand.
CAAAAGAAGGATTATTACTTTTTGTACTCACTGAATAAAATAGGAACAAAAATAATTAAAAAGGAAGTAATTTTATCCAAAAGATAGGTATTAAAAATCGATAAATTGACTTTAGTTTTTAGAATTAGGTAGAGTTTATCATAAAATACAGTACAATACAAAATAAATAATGGTCGTATTATAAATTTATAATTAGAACCTTTGGAAATTTTAAAAAAATTTATTTTTAATTACAGGAAAGTATTACGTTTCTTTCTGTGTGAAACTGAATTGAGATTTCTACTTTTCAAATCATTTAATTTATATTTACTTTTCTTCTAAAGATTAATGTTATTTTTCTTAACTGTTGTTTTTATAAGAAATTCATTGGATATTATTCGATTCAATCAATTTGAAAAGTGGTTTTTTGTCTATACGAGTACATACTCATTACTCATATATACGTATTTTCATGGTATTGAATAATTCAAAATTATTTTCAATTATTCAGATTTTGAAATAACGATAAAATTAAATTTATAATTTATTTTGTATTTGAATAGGATATATTTTGATATCCTCATTCAAATGTTATGCTTTCAATTTACATTATTTTTTTCTGATAAATAGAAAATTTTTAATACAAATTAATTTTAGTTGCGTCCTTTTGCAATTGATGTCATGAATGATGGTGGATGGCTTTTACATTTGAAGATATTTAGTATAAATTTACGTCGAGAATTGTAAACTTTAAAATTAAATTTATAAATTTTAAATTTTCTAAATGTTTATTATCACTTTTGATTGTCTTGAAATTATTGCCAAATAATTAAATGGGAAACTGATCATTTTTAAATATTAAAATTAAAAATAAAAATTAAAAATTACTGCCTATAATATTCTCCATACTTTTACCACAAATAATATAAATATAACTATATTTTTGATTATTTTTATTTGCGATTAATAACCAGTTGTGTAATTTCCTTAATTCTATAGACTTTTCGGAAAGTGTATATAGAGATTGTTAGTACAGTGAATTTCATCTAAAAATATAAATTTGTATGCTCATATAATCTGTAATAAATTAGAAACTAAACAGTTATGATAATTACTTTTAAATGTAATTAAACGAAATAACGTACATAATAATTTCCTTTTCAAATTTAGCTCGAAAATCCTAAGGAAATTTTTCATAATTACTAGAATTATATTACATAGAAAGGTGATAGATTACTGTATGTGTACGAATAAATGTGTAATATATGCATGCATATGTAATTTTATTACAGAAAATGAAGAAATCGTATTTTTACAAATCTTTAACTTTATTATATATACTCTTTATGTACATATGTATGTATATGGCTTTGTGAATGTGTGTATCTATGTATAATAAATGATATAAACTGTCACACACATCCTTTTTGTATACATACACATTAGTAATAATTTAGAAAATATGACATATATGTATGTTTGAAATGGAAATGAATTCAAACCATTTTATCTTTAATAGAGAGAAAATGAATTTTGTATGTATTTTTATGAGAATAATTTTTGTTCGTATAAATGTTACAAATATAGAAAAAGAATAAAGAATATTCTTCTCGAATAAGTAAGTAAAAAAAAAAAAAAAAAAAAAGATACATGAATAATGAATAGATTGCAGAGGGGTTAATGCATTTACGCAGATGAATGAGTTACTCATTCATGTAGTGAACTCCGTTTAGAAAACATATAGTTAGTGAAGATTTAGTGGTGTAACAACAAGTAAATACAAAAAAAAGTTAATAAATAGTACAAAATTAATAGTAATATTATAGAAGGGTGAGTCGTGTGTTATTTTAATTATTTAATCTAACATAATATTTATGTAATGTAGTACTAACATTTGATAATAATATTTATTATCACTTTAGTTATTATTATATTATATTTGTGTGTACTGTAGTTAGGTTCTATTTGTGTTCTCGGGATGTGTTCCCAGAATAATAAAAGGGATGTGTTCCCGGTAAAATAGAAGGGATGTGTTCCCAGTATAATAAAAGGGATGTGTTCCCAGTAAAATAGAAGGGATGTGTTCCCAGTATAATAAAAGGGATGTGTTCCCGATATAATTAAAGGGATGTGTTCCCAATCTAATTAAGGGACTTGCTCCCATTATTTTTCATTATTTATAGTTATGTATAATTATTGGTTTATATTATTGTTTATTTGCACGATTCACTGAGTACATCTTTGTACTCATCAAGTTTCTTTTTCTTTTATCTAATTGCAGATGAGGACTGTACCCGTCGAAATTGAAGGCTGCATCCACACATATATGTTGAACAGTTTTTTATTAAAATTTTAGTTTTAATTTCTGTGTTTTTTTAAAAAGAGTGTAATGTTTTTTTTTATAGAATACATTTATAATATTATCATACATATATATAAGCATTTTACAAATAAACTTTGCATTGCATCATTATAACATCATTATAACATCAGAAGTGGGATAAAGAACTTGTTTTACGTGATAAACATATATGAGTGTGTATGCATGCTATGCGCGTTATTTCAATAATTTGGTACAGTCCTCACAGTTATTTCTTATCACAAAGAAATACAGGCAGATGGCTTGGCTAGTTTTTTTTTTCAAAGAAAAAAAAAAGGTTGTTTAGACATATGTTTATTGTTCATCTCATAAACAATATTTTTTTTGTTCCCTTATTTCTCGTCTTTGTTGGCTTGTATACAAATCGGTTGTATGTTGATATAACTGCATTCGTAATCGTAAATATCACACAACCTAGTCTTTCTTGTTAGTCAGAATAAACGAATGTATGATAAAATCCTATAGTAGGTAGTATTATTCTAGGATAAAACTGTATTGTGAACTATGGTATTGTCTTGATTTACATGTATTATTTTTTATTTTCCCCTATTTTATTGTAAAATAGAAGGCAGTTAGAATAATTGAACATATTCTTATAAGGATAACTTAAGCTGAATTCGACATGCCTAAGACCAAGAGAAATGATAACAATATTAAAATAAATACCGATACAGTTAAAAGAGTAAGAACTAACTCAATAAAAAAGAAAGCCGTTTTGTCTCCATCACCAGCTATAAGTAACGATATTCAGCCACGAGAGAATATACCCAATAACAATAATACAATTTCTTCTAACATTGCTGAGTTAACAAATATTGTAACATCGTTAGCTACAAGTGTTGCGCATATAGCTACAGGAACAGGACAACAAACAAGAATAAATGCTGATGTAATTCCCATATTTGATCCTGAAGATCAAACCCAAAATATGGAGAAATGGCTGTATAAAATAAATGAGCTGAAAATAATATATGGATGGGATGAAAAATATACAATTTATCATACCACTTCGAGATTGAGAGGTCTTGCTCTCATCTGGTATAAGAATTTACCATCTTTAAATTTATCATGGTCTGAGTGGGAAGAAAAATTAATTACAGCTTTTCCAAATCAGCAAGATTATGCATCATTGTTAGATAACATGCTTAAACGTACTAAGCAGAAAAATGAAACAATGATAAATTATTATTATCAAAAACTAGCTTTGCTAAATATGTGTGAAATTTACGGCAAAAAAGCAGTATCATGCATAATAAATGGCTTGGTAATGCAAAATATACAGGCAGCTGCTAGAGTTGGTGACTACAACACACCCGACGAATTACTTTTATATTTAAAAACAGTTGAAGAACGAAATATGAATCAATCTTCGTCTACAAACAAGACTATTCAAGGGTCTTCAGCTTCTACATCGAAGATATATCGTTCACCGATTCAGAACCTGCACACGTCAAATCGGAAGCACTCAAATTGGAGTAATAATGATTACGAAAACAAACGTCGTTGCTATGAGTGCGGAAGCCGCGAACATTTATGCAATACTTGTCCTCTACGCAAAAACAACTTTAGGACATATAAAGAACCCAAAAGAATAATGCGTTTAGAAGACAAAGCTGCTGAGGGAAAAAGTAAGTACTTTAAAAATATAATAATTAATAATCTCGAAATAGAAGCTTTCGTTGATTTGGGCGCTACTTGCTGTACAATAGTAGAAAAGGCAGCAAACCTAATAAAATGTAGAAGAAGTGAGAGTAGTTGTCTAATAAAAGGCTATGGTGGTGGCTCAGTGACTACGTTAGCTACATTACAACATGTCATTGTGAAAATTGATGAAGTAACTGCTTTTGTAGATTTGTATGTAGTTTCTGATCATGTTCAACGAATTCCTGTTATCATTGGCCAGACTTTCACTGAACAAGAGCATATATTAATAATTAAAAATAACCAACAAATGAAATTTTTACAAAATTTTGAAAAAGTTTTACCTCATATAGAACCTGATAATTCGCAAAGTAAAATCTCACTATATTTGAAAGAAAATCTGTTATTACCTCCTTTACATATCACAAATGTAACTTGTAAAACAAATGCACAAGAAAAAGTATTACTTATAAATTCCAGTATCCGAACCGAAGAAGGAAAAGAATATTTTCTTCCAAGGAGTATAACATCGACAAATGAAAAGGGTGAATGCATAATACCGGCTGTTAATATGACCGACAAAGACATTGTAGTTAAGAAAAAAAATAAATTTTCTCGATCTGAGGAAGTTGATAAAGACCTCCATATTTGTAATATTGCAGACAGAGATAATAATCTTTTTGAAACACTAGATATTGGCAATATCTCACAAATTGAAAAAGAAATGCTTCTACAATTGCTTCGAAAGTATAGAGCCTGCTTTGCTTCTGCAATAAATGAAATAGGTTGTACAAATGCAGTTGAATTCAAAATAGAGCTACAAGATGAAAAACCTATAGTATATAAACCGTATAGAATGTCTCCATCGGGAAGGGAAACAGTTAAAAAAATTATTCAAGAATTACTCGATAATAACATCGTACGTGAATCAAATTCACCTTTTGCTTCACCTGTTTTATTAGTTAAAAAGAAGAGTGGTGACTCTCGTCTATGTATAGATTACAGACAATTAAACAGAAAAATTAAACAAGATAGATTTCCTTTACCGCGTATAGACGACCAATTAGATCTTTTGCATGGTTATAAATATTTCTCGTCCTTAGATATGACCTCTGGTTACTACCAAATTCCAGTAGAAGAACAATCACGTTATAAAACATCATTCATAACACCAGATGGTCAATATGAATTCAATAGAATGCCTTTTGGAATAAGCACCGCACCCAGTACATTCCAAAGAATGATCAATAAAATATTAGGACCCCTGAGGGGCAGTATTGGTGTTGCCTACTTAGACGACATACTTATTCCTTCAAAAACTTTTGAACAAGGTATAGAACGATTAGAATCTATACTTAAAACATTCACACAACACAATCTAACGCTGAATCCAAAAAAATGCAAATTTTTTCAAACAAAAGTTACATTTCTTGGTTTTGAAATAGACGAAAATGGAATGAGACCAGGCGAAGAAAAAGTAAGAAGTGTAAAAGAATTTCCTACTCCCAAAGATGTCCATAACGTAAGACAATTTTTAGGCTTAACTAGCTTTTTCCGACACTTCGTAAGGAACTATGCATTATTAACCACACCTCTAACGAAACTATTACACAAAAATGCTGCATGGACTTGGAGAGAAGAAGAACAGAATGCATTTGATAAAATGAAGACCATCCTTTCAGAACGTCCCTTATTAGCAATTTACAATCCAAATGCAGAAACAGAAGTACATACAGATGCAAGTATGTTGGGGCTTGCTGGTATTCTACTTCAGAGACAAGAAGATAAAAAGCTACGTCCAGTTGCATATTACAGTCGTCAAACTCATCCAGCCGAAAAGAAATACCATTCTTATGAATTAGAAACGTTAGCAGTAGTTGAATCTTTAAGAAAATTTAGAGTTTATCTGATAGATATAAAATTCAAAGTTGTAACAGACTGTAATGCAGTGAAATCTACAGCCAAGAAGAAAGATCTTATCCCAAGAATTGCGAGATGGTGGCTTGAAATGCAGGAATTCACATTTGAAGTGGAACATAGGTTAGGAGTTAAAATGGCTCACGTGGATGCATTAAGTAGAAATCCTATTGATGCGATACCACCACCAGAAACTGAATTTATTCTTCGTTTTGAAATAGCTGATTGGGTCGTAGCAGCTCAACTTAGTGATGAAAAGATAAAATTAATAGACGATATTCTTTCAAGGACACCAGAATCTGAATATGAAAAGCAACTACATAAAGATTACATAAGAAAGGAAGGTAAAATTTATAGAAAAGTTGATAATAAATTAAAATGGTTAGTACCTCAAGGAATGAGAAGAGAAATCTTACGACTAAACCACGATGAACTCGGACATTTTGGAACAGAGAAGACATTAAATAAATTGTGTGAAAATTATTGGTTCCCTAATATGAGAGCATATGTAGATAGATACATAAAAAGTTGTATAAAGTGTTTACAACACAAAAGCGTTAGAGGTAAGCAGCCAGGATTTTTGCATCCTATTCAAAAGGTTGAAATTCCATTTCATACAATACATTTAGACCACCTAGGCCCTTTTATAAGATCAACATCGGGAAAGAAATATATAATAGTATGTGTAGATGCTTTCACGAAATATACGCTTTTATATGCTACATCTACTACGAACACGAAGCCAGTTCTTGTTTTTCTCGACCAAAATATAAAGCATTACGGTGTTCCAAATAGAATCATCACTGATAAGGGCAGTTGTTATACATCCAAAGTCTTTAAAAAGTATTGCCAGGATAACGGTATCCAACATATTCAAAATGCAGTTGCCACTCCAAGGGCGAACGGTCAGGTTGAACGTTTTAATTCAACAGTGCTAGCCGCTTTATCTACAGCAACCGAAACAGATAATAAATGGGACAAAAGTATTGACAAAATTCAATTTGCAATGAACAACACAGTACACAGCACAACCAAAAAAACACCTAGCGAATTGTTATTGGGATATAGACCAAGAGCACCTGGAGACGCCTATTTAACAAGTCAAATAGAACAAGATTGCAGAAAAGTAGAAGATTTGGGAAACCAAAGAAAAAAAGCAGCAGAACAAATAGTTCACAGTCAAGAAAAACAGAAAATTAATTATGACAAAAGAAGGTATAAAGGCAAAGAATTTAAAGTAGGCGATTTAGTAGTTGTTAAGAAACAAACTCACAACGATGGCAAGAGTAGAAAATTAAAACCTAAATACAGAGGGCCATATAAGATAAAGAAGATTTTACCGAATGATCGCTTTGTAGTAACAGAAGTTAGAAGTTCCTATAGAAATAAAAGATCGCTTCATGAAGGGGTAGAGTCTTTAGAACATTTAAAACTTTGGGAACCCAGAAGCAATATGCCAGATTCAGAACCTGATGATGATTTGGACGAACGAGGACGTTCGCAAACTCAGAATGGCCGAGCTGTTACAAATATAGAAAAAGAATAAAGAATATTCTTCTCGAATAAGTAAGTAAAAAAAAAAAAAAAAAAAAAGATACATGAATAATGAATAGATTGCAGAGGGGTTAATGCATTTACGCAGATGAATGAGTTACTCATTCATGTAGTGAACTCCGTTTAGAAAACATATAGTTAGTGAAGATTTAGTGGTGTAACAACAAGTAAATACAAAAAAAAGTTAATAAATAGTACAAAATTAATAGTAATATTATAGAAGGGTGAGTCGTGTGTTATTTTAATTATTTAATCTAACATAATATTTATGTAATGTAGTACTAACATTTGATAATAATATTTATTATCACTTTAGTTATTATTATATTATATTTGTGTGTACTGTAGTTAGGTTCTATTTGTGTTCTCGGGATGTGTTCCCAGAATAATAAAAGGGATGTGTTCCCGGTAAAATAGAAGGGATGTGTTCCCAGTATAATAAAAGGGATGTGTTCCCAGTAAAATAGAAGGGATGTGTTCCCAGTATAATAAAAGGGATGTGTTCCCGATATAATTAAAGGGATGTGTTCCCAATCTAATTAAGGGACTTGCTCCCATTATTTTTCATTATTTATAGTTATGTATAATTATTGGTTTATATTATTGTTTATTTGCACGATTCACTGAGTACATCTTTGTACTCATCAAGTTTCTTTTTCTTTTATCTAATTGCAGATGAGGACTGTACCCGTCGAAATTGAAGGCTGCATCCACACATATATGTTGAACAGTTTTTTATTAAAATTTTAGTTTTAATTTCTGTGTTTTTTTAAAAAGAGTGTAATGTTTTTTTTTATAGAATACATTTATAATATTATCATACATATATATAAGCATTTTACAAATAAACTTTGCATTGCATCATTATAACATCATTATATAAATAAATAAAATTATACCTTTACAACATAAATTGCATTTATGGATGTGTACGCAAAATACATACACATACTAGTATGAGTACATATTAGAAATATTTCATACGTTTAATAGCAGTTGAAATTTATTTAAATTTGTTAACTTATTGAGTTATGTATATCTAACAAATTTTGAAAAATATAGTTTGTATTAGTAATGAGGAAAAATGTAATTAAAAATGTATGATTGATAATTCGATTTTTTAAAAAAAATTATTTACATATTTGAGAATTTACATATAATATATGTACACAGAATTCAGAATAAGTATAATGTCACATTCACATATGAATTTTAATTCACGTAGGTATCTATGTATCAATAAAATATGTTCTATTTCAATTAAATTCAACGGAAATAATTGCATTCAATAAAAAAGTTTATTTGATTTGTAAAAATGGATTATAAAATATCACCATTTAATTTTTTACAAATGTTTGATTTTATTTTTTTTCTCAGCCTCTCTCTATCTCCTTTTCTTTGTTTGAAATTATCGATATTATTTCTATATCTAGAATGTTTTATAAAAGAAAGTAGAGATAAACGGATAAAAAAGAATGCTTACAAACAAGAGTTCAAAATTTGAACGTTTTCTTTTCGAATTTCGAATACAAAAGAAATCAAATTTGTTATAAAAGATCTAAAAAAAGGAATTGATTAAATATTCTTATATATTATTAAAAATTTAATTATAAATGTACGTATACATACGTATGTGATTCGCTTCATCATAATGTTCAAAAGCTGAATTTTATTTTTCAAAGAAAATTTTTAAACGTAAAAATATTTTCTTTGGTTTCTTAGCTCCTTTTTATAGAAATGTATGTATAAACATAGATACGTATTACTACTACACAATACGTAAATAATAATTTTATACTAGAAGTGAATGGTATAGGTCATAGTAATATTTTCTGGTTGATCTGTTATGGTTCACTATACAATTATTGTACATACCATGTAAACACATAAATTTTAAGTCAAAGAGAACTTATCAGAAAAAAAATATAATCTTTTAAAATAAATTAATACTCATCTGAACTTAGAAGGCTTTTATTCAATAAAATTCAAATTAAATTTAAAGAAAAAATTATCTGTATTATATAAATTTTATATTGTGAAAACAAAAAATCAATAAAAAAACTTTTCTTTTTATAAAAAACAGAATCTTCAATTCACAGAAATAAGAATTTTCTTTAAAAAAAAAGGGTTTTATTTTTTCCATTTTATTCTCAATCTAATTTTCAATTTAGCAGCTAAAAAAAAATAGTCTTATAATAAAAATACTTTTTACTAGTGTAGTACTTTTTAGATCTGCAAAAATACTGACAAAACATACATTTTCATCATCATTTTTCTGGGTAGCTCTCTCTTTCGTCGTATGTATGTAGGAATGTAGAAATATTCAAATTAAAAATAAAGAAAAAAAGATGATAGAAAAAATGTAAAGAATGAAAAATAAACGAATAACTTTTAAAGAGAACACTCAATTACATTTCAGTTTCTTTTGTTGTTGTTTAAATTTGAAAAAAAAAAAAATAATTTTTTTATTTTTATTTTTATATGCAAAATTTATCCAGAAAGAAATGAATTATTTTCTTTTTCATTTTTTTTTTATCGTATCTTAAAGTTTACAATAACGGAATATACGAGTAAAAGAAATGAAAGAGATTGTGAATTGTTGAAACTTTTTTAATATAAGAGAAGAAGAAATCCGTTATTTTAACGCTAATTTCAAGATTTTGTTTATGTGTAATTATGTTATGGTCAAATATACATCATTTTGTATTATAATTTGTTGCCCTTTAACTTTATAATAACTCTTCCATGGAAGCCAGCCGTGGTATCTATAAGCAAAAAACGCCATATTTATCTTGTTTAAATTTTATATTTCATGGATCTTATTTGGAGTCTCTTTGTTTCCGAATACCATTTTTCGGTTCTTCGTATTGTATTGTCATAACAGTATGTCTAAACAACTATTACAGTCTAAATACATAACTATTTTTAAAAATTCTTTTCTAATTTGGTCATTTGCAAATTCCCTGATGGGTATACGAATACAAAAGATTAATTTCTAAATTTGAAATGTAATTTATAGTTATGTATGAAAAAAAAATATTATTATTGAACCTTCATCAAACATTAATCCTTGGTATTTTCATGTTTTGTTGTCATTGTTGAAATAAATTTTATTTATTTCATTTATTTTTTATTTTTTCTCTATTCACATAATTTTCTTATGTTTTTCTTACTTTTTATTTTCGCTTTGATATACATATACTCGTATATATAAATATTTTGAAAACAGAAAAAGAAATTAAATTTGAAAACAAAACCAAAAAAAAAAAGAAGGAAAAGACGTTTTAGAATTGAAATGTTTGGACCCTTAGTTATGTATTGCGATTTTTTTTTATAGAATTCTTAAATAACATTATGAATTTTAAATTTATTCTTTGGTTACTTTATTTACTCTAACAGTTCATGGAAAGGTAGACGTAAATAAAAAATAATATAATTATTCAAATTGATGAACATTAACTAAGATAAAATTAATTTAATTTGACAAATTTTTAGGTAATGGTTAGTTATAGTTGATTTGATATGAAATCATCTAGAATTATTACAGAGTTTCGAGAAAAAATAATGTTTTTTATTCTATGTATAATATTAAATTAAAGTCAGAATATAACTTTTCTATAAACATATACACGTATATTAGTATCTATATATGTTTGTATAGATATAAATCAAACATATATGTACAGTATCGGACACATGGTTAATCCCATCATGAAGTTTTTTTTTTTTAAAAAGTCCAAACTTAATAGAAGGAATTTGGTTGGAATAATTGTTCTATGAATTTTCATGGTTTTTTTTTTACTCACTTTTCAAATATTCTTTAAAAGTAAAACAAATATTTTTTAGTTAATTTAATAGTTTTCAAGAAAAATATTATTAAAGAATTAAAAACTTGTAATGAGTTAAAAAATTTACCAGCTAAATATTTATGTTTAACGAATACTGATTATATTAATAGGGAATTTTCAAATCTAACGAAATAAAGTTAAGAAGCGAGATACCTGAACTGCTGTCGTTGAATATTCGAAATAGAATTAAATTCAATACTATAATTGCCCGTTAAATTGATGAACAACTTGTTATTAGTACCACTGTGTAGACAGAATTACACTTAGTTTCAATAAAAATTTGAAGGTGTATCTAACCATGTGGTGGTGCGAAGGTTTGAAGGTGTATCTATACATATATAAAATATATAATATTTGCCATTTTATAATATTTTTCACGCTCAATGTCCTTTTCTGTATAACATAATTTTATGAAATTTAACAGAAAACTATTTCATTTATAAACGTATGTCATCATAAATAAAATTTTTTTGACCTTTTGAACGATTTATGTACACATTAATATACATAATACTATATTTTATACATGTATGTACACCATAGCATCAGAATACGCATATATGAATTTTTATATGCTCCAATAAATAAAATGTACATCATATAAAATCAAAAGTCATAATAACGTATTTATTTAAATGAATCAATAAAAAATCAAAAAGGGAAAAGAAAACTAAAAACAAGAAAAATAAATAATATTGAATGAAAATCAAATATAAGTATGTGGTACACAAATGTACAAAATAGATTCGTTTATATGAATATATATGTATATATGTACATAATATATGAATCAGAAAAACTTCTTGATATAAAACTGTTATTGACGAACATATATCATTCAAACACGTTCAATGTTAGTGTACGTAATAGTATACCTATATTTTAAACGTTATCGTTTTTGTAATTTCTGTTAAAAGGAAACGTAGACGAAAGAGAGTATAATACATGTACGTACATATTTGGTGAATATGATATATTTTGTATCACATTGCATGTACATATTCTCGTATATTGTGTTATCAGTGTTATATAACTGTTTTAGGATTCTTCCTCCTCATATTGGATGCTATGAATATAAGCTCTGATAGAGTTTTTTTTTACAAATACTCGTATTTTATTTACATAACTTATTTTTGTTTGCAACTTTCAATCATGTATACAGTACGACTTCTATTAACGGACACCTCTTATAAGCAAACATTAATAGTAAGATTTTTTAATATTGAACTTTTTTGACATTAGATATTATATAATTTCATGTTACTTTAAGCAGACATCTGGGTAACAATTACAACCTTAGAACAAATTTACATCTATAAATTTTGATTTTATATTCTTGAGTGTCCGTTTTTGATTAATTTCAGTGTTCTTTCAAAATTATCGTATTGATATTTTCATTGATATTTATTTTTGTACATTATATAAGTATTTTTTATGTATCTTATAATTTTCATTTCATTTTTTATTAGATTCTATTTTGAGCAAATATTGATTAATGCGGTAGACACGTAAATGCGGTAGATATAATATTACATCATTTAATAAGTTTCATTCATATATTCATAATTTCTTTTTCCTTTCTCCTAGTGTTCGTGACTGTAACTAACTCTCTGTTTTATATAAGTTTGTTAATTTAAATGGTATCGAACTTTATTGATTCACATACATATGTTATGTAATATACTCGTATATATACATGCATATACTCGTATTACATACAATGAAATGTGCACGTATTCCAAGAGTATAAAAAAAATTAATGTAATAGCTACTTTCTAGTTTCTTTTCGATATACCACACCATACCAGCAGTTACATTATTAATTTTACATTATATCAAGTGTGTATTTACACAAAAAATTAAATATGTATCAGATTTTTAATGAATTTATTATTGTCACCGAAATATATACATTACACATTATATAAATATGTATTATAAATGTATGATGTATACATACCTACATATTCGTGTGCATAAATAGTTACATAATACAGACGCTACATTGGAAATGATTATAGTTATATTTATAGCGTTATAGGTTATAATGTGTGATGTAGTAGACAGAGCAGTTAGTTACGCTATGAAACTCGTCTCGTGGTATCACTCGAAACTTCAAAATGAAAATTTAAAAATAAGTACACGTGATATGAAAAATACTCTCCTTGTATTATCGTAGCGTATACTATAAGTAAAGTACAATTATAGTCAATGATCTTCACTGTTATGTATGTTAAGAGTGGGAGGGGCAAATATAAAATGTTGTCAGTTGATTTTCCGTGTTTGTCATGTACAATACTCGCATTCTATTCAGAGAGAAAGTCAACATTTTAAGGAGAAAGAAAATACCTACGAGTAAACAAAATATATGAAAGAGTGTGAAATACTTATACTAAATTTTAATATTTTTATTATTGTTGTTTTTTCGTTCTTATACATACATATAGCTATTCTTATTTTCATTCATAAATTTTGTTGTTAGCTTAAAAATAAATTACGAATAATAAATGTATATGTAGACGCGTAAAATGTTAAAAATTTTGTTAATGAATATTAAAGTTATTCCATTACAAATTTATATTTTGATTTTCTAGGTTGTTTTTTTTTCTATTTTGTTTTAGCTTTTTTCTTTTTATTATTTGTAAAAAATATTCAACAACCCTCCTATTTTATAACATGTACATATAACAGAAAATGCTTGTTTTAATTTTTCTAAGATTTTCAAATTAAATTGAAGAAGATGAAGTAAGTAGAAAAAGAAGAAGAAGAAGAAGAAGAAGTAAAATGAGAAGGCTATGTTGTAAACGAATGAACAAAAAATAATATTAAGTGCATAGGTATATGCGTGTATATATAGCAAAGCAACAATATCTACCAGAATTTATTAAGAAAAAGGCAAAAAAGAATTGAATGACTTCTTCTTATATTACATACATATGTATGTATGTATATGCAAAATAGTAATCATCGAAACAAGTAAAAGAAGACTATAAATTTTGATATATGCGCATATACACCAAATGTATCCTCATATCCTTCAACGTTCTTTAACTTTGTTGATGATATAATAATACCGCTATTAAACATATCTACATATTATATATTATGTATGATATATAATACATATTATGTATATTTACTTGTATAAAATGTGATAAAATATTTTAAATTATACAACACTAAGAATCATTAAACGTTTACGAAAGAATCTCATCAGGGAAATTCTTGAAAGGAAATTACTTGAATTAAAATACTTGAATATGAAATGAGTTCCTTATATATGTTATACATAATTTATACCTATATATATATATATATATGTATTATGTATATCTATGTCGTATATAGATACATAATATTCCAAAAGGCCTATATATATTCTATATTTGCCTGAATATTATTTCATAATCTAATGCATGTAGAAGAATACATAAAGCTGTGTAACAGTGGTAGTATAGTATATATTAAATTGTATAGTATCATATGTTACAAAATATCAGGCTTTTATTTTCATTTACAATAGGATATAAAATATACTAGCACACACACATATACACATACTGTATTTGAATACTATATCAAAAAAATGATGTAGCTTATATGCTTTACAAACAACACAATACACTGCTATAATATTATCGTATATAATACTAAAGAAAATTATATAAATATTTTTATTTTTTATTTTGTTCATTTTAAAAATATTTTCATGAATGTATTTACATATGTGTGTGTACCAGTACATATTCTTTATTATATATTTTTATGACACAAATCCATACATACAAATATACTACAGTGTATTTGTGTATTATGATTAGATGATATAGATATAAATGGGGTTAAGTATTATACATGTAACGTATAAACATTTATATAAATCCAAACAAAAAATTTCTTTCAATATGTATAATTCTACTATATTTGTATGTAATACCTATAATTTACTATATATGCATGTATATTATGTTGCATACAATGTAAAATAATCTTCAAAAAATAAAAAAGAAATTGAAATGAATGAAATAAAGAATAAAATCGATGTCAATAGGAGATGAAAAGGAAAAGGAATAAAATTAACTAAGAAGGAAAAAAAAAGGTCAAAATGAAATTTTTTGGAATTTGTGGGTTTGTTGATGTTCTTAATTTTTTTTTTTTTTGTAGTACATAGTAACACATATTAATGCTGAAATTTAATTATATTTTGTGACAGAAAAAGTATACAAAAACTATAAATAGTGAAAATATTAACATGTAGTACATATTTTTCACTATTAATTTGATTCAATTTATTTATCTATTTTATAATTCAAAAAATAACTGAGTTCAAATGAAATTTCTATCAAGAAAAAAATTATTTCATTCATTTAAATGTCCTATATATATAAATAATTTTGAATTAAATTGAATTCCAAATAAATTAAATTATTAAATAAATTTGTTTTAAAAATGAAATCTAGTTAAATTCTTTTAAATAATTTTATGATAAAATATGTAAATAAAATGTAAAAATATTTTTAAATTCAAATGGAATTTAACATTTTCAAAACGAAATTGTAAAATTTACAGAAAATTATAAAATTCGTTATTAATTTCGTTGAAAAGAATAATGTTGTCATTTGGTTCGAGTTGGAATTAAAGTGCCTTCTTAAAATTTTCAAAAGTAACTGCGCGTAACTACATACATACTTTCAGTGTTACTTCAAAAACGAAAACAACTGAAATTGACCATAATGGCATGATACTAAAAGTTTAAAGGTTGATTATATATGAAAACATGAATTTCAATTGAAAGAAAACTTTCTTATTTTTAAAAAAATTTGTTGAAAGAAATTTGAAATGAAAATTATTTTCAGAAAATAAAAAGCATTGGTAATAATTTATATAAAAAAGGAAAAATTGATATATAATCTTTAATCCAATTTTTTTATTTTCTTTCGAATATTTACCATTTATAGTCATGTGAAATATGATTTATTTATTATCAAATACATACGAATGTACGATTATGTGTACATAAAATTTAAAAGTATGTTTCTTAATATTTTTCAATAAATTTACAAATTCAATATTCTTATTCAATGTAATTTTTCCTTCCTTATTATTCATAATATTCACATATATATGAAGGCATATATCCAAATATATACATATATATATGCATATTCGTACAAATTTTTGAATCCATTGAACGAATTATTATATTCTATTGAATACGAAAGTCCTATATCTAGTGCGATATTCTCTATTCATAAATACGAGTAAATACCAGAAGAAATACATATTATGAGTACATAATATTATAGGGAAAAGTTTTTCGAAAAATACTTGTCACAAGTAAATAGCAGACGAAATTTTTTTTTTTTTTTGAAAAACTTTTATTTTAAAAAATAATCTTATTTTACACTCTAAAACTTTTACTATAGTCTATTGTATATACGTATATAAGGATATGTGTGTACGAATAATATATGTGTATGTGGTATGAATAAAATATGCACATGTAATATACATTTTTATATCTACATATGTATTTTTTTTTTTTTTTTTTTTGGAATTCTTTAAATATATTTTGCGGAATAAATTGAACTTTCAAAGAGCGATTTATATGAGTTTTGAAATTTTTCAGTTGTAGAAAAGTTTCTTCATATCGGTGTACCTATACATAAATGAATGACAAATACATTGTACATACATATATAATTTGGAATTTTACATATTAAAATGATATATTTGTATTTCGTCGTATATACCTATGTTGTTCACATATAATATTTGGTAGTGAAAAATTGTGATGAACTTTGCCAAATTGTTATATTTTATAATATATTGGAAAACGATACGATATATAAAATACATATGAAATGTTCTAATTGAAATTCATTGATGAAAATTGAATGAACTTTAGTTTAGTTAGAACACGAACATAAATTAAAAAAAATTCCTTTCATCTTTCATATTAGAAAATTATTCGAAAAATATTTTAAAATTCACATTTGTTAAAGCGAGCATGTTTAGAGGATTTATTCATAATTTTTATTTATTTACAATTCCGAATAATTCGACCAAAATAAAAAGTGGTTCTGGTTACATTTTATTTTTTTTTTTACACTAAATTCAGAATTTATTTCGAATTAAATTTTTCTACATTTGCTTTGTTTTTAGTAATAACATTGTATAGGCAATTTTATAAGAGTTACTGTGTGAATTTTAAATTGCAATTTATTTATTAATTTTTTTTAATTTTTTTTTTAAAAAAATAGTTTTTTTTTTTAAATTTCATTCACATTGTACATTCTATTTTAATGTACAAATCTTCATATTTGTAGATACAAGTTAACAAATTTATATCTACATATGCATATGCATGTATAATAGAAATTCTGTGAACCATTACACATATAGAAATAACTGTTGTGTGAAAATTAACAGATAACATATGAATATTAACATAATATTTTCGTAATATACATATACGATTACATATACTTGTACATAATATACGAATGTCTATATAATGATATACAAAAGCATGCGTTTTAAATTACATCTAGACATGAATTTTGAATTAATATAGAAAAGCAAAAAACGAATATATGTATGTGTACATTATCAATTTATTCATTTACGTATGTATAAATCCACATATATTTTTGTTCGGTTTTTTGTTTTGTAAAAATCGAATTTAAAATTGAAATTCATATCGTATGCGATAATTAAATATTCGTTTCTAAATATACATACTCGTATGTACATACTCGTGTGAACATACAGTATGCACATACATATATGAAATTTTCTATTGCATGTGTATTATAGAAACGCTCGTTTATCTTACATTCATGCACATGTATACAAAAATGTTTGTTATTTATTGTATGTGCATACATAAATTAGTATTGAATTTATTAAAAAATAATTAGTCGAATATCATTATAATGTTTATGTTTTATGTATGATATACAGATTCATAAATTATTATGTTATTTCATTAAATATTCAATTTGTTCGGTGTTAATTAGTAAAAATTCAATTCAATTTTGAAATAAATTTGAAAATTTGCAATTTATTTGAATGGATAAAATAAGAAGAGAAAAAAAAAACTTTTATATGCTTGTATTTTTTTTTAATCATTTTCATTTTGTTATTTCAACGTTATGTTATACGAGTATATGTACATATGTACATACTTGTATGTTTTGTTTATGCATAAGCATATACATGTATAATAAAGGAATAATAAAATGCTGAATTTACGTAACATTCGATAATGAATAAATTGTACTCGAATTTATGTATCCAGAGTCCACATTTAAATGGTAATTTTTACTCTGAAATAGTTTTTTTTTTTAATAAATTTATTGTTTTTAGTAGGCATGCAGGCATACATTTTTAAAAGTGTTTTTCCTCCGGTTTTCAATATTTAAAAAAAATATACATATTTATTTATGATTTGGGTTTTTCTTCCTATTTTACTGCAGGAGAGGACAGAACATATTATGGTGCTTGGGCCTAATTTATGACGTGATATCCTTTAGCGTGTTTCACCAATATTTTTTTTCATTTACTTTTCTATAGTTCAATCATGTTTGTAGCAAGAAATTCATTAAAATGACAAAGTTCATGATCATCGATGGCATTGCGATCCATGTCAAGTAATTTTCTTCCGTAGTAACTGTTAAAAGTTGGTGCAATTTTTATTTTCTAAACTTATAAAAACGCATTATGTGTTATAACTGAGTTAGAAGCAATCATATAGGATTCCATTAAGTTCAAATTAATTTAACCATGAATGATATTGTTCCAAATCAAATAAAATGAATTAATCAAATTGAATTTTTATATTTTTAATAATATTTAAATGATTGACATCAATCAGTCTAAAGATCATAAATTTCTGATTTCAAACATTTTGAATTTTTTATACAATTAGAATAAAAATTTGGTTAATTCTATCATCCAATTAAATTTTATTTCCTCTTTCCTTATTCGAGTTGTTCGACAATAACATTTGAATTCATTCATAATAGAAAAAACATAAAATTTTTCATTTCATTTTCCCTCTATACATTAAGATAATTGTGTGCAGAATTTTATCCCTTTTACAATTTATGTTTTCATGTCTTTGTTGTTTTCACTGTTACACTTTTGCGTTTCTAATTGTCGTTTTTATCAATTCATGACATTTAAATCTAAATTTACGAAATAATTTCATTTCATTTAAAGTATTTCAAAGCTTCTTATATGAAGCAATTTTATGTGACATAATACATATTATTTTACTCAAACATTTAAATTTAACTGTAATGAAATATGTAAAAAAAGAAATTTAAGTGATAAAATAAGAAATCCTTAAGGATAGACTGCAAAAGCGGTCATGAAACCTCATATTATTAGACAAACAAAAATAAATGAAAAAAGTCAAAAACAATAACTGAACTATAAAAGGGAAAAAACAATGATAAATAAAACAAATAAATAATATAAAGAAAAACATTTTTCATTGGGATTTTATGTTATATGTATATATACACATATGAATGTATGTATATATGTATATTTATATTTAGCGTTTTTGTTTTATTGCTATTATTGTTTATTTGTGACATTATTTTTGCTGGTTTTATTATTGTATGTCATTCTGTCTATGAAAGGATTCTATTTTTCTACCCAAAAGATTAAATGATTTTATACCATCTTAAGTCTCTAGAGACGTCCTTTTAAATGACATCAATTATATCTCTTTTATGCGGAGATGCTTTTTTGTATATTTTATATGTACACACGAACATATGTATTATTTATCTTCCTGTATTTATATAACATCTAATCTCAAATACGTTTATATAATGGTATTCGGTATGTCTTCATACAATCTTATATGTGTTGTTCCAAATACATATATTTGACTGAAGTGTTGTTATACATACATTCATGCAATATTGTACATAAATTTATGTATGTACGAGTATATAAAGGATGATAATATGCTTGTGGGCTTTATATACATATATTTGATTATTTGAAGCGTTTTCTTTTATCTTGTAGGCGTCAGGGAAGATGTGATGAGGTTGTTCCATGGTTGACTTCCTTCTTAATGATATAATCAACAAAGAGAAAAAAAAGTGCCAAATATAAAGACAAATATTATTTACATTTCCTACATATGAAAGCACAAACATAATATTATTTATATTTTATTTGTGTTGACTTTTTTTTCTAAAGAAAAGGAATTTTATATGTTTTGCGATTTTATTAATTTTTTGAAATTTATATTTTCAGTGTAAACTGTTAAAAAAATTTTTTTCTCTCTCACAGTAGAATGCGAATATTGTAGGTACATGATATAACACGGAAAATCAACTTACAACATTTTATGCTTACTTCTCTACTCTATACATAAATACTTTTTATTAAAAAAGTGAAATTGTTGAACAATATTAACGCCTAAGGCCGCGCGCAGACTAAGAGCGTAGCGTAGCGTAGCGTAGCGTAAAATTTTAGAGCGTAAAATTCAAATGAATTGTTTCTTATTATGTTCCGCATATAGCACGCGTAGCGCACTTTGAAGTTTGAACCATAAGCTATGTTTAAATTTATACGTGCGTAACGCTCAGCTACGCTGCGCTCTTAGTCTGCACGCGGCCTAAATAAAGAAAACAGAAATGAATGAATAAGATTGAATTAAAAATGAAACATTTTTCATTTCATATGTGATCATTATCACATATTCGTATAACCATGTATAACTATAATTATTGGGTAAATTATACCTAATGGATATTTTTGTTGCAAAAAATTTGTATCAAAATTCTAATAAAGAACAAAATGATAAACAATTTTTTATTGGATTAATGGGTTCAGATACTTAAATAGAAATGGAAAGTGAGACAGATAACAAATTTTGTTTAAAATAATTATATTTACGAAAATAAGTAAATAAAATCTTAATTGGTTTTATGTTATAGTTTTTGTAGGTGGAATTTTTGAGTGATTACTGTAATCAAATGAATATGGTTAATAAAGGGGTATATTTTTTCAAGTCACGTACAGATCATTTCAAGATTGTGATCGATTAAAAACTATTTGCTTTATTTTTTTTATTCTATTTGGGCGCTTGTAATATTTTTGGTTTTTTGGTTTTTGAAGACTGTACAAGTGCGTGGAGTTTCTTATTATGTGCCCCGAAGAAGGGTTTTTTAACTATCAAAAAAAATATTAAGTTTATTTGAAATTTGTTATATAGCTTGTTGCCATTTTTTCCTATAACACACTGTGTGTGTAGATATACAGCTTCAAAGCGAATTTGACAGAATCCATTTTGTACTGACTTAATGAATTCTTACTAAACTTTTGAACGTATAAACACAAATTACGTACAGATAATAATACAATAGTCTAATGATATATGTACACCTGAACTGAAATGACTTTGTAATTTAAATTATTCACACAAAACATCAGACAAGTTACAAAAGTTGCAAATGAGGTAATAAAATTCACAGATAGAGCTCAGAAATACATTATTTACTTAACAATAAAAAAAGAAAACTAAGAAAAAAATAAAATCAAAAACAACAGACAGTATACAACACAAAAATAATTTATTTTCAATCCTTTTCATTTTTTTTATTAAAATTCTTTATAAATGTAATTTCAAATAGAAAAATTTTTTTATCTTATTCTTTTTTTTCATTTAAAAAAAATTTTTTTTTTCTTTATATATTGTTTTGTATAAATGTAAAAAAGGATACCAAACTATAGATTATGTGGTATGTGTAAGAATTTATTTATGCAAATGTAAAAAATTAAGTTAAGGAATTGAATAGCAGGCAATAAATGTTTATGAAAGAGTAATTTAATTTGCTTGTGTGTGTATTCGAAAATATAATAAATGAATCATCGTTCTGTGTAGATGTACCCACATATTTTTCTGAATGTTTGAATGAAAGAAAGAAATAATGAAAAAAGGTGAAGTTATAAATGATGAATCTCCGGACTGAAAAATAGTATTTTCATTTTTAATTTCGATATTATCATGATAAAGTAAATGAATTCCAGAATGATGAATAAGAATGATTTATGATAGTTATGAAACATTTGGTAACCGTTTTTATAGTTTTGTTTCATATTTGGTGGTGTTTTCTTTGTGGTTTTTTCTTTCGTAATAACTTTTTCTTTTTATTTTTCTAAAATAATATTAAATGAAACTTAAAAAAAAATGAAATTGAATTGAACATTGAACACACTTTAAGTGCTAAAGTCAAACTTACGAGTTCGATAATAATGGTTCGATAATGTATGCAGTCGTATGATGATTATTCAAGAGGCAGCAAATGGATATAAAAATATTAGACAATAATTCTGTAAAATGAGGGTTGAGTTGAACAAAATTATGTCCAGCAAGTGTGAAATAAAATTATTTTGGACATCAATACAAATTATGACATCCAATATACAATGTGTTAAATGTAAAATGCATTATTATTATTAGCTGGTTGTATTAATATAATCGAAAATTTTATTTCAGTGTCGCATTAAATCGATATAATTTGAAATTTATCGTACATATATTTATAGTAAGATTATTTAATTAATTTTATTTTTGTTTAGTCGCAAAGACTTTACTGCACTGTACTGCACATATACACACTGCAACAACTATATATAACTTCACCTATAGATTTTATAATTTTGATTTCTCTCACTATCAACTTGAATTTAGATGACTCTTGTAGAAGTGCACATCAATAATTGTTTCTCTCTTGACAACTCATATTTCACGCCAATTATTTAATTCTTCAATTTTCTATCATTTGTTTCATAATTATAATAAAATTCACAGAGAAGGTCATATAATTGTTGCAGGGTGTACATCTATTTAGATGTAATTAATCGCATATATCATTTCAATATTATTATAAATTTTATGACATTTTCATAATAGGAATTCGGAAAAATTATGCATGTTGATGTATGCTGTATTCAAAATAATTAGAATTCGATGAACTATAAAATGAAAAGTAGACGAACCGTTAATGATAATATGATAATAAAAATAAAAATTGAACAATAATTTGTTAAAAATAATCTGTGTGATAAAAAAAAAAAACAACAACAAAATTTTAAATTAAAAAATATTTTTCATAATTTGAATAAAAGTTTCATTTTCGAATAGTAATCAAATTTACATTGGAAATTATATGTGTATATATGTATGTATATTTGATTTAAGTATATGCACATTTAATCAATGATTTAGTTCAATTTTAGGTTGATACTTTTTTTCTTTAGATACAAAAACTAAAATTATTTTTAAAATGAAATTATCTGAAAACAAGAATTTATAATAATTTTTCGAAAATAGCAAAACCATTGAATGAAAGATTATCGTCTTACTGGCAGTTCCCCGACTTTGGATACCGCTGATAATGAAGTAGATTTTTATAGAAAATAAACATTTGACGATAAGCATGTCGACCGAATACTACATTGGCCAAATTTAGGCCGTTTGTGATTTTTTTTTTGTGCATCCGATAACTTTGGGCGATAAAAGAAAAATCCATATAGAATAGAGTCATTTCCAAAGTTTAGTTGACCGTTGTATTTAGATATATTGCATCATACAGATAGTGAAAATATTCTTTAATGAACTAATGTTTTGTGTTTTACTGAACGAGTCTGGATTATTTTTCATCATTATTTCTCGGTTTAGGGGAACTAATGTTATGAAATGTAAAGATGAAAAATTAAAATATCAAATGAATAAAAATTTGAACTTCAAGCGTTTGTACAATTTTTGTTTTTCTTTAATTAAAATTTTACATTTTGCGCGAATAAAAAAAGAGAGAAAGAAAAACTAAAACAATATATTTTTTTTGTTTTACCCCAAAGCATTTGCAACAATTAAAAATTGAATAGATCTTTTTAATGATTTCAGAAATATGAGGTGAGATATTTGCAGCTCTTTTTAATGTCTATGCTCATTTTATATGTCTGTCGTTCTAATTAAAATAAATAGGAAGAAAAAGGAACAGCTACGTTCTTATTCTGTGTAGGTATTTTGATATTTTTGTTGTCGTTATTGAAATAATGCAATGAAGAAAAATTCAATGCAGATATCATTTTATAAATATTCAACCGTGTATGAAAAAGTGTCTCAATGAGTTAAACAAGGCAAATATTATTTAAGGCAAAAATAAACAAAAATTGTTTTCCTTTAAAATAAGGATTAATTTTGCATTGTAAGCAATCTTGAAGTTTAAACAAATATTTGAAATATTCTAGAATTAATGTGTTGCGATTTAAATTTGCTAGGCTTATAATAAAAAAAGGAAGTAATTCTAAACTTACATAATTCCAGCAGATTCAAGAAATTAGAATGTTTCTGGTAATTGTATCAAATAGAATCAAGTGAACAATCAAACGTCATTAAATTTTCGTGGAGAACTTTATTTTTGCCTGTGATTCACATTTGTGAATGTGTGATTACATTTACTACATACTAAGTACTGATTACATATTACAAGTAAATTACACTTCCGTAAGAATATTTTACATATTATTGCATAAAATTGAAATAAGACACATTAATGCATTTACATTTATATGAACGATTGATTTATGTTGTTTGAATACGTTGATTCAATTGAACATAATTCACATAAATTATTTCTTTTTAATTAAATTACCTTGATAATTTCGTACTTAGTAATAGGCATGATCAAATTTTACATTTAAAAAAAATGTAAGGAAACATGAGTAAAAATATGTAAAAAGGAAATTAAAATATTAACCCACAAAAAAAAACATTATAAAGAAATGATTATGAATCATTGTAATCTGATTAAAATTTTGAATACACATGAATTTCGGAAATTATTTTTTCATTTATTTATAAATGGAAATTATATTTCAATAATCGAAATTTTCAGATATTAATATATAGGTATTCCGTGAATTTTGTATAATGTCGTACCTATCTGACATGAAGAAAATTGTTCATAGAAATCGATAACAATTATAATTAATTTAGCGAGAAAAAAATTTCTACGTGCCTTTACATTCGATTTATGTCATCCATTCAATTATTATTTATCCCTTAAAGTTCCATTTATTTCTCATTTGCCTTAACGTTTTGAATCTACGTTATTTCGGTATCCAATTATTGTATGTTTTTGTAGTTTAAAAAAAATTATGAATCTCGTTGACTTTAACTATCCTATATTCAGGTTTTAAGTTGGGCAACGTACACAACTCTATACAAAAGTTAACAGACCATTCAGCTCATTATCGGAATCTGTTAATATACGATTAGAATTAACCGCAGGATGTGTATACATTGCATATAAGACTATACTCGAATATACAAGCACTTTCTAATTAGTGAGCTTCTATTTTGCAGTGGATTACACTAATTACGAATGAACAAAAGGTACACGTATATAGATATACTTACTTATACGTATGCAAAATAATAAAATGTTCTTATCCTGTTGTTGATACATTTCTTTTTTTTTTCTTATCATTTCAAAGTGATATTTTCACAGCCGACAATAATGATGATGAAGCTTCTATAATTAAAAGGAAATCCTTAAAAATACAAATAATAAAAGTATAATTAACAAAATATTTGGTATTATTATTTATTCATGCATACAAATGGGTATAGGTTCACATGTTTACCTATGTAACATATAATTGTATATGAGTATACGTGTTAATTATATGAAAAATTTATTCTTTCTGCCAGAAAAATTACAGTCATTGAACAATTCATTAAGTGCAAAAGTCATTGTCATTATTTTTATTATGTAGTCTGATTATTTTCACTTCATTTTTTTTTAATGTTTTATTTATTTATCGTATTTATTAAAGAAAAATGTGATACATGAAATGAATTCATTTATAAATTGGCGTTGATATTAATTTATAAGTGTATACGAATTTACGGGTACTTGTAGTAACCTTTAACATGATATAACACACCACTATAACCTCAATTTTAATGTCACATTGTTTTTCTCAAGAGTGCTTACAAAATTTATTACAAATTATTTATTATTATATTTGTGATGTGTTAAGATCTACACACTTTACCTGTATTTATTTACGAAAAAATTAAATTAATATTATGTATTTTGTAACTTTGATATGGGAATAATTTTCACGTTTGTTTTTATTTTATTTTACAAAATGAACGAAAACAAAAATAAAATATAGAACAAAATGAAAATTATAAGGGAATTAGGTCAACGTGTTGTGAGTTGTTTATGAGTTGTTTTAATGCTAGAATATTTTGACATTGATTTACATGCTTTTCGCATGTAAATAAAAAAAAAGATTAAGAAATAGTAAGAAGAAAATATGTATACATATAACACGTACGTAGGTATATAATGTAATGAATGTAATCGTAACTAAATATTTTCATTTTTATTTTATTCGTTGTTATGGCCTTAACCCATATCATACTGAACACCTTCTAAGAATTTATACGATGAATTTGTGATGAACGTGAAACGTCAATGACATAATTTCATTATTACATGTGTATTTGGGTAACTGTCTATCAGAGAGAATTTTATAAAAACAATAAAACGAATTTATGGAAACGTTATAAATGGTTATGTTATATCATATACTAAGATAGGAAATCCTTACCTCAAACCTTAGAGTCAAGTTTCTCAAGGTGTTTACTATTCATTTAAATCGAGAAGAAATAATTAATATCTTTGAAAAATGTTTCATTTTATTACAATGACAAATATGTTGTTACTTTATAAAATTAAAATTGAAAATAATTGTTATCCTTTTAAATTTGTACTTTCTTATAAAAAGAAAAAAAAATTTTTGTACTATTTTCAAGGATATGTGTGTAATTACATGTTAAAAACACAGAAACAGGCTAAAGGATTTTGTTCTTTAACGAAGTTAAAAAGCTTAATCTTTTATACTTACGACGTGTGTAATGAAATTAAAATGAGCATATATGAATAACATATACGAATGCACATTTAGACAAACTCTTTTGTTTTAAATTAAATTTGAAGAAGAAGAATTTCATTAAAAAGAAGAAGGTAATTGCCATCATTCAAACAGTGTACGTGCTTGAGTGCTTCTCGTCTATAAAATACTTTGAGTTCCTCTAAAAAAAACTCCAAGGATACTATGAGAATTTTCAACATGTGTATTTCTACATATTTAACTGAAATTGTTCTTGAAAAGCAGAAAATATTTTCTTTTCCATTTTTCTTATTTTCAAATTTGTTTAATGCATTTGTTTTGGTTTTCCCTTTTTGGTTATGCTGCTGGAGGTTTATGGTTTGATCGTCTAGTAATATTTTGATAGTGAATTTAGGGAAACATACGAAAAAACCTATTCAAATACTATACTGCAACTGCTCTATAGCAAAGGTAGGTATACTTGCATATATGTATGTAATAAATTTAAATTAATAGCTAGAAAGGAAATACAACTGCATATATGTATGTAAGTATATATATGTACATATACATATATCTAGAAGTAATTTTAAATTCATATAATGACTTCTGGCATAACTACTGTATTCATAATTGTTGCACGACTAAAGCAAATTAAAATAATTATGTTCGAAGGTTTACCATTTGATTCTGAAAGGTTATTGTTTTTCTTTTTACGGTGGAACCGCTATAATTCGAACCTCGTTAAGACGAATTCCTCTTTAATTCGAAAAAAAAGCAGTAGATATAAGTGAGTATTTCCGCTCTACCTTGTTTTTTCACCTCTATAAATTAAAGTCTTGTGGCATAGAATTTAAACCTCTGTTAGTCAAAAAATCTATAACTCAAATTTATTTGCATCTTCATTGAATTTCAACCCACAAAGCTTCCACTATAATAATGAAACTATGTACTTTTGTTGATTCAACGCTATTGGCTATCCTATGGAGTATTTTTTATTACGGTTCTGTATAATTAAAATGATATAATTTGAAACAAAGAATAAAGTGTTTAATTAAAGATAAAATTGTAAAACTAATGAATCTTTCTTTTTATTTAGTATATTTTTTAGTGATTTAATATTATTTTTAAATTTATAAAATGTAATATGTACGACTAATAATTATTCTTTAAAATCAATTTTTCTCTAAAATCAAATTCAAATTCAAAAAAATTAATATAATTTCAATTAACGTAATTAAATAATTTTGATAAAAGAAGAGAAGAATAAACATCCATCACACTGCTACATACATACATAAACTTTTAAAATAAGAGCGAACAAAATAAAATATTATTGAGCTTCTATTTTAACTATGTATGTAATTTAATAATTTATGCAATGTTTTTGAAAAGTTGTCATCATTATAAATTTACGTCAATTTTACAAGAAATACACTGTATGTTAACATAAAGTATTAAGCAAAAATGATACTTGTTTTTCTTTGAAATTCGTTAAAGAAAATTTTGCTTTTATATAGGATTTGAGATAAAATATATTAGAAGCTTGTCATTATGTGTATGCATATTTTCCGGCGCATTATATTGATGTCCAATTAAAATTGTTACATAATTTAAATGGTAATTTGAAAAAAAAATTATATGAAAAAAGTCTAAAAATATTAAATTTTACCACATTTTAATATTAGTAATATATCAAATAGTTGAAAAATTGTGAAAATTGAAGAGATGTGGACAGTAATAATAGTAATTAATTACGTGCCGTGACTGTGACTGCACATAGAATATTGAAATACAAATAAGCACTTATACTAGAATTTAAAAAAAAATATTTTATCACGATAGAAATAAATACATATTTAGTTAAAAGAAATTGTTGATTATTTTACAAATGTCTTTGTTACAATTAATTTACTGAAGAAAGTTAATCAGATGATGTTTGCAAAATTGTAAAAATTGAAGATTCGTGATGACAAAAAGAAAACTTAATGTGATTAACGGTCAATGAATCGGAGATGTTACTAGTTAGATAAGATATTATAAATATGTGTAAGGAAAATAACAGAAGAATGACCTTTTTCAATTTATTTTTATTACAAATACTTACGAGAATAAGTTAAATAAAATTTGTTACTAAACGAAAATGATGATGACCTTATGACCATGAAGCAGAGAATTGAACTGATTTGATTTGATAATCTTTTATAAATGTCTAAATTATTTTCAATTTTTTAGGTTGAATATGATTAGCTATATAGCATACATATATTATATACATATTTGAATGCAGTTAATTAAACGAACGATGATTGACGTATTTATTCGAATTGAAAAATAAGAATGTAAGTAAATACAAACATGAATTTTGTTTTTGAATGGGCTAAAACTTAATATGAAATTTTAAGATATAAAAATTTGAATTGAAAATTAAAAAATAGAAATGGTTTCTAACTAGAACCGTAAAAATAAAATTGAGTGAAATGGTAATATTATAGACTATAACGAAATTTGATGTTGAATGATAGTGCAGTTTGAGACCATGGAAACAACATCTATAGAAATTAAGGCACGTTTATAAAAATCAATGAACTGAAATATGGCATTACATTATAGGATAGTACAGTTAATGGTCAACCTTTCTTAATATCCAGCTCCTATTGATTAAGACCAGAAGTATGATAATTAAAATTTATTAATTTCATTAAAAATTTTATACAAATTGTACAAAAATTTAACATAGTTTTTCAAAAATTCATGCAAATCAGCTAAAAAGACTTCAAATTGTAAAATCATGATGGAGAAATTGTAGGTTTGTAATAATTTGAAAAATATTTGAAATTTTAAATATCAGTTTAGCGTGTCAATATTATTTTTTTTTTTGATATGTTGATTGTGTAATTTGATAGTCTGTGAGTATACGTATATGTCAGATGAAATAACATCAATATTCACTCAATTGTCATGATAGCTGGATCGTTAGAACGTGAAAATTTTAGTGAATTTTACAGACAGTGGGATAAATGTAAAGAATTTATGCACAGAGTATTATGGAACGTGACAAGAAAATATTATTTTGTAAGACATATGTATCAAGAACACACAATGTACAATAAGTTAGTTTTTTGTTTTTACTAATTTGCCAAAAAAAAACTAAGCAAAGAAGACGTCGATAATTTTTATGCTTAATTTGAAAATAATTTTGTAACCTACATTTTTATTGTCATGGGAATATTATACATTCATTTTTGTTTGTAATTTCTTCTTTTATTTTTTATCTTTAAATATCTTTGATAGCTTTGATAACTTCTTGAAAATATTGATTAAAAAATTTTGATAACTCTTGTTGTATCAGAAATAATTGATAAAAAATTTAGTTTGTTGTTAAACGTATCGATAATCTGAGTAATATTTGTAATATTCATATAATTTTATGATTTCATGTTAAGTATCGAAACAATTACCTTTAAGTATTCAGTAATATGATTATGTTCCAAATTTTGGTGTCTAGACAAAATCCTTAACTTATCCTTTTATGTTAATTAAAATACCGTCTGGAATATGCTATTTTATCATTAATTACTATATATTCAACTCATACCCTCATACATGAACATGTAGATACTTATAAAATTAAGTCATTTTAAGTAAATTTTTTTTATTCACTGTTGTTTTGTTTGAAAAAAAAAAAATATATTCATACAATTTTACTCAATATTGCTACATTTATCCAATTCCAGGTGCAGATATTAGCTCTTTATAACATATTATGATGAGGAGCGAGTTGAAATTAATGATTTCATTTTTGTCTTTTTGTTGTTTTTCTTATTACATTTTTATACATATTTGTATTGTATATAGATACCATTAGCATGTTTCTTCTGAATTTCCATAATGACACTTAAGAAAAGATTTTTTTTTTGAATGTAAATGTTCAATTTTATGAATTTAATCATCCAATCTTCGATATGTTTTTCATGTACCAATACATACAAGTATATTTTGTATTCAGCACATTTTTAATATACAAGTACTTAAAAGTATACGTATATTCATGTGATATATAATATGTATACATACAACTCAAGATTCTGTATAGACATATAAAAATAAATACTCACATATGAAAATATATAGGAACATGTTCATTTTCTTGTTGTTAGAACATTTTCTTTCAAATTATGTTTTCTAATGGCATATTTTTCCATCAATATCAATTTTTGATTTTCAATTGAAACGTGTACATTATGTAGTTATATCATAAAATCACATAAAAATATAAATGCACATACATATGTACATGCATGTATACTTATGTACATAAATTTCAAATATCTCAAGTATACTCTCTGCGTCAATACAGAAAAAGGGAAATTGCTAAAAAATGAACTCAACAATGCATGAAAAAATCTTTATAAAAAAAAAATAAGTTCATTTTTTTATCGGTTTCTTTCCTTTTTTTTTCGAGATAAGAAAATGCTGAGATTTTCAATATTTGCATGTATGAAAGTATAGAATTTTTATCATACATATATACGTTATATACCTGTGTATGTAATATGTGTACATAATTATGTATAAATAAAGGGTGTTATATTTTTGATGTTTTTCTAACGATTAGGATAATGAATATGTGATGAGAACCCATTAAAAAGTAAATTGCTAATTTCAAATGGAAATTATATACTGCATAGTTTGGTTATATATTACCACGACACGTACCTACATATACATACTGGAGTAGTGGAGTAGTATGTACATATGAGCACAAGTATACAGCCAGAAAAAACTCATAAAAATAATGATGATGGAATAATGAGGATAAAATTTAGATATAGATAACAATATTAAAATATTATATATTAGTATATCTACTCATTATTATATAATATATGACAGTCATAATTTATATTGATAAGAACTATACATATTTATGTACATACCAATATATCAATATGCAGTATGGTGTCTAAATGTATACATAACGTACTGGTAATATAAATTAACCTATAAAACACGACTATACTCATAATAATTTTTTTATGTACCAATGACGAATTTTAATTTCTCACTACATACAGAATATAACTATGAAACATTTTTAAATATATAAAATACTTGAGAATCTGTTCAAAATTATAAATAAATAAATTGATAACTATTGAAACATACCATTTGCATATGTACATGTACTCGTATATTATACAGTTATAAGATGTCATTCTTTTACTTTATATATGTATTTCACTTATGAATTTCAGTAAATGAAATGTGATGGTAATTAAACGAAAAATATTGAAAATACCAGGTTAATAATTTAAAACTTTAAACATTTAAACAAATTTTTGATGATTACAAGGAGTAACGTATTTACAAATAAATTTAAATACAATACTAAGCATAATTTATCTATATATTTGCACATTACACATACATACTTGCACTCGTACTTACATATTCTAATTAATTTTATATTGGTAAATCAAAATATTTTATTATCTTGAATTACTACATAGCGTAAATTGCATACCATGTAATCGTATCTTCATTCATGAGAAAAAATTAATTTCTCCTTAAGGTACTTGTCCACGATGCAATTTTTCTTGCGCGAAATTTGTCTTGCGTGCAAGAAAACTTGCAGTACTTCGTACACACAACGCAATATTTCATGAAAAATATGCAATATTTCTATCATGCAAGATAAAAATATCTTTGCAAGAAATTTTTATTGCACGAGCACTTACACGAAATTCTTATTTTCTTGCATATACATTATATTTCAAATATTTCATATTTTTTTTTTCAATATTTTTTTTTTTCAATATTTTAAGAGTTGAAAGGCCTACCTTGCTAATAATAATAATAATAATAATAGAAAATACATGTCAAAATCACAAGAAGTCACAGCACAACACAACATCAACCAACGAATGATAGATAACACAGCAACCCATTACATTTTAGTCAGCTGAATTTATTGCATATGCAAGAGAAATATTTATTGAATGAGTTGAATAAATTTTTCTTGCGCGAAATATTGCATATCTTTCTGCGTACACTATGCAATAAAAAAAATTGCTTGCAATAAGAAATATTGCATGAAATACGTATTTCTGTGCAATATTTCATCTTTCTAGGCAGCGTACACTTCGAAATAAATATTTCGTGCAATTTTATCTGTCAAAATCGTCTTGCATGCAAGAAAAATTGCATCGTGGACGTACCTTTATACTTGCTCTGCACTACACACCGCAAATATATACGAGAAACAGGAAGAGACAATAAATAGTAGCAAAGAGGTAACTATAGTACGACATACACTTGCTCTGTACTACCGTACTACGTACTACACATCATAAGAAGTATTCGAGAAACAGGAAGAGACAGTGAGTATTAGGTGGTAGTAGTGAGTGAGGTTATTGGCAGCTAAGTACGAGTACGATATTAGTACGACATACGAAATACGAGTACGCTTGAGAAACATGTTTCATTTCATCAAATCTTTTCTACTCCGCCCGCATAATATACTATGGATTTTAGATTTGTAAGTTCGACAAATATTGAATGATAGAGGATATGAGGATATTATTAATAATAGAATAAACGCACATATACATATTCACATATTATATCATACTTATGTATGTTTAAATGTCGAAGTATAAATTAGTCATAAAGAAATAATCATAAGTTATTCATTTTTCAAATTTAAAAAACTATATGCAGATGCACATATTCTCATAAACAAATGCAAAAAATGTGAAAATGTGTAAAGTGTAAGTTTTTGAAATTATATTTTAAAATTGAAAATTTTTTATTTATGTCCGTCATTCGTATTTATATCACATGTGGTATATACACGTATTTTACGCTACATCACATATATCATCAAGTCTATAATATGTAACATGTGCATAAAAAATAGAAAACAAAAATAAATATATAATATGTAAAAAAGAAAGAATAAAATAAAATGAAATTGTATGGATTTATTATCGTCACTAAAATGAAAATACATAAATACACACAAATGTATGCATATAAGAGTACCCAACATGCAATATACATACTCGTATGTATATAGTGACATTGTAATTGTTTTTGCCTTTATTTTTGTAACATTTAAAATGATTGCTATACAATAATCGGTTTTATTTCATATGTATAGGTAAATTTTATATAATGTACATACGAGTATGTGTATGTACAAAAACAAAGTTTACTCATCATATAAATATGTAAAAGTAAATGGTTTAATTTTATCTGTTATTTGTTGCACTTTGTATTGTATTACATACACACTGAATATTATACATACGCATATTATATGTACTATATGTATGTAATGATATGCATTTACTATTTTATACGTATTTTTATTTCTTTTTAATTTTATTTATGATATTTTATTTTATTTATTTTTTTTTCCATATTTTTAATAATATTATGTCATGCAGATAGTATATTTTACGTTCGCAATAAATTTATTCCGGACAATAAATACTATATGGAGTAAGCGCATATACAATACATTTATGTAAATATAACGACCACAAAATTTCCGATATATTATAAGTACGAATATGATGATATAAAAAATTACAGTAAAAATGATTTGAATATAAAAAGCATCATATGTATACATATGTATGTATGTATATTTATGCAAATTGCAATGTGCATGAGAAAATGTATACATACATACATATGTACATGTACATATCATATAATGTATATTCACATCACTTTTATGTATGCATATACCTACTATAAGTATAGATGCCATATATTTGTTATATGTGTGTGTGTAAAGATGAGAAAAATTGACACATATGAAAAATATTAATACGCTGAGAACATAAATATTTTCTGAACGTATTTATACATACATTACATTACAGTATGCATGTCTATATCCGACATATACACTTCGTAACATATTTTTTTGTTCAATTTATGATATGAAAATTACAGAAAATTGAATTGAAAATGTCCTTTCAATTTTTTGTTGTTGTTCAAAATGTGAAAAAAAAACGCACATACACATATACAACATTAAAAAGTATGATTACAAGATTTATACATTGTAAATATATGATTTCATACGCATTCATAAGCATAAGTACATATACGAAATACGAGTATGTATGCTATAATGTAATAATTTCTGTGTATCATTTTATTTTAAATTTTCAATATAATTCAATTTTTTTTTCTTTTCAAAATTAAATTTTTGTAACTGAAAAGAATAAAATATATTTTTTATTTATTCCTGAAATACTGCATGCAATTCAATTGTAAAAACATATACACATTTATATTTTCATATTTTCTAAAATTCGCAGTAATCGAAATAAACGGTTTTACTCTTGAAAATTTTTTTTCATTGTTTTTTTTTTTTTTTGAACTTTTAAATTGAAAAATTTTCTCATATCTATCATTTTATAAATGAGAAGTATGTATTGTAGCGGACATATGTAGTTACCTGTATATAGTACATTATATATTATTTCTTCTTATATGTACATTATATAAAAATTATTTTTCCAATATTTTCATTCTACAAATAACGTATTTTGTCATGATAAAATAATCCATATTTTGAAATAATTTACAATTTTATTGACATAAATAATAATAGCAAAAGCAAAATATGTACGATGCAGTTTAATTAAATTACAATGAAAATTAATTCTTTTTATTTGTTTCTTTTTTTTTTTTTTGAAAGTTGAAATATCCTTTTTTTCCATTGTTTTCTGTTTATTCAGTTTTTTATAAAATGTTTAAAGTCTTAGGGTTTTTTTTAGTAAATTTCATTTTACTCTGGATTTGGTTTATTGTTTGGGGTTTTTTTACATTAAAAATATCAGCGTAATATAGATTTTTGTTGGCTCCGGAGACGTATGAGTACTCGTATGAGTCTGAGTGTGTAGTACATAAATGTAATATGTTCGATGATGAATTATATCAGAAACATATATGTATGTATGTATTCATTTACGTCCAGAAGTACGTACATATGTATATGTATTACTGTTACATAGAGTTCAATTTAATTTTGTGGGCTTCTGATTACTGACAAAAAATAATTTATTGCTTAAGAGGATATTATATTCGACACAAATTTTATTTATTATTCGAATTTTTAATTAATATATGTTGTAATATATACCAGAGACTAATGTTTTATTTTTTAATTTATTTAAATTCATTAATTTACTTTAGTTTTTACGGAATTATAATAATTGAATATCAATTAATAATGAAATTATCGATATTATTCTTTTTTCATCCAGCTTCAACTAAAAAAAAAAACAACGATTAAAAAATTAATAACATAGACCAATAACTAAAAATAATAATTTGTTTCAATTTGTTTCAATTTTCATCAACGAAGAGTCATCATTATTATGGAACTGCATCGTTATATTTTTCTAAGAAAAAAGTTTTTTTGATTATTCAGAGTTCTAACATTTCTTTCCAAATTGACTCTAGTCTCTAGTGGATGAGAGTTATGAGAGATTTTCATTACTTATTTCTGAAGGAAATTTTTGTTATCCTGAATTCTAGTATACTATGACCATAAAAATATAAAACATATCAAATACCAAATAAAGTAAGATCCTTTATATTTTGATTATCAGCTTTATTTGGAAAATAACCTGGAAAGAAGAAACATTCAAAATTGAAAAATCAATAATACGATACAATTATATAAAGAAAGGATAACGATAAATGAAAAACAAAACGCAAGACATCAAAAACCACAAAAAAAGGACAAAAATCGAAGTAATACCAGTAATACAAAAGATAATACATATTGTATATATATACATATTTATATAGGAAAGGTGTTTAATAATTTGGAAAATCTGACTATCAAAAAAGCATGAAAAATTACTCTTCTGAAATAATGATTGTATAGGAAATGATTTAGTTTTTCTATTTTCATTTTTCGTTTACATTTTTATGGTTTATTCGTTTACGGGCATTCATTTTGTTTTTGTTCTATGGAATAAAAGAAATAAAATTATAAGATATTTAATGACCTGTTATCTTTGAGTTTTTATTTTCTTTTGTTGTATGTGTATTTTGCCTATAATTTAGAATTTTTTATCATTTTCTTTTTGTTATTCTTTTTATACTATGTTGTTCATTTCATTTCGATTTTCTTTGGATATTCGGAAATATTCAAATTTTCGCCTAAAATAAATTGAAAAAGAAAATTTACATACTCAGATATACGAATTGCATACTTGTTTATATGAATACAATTTGTGATACCTAATGTTTATATTTATTTATGTCTGTGTGTATGTTTGTAGTGTAAGAGTATGTGATGATTACGATTACGACTATAGTGAAAAATGAAAAAAAAAATTGACTGAAAAGAACCGAACCAACATGTAAAAATGAAATTCATAGATGATGATGATGTTGATGATGATGACAGAACATTTAAGATTCAAATTTACTTTACCTTTTTCCGACAATTCCATTTTCTATTTTGATCACATATATAATAGCCAAATAAGCTGTGTAATAAAAAAAAAATTTTTTTCTACATACATATAGAGATATAAAGGATATAGAGAAATTAAGAATGGTAATTGGTACCTATATATGCAAAGAATATATATATATATATATTTTTTTTGGTGGAAAAATGATTACAGTTGATGACCTGAAAAAGGATCCTTTTTTTCTGTTTTTATTTGCTTTTTATGATATTTTTGGGTACTTATTTATGTTTACCCAATATATATATATATACGTATAAGATCGAATAGTATATATGCTACATGTTATGACAATTTTTTTTCTTGTTTAAATTTTATCGCACGTGTTTTTTGGAAGGTATGATATAGTATAGTCATAGGCGTAGCCAGCACAAACTATTAAGGGGTGCACTATTGAAAACATTTTTCTTACCAGTCCCCCCACCACCCCTGTTTTCCATAGAAATATTTATTGCGGAAAAGCAAATTTGAATTTGATAGGAGGGTTATGTAATTCGATAAAAACGCAAGTAAAAAAATGTTACAATAAACTTACTATATTATAAGAATATGAATATACATATATATATGTATATATGTACATACATTATTATTGCACGCACGTAACATTTCTTTATAGATATTTATAATAATTGTTTTTTTATTATTATTATACGCAAATACATTAACTAT
Source organism: Villa cingulata (assembly GCA_951394055.1). Classification (NCBI taxonomy): domain Eukaryota; kingdom Metazoa; phylum Arthropoda; class Insecta; order Diptera; family Bombyliidae; genus Villa; species Villa cingulata. The sequence goes on from OX596018.1 coordinate 466,991, forward strand.
AATAACATTCGTCTATCGAAATTGACAATATTCTTAAATTCATTAATAACTTCATCAATTGAAAGTGACATTAGAATTTCTTTTTCTATATTTAACAATATCAAAGCCTCTAATCGTTCTTGTTTTTGCGTTGTCCGTAATTTATTTTTTATTCTCGCTAACGCGGAAAAGGTTCTCTCGCAAGTGCAAGTAGAGATTGGAATAAGAGCAAAACTTTTTACGACTTGGAAAAATTGAGTAAATATTTTAAATTTCTCTGAGCCTAGAAGATATTTACGCCACTCCTGTAAGGAGCAGACAGATGTGCTTTTTGGAACTTCAGGAAAACCTTTCAAAAGTCTCACTTCACACAGTAATTTGTCTGATTTTATATCAAACTTACGAGCTAAAATATTAACATTTTTTTCACTCATATCTAAATTTAATAAACTTGCCATGGCCTCCACAATCTCCATAGTTTCTTGACTAAATCTGGTATTTAAGCTTGAAATAAATTGATCTAAAAGAGGATAAAAACACGTTATTTTCATTTCAGTTTCTTTAGAATCGAATCGATTTTGATTTTTATTATTATCTATACGACACGAAATTGTTCGGTTACGCACCGCAGGAATTATTATTTTTTCAGTATTGCATATTTTTTTCGTTTCTTTAAAAATTTCTTTAAATACATTTTCATCACGACGTAAGTCAGTTAAAGCGGTTAATAAAGATTTTACACCATTTGATGCAACTAATAGGTCCATTTTTGGATCTTGAAGGATTTTATTTACTTGTAAAATAAGTGAAAGTAAAGGATTTAGAATCTTTAGACAAAGAATGAATTCAAAATTTTTAATTTGAAATAAAAGACCGCGGGCTTTAGCTCTAACATCGCTGTAATTGCTATTCTCAGAAATATCTGTCACAGTCAAATTGATTTTCACACTGTGCCTTGGCAACCGGTTTCTGTAACACATTTTGTGAACTCAGCAAGCCTATTATAATAATAATTAAATAGATAAGTTATAAAATAGATATAAATAATTACGGCAGTTGATTGTTCAAAACTCACAATTTAAGTTATTTATATTTTCTGTGCGTTTCCACTGCGAATCAATTTCACACACGGAATTATTTTCGTACGAACTAGTCACAAATGCACCTTTAAGTTGTTCTTTTTTCGTTAATTTAGGCCTTTTCATGAAATAGTCACTAATGGTATTTATTGCTCGACGTTTCATTTTAAAATAAAAAAATCACTTTAAAATTATCAACAAAAATTAAACACAATGCGTTATACTTAGAAAAAAACTCGAAATTAATCAGGATCAAATCTGTTTGATTCAAGTTCTTTACTCAGCAAAGGCTGTTTAAAAAATGACCATCTTACGTCCTTTAAAAATATTTAGAAATTAAATATTATATGGTAGGATTAGATATAATATAGCATAGACAATAGACATATGGCTTCATTATTTTTTAAAAACAACCTTTTTTTAAGGCAGGTAAAACAGTAATTATTTTAAGTAAATATTATTATTTTTATGTTTTGCATCGATTCAATTCGAAGTTGCATCGTTTTTATTTTTTAAAGTGTTAAATATTATATAGAAAATTCTGTTTCTGTATCTATTTTTGAATTCTTTTTTGCGAACACATGTGTTAGGTAAGGGATACAATGCATTGAGTTTTTTGATAGTCGGTACTTTGTTGTTTATTACATTTTGGTAATAAATATTGATAACATAGTCCGACTAAGTAGCCCATCAAAACAATGCGACGAATGTGTAGTATGTATGTATATGATGTGGTATATGAGATACATATGAAAGAAATACATATCTAGTTGTACATATGCATATGCTATATCGTACACTCTATACGATAGATACATTATATGCTACCTATGTAACTACGATTGTGTGTAGGACTTAGTACATAGAAGGCATATCTTTCTACCTAGATGGAAAGCTAATAAATATTTATTACGAAATTTATAAAGAAACTAAAAAGAAAGAAGTACAAAAAGATATAAGATCATATTTAAATACAAAAAGGTAGTAATTAGGACCTTTTTAATGTACGTGTACTTCATTGTTTTATACCTGTTGATAAAATCAATTCAGACGATTTTATTTTCTACAAATAAAAAATGATATATATTATTATAAATTCTTTGGTATAAGTGTAATCTATTACAACAACTATTTTAACAATTAATATGCAAATTAACCCATGTGTCTTTATTAAAAATAAAATTTTTTTTATAAACATTAGGGGGTGCACGTGCACCCAGTGCACCCCCCGTAGCTACGCCTATGAGTATAGTCGTATGTTTATCAGAAACATGAAACCCAAAAATGACTAGGCTGCAGAATTCTTTAGAACCACATTGGTGAAATGTCATTTGATATGGTACATTATATATGATTTTTCATATTTTTATTTCTCATGTGTATCATGCACGTGTTGATGCTGCGTATATGCGGTCGTGTACCTACATATATTGGAACTGGGAATGAAAGGATAATTTTTATTTATATATTACTGATTTTTATTTCCATTTTTTTTGTGTTAAGATTATGTTCCTTTTAATATTTGGTAGCATATTTCATTTTAAAAAGAATCATAAAAATAAATTGATTTTTTTATGCTGTTTTTAATTCAATATAATAAATTAAAATAAATGTGAATACATAATAAGATATTTTGCAGAAAAATAAGAAAAACAAAATAATAATGAAATAAATAAATACACAAAAATGAAAATAAAAAGATATAGAAGTCTTTGAAGAGATGACTTGTACATGTTTCAGAACGATAGAAGTAAACGAGAAATAAAAATAAAATTATGTAAAAATTTTGCAGACATATCTTGCTTTGGGTTGTAAAATATTCATAAAGAGATTTTTATTGTAAAAAATTTTATAATAACCTATGTACACTTACACAGTAATACCGTACTTCGTATTACTATGAGTAGCAACAATTTACATGAGTTTCAAAAATATCGTATTGCAAACAAAATTGATGATGACTATGTTGTAATTTTTCATTTTCCATAAAACTTTCGATGAGTACGGACGTGTCTTAATTATTATTATTTAATTTTTTCTGGTAAGAGAATAAAAATAACAGTATAGCTATGTCTGGCAACATTAAATTGAATCGTGTAAATTTGCATTTATTTCAAATGTAGTACACGTGATCATACTTGAATTATTCTCGTTAAAAGGAAGATGCTATTTAAAATGAGTTTGTTTAACTATGTGATACCTTCAAGTATATTGAATATTTTTATTCTACTTATATGCAAATGAAATCCTTTCCATATAGAACATAATAGTACAAATCATAATGAACCGATAACTAATGTTTTAGTTTTGCAATTATTATGGAAAATCGTTAACCATTTATTACGAAAATGATAGACTATAAAACATTTATTACCAACTACATATCATTATGTAAATTAAATGTAGCGAAACATTTAATTTCCGATGCGTGAAAGTTAAATCACGTTAAATTGAAAAATGTATTTTTGAAAACATTGAACTCAATTTGTATACGTGGTATGTGTCTAGGGAAGGCAAGATGAGATATGAGGTACAAAATGAATTCTTAATCTTTATAAGTAAAATTTATTGGAACAGTTGTATTCAATGGGTATGTGTGCACGAAATGTTTATCCAATATGTAAGAATAAGAAGATATAAAATTTAAAATGTTCCAGTTCAGTACTTCTACCAATCTTTTGCATGATTAAAATCAGTAATATAATGACTTCTTTTTATTATTCATTTCCAGGCATCCATAGTACATATTTCTAATAATTAATTTTTTTTGATAAAATGTATGTATGTACATTTTTACTATACTTCTGTATCAAGGACAGCTCATTTTATCGATTTTTTTTTTTAAATTTAAAAACTTCTACTAAAAACATAACATATTTATCTTCATATTTAGGATGTCCTTCCTGTCAGTCTTCGAAAGCAATTTTTGCATCCTGTTGTTCCTAAATAAACTCAATATAAAGAACAAGAATGTAATGAAAATGCTTAAAAACTACAGTTATAAAAGTTGTAAGTATGATTTTATTTTATTTTGGGTATTTTCTTTTGGTCGAATCCACAGACACAAAATATTATGAACAAAATCGATAATTTTTTCTATTAAAATTACCTGTGAACTATACGGGTAAAAATAATTTTACCTTTACTTTTTATATCATTATCAATGCATAGTATATGTATACGTACATATAAGTTAATAAAAACACTAATTAAAATCTTGGCCAATTCAAATATTTAAATTTATATCGGTGCTTTTGTATTATTTGTTTTTCACATCGCAAATTATATTTTTAATGAATTCCATTGAATCAAATGCAAGCACATTTAATTGGCAAAATTTTATATAGTACCACATAGTATACACGGAAGTGGGTATTATCTACTTACAGGGAAAAAAATAATAATGTAAAATGAAAGTGAAAATGGTTAACCTTTTTCGAAAATGGAAGTTGAAAAGTCTAAAAATAAAAAATAAAAACCGATAAAAATTCTACTATTTGGCTTTCTTTTCAACAAGGTATTCTTGTAGTGAAAATTAAATTTATGAAAAGATTTCAAGTGACCCTTGTTATATCGTAATATCCTTTTTCTTCGATTTCTAAAAATAACAGAAAAACAAAATAATAATGAAATAAGAATAATTTAGTTATTTTTGTTCTTCTCCCTTTTTTACCAACTAGTTATTACATAAGTGCTGTTGTTTTTATTTACGTTGCGATTTCAATTCACTTTGAAAGCCTTTTAAACTACTATTACGTATTACTACTATATGCTCGCGTACTCATAGATTTACGTTCAAACCATATAAAATACCGCAGTGAATGGCACTTAACCTTATTAAAAAAAATAATTGAATATATTTTGGTTTGTTTTTTGATGCTCCAGAATTGTGATTATATTTTTTTATTTATTTCTTATTTTCTCCTTTATTTGTTTAGTGTTTAATTATTCCTATACCTGTGGACGTGTACATGTAGAAAATTTTTAATGGTTTCTGATAATAGAATTTTAAGTGTTAAATGCAAATTAAATGAAAAAATTTTCAAATTAAAATTTTTATTTAAGTTTATATTCAAGCTAATTAAATTATTCATAATTGAGATTCGATAGTTTTATTTTTTATAATTTTCCTAGAATCATTGATTTATTATGTACCATACTACCTCAATGATGTGGGATGTTTTAAATTTCTCCCAAGAGGACGAGGATTGCATCAATTTAATATTTTCTTTTTAAATTTTATTATAACACTAAATAGATTATATGCTTCTATAGAAACTTTCAATTCTTTTTTCTATAAATGCCAATTAACTTACATTTTTGTTCCTTTCGTAGTTGAAATAAAATACAAAAAAAAGAATATTCTAATAATGATGTATACAAGCAATGAAAAAACAAAATAAAGAAAAAAAAAATTCAGGAACATTGGAATCATTAAATTTTGTCCTTGTATTACTTAACAATTATTGTAAATAGCATAATTTCAGGATCACAAAATCCTTTTATGGCCTCATTTAAAATAATAGCATCACACAGCTGCTATATTTGTACATAAGTATATAATGTTTATATATTATATATGTACATCTAAAGTTTGGTTCCCTAGTCATATCATACCGTTGGGTATTGTAGTCATTTATTTTTTCTATTATTTTATTGTTTGTCGGTATACGTTTGAAATAATATTTTGGAAAGGATAATGAAAAAGCATAACTAGGTCATCATAATATTTGACTTGAAACAATGGAAATGCAAACAGTAAAGTTTAAAGTTTAATTCGTACTAATTTAACATGACGGATTGAAGTGTAAAAAATTATTTTTTCAGGATATTTATCGGTATACACACAGACACACATACAGAACTTATTATTACTTCCTCATGACTGTAATGAAACAAACAAAAAATGTTAGAATTATTCATTCTCATTTTTAATTAAAATTTAATTAAATACTTATAGGTGATATAGAAGTCAGTGAAATTATTAATTGATATTTAAATAATTCAAGAGAAGAAGTTTTTTTTATTGTAAAGCGTGAAGAAGAAGATTGAATTATTTGAGAAAATTGAATATTTATATTCTTAAAAGTATACTTTCATGTATGTTATATTTGTACATAAAGTATATGCATCATCAAATTAGTCATGATTTTACAGTTTATATTACCAATATAGTAAGATAGAGTTTTTATTTTCTCATTTATAATTAAAGATTCTAATAGATGAGAATTGCGATTCTATTGTCAAAATCTTAGTTAGATTGCTTTTCACCTCTTATTTGAACTTTAGATATGTACTCATTGAAAGAAAATTTTAAAGGCAAATATAAATTCAGATGAGGTTAAGAACATGTTATATTATTTTTATTTGAACAATAAATATTCAAGTATAAATGTGTGTATGTTGATAAATCCTTATGAAGGTAACAAATCGAAAATAATAAAATTAATCGGATTGTTTGTATGTTACATACGTACAATAAATTGAACGTTTATGAACGTACATAAAATCATTTTTCATACAGGATATGCAATTCATGTACATACATATACATACATACATGAATACATTTTTACGATTATGTATACATATTCATATTCAATTATGATTTCGTATGTGTAACTCAATTAAAAACCACATTAATGAATTCTGAAAATTTGGTAGTAATGTGCTTCAAATTTTCGAACGAATGAATTTATTTCAAATATTTATGTAGGTATCTTTTAGATACATAGATATTTGTATGTAGTTGACAACATCATTTCATCGTTGATATGATTAGTATCGTATTATTTTACTAAACCAAAGTAATCGTAATGAAAATAAACATAGGTGATGATCAAATTTATTCAACTATTACATAATTTTATATTTTATATGTATGTGTAAATACTAAATACGACATTCTACTTACATTTAATAGATCTAAGTAATTCAAAATTTCATATTTGAATTAAACATCAACTCGTATTTTGCCTATACCTGCGTGTAAAATAAATGTGTAGATTCGCACTGTGATGTTATATTTACTGAAAATTATATCGAAAATTTAATCGCAGATCAAAAATTTAATACACCATAATTCAAAATGTTACATTATTCAATTAAATTCGTATACATTTACCTATTGAACGTACTACGAATTGTATATGGACAGTCAGAGCCGGATAAAAACCTTTAGAATATGAGCCATATATAAGTACTCTGAAAAGTTTTTTGTATCTCTCAGATTCGGATTCAATATAATACAAAAATTAAAGTTGGATTGATGAACTTTTACTGCTTTTACTCAAAATGTATACTGAGTCCGAATCTCACTTAGTGCACTAATCTCGCCCAAGTCTCCAAGTCGATCATTAATTTATTAATTAACTATTATTAATTGATGATTAACTGTATATTGCGACAGATGGGGTTATTGAAAAAAATATTTAAAACGAGTTAAAGCAAAATTTTTTCCGTTACCCTGCTCATTCTTGATCAAAAGGTTTTAATTTAATCTTCAAAATTCATATTTACTTAAACCATTTCTTCATGTATAGGAGGAACATGAAGGAATTTAGATGAATCCAGCTCTGGTACTCGTATGTAATATATCCATGAAATATAAGTATATGCAGAGATGTTCACTGTCATATTTGTAAATTTGAGTCTACCTTTTCTTTTCATAAAATAGTTTCCATTTATAAGTATATACATTACATTATTAGTTTAATGCTTAATGGTGAAACGATGGTGTGAAATGGTACTACTACTATTACTATTCGTATGTATTAAATGTGTAAAACACTAATTTCCGATTACATTGTCATAGATCATGCAACATTTAGCACGTCTAATCAATTATATTGATGGCAGCAACAAAATTTATAGGTACATATAATACATGTATTACAGAATTATTATTATTATAGAATTGAATAGGAAACATGGATATTGATGATAGATAAAATTTAAAATTTTTTCAAAATTTTCATATCAATGGCAATAATGTTAGAAAATTTCAAAAATTATTTGTAGTTACACAATTACAAATTTTATGTTCTACACATTGATTTGAATTGTTGTAAAATTTTTCATACGCAACAGTGAACGTTGATTTGTATATAGGGAAATTATAATTGACGGATTGACATTAGGTGACTGCTATGCCATACATATAAATCTATGAATTTCAATGTATGAATATTTTTTTTCAAATTTTTTAATTTTTAAAATTTTTTATTATATAAAATATCCTCTTTTTAGAATGTGTCCAAGAGATTTGTAATAAACTAAAGCACAAAAAAAAATAAAAAATCAAAAATATAGTGATGTGGAAGATCAACACCAATCAACACTTTTAAATACATTTCATATTTGTGTGAGTGAAAGACTAGACATGGACCGGATATGATGAGTTTCACAAAAAAAACATAAAGATAAATCTTTTGTTTATGTTATTGTTCGCATTGCATTACAGATTATTTTATTTTTATTCATACATATATCTATTACAAGATTTTCTTTTCATAATGTATATAAAAAAAAAGGAAAGAGATAAATTTTGCTGTAAATACATTTATTTAATTTTTTTTTTTCGTTCTTAATTTTTCATATTCTTTTTTCTTCATATTTTTGCACAAAGATATTTTATCGTTCCTTCTTCTATATATATATGTATGTATATGCAGTTTAAAAATCGTATCACAATTGTGAAAATGTCTAGCAATTGTATATACTCGTACTTACATATTGTACTTTGTCATTATAATACATATGTATTTATTTTCTCACGACATAGCAGACAACAAGGATGAAAGTTGAATCCTTTGATGTTACTTTCAGCTTTTAATAGTTATGAATTTATATAATAACGTAAACATAATACATATATGTGCATTCATTATGTATATAATATACTCGTATAATACATATGTACGTGTGAATTTTCTTTAAACTATAAACTAACGGATGATTATGCATATATAAATTACATATAGTTGAAAATATGTAAAGTATGACCGTATGACTGAACTACATTATAAGCAAAGTGACAACATAAGTATTTACATTATAGTGATGGTAAAAAATCACAAAAACTTAAAGATATTTATGTGTATACACAAGACTAACCCAAATAATGAAATGCATACACATATACAAAAATAATAATTTTTATTGTGCATATAATATGAAAATACTGCTGTACATTATACGATAGTGTGACAACTAGATTACAAACAAATTCATAATAGGTACACACTAGACGATAGTACTGGGATGAAAGAAGACAAAACAATAAAAAGTGACAGGTGATATGAGTGAGTGAGTGTTGAAAAGAAATTAAAAACAAACTGCAAAAAAAAAGGAACAAAAGATATGAAAACTTTTTAAAGTGCTGTGAAGATTTGAAGAAACAAAGTTATTCATATAAATCTGAATGTCAAGCTTATAATTGTACAAATTACGTTATGTGCAATTTGTTTGTGTTTCTTATGCAATTTCAAAGCTTATAATGATAAAAATAATAATAGATTAGAATTTTTATTCTTTTATTTCAAACTAAGGAGAAGAACGTTGTTTCTAATTTTCTGTTTTTTCAAAGAAAAATAAAATATCGAACGTGATCACATGAGAAGTTAAGGTAGTAAGATAATTCTCCAAATACCTGACCTGTGATAAAACAAAGTAATAATGAAAAAATAATGAATTTAAATGGGGAATGAATTCCCCAGTAGTGGGAAAAACGATTTTATATAAAGCATGAGGTAGAAAACATGGAGTGGGTGAAAATGAAAATGATAGCCAAAAAATAAAATTCATTGTAAATGGTTTGTATCAACCCAATTCTCATTTTAAAAGTAAGAGGATATAGTAATGATAACAAAAACATTTAATTTAATACAAATTTAAAAATTACAAAATGTTATACGATAAAAAAGAATTTTTAAATATAAATAATATTTTAATATTTTTTACTGAAATTACGTAGACAAATTAAATAATTAGATTATGTTTTGATAAAATAAAATACAATAAAACTTCAAATAATAAAACTTTCAAATATATAAATTGCAATTAACATTCAATTTTCTGAACGAATAAATAGGAACGATATGTAGATGTGTGTGTAATTTTAATATCATTTCAAAATAAATGAAAATATATTCTTTTTTCAGGATATTGTTTTTTCAATATAAACATTTTTTTGTGGGAAATATTGTAACCTCAGCAACAATAAACAAAATGTAATAAGAGTGCGTAATGATATACAGTAAATTATAGAATTTATTAAATTTTTTTTTGATAACATCAAAAAGGAATACCAATTAATGTTTATTTCCAATAAAATCAATAATAATTCTGCATATGTGCATATACTATTTATGAATTATATTTAAAAAAAAAAATTATAATGTGAAAATGCATATTAAACAACAGTAACATGATACACATACGAGTACATACATAATTAAATTAACTTCTTGTGAAATCTATACGAATTGAATTAATTCAATACACAGAAATACATATTAATAAAATAAAAAATTCCAGAATGAATGAAATACAGAGTAAAATGAAAATTTTAAACATAATTAAAGATTAAAATTTTCAAAACTAAAATTTTCATTAACATACACCAGAATCTGTTTGTCTTTTTTAAATGAATTGCAAGGATAATGGTTATCCTGTGTGCATGTAGCTTCATAAGTATGTATAAGCACGCATACATTAAGTGTTTTCTACTATAAAAAAAATTAAAATAGTTATATTGTCTTTTTTTCAGCTCACAAAAAGGAAATATTTTGGTAATTGAAGTTCATTTATAGATTTCATCACGAAGGGAAATCAGAATATTACATATCATTAAGAAAAAAAAAAAAATTCAAAAGAGAAAACAAAAATTATACTTATCCTTGTTGTTTTTTGGGATTTTTCTTCTGTTGTTAAGTAAATTCGTCACTGTTGCTTTTATCACAATTTTTCCAATGATAATTATGTGATTATGTAATTAGAGCCGATTAAGGCGTATCATAAGTTGCCTGGGTTGCTGACCAAGAGAGTTTTTCTTCATCATCATTGAACATTCCATATCAATGAATTTATTCTGCTGACGTTTTACCCTCTTCATTTTTATTTCAATAAGCCGATTAACACATTTAAAGATTATTTCAATTTAGTAAATTGTGAAGAAAATACGAAAAAAGGAAAAATTTTTTACAAAACTGTCCATGTAAGCAAGATGAGTAAAAACAGTAAAAATGATTTGCAGATAAATGTTTACGTATTAAAGATTATTAATGGCATGTGAAGCATACTAAATGACACCAATATTAAGAGAATAATATGATATTCATAATTGATTTCGAATGCTATTTTTTGCTCTCCTCTATTAATAAGAATAAGTTGAAGATTAAAGATGAGGAAAAATGAAAACTTTTCTCTAACATAAATATAAATAATTTTTGAACGCATATTAAATTTTACCGAAAATTCTGGAACATTAACAGAAATTTATCATTAGGAATAATCATTAAATTATCGTTGGAAACAAAAAAAAAATTTTTTTTAAACCATGAACAAATGAAATTGTTGCATGCGAATTAATTTTTTTCTTTTGCTTTTCCAATAATCATGACAAAATTGAAATGAAACTAGGGTTCAATTATATTTTTTAATAACACAAACGGATGTAAAGAATTTAAAGAAAAAAAAATTAAAAGAAAAAAAATCTTATGCTCAAATATTGACAAAAAGTTTAAATTAAAACTTGAAATCATAAAGAATAAATACATAGATGAAACTTGATATACAACTTTAATCAACTATATCCTTTTTTTTCATATTTTCTATGTAAGAGTCTATTCAAATGCAATAAAAAGTTTATTAAAAAATTTTTATTTGTAATTTTTGTTTTGTAATATTTTGTGATAAAAAGAATTTTTAAGAAAAAAAACGTTTTTTTTGCGTTTCATTATTTTTTAAAAATCAATGCATTACGATATACTATATAAGAAAAATATTAAAAGATTACAAATTAATTAAAAGTTTTCAATATGATTCAAAGAAAGACAGAGACAGAGAAAGAAAAGAGACATTGGTGAAACGATCGATGTATAGAACAAAATCCAAAAAATATTGAAAATTCTTAATTAAAGTTAAATAAAGATATTGCAAGGAAAAAATTATTAATAGATATATGACAAGTACGTACATATGTACATATTGTATATCAATGTAGAAGATGTAATATCAAATAAAAATAAATTTTCTTTTCATTTCATTTCATATTTAATAAAATGTTGGGTTGGGTAGTTAAAGAAAATACCAATTCTTTTGCACTTATCACCCTTTTTGGTTTACATTCCATCATTATTTATTTATAGGTAAAATCCTCTTCTATTCTTAAAATAATTTGAAAAGATTTCATGTTTATTTTTATTTTTTGCAATTTAATAAAAAACAAATTAGATTTTTGAAAATGAAAATAATGAAATGTAGCTACATACTTAGTCCTTTTACATATAAATAAGTTTAAATGTCGTATCAAATTTTCTAAAATTATCCTTATAAATATTATAATTATACAGAAAAATTAGTTGTTGTTGTCGTTTTTGTTGCTAATTTAAATAATTATAAAATTTGAGTTAGTTTAAATAGAAAAGAAGTAAAAGAAAAAAACATTACATTCTATAAATAATTTAACGCGTTTATTTAATCGTCCTTCATAGTATCCAAGGGATTTAAATAATCTTTTTTTTGTTTGAAATTATATACCAAAGTATGTAAGTTTATTATTATGTGTACTTGAATAATAAAAAAAATAAATTTCTTTAATATTTTTAATACTCTATCTGCTTTTACGTTTTTTTTTGCTGTTGCGGTTGGTATATTGTTGTTATTTTCATGTTAGCTAATATTTGAATTAAAAAAAAAATAAATTAAATGAAATATGTAATAGTATAGTTTATGAGCTATTTATTTTCTCTAGAATTATTTTTTTCAATTTACAATAATTTGGTTCTATGTAAATACTTCAGTAAATGTACAATATTCTAAAAATTTTAGGTCTGTACATAAAGAACTGTTTTTTTTTTTTTACTTTCATCCTGATTATATTTTAGACTAGGCACATTATGTGAAATTTTCATTATCCACAAATAATTCAGATAATCACGTTCAACGGTTATTTTTTTGCCTAATAATAAGTATTTTTTTTCTAATATTAAAAGCCTAACGTTTGAAAGTAAACTACCTACCAATTATTTTTTTTTTGTGTTGCCATATTTGTTATAGTCTAGAAGTGAAAAAGTTATACTATTTTTTATTCATTCTCAAATATAAATAAAATAAACAAATTTATACATAAAATTTTGATCAGATATATTGTCTTCTAAAGTGTGAGAAAAATACACAAAAAGCGATGAATAAAAAAAAATTGCAGATCTGTATATTAATATAAAAAAAAAATAATTAGGTCACTATAATATCATCAGAATTATATATAGTAGATGCGTATATATTGTATGAAACGGATTATTAGGATGAAAATTTCTAATAAATTGTTTATTTAATTTTTTTGTTTGTTTTTTTTTTGTGTGTTCTTTTTTCATTTTTTCACTATCCATATTATTTTGATTGTTTTTTTATGTACATGTACATTATATGTGGGCCATCCCAGAAGTTCCTGAATCAACAAAGAAAATATAAACATTTTTGGAAAGATATTATAATTGTGATATCTAATAATTTTCACAAATAAATACAGCCATTGAAACTGACAAACCCATCTTGTCGAGTACTTCTAGAACTACCTGCTATTCACGTAAGTATACCCGAAGAAAAAAAAATTAGCGAAAAATATAAATTTCAGATTAAAAAGAAAAATAAAGGTGAGTATATTTGTATGAGTAAATTGCATGGGGGGATAAATAAATAATTTGAAAAAAAGAAGAAAAAAGTCAAATTATTTTTTTTTGTTTATTATTTTTTTCGTCCATTTGTTTTTAATTTTATCAGATTCTTTGGGATTTCTTCTATCAACATTCTATACTTACTTTTCTACTAAAGTGTATATATAAAATTAAATAAAATGAATATTTTTGTTTTGTTTTTTTTTCTTTTCTCGTTCATATATTTTAACACCTGCTTTTCATTTTCACCATTTTTTTTTGTTTTTCTCTGTATGCATACACATACAAAACTATAGTATTCACATAAGAATGTATATTATTATATAGAAATGAATTTTACTACAATAATAATTAAAAATAAACGTCCAATTAAAATTCTAAGCTAGTAATTATATTTTTATTTAATTTTTTAATTTATTTTATTACACACACATACATACTATACTCATACTGTACAAACACACATATGCACATAAAAAATTTTTATTATTACGCTGAATGTTTTGTATTTCATTTATTATTATATCCTTTTTTTTGTGTAGTTTAGTTTAATTTTCTAAATTAAATTCTAGACAATATGTTATTTTTAAATTGTGTATGTAGACATATATACAATATACATATATATGATATATATATGTGTGTTATATGTACATATAATTACTTTGTTTTACATTCATAAATACATATATATTTTGCGTATAAATAATACATTTTTTTTTCTTTTTTTTATTTTGTTTTGCAAAGAAAATAGCTGTATGAGACTTTGCTTTTAAATTATGTACTTTGTATGCATAATTTCAAGTTTAAAAACCGGAAAGAATATTTTATGCTTAAAAAGATTTATTAAAATGAAGAATAAGAAAATTTTGAATAGAACAAAAAAAAAATGTATCCTTATAAAATGTGATATATTACTCTTATATCTTTTTCCTATTATTTATTGTACGTTATATAAAAGTACAGTAATGTGTGATGTACGTATACATACATGTATGTACATACGTATAGCACATTATATAAACGGCACACATTATGTGTGTTTAATTTTTTTATTTTAGTATGTTTTTTTTTTCGAGTTCATCTTGAGACACTGAATGTTTTCCTTTTTTCTTTCTATTTTTATTTTATTATATTTTTATATTTTGTAAACTTTTTCATTTACTGCCTTAGAATATAGAACAGAATATAACGGCCCTGATTCTCATTCTAATGAACTTTTCCAAAGTTTTCCTGTTATTTTATGTTGTTTTTTTTTCTTTTATCTTCTTTTTTCTGCCTTTCACATTGTTAACACGATAATATTATAATATGTATGAACATATATACTTATACATACATATAAGGTAAAAAATAAAAATGAAGAGAAAAAAAACAAGGATAAAATATAGAAAAAAATTTCTTTAAATCTTCAATTCATTGTGAATACGTGGAGTAGGATAGTAAGCAAAAAAGAAACAGCAAAAAAAAAAAGGAATTAAGAGAGAAAGGATATGACATTTAGGTTTGAAAGTTTATATTTTTTTGTTGAAAAATATTTAAAAAAAAGGAATGAAAATATTAAAAATTATGTGTTTTGACGTGTGTGCTAGATTTTATTTTTATTTTCTTTAAAAAAATGTTATTTACACATTACGTATTTTTCACCTTTTTCACTAATGTGTTTTAACATTTTAAAATTTGTTTTTTTTTTTTTTATATTATGTTTTCGTTTTGAATTACGTTACTCCTATTTTTTTCTTTGGTTGTTTAAAATTTTCTTCAAATCTTTGAATTTTCTAAAATGCTACCAGTAAGAAAGACGAAGTTAAGGTAAATAAGACAGCACTTCTATACCGACATTTATAAAAGCACTTTACAACAAATTTTTGTATTTACACATATGCAAAATATACACATTATACTTTATTTCAGTCTTGTATATAATTTTACGCCTACATGAACAAATACGAAGGAAAAAGTTACATATGCATAACAAAAATTTTAAACAAATTTGCTACTTCATTATACTCATATTTTCTTCGATTATTTTCATACGTTACGTAAGCGTAAGTACTTCAGAATTAAAGGTTAAAAGTTGATATAGCTTTTTAGAAAATTATCGCTACACACAACTGCATGATTATACGTCTACATGAGATAAGAGCTGTCGATTTTAAATAATGAATTTTAAAGAAAAAAAAAAAATTTAATGAAAATCTTTTGAATATTTTTCAGAAAATGTCTAAATGATTTTTATATGAATATAGTATCTTTTTAGTAGCATTAAGTAAAATAAAAAATAATATGAAAATGGGAAATTAAGGAAAAGTACATTATGATTGTGTACAAGGTACAACATAAAAATGGAAAATCAACTAAAAACATTTAATACTTGCTCCTGTCTACTCTATACACACTCATACAGCAGTGCAGATCATTCACTATAAAAGTTGATTTTCTCTCTCAATAAAGAATGCGAATATTGTACACAAGTCATACACAAAATCAACTAACAACATTCTATAATTCCTCTTCTACTCTATATAATACTCATAGCGGTGGAGGTTATTGGTTATTAACAGCACCTGTAGTATACGCTACGATAGTAAGACAAGAGTACTATTCACACATCATGTGTACATACTAATTTTAGAATTTTTCACTTTGATGTTTGATATTTGATGATGTCAAAAATGTATTACAAATGTTTGGAAAAATATTAGAATTTTCTTTAAAGTTTAGAATATTAAAGAAAACGCAGATAAGTACGAGTATTTCTCAAAAAGTATATAAAATTAATTCTACATATAAATGAATTTAACTTTTCTACATATATTTACGTGTTTGGGGAACAGTATGTAGATGCATGAACACATCGTATATGATAATATTTTGCATACATTATAATATATATGTTATATTAAAAATATGACATAGTTTATTTGACATAAAAATTAAAATTTGAAAGTTAATACATATTTTGTTTCAAGTTTATGGAAAAAGTTTTTTAATAAATTTATGAATATGAAAGTTATTACTATTTTATATTATGATACGTTACATGGTATTAGTAGTAGGAAACAAGAAAAAGACTAATTTATATGCCAATATCAGATTTATAAATTTGATGAAATTGTAAGTTTTAAAACTCCGAATAAACTATTTACAAATAATCATAAGTGTATTATGTACTAGCTACGTACATATAAGTACGAGCACATACATAAATGTACACCCACAAATAATAAAGGAAATACTTTGAGAATGCTAACGAATAAAATATTTTATATTTTTTTGAAGATTTTATTTAATTTATATCAGTTTATATCAATTGCAAGGAAGTAAATGTAATGAATAGGTGTACTCTGGTACGAGTATACATATGTTTAGTCGAGTTATTTTTCAAACTGTAATCTTAAGCAGATATTAAGATATCTTAGAAATGATAGAACTAAAAGAAAATCTGAAATATTTTAAAAAAGTTCTTAGATTTCTTTTTTGATACTTCCCAGTATTATCTATAGTATCATTTTTTAAAGAGATTGTTATAATTTTAAAATACGAAACTATAATATTTCAAAAAATATGAAGTAAAATGAACAGTCTTATTATTTGTGGTACTGCACAATAAAATAATATAATAAATGAAAATTTTCACGACTACACATCACAAATTAATGTTAACAAATTAAATTACATATAATAAAAATGAATTTCGTTTTGGTTTTCTTGTGATCAGTAACCGTAAAAAAAATTTAATTTTGATGTTTTGCATTCTATACTCGCATGGAATATTCATTATTTCTATTTTATTTACTTAATATGTGTATGGAAAAAATGAGTACGGTAGTTTATCAATGTCATGTTGTATTCTTTTGAAATGTAACTTACTAGCATAAACGAAATATAAATACGGAACACCAAAATATAATAAGAAAACTATCTGTCATCATACATAATATGAAAATATTTTATATGATCTAACGAAATATAATGAACGATTTTGAGTCATATTTCTGTTTTGAATAAATTTTTCTTTTTATTCCGTAGTAAAATATTTTAAGAGTAATCAGTTAAAGATAATATTTCATTAATAATATGCACACAGAACTAAACAAATTTTACATTCTATTTTAATATAAAATAGCTATAGGTGATGCATTTTTTGTGACAATTACTATGTATAGTGTATCTACAAATAGAGGAGTAGAAAAGAAAAAATATGTTTTAGTTGAAAAATTTTTAAATAAATGAGTTATATTTGAAGAACGAAATAAGTACTATTGCAATATGAAGAAATGAAATTATATACTTCAAAAGTATGTGTTAAATAAATAGAGGCTGTCTCTAATTAAAATAATTTTGGTTGACATTAATTGGAAAACAAATAAATTAAGCTATTATAAAACTGGACAGTAAAAATAAAGAAAAATGTAACTTTTGATAAATATCATATATTTTCATTATTAAATGCAAAAAGAAATTATGAAAAAATAAAATAAAATTTTAAATTTTGTGCATTGTTAATGTATTCATCTTAATTATTTATTTGAAGAGTTTTTGCTTTGAAATATGTACATTATTATTTTATGTATGAAATTTATGTATATACATATGTATGTATGTACGTACCTAGAAGACAAACATAATAATTTCGATAAATCTACAAAATAATGTAACGTATACAATTACAAAAACCAAATCATTTATTGTCCTAAATATGAATTAATCAAGAAAATCAAATTTTATGTATCCTGTGTTTGTCATAATAGTAAATAAATCTATATTATTGCAAATGATGCAAATTTTCAATTATTCAAATATAACAAAAAAATTAATACAAAAACAATAACAAAAACCAAAACCTATATTTTATGATTTTCTTTTATGTAAACGTATTATAAATAATATTGTTCATTCACCTGTTTATTTGCGTATAAATTTGTGTTTGAGCTGATCAAGAAGTATTATTTCCTAATATTATTATCCTCAGTATGTACAAGCAAAACATATAATGATTATTATTTGTTAATATTTGTCCATATATATATATTTATATATGAATGTAATTGTATATATGTATATTTACATTAAACACATACAATATGTACATTCATACTTATTTCAATTGAATGCATTATATGCGTATTTATTTATTTTGTACAAAGATTCACATTCCACACATGATGAATTTATAATTAGTTTACTTATAGGGAAAATCGATAAACCATCCTTATTTGATTAGCATGTACTGCTGGTTTATTATATGGTTATGTATTTGAAATCAGTTAAATATAATGTCAAATGTCCATATATTTTGTACATACATATATGTATAATAAAATATATACATATACGTGTACATTATTTATACTGAAAGCTTTTATTTATTATGTACTTGTACATATTACCTGGTAAATACTTTTACCTTTTACTGATTTTACGTTATTTTATAAGATGCTAATATGCAACTCATTTGATTTCCCTATAGTATGTATAGGTACACATTTGTCTACAGTATGCTTTCTATTCATGAATGAAACTTGAAAGCATCAAGAGTTGTAGGGTATGTAAAAATCAAATAAATTTAAACAGACTATTATTATGTAATTATATAAATGTATTATACAGAACAGATAAATATTTAAAGTTGAGGTAAAGAAATATAAATATGGGTAAGAACTCGTATAAGTATATACAGGTACGAAAATTATTAAATGTGTGTGTAGATACTTTTTAAGCAAATAATTTTCATAATTTTCAATTACATATATTTTTTCTTCAGTTCAACCTGTTGCTGATGAATTCAATTCTTAAGTAGAAATTTTATGTTTTACGACGGAATTTATCAGCTGTGAATAGAAAGATTCTCTAAAAACTTGTATTTCATATTCAAAACTAAAAAAGAGCCTGAAGTAATACAAAGTGTAATAACTGTTAGGTGGTATTAGAAAGCTGTAGTTATACAAAAGTGAAACTAATAATGACTATAAATTGTTGAAGAAATTTTCATTATGATTGTATATAAATGTGCAGATCATTAGATACATTATCACTAGAACAATAGATACAAGCTTGTTGCTTGCAAGCTCTAGTTCTGAAGCTTGCAGTGTGCTATTGATATTTGATATTTCATTAAAATCGTAAATATATAAAAGCAACAAGAGGGAATACCATCTAGTCAATGAAACACAAAAACTAGTTAAATATATCTACTACGTGCATATCTAGAAATTATTGATTATATATTTTGTTGACTTTTCATGATGAATCAATTCAAAATGAATCTAATACTACTCAAATTAATGATAATAATAACTACACATGTATATTTAAAAGAAAACAAGAATTAATTTAATTAAATTTTGATAATATTTTGCATATTTGACATCATTATACCTATATAAGTATGTATGTATTTATATTTATCTTCGGGTTTATTTTTTATCATTGCTCAATTTTTTTGTCAATTAAATTCAATTTTGTGGAAAATTTTGGTAAAAAAAAATTCAAATACAATTCATTTCATATCAATAATTTTGTTAATTAGAATAATAATTGAAATTTTTGTCGAAATGTAAATACATATATATACCTATGCATATGTACCAGTATTCAATATGTTTTCGGTATGCATAAATAATTATTTTTTTGGTTTTATATAACCAGTATTTTATTGCTCGTTTTTTATTCATTTATTTAGGTATGTATTTATTTGTATTTTTATATTTTGAAGATATTTTTCAAAATTATTATTTCAAAATAATTGTTTTTTTACAAAAAAATTCATTCGAATTATTAACAAATCGTGCGAATTCATTTATTTGTGTATTTGGTTAATAATTCAAATAATTATAATTTAAATACAATGTACACATGTTAACGTGCAAATGAAGTTTATTGTATTCATTTAATATGAACAGAATAATAATTTACATAATGTTTGAATAGAAGAATGTGAATATGTGATTTAATTATATTTTTATCATTGCATATAATGTGTAGAAGAATAATTATTTATGATTAATAGTAACAATGGTAATATGATTTTTAGAGTGTTTTAAGGATTCCTTGCTATATTTTTAAATTTTAAATTTTTTTCAGAGTATTGTGACGCACTAAACAGAATAATAATAAAGTTTCAATTTGTATATGAACAAATCGCTGTTCGGTTGACTATTATTGAACTGTCATCAAAGCCAATTAAATTCTTTTTCACAATTCAAATAAATAACTTTTCCAATTTCTTCATTTGACTAGAAAACTCTTTTGATGTTCAAATATTCAAGTGGAAAAAAATTTTTTTGTTGTAATAAATACAAAATTAATGCAATAATTAAAATAATTGGAATTCTGTAATAAACTACAATTTTTGCTAATTACATATGTAAATTTCTATACAATACCATTTGCATAATTAATTTTACTTATACATGAATAAAAGAATAAAAAATATTTTAATATATTCAAAGTTCTTCTTATCTACAAATAAGAAATAACATTTATGGACGTGAATATAAACAATAAAAATATCTAATATTTCAATGGAAATTGTCCTGTGATGAATACGAATGAAAACAATTCCATTATAAAGTACTAGGAATTACGGTATTGTTATATTGTATATAATAAGCACTACCCGTATTAAATTTGTATGAAAATTATTTGCACACAAAAAAACAAAGCAATAAAAGCAAAAATTTTTGCATTGTAAAATTGCATATTAATACAATACTTACTCAAAAAAGTTATTGTATATGTAATTGAAAATTCGAATCATTTCGTAATCATAGATACTTTTATTCAAAAATTTTAATTTATTTTATAGTTTTGCATAAAGAAAAATGCATGTTACTTTTCTTTTGAATTATTTTAAAATTTCGATGACAATAAATTAAAATATGTAATTAATTCATATACTCGTATATGCAAATTTAGGAGTGCTTCTATGAAAATGAGTATACTTTAAACTTACAGTATATTTACCTATAAATTAAGAGATTAAAATGAATTATTTCGAAAACTAATTAAACAAATGAAATTATTATCGACATGATTTTATAACGACTTGCGTAAATTATTACTATGGATACTTTTGATATTTTTGGCTCAAGGACAAATGAATTATTTTAGTTCATCTTATATAATAATTACAATAAATTTGCACAGTTATGATTTTTTATCTCTGTTTGAATATAATTAAGTCGAATTAAGTATTTGATCAATTATTAAAAGTTTATTTGGAGTTTAAACGGTTTTAACCATCTATACACTTTCAAAATTTTAATGTATTCCATATTTTCATTTATTTAATTATACCATTGATACATTGGCCATCTTTGTGAAAAGATCGAAATGATGATATGATAATATCATTATAATTTAAGATCACTATAGACTTCACATATAAGATTAAATACGGAAGTAAATATAAGTACGTACATAAATAATGAAGTTTAAGTTTGAAGTCGTAGTTTAAATGCAGTTTTCATATGCCTTCATTATATGAATAGAATTATTGAATGGCTTTCATAGTTATAATGAGGATTATCGTCATGATGACGGTATGTGTGTCAACGGTATAATTTCTCTAAATTATCGACTTGTTCAAAACATTTACTACATACTCTGCGTAAAAAATATGTGCGTAATATATCATAATAAATACAGGATATAAGCACATATAGACTGCTAAAACAAAACATCAAAAATAAATTATCTATGTACACTGGTAATTAAACATATTTAGGATTTTAAAGGAAAAGTTATATGCTCCATTTGTTTCTATTTCTATATAGCATTAATCCTATACGGAGAATATATGTGATTAAGTATTTTCCTTGATAATTTAAAACATTTATTTTGATGTGAAATAAATATAAGTAAAAATATGTGCGTAGAAGATAGATACTATAAAATACATAGATACAATTTAAAAGATTTTATATTTATATTTTTCGGTTTCCCAGAAGTGGTTCAAAATTGTCAACAGAATTGTAAATAAAAATTTTACATGTCTAATCTATGGTTTTAAATAAGGATTGAAAATTTATATTAAACATTAACTAAGTAGACTTGTATACTAATTACTATTCGTAAATGTATTTCAATCTTGCAGAGTATGTAAACAAATACTGTACTATGTGTATACATTAAGGAACTTTTTCTTTCTGTGGAAATGATTATAACTCTTTTGTTTTTTATATTAAAATCTTGAAAAAATAAAAACAAAGAATTTTGAAAAGATCTTCTTTAAATACATTTTCTCATTTTCTTTTGATTTATTTATTTATGATTTTGTTTTTTGTAATTTTTATTTTTCTTTTGTTTTCGAATTTTTTATAAACTTTAATTGCAAAGTACTCAATGCTCTATCTATCTACAATTTTATTTTCTTTTTAATTTGTTTGCAGCACAAGAATAAAAATGAAATATAATTGACCATAATATCTTTGAAATGGAAATTTGAAAAGATACTATTCACAGATGAAGAAGATACAGAAATAAAGAGATAGCAAAAAAAAAAAAGAAAAAATTCAAAACGAAAATAAACACATAAAGGTCTATGTAAGTAGTTATTAGTTGTAGTTGTAGTATCTGATGGTAGAGGTTAATTGAAGTTTTCTAGATGAAATGAGAATACTTTTTGATTATAGTATTTTTTCGATTGAGATAATTTCACGTGGATTTTATTCATTAAATTTAAATAAATATTTTTTATATCATTTACTTTGATTACTATTGCAACATAATAAATTCTTTTCTGATTGCCTTTTTATTTTGATCGTTTAATGAATACCTACATGAATATGTTTGTAATGTTATTTTAAGACATGTTTCAATCAAAAGTCTAATTGGAATTCTAAACTTCAATTTTTGAATTTAAGATAGTTCATATTTGGTGGAATAAAAAATGATAAAAAAATGAGACACTAAGGAACAGTACATATGTCTAATTATTGTCCTTTATAGTAGATTTTTTTTAAGCAATAATATATGAGTTTAATATATTTGTTATATATTTGTTCGTATAAATTATTGTTGAAAAAGAAATTTGGTGGATATGTTGGTATTGGCATGAAGATTTTTTAATGCACTACATATTACATATGTATATGTACAATCATCACACTTTTTTTTTCTTTTGTTTGAAATTCATTTTCAAACTTTATTATATCGGTTTACTTTTATATAAAATGAAATCGAAATTTCATATTTAATTAAAAGCCGTCAGAAAAAGGAGTAAAAAAAATTATGATATAAAATATTTATTGTTTTTTTTGTTTTTTTTTTTAATTTTTTCTGTATATTTGCAGAGATATTTTTTCATTTTGAATTGCCGAATTAAAATGTAATTTTTGCATTCCACACCAGAATTCCAACGATAAAAAAACCCGCATAAAACAAATAACAATCAGCCAACGAAAAAAAGTTGAGAGAAAGAGAGTTTATGAATTCGTTTTGTTTACACATTACATAGTAATGTGGTATTATTCATGAGATTTACGATTTATATACGAAATACATACATATAAAAGATTAAAGAATTTTTTAATTTTCCTCTTAATTGTGCATATACGATATAAATATGTTTGCATAAATTTTTTAATTTATTTATTTATTTGTATGTAACAATATAAAGTTTAAGTAAACATTGGTGCATTTTTTTGTTCTTTTTTTAATTTGATTTTATTTTTTGTTTTACATTGCATATTTGTATTGGTTACTTTTTGAAAAGTTGTGTTAATAAATGTGAATTGAATTGATATAAAATTAATTAAAATTTGATTGAGCCATAAAGCGGTTAATTTTTAATTAAATTGAGATGAATAAAGAAGATATCTTTACCTCCAATATAAAGTACCTCATATATAAAATTACAATTGAAAATGAAATTCTTCTATCAATTCCTGAGTGTGTAACTGCAGGATGTTTGTGAATTTCATTTATTTATTCAATTCTAAGTGAAGTGGAGAAAAAATTTTTTTGAAAATGATCTTTTGATGAAAAACGAAATTTTCAATTTTAAATAAAACCAAAATGTTATAAGGCATTAGTATAATATGGATGCTCCGATATTTTTAAAATATAAGGAACACATTTGATTACCTACAAGTTGTTGATAACATATGGCAAATAATAAAGAAAAAATAATGTTTTATTTTCCATTTTCTTAAAAAAAAATGTAACAAATATTTAAAGGAACATGAATTATTGAAAATGAAAAAAAATACAGAAATGAAATTTTCTGTATGATCGTGTAATTGTGTGAGAAAAATATTATTACAATTTAACATTCTCTCATGCACATATGAGTTATTGAAATTTTCATGAATATTTGATTTTAAAGGCAACTATCGCCAGTGATAACGTTTGAAACGGAAAACGCTAAAAACAAAATTGACATTATTGAATGATTGCACAAAATTTTCTTATTTATCAGTTTTGCGGTTCAATTCACAACAAAAATTCAGTCATGTGTGCAGATGCAGATTTTTAGGTCATTTGTAGAAATTTTCATTGATTTGTTGAAATGCATAAATGCATCAATGCAAATGAAATAGAATGACAATCTATATACACCTGGCAAATATTATATGTATGCAGATTGACGTATGTATATGTGCGTATGAGATTGTGCAAATAAGAATATACATATGTAGTTATAGATTCACAAAAATATATAAGATTCCAGTATATGCATAATTGGATTTTTATTTTTGCATGCATACATATGCGTGGATATGTATTTCATCATAGTTAGGACCATTTAGCTTCATGTCATATTCTATATTAGTAATATTGTTAGATATGAAATGTATTAATTTAATTTTGAAGTAAATAAATTTTTAAATAATTTTCTTGTTCATTATATTATTTTGTAACTTATTTCATTTTATCGTGCACTAATATTTATACAGATGTGTCAATCATTATTCATGCACATTGACTAATTAGTGTTGACTAATTTTGTTTTACGAGTTATTTTGAATCAAAATTATTTAAATTATTATCCTTGAAAATGTGAATAATGTGTATTATATAACAGTAGTTTTGTATTGAATAATTTAAAAAATAAAATATCTTGATTGATGGTCAAATATGCGCTTATATGAATTATTATTGAAATCTGTAGAAAATCTCAAGTCGCAGTGGATGAAAGAACAACGACATAATTTTTAGTGTATTTAATAATAATAAACACGTTATTATGTAGGTATATACGAGTAAGTATATGTGATAATTTTGTGAAATATTTAATTTAGTTAAAATTAAATGTTAAATTTTATAAATTTTTGAAATGTGTTTATATGTTAATGTTCTATGGTACTATAGTATTAAATAATTCGTATATGTGTATGTTTATACGTATAGATATAATAATATAGTATATAATACAAAATATATTGTAAAATTATGTGTATGTGTATATGTTATGCGCTTTATACTCAATTAATATACATGATATACGTGTAGAATGAGAGATTCTGTAACTGTTTACATAAATTTCAAAAACAATGTTGAACCAAAAGAAAAAAAAATTTTTTTTTTAAAATACACTATTCACATTCACTATTAAGTATTTATATCCACATATAAGCATTCAGTCTATTATTAAAATTTTATTTTCATTTTTGCCATTTAATGCACAAATATACTTATATACTTTCGTATTCATATGTACTTATAATGTATGATGTGTTGGTTCATGTATGTAGATACATTTATGTTGATACGTATAGTACATGCGATAGTATACATGTTTATTTATCGGTATATGAATACGTATAAATGTTAATGTGTGTATATAATTTTCATTTTATAAGTACAAATATGTATACATAGTTCATTGTATATAGAATAAATAAATTACAAATATTATGTATTTTATTATACTACATTTATGAACATTTATGAATACGTACAGGATGAAAAAAAAAATCGAAATAAAAAACCATAAACATGTTCATAAAATATGTGATTGTTTCAAAAGTTTGTAATTACAATCATAATTAATTTATAGTATCAGCATTCATAATATAGTATATCGTTGCCAAATAATTACTTTATTCAAAATTATATATTCATGTACATTATGTATAGTATACGTATTACATACATAAATATAAATGTATTCTATATGTATATATAATGATCTTTTTTAAATTTATATGTGTGTATATATATGTACGTATACATGTATATCTAATAGTACGTATATACACACACATACACATATGCATAATTATTTATAAAGGATATATGGTGTATATGCAATATTCACATCAAATTTAATATCATTATACTGTTACGATATATTCCACTAAAATATAAATATTATTTTATACATACATACATAAATACATACATATTAATATTATCCGTGTATTCTTATGTGTGTGTGTGTACACTAAATAAAATATAAAACATAATATATGTACATATACTCGTACAATGTGTATAAAATGAGTAAATAATATACAAGATAAATTATTTAGTACAGCCTTATAGGATATTATGTGTGCATTTACATACATACATACTTATATTTAAATGTATAATAAACGCATTGATATTTTAATATACTTACATATGTATGTATGTTCTAATTTAAATTTAATTTATTCACAAGAATACGTACATCATATATGTTCATATGCATACATAAAAGTACATATTTATTTTTATATACATATTCTACATATATGAATATTCGGTATATTATGTGTGTGCATATGCTTTATAAATAACCTAAATATTATTTAACTACAATAATACTTATTTATAGAGTATATGAAGTTCTAAAAAGTTTTCTCATTTTTCTTGCTTTACGTATATTTGGAACGTTGCTTACATTATACGAATGTATGTACATTTTATGTACTTACCATTATCCATTAAGTTTATATAGTCCAATTTCATATACTCGTATATTATTATTAGTACATATTTGTCCATATATTATATTTCAAAAGAAAAAAAAAAAATTTCGATTTCATTAGAAAACTTACAATTAAAACAACATTTAAAATGTGACCATTATTTATAGATATAAAATAATGATGAAATGCATGATCGTGTATTTACATACTTATTATGTATTCATATGTATGTAGGCATATAGAAAAAAGTTTTACATTGAAGTCTTAGAGATGTGGATAGATGTTGTACATATAATATGAAATTATACAAATGTATGAATATATGCTTGTATAATTTAAGGAATATTTTTGATATTCACTATATTTTTCACAAATTTTTACATAAATACATACCTATATGGTATATTTTATCCTTATTTTATATGGTATATTTATATCTATATACTGATATCCACATATTAAGATACGAATTTAATACATATTTGAATTGTTTGATATTTTTCAAGGTTTTCTTTTTCGTTACTATTTTAATTTTATATACAAAAAATGTATTTTAATGTACGCATATGAAAATATATTCTAAGGCATAAATTTTATTTATATACATAATGTACATAAAATTGAGATTTTTCAGCCAGCAAACTTTAGTTTTTCTTTGAAATACAATTTTACAAAAATTAATAAAAAAAAACAACTTTTCAAATTACTTAGTATTTTCATTTTTCTGTAATAAATTATATGCCAATAATTAAAAGGAAATATTTAACATAAATCAAGAAAAAATTTTTAATTACTGTGTAAGAATATATATATCAATGTACAAGTGTGAGATAATCTATGTAAATATTTTAGCAGTTAGCACGTAAATTCTAAATTTATTTAGAGTGTTCAAATAGATAAAAGAAAATTAATTAAGATCAAATATAACATACATAATTTTCTCTTACTATGTGTATACTCGTACCTCGTATAAAAAATGTTTACATTTTAGTTGTTAATTAAGAATAATTTTTTTTTGTAAAATTAAATTTACTTGCTTTACAGGTAAATATGTAATGATTCAAATTTAAAACTTGTGCATATTATATATACATTGTCCATTTACATAAAATAAAATAAAATAAAATGAATATGCAATGCATATATACATAATGCTGTTATCATAAATGTAAACAAATGGAATATTTGAAAAAAAAAAACAGTGAAAAAAGCAAGGAAATACTCGTAATTACTAATACACTACACATTTAAACGAAAAAGAAAAAGAAAAAAAAACGTAAAATTTTCCGGTACAATGCACTTTTAATGAAAAATTATTATCCTTTTCCTTTTTAATCTTTTTTTTTTAACATTATAACTATCCTTAAATGGTTGTTTACATTTTATCATTACGCATTTCTTTTATTTCCTTCATTATTTCAGTACACTAGATTAAAAAAAAAACTTTGAAAAAGCAAACAGAAAAACAACAGAAAACTTTTCTTAATTAGTATGAATGTGAACAAATTAGAAGTTTACAAACCACCAGAACTGACTATTTTGCTGTAACTTTATCGCTTGATATTGAAGTTAATCTGTGTCTTAGGATGGAGGATTGTCGAAGACAGATTACTAAGTATATAAAGGTAGGCATTATTAGAAATCTTTAATAAGTATATATCAGTTATATACTTGAACAGACGTTTAAGTACTACAGTAGTGACTTTTCTTTCTGAGAAAATAAAATTTTAAAAAGTTTTTCTTCTAATACCATTTCTTTTTCTCCCTAAATTTTACACGTTCGTGAGCTGATATATTTAACTTATCGAAATAATATTGAGAGTTTAATGAGAATTAAACAAGTTTTAAATTGTTTTATTTTCTTTACGCTATAAATAAAAAAAAATATAAATAACTTTAGATTATCGTATTCAATAAAAGTGAATTGTATTTGCAGTAATTTATAATTTCGTGATGGTAAAAAGTGAAATATTTTATCATGAAAAACTACAGTTTGACGGTTTAACTAAGCGTTCATTTTTAAGAATTGAATGAATTGAAAATTAATATATTATCTCTCATATGGTAAGTACAATTTTATCATATACACTATGCTATGAATTTCAATATTTTATTTTGAAAGGGATATTTACAAAAATACATGACTCGTATATATTTTGTATTCAATTAAGGACATTGAAAATACATACAAACATAAGTACACACGATACAATTATTAAACATCTTTTGAATTTATTTTATATTTTTTGGAAATGAAAAAAAAAAAAAAACTATTAAAAATATATTAAATGCATATTCTATACGTATGTAGATACCAAGTTTTTTTCCGGTATTTCATAAAATGAATGATAAATAATAACATTTTCCTCCCTTTTTCTCTCCTTTTTATTTACTCATCGATATCTAAAATTTGAACATAAAAAGCAAACAAATAATAAAAGAGATAAAGTAGAAATCTTTAACAGAAATACGAATATAAGTTTTAGATGCATATACCTACTTTCATTCAGTAAGAAAACATTTACCTAAAACAAAAATAAATTTTTGCACATTAAAGAATCCTGAATATATTTAGAGGAAAATACAAAAAAAAAAAAAACTTTGGAATAATGGAAAAAAAAACACAAACCAAAAATTCGTTACACAAAAAATGATGTATGAGAATACAATTCAAAGATAGAATAGGAACATAAAAAAGGCGACAACGATATAAAATGAAAAATTCAATGAAAATATTATTTATTTTTCATTCTTGCGTTACTTTTGTTGTTTACATTTATCTTATGTATTTTATGTTATGTAAAATATACATTTTTATGTGATTACTTTTTTTTTGCTTGTACATAGAGTATGTACAAATATATTGTAGTATGAACCTACATAATGTACATGCGTACATGTGTTTATATGGTATACATGCATGTTTACATTATTTTGAAATTGTATTTTATTGAATTTTATGATTCAAATTTCATTTTATTTCATTTTTTTTATGAGTTCTTATATCATTTTTTTCATCATCTTTACATAGTATATGTTACTCATATTCATACTTCCACAGTTCATTTATCTTTTCGCCCAAGAGTCAATCAATAATGTGATCAGTTTTATGTAGTTGGCGTAAAAATATATCAAGCAGATTGAGGCGGTTGAGGCTTCGACTAGGTATAATTATTCATTTAACTAACAGTTGATAATTACATGTGTATCTGACCCCAGATTATGTTTTCCTATTTTTTAATATCTGATATGTTTATACTCTTAATGCAATGTGTGGATTAAAGTATAGAACATTTAGTTGGATATCAAATCAAACATTTTTAGTATAGTAATGACATTTTAAATGCGATCGTGTATGGGAATATACAGTTGTTAATTGAAATATTGACGTGAAATAAAGAAGATCAATCAAGTACTTCTGAATTTTGATATCTCTTATTCTCATTTAATAATGAAAATGATACACATATTGCATGTATAATGTAAAAATTATGAAATTCACAAAATTAACCAAAATTTACTTCACATAATGTACATACTACATTTTCGATTACACTGCCAAGCCATGTTAAGTATCACATGACTATATACTTCTCGCATTTTTTATAAAATTAGCTAATTAATGAAATGATATATTGAATTTTAATTACGCACATCTTCCCTAAAAAAATATAAAGTTGATACATATGATTATGTACTATATATGCAAAAGAAAAAAGGATATAGGTAACGTAATTAAAATTTCATTATCACATATTGTGCATGCATTTGAATGCAAGCATATGTGATCATGTTACTATTCACAAATTTACATATATGCAATTCATCATCATATCATAAGCAAGCAAGTATAAAATCTGTTCGACAAAAATTTCAGTAATATGTAATATGTATATACCACGAAAAATCAGGAAAAATGAAAATTTTTCAATAGAAGAGAAAGAATGTTTTTTTTGTAAAACTTTTATTTTGAAATAAATGAAAATCAAATAAAAAGAAAAATAAGAAAAATTTGTATGACAATTTTATTTATTCATTTACTTATAAAATAACACACTTTACGTGTGTGACTAAAAAGCATATGCATATTTTGTATGTTAAGATACACATCATAAGTGAACATTTAATAAAAATAAAAAGTACAAAACAAAAACAATTTATTCAATAGACACTTTTCAAGTACATTTATGTTTAAATTTATTACAGACAGCAAAATTTACTGTTTACTGTCTTCATCACTTTCTTTTCATCTTAAATAGGTGTGTGAATAATGAAAACTGAAAATGAAAAAAAAAAAGAAAATAAATAAATAAATAAAATAAAACAAAATAAATGTGTAAAGATTACATTGGTAGAATATTTTAAACATTAAACTGAATAAGAACAAAACAAAGTAATATACAGGAGAAAAAGTAAAAATAATAATGTAAAATAATAAAAGAAAAATATAAACTGTAACAAGTACAATAAAATGAAGAAATGAAAAACAAAAAAAAAACGAAAAATAAAACAAAATTGTATGTAAAGTAAATAGAAATTCATGAGAAATAAGATTTTCATTTCATGAATGTTGAAATTTTCTTGTGAAAATGAAAAAATAAAAATGTGAAGCAAGTAATATGAAGGAATGAAATAATATAAGTGTATTCACATGAATGTATACATACTCGTACATATACAGTTTTTTTTGTGTACTTTCAACAGTGAAATTTAAATTTATTTTTTATTTCATTCAATTGTATGATGTACGCGATACACACATACTTGTATATTCATGCATAAATATTCATAAAAATACGAAGTTCATAGACAAGCAAAATAAAAAATTGAAATTACGTGATAAGGATGATGGACAGGAAAGCAAATAAACAGCTTTATTGCGATTTTAAATCAAAATTTAAAATTTTCGATTATATACACGTTTATATGTATGTAATGCAGATACACTGTTCGTGTGTGTGATATAACCGAGCACAAAGGAAAGTAGTACATAATGCAATGCATGTATTTTAGAAATTATAGTAAATTTTTCTGAATTATTTAAATTTGAAAATGTGTGACGATGGTAAGACTATACCATATACTCGTAGCTCGTAGTCTACATAAAATGATTTGAATAAAAGCGAATCAGTTACAAAGCGATTTTCCAAAAGACTGAATAATTTAAAACACTTTCTTAAAATATTTAATTTTTAATGTGAAACATACATACACAACTGTGCATGCATACGTATACATATATACAATATTTGCTATAAATTTTGTAGGAGTTCATGTGAGGATACGATACAAGAGTAGACGATGTACATAATACTGATGTTACTCATACTGACATTACATATGTACCTAGATTATATTTATGTACAGAGTCAACACTAGAAAAATGAACGGATGTTATAGAATGTCTGATATCTTAAAATGAATATAGTAATATTTCATATCAATCCAATGCTATTGACTCTTGAGTGTTAACTGTTAACTAAATAATATCTTTATTTATACATACATTGATTATTATTTTTATCATTGATTTTTTGAAAATTTTCATCAAGTTCCACATGTTCAGTTCATTCACATGAAATTCGATATAATTTGATTCAAATATGTATTTTAATCTTAAATGAACGCAGATAGCTCTTCGTTCAAATAAAGCAGTTTTTTAATTTTACTCTTGTAAAAGTAGCAGATATTACGTACGATACTGATACAGATCTCGAGAGAAATGTTGATGTTTTCCTTCCTAAATATAATATTACAGAAAAAAGTTTATACTACAGAAAAAAAGTTTTAAGTTTTAAAGTTTAAAAATTTTCATTGTATAGTTGGATTCATAACTTATGCAATTCATATAATCATACCATGAAATCGTATTTTCATTCATAAAAAAAATTCATTTTCTCTTTATACCCTTCTGTACTACACACCATAAGAAATATACAAGAAACAGGAAGAAACAGTGAGTACTAGGGTACTAGGTACTAGCAATCAGGTTATTGGCAGCTATATATACAGTATAGTATGATATACAAGTACGCTACTAGTACCTCAAACACCATGCACTCGTATTTTCATTCATTTTCATTTCGTGTTTATACATCCTCTGCACTACGCACACAATAAAAAGCATACGAGAAACAGAAAAAGACAGTAATTAGTAGTAGCAACTATATACCAGTAATAGCAACTACTAAATAATAGAATTTTTTAAAATTTATTTTGCATTATAAACATTTTATCATGAAAAAAAAAATAATTAAAAGCAAATTCATAAATTTTATTTTAATTTTTATTTTTATTTTAGTGAAATAGAATTTAATGTAAAACGCTATTACTCATATGAAATATTCATGAAACATTTATTCGCATATCTTAAAAACAGAGAAGTGAGGTGCAAGTGTTTTTATTACTTGAATTAAAAACACGACATAAATACTTAATATTAAAAAAGTTTTTAAAGTTCATTTAAAATCCAGATTAAAGGGTATTTTTCTGCGAAAAAAAGGATAAAATTGAATGCATTTCCTACAATTTAATATGGCTTCTCATGATGCTTTTTTCATATTTAAATTATGTATACGAGTTTATACACATTTACTACGATTCATAACATGCGACATACAACGGCAATCCTCAAGTCGTATACATGTAGGTGATAATGAGGTTCTTTTCAACAGATTTATGCGACAATTCAATATAGATATATGTATGTACTTGTGATGCCAGTTACAGTAACGATAATCGAACTCTTTTTGTACTTTATAGTAAACGACGAAAACTTAATGTTATTACGGTTAGAAAATTTCTTTTATAGGTTTCTTGTATAGTGTAGGTATACGTTATGTTATAATGGAGGCTATAAAAAATATAATATATTAGAAAATTAGTTCCAATTTGTAATAAATTTTGTGAATTGAAAAAAAGTCAAATGTCGGATATTGAAAGGGTTTTTTTTTTGTATTTATTAAATTAATGCGAGATTCGTAGATTTTATCGTTTGTTAAAAACTAAAATTCGTTTTGATTTTTTTTCTACCGTTTTATAATCCGATTGATATGAAAATTCAAAGTATAATTTTTAGATTTTTGTATAGTTCGCCTTACGTGCTAACGTGTGAAGCTGAGGTTCATTTGAATTTTACAAATAAATAGCATTTACTTTTATCTACCTTAACAAATAAAACTGAAAATTTGAAAAGAAGTAAATGAATCCTTGCAAATGAAAAAAAATTCATTTTTTTCATATAAGTACATATATCCTTTTTCTTTCAGATAATGTTTGAATTAAAAAAGAGAGTGAAAAATATTTACAAAGATTGAATACAAAATTATATTTGTCAATAGCAAACGATTTCAAAGAATTTATTTTTTGAAACCTTAAAGTTTTCAAAAGTCTTTTTAGGAAGCAAACAAAAAGTAAATCCTATTAGGTATCAGAAAAACGAAAGTAGAATTTCTGACAAGTAAAATTTAGTTTTTGATAGTTTCTGTTAAACTTTTCCTGTAGTTTTCTTGTAGTTTTTATAGTAAATCTATACTTATCTGTATATAAGTATTTCATTTTCGAATTTAATTCTAAACTTATTTTCCATCACATTTTATATGGGTCAATTTCTGATAAATGATTGTGACGATTAATTAACATTCTGATGTTGAAAAACACAAAATCTTTATTAATATTTGTGTATGTAATTTTACACACAATCTCGTATAAATGTTTGTTTATTAATAGAAAGTGATGATGAGTAATAAAATTTTATTATTCTTTAAAAAACGTTTTTATTTTTTATTTTTTTATTTTAATATTCCAAATATTTTGTATGTATTTGGAACAAGGACATTCTGAATTATGTATTTATTTATGTATGATTTTTGAATGTACTTTTACTATATATATGTATGTGTCTATGCATATACAGCTAAGAAGTGTAACACATGCAGGTTAGAAGTCTAACGTGTATTACAAAAAGAGTTCAAAGAAAAATGAAAAGCTTTTTTATTCCTAACTAAGTACATACATATGTTACATGGATATATTTTGCACTTAATATTTATTTCTATATAGGCACATTACAACTACAAATTATATATGAAATATTAATCCTGATTTCATTCAATATTTATGTACCTATAATCTACGTGCATAAAATTAAGAAGATAAAATACGGTAGGAATATTCATCAATTTTTGTATTTCGTATTTTTCGTAAACAATATTGATATACGAAATTTGATGAATACTTCTAGCTTCTAGATACAAAAAATTGATGAAAATCTAAACTATACGAGTATCTTTTGAATGGAATTACATAAGATTTAGAAAGCAATAGAACAGATATAATAGAGATTTCCTTAAGACCTTAACAAAAAGCAAATCCATGAAAACTCTAAATATGTATGGTAAGTTTGTGCTCATGTTTTTGTTATTTGAATACTAAAAAAGGGGTCATCTATGTATGTATCTTGGGCTTGTGTATCCCAAGGAATGGATTATCGTTTTCGTGATTTTTTTGAGTTCTGTTAAATTACCAAATGAGTTGGAAAAATCAGAAAATTATTAAAAGATGTTCAAAAAAACGTTTGAAAAAATAGTAAAAAACAGAAAAAAAAAGAAAGTAAAATATAATACAAAACATTAATGTATAAAGTATATACCTACAGCCAGCCATATATGTAACTATGTTTACGTGAGTATCTAGAGAAATTGCAAAAATATATCAACAAAAAATGAATTTCTATTGAGCTTATCGGATTATATATGGTTTTCGTTCATTAAAACTAATAGATATTGATATTGTACAAATCCTGTGTATGTTATTTTCTTTTACAGAACTTATCAATTAATACACTGATGTTTATAAATCTGTACGTCTGCATATATTTGTATGTATTTCTATGTATGTATGCGAGACTCTAGATACTAAATTGTGTTTGTACGGTATTCAGTATCTGTTAAAGGAAATGAAATTGAAAAAGAAAATTTGTAGTTTCAAATAATTCAGATGGTCGGTCGATCTCTTAGTAAATGGTCAATGCAACAATTTGGTTTCTAATTTAGGTCTTCCAAAATTATTTTACGATATAGGGTGTTCTTACAAAATTACATTTAATTAACCAACTAGTTGATTGAATTAAATTGGAAATTTTTAAACTTATGTATATGAAAAAATATTGAAAAATTATAGCTTTAATTTTTATGTTACAAATTGAATAAAAATTTCATTTTTTTATTTTTCAGTAATATTGTTAAAGCATAGATAATTTAATTATTTTTCATCAGACATAAAAGTATCCCTAAAATCTACCAAATTTAATACACTTTTAATTAATAATTATTGTCATATATATATATATATTGCATTGTATTGTAATTGTATAATTAATTTGATAGTGAGTCCTTTTACATACATATGTGTATGAATTTTTAGTGTAGATCAAAACACAGTTTTTTTTTTATTATTGACTTTTGTTTTTAGTTTAACCACTACAATTATGCTCAGTTAATTATTATAAAGTATACAGACAGACAAGAGAATTTTTATAGCGTTTGATTTACATGGTATAAATATTATGTAAAAGTTATTCGTATATTTATTTGTTTAATTTACAGGCAGACATATGTACGCATATGTAGATGCATAGATATATGTGCGAATATGCGATATGTCCAAAAGTATCTATATGTATTTAAATATTACATGGATCATGTCCATGTAATATAATACTCTGTTAATTATATATAATTGTAAATTATATTCATTTATAGTTATACGTTCAGTTAATTAAGATAAATGATGTGGTATTTAGTTAGTTTGAAATGTATTTTATTTGTAATGAATGATTGTGGAGTAAAATTTCAGTGAACGTTTATACATACGTGTATAATGTATGTGTGTATGTATGGTATGTAATGTGTACATGGATAAAATACATTTAGAAATATAGATTTATAAATATGCGGACAAAAATATGTTTATTTATTGCATTTTGTATTGTATGTATAGTATATCAATGTGTGTAATATGTCCATCCAGACATTATGTGAAATACTTATATGTGGATGCACTTATGGACATATGTATATATACTCTTATACATATAATGTATGTAACACATCTAATTGTTTAATTGTTTTGAAAAATCGAATTTAATATTATACTGAATTTACTAAAAATAACAATGCATTTAATGGTGGATGTTAAGGGTTTTTGAGTTGTTTTTATTATTTAGCTTTTTATTTGTTTTTTTCAACATTATAATTTCATATAAGGATTCACATTTTTTTTATTGGTACATGTTGTGAATGCTATACAGAGAAAAATTATTTTAATAAATTTTTCTCGATTTCAACAGATATTCTCATTTTATGATATTATATGTTGATGTTAATATGTATGTACGTATGTTCGTTGTTTTTATTTATTTTGCACATAAAAATTGTAAAAATAACAACAATAATTATCGCAACAATAATACGATAATAGCAACAACATCAAGAATAACAGCAACAGAGAGGATCTACATACGAGTACGTTTGTGTATTATATTGTGTGTGTATGATCTTAATGCTCTAAAGCATTATATATGGGACAATTTAAATTAAAATATCAACGATGTCATAGTGAGAATATACACAGGAGATCCAATAAATAAAATTTATTTTGTAAAATTTTTATTTAAGAAAAAAGAAAAATTATTTTGTTTATTTATTCACATTTTTTTTTTTTTTGTAATTCTATATTATTTGTAATATATGCGTGTGATGTACATTGTATAAGTCATCAGATATTTTATGAGATCAGATTTTTAACGCAATGTTTTTAATTAATTAAATTTCAAAATACGTACGTTCATTTTATTTTGTTTTTCATAATGTAATTTTATTTTTAATTTTTTACTTTTGTCTTTTTTGAAAAAAAAAAAAATGAATATGTATAATATGTTAACGTTTCTCATCATGTAATGTATCTACCCAACATACACAAGCACACAGACAGTGAATGTACAGTTCAGACATAAATGCTGATGGTTGTTTGGTGATATTATTTTTTCTGTCCCACAGTACATGTACGAGTATTGTTTTATGAATTTTCCCAAGTGTGAACAGTAAAGTAGTTTTATGTTGTTCGAGTTAAAAAACAAAATACAAAAACAAACAAAATATATAAACAAAGATATTTCCTTTAAAAGTAATTCAAACATACTGTTAGGGCAATAACTACTAATATTAAATATAGCATACCTAACTAAATATCATACATATAAGTTGCCTAACAACTTATATTTTTACTAAATATTATGTTTTTTATAATAATACATTTTACATTGTATAATATGATTTTGCTTTACTACCTGCATGTACATATTTTCTTATTTACTTATATCAATTGAATTTTATCAATTTATAAAATATTTTTGTAACTAACAGTTAGGTCATTTT
This sequence comes from Villa cingulata, assembly GCA_951394055.1. Lineage (NCBI taxonomy): Eukaryota > Metazoa > Arthropoda > Insecta > Diptera > Bombyliidae > Villa > Villa cingulata. The sequence continues at coordinate 506,245 of OX596018.1, forward strand.
TATTTGATGTTAAATTGCTATTTTTAACTATTTACTTTGATTTCTATTATTAAATTTTCTTTTTCATTAATTATTAGCAAAATCATATTTGAGTAGAGTAGTCTAGTTTTCGAGTAGTTCTAGTGTTTTATACAGTACATAATTATTAACTTACTTTATTTTCTGTGCTTTTGATTATTATAATTAATATAGTGAACAATAATAATAATACTATTAATATATTAAATTTATACAGAAATTGATTTTATTTTTATTTTTTTTATTTTTAAACGCATATTATTTTATAAACACATACATAAATTATAATTTATACAGAATTATAAATTTTCAAAATAATTAAATTAATTAAAATATACATAATTTTTTGGTCCTTCGAGCCGGATGTCGAATTAATTCGATTTTTCCTTCGTTTCATAGTGCATATTAAAAATACTTGTATCGTTTTATAACATTACCAAATCGTATTATAGTTGATTTCACGTGTTATAGCTAATTTATTTGCAATTGACCTTTCGGGTTTTATAGGACATTTGGTGAAGTGTGTTTTGCTTTTCAAATACTTTATATTTAATTATCATTTCATTTGTATAAATATTTTTAAAATGGAGAACATTCTTTTGCAACAGACCTCGTGTTCAAATTTAATTTGTAAGTTTGTCTCAAACATGAATAAAACTGGTAAGGACAAAAGGTCACGTGTTTTTCTTATTGCAAGACGTGATTTATTAAATAAATATTGGGATAAATTTAGTGCTATACATGATCAAATCATTGTGATGCCGGATTTCAAAGCAGATAGTGAATATATTAAAAATGATGTTTATGGAGAGACTGAAACTGCATATATAGATTCTTTGACTTATATAAATGAATGCCTTGAAGTTTTTGAAAAATCCAGTCATGTTTCCGCGTCAAACCAAAATAATACTGTTCATGGTGAAACAACACTTATGTCCAACGTTGATACCAAATTACCACGTATTTCGTTACCGCGATTTTCGGGAAATTATCTTGAATGGACATCGTTCAAAGACATGTTTTTAACTCTAATTGACCATAATTCCAATTTAAGTGATGTACAAAAATTACATTATTTGAAAGTGAATCTTACGGGTGAAGCTGAGCAACTTTTACGTAATTTTACTATTACTGAAGCGAATTATGCGTCCGCGTGGGATACCCTAGTTGAGAGGTATGAACACATTCGAGTGTTAGTGCAAACTCATATTGATTCTTTAATGAATATTCCGGCCATTCGTAACGAATCTGCATCAGAATTAAAGAATTTATCAAATCGTGTTGTTGAATCAATTAAAGCTTTGGAAAATTTAGACAGACCTGTGAAACACTGGGATGATTGGTTAGTATGCATGATAACTAAAAAACTAGATATGAGTACACGACGGGACTGGGAGAAAACTTTAACCAATAGTGACGAATTACCCTCATTTAGGTCACTTCAAACATTTTTACTTAATCGAATTCGCGTGTTAGAAATTGTAACTCCGCCTAAATTTAATAATTCAAAATCTTCTGCTGTCCATAATTATGTAGCTAATGCCGAAACTAGCTCTACTAATTCAAAAAAATGTTCCTGTTGTTCGTCTGGTGGTCATTTTATCAGCTTCTGCTTCAAATTTAAGCGTCTTTCGGTTTCTAAACGTAAGGAACTTGCTGAAAGGGAGAAGCTGTGTTTAAACTGCTTACATCAAGGACATTCCGCTAATAGCTGTACGTCATCCTATAGATGTCGCATTTGTAATGGTCCACATCACTCACTTCTACATCAATCTTCGAGCACCTGTCAATCATCGAACTCGATCAATGGTTTAGTGAGCTGTAAATTGACGTCAAGTAACCCTGTACTATTGGCTACGGCTCTAGTCGATCTAATTTCCTCTGATCGTTCTGTTATTCGATTCAGAGCATTGTTGGATCAGGGTTCTCAGGCTTCCTTTGTTTCAGAATACTGCGTGCAAAGGCTAAAATTACCTAAGAAAGTTTGCAATGCCTCGATTTACGGGATTGGAGGTGTATCTCCTGGTACAGCAAAGGGATCTGTCACATTGCAATTTAGGTCTACAACCGATTCGAGCTTTGAACTTTCTTGTGGGGCAATTGTTTTGAAAAAACTAACTGCGTTAGTTAAAAACGGTCATGGTACTCAACCTAAGTGGTCACATATCAAAAATCTTGAGTTAGCCGATCCTGAATATTTAATTTGTAATCGTATTGATATTATTTTTGGAGCTGACGTGTATAGTCAAATACTTTTGGATGGTGTAGTCAAAGGGCAATTAGGTGAACCAGTAGCTCAAAGAACATCTTTAGGATGGATCCTCTCTGGTAGTATATCACCTTTACCTTCAGACGTGCTTCCCCTAAAAACATACACAATACGATTGGAAGACGACTTGACATTACTGCTTCGACGATTTTGGGAGGTTGAAGAAGTAGGTACAAACACATCAAATTCTTCACCTGACGAATGTTACTGTGAAGAATTTTTCCAAAAAACACATAGTAGAGATTCGACAGGTCGCTATGTTGTACGCTTGCCTATTTCTAATCAGTTTGATGGAAACATATCTCTAGGAAATTCAAGAAACGCGGCCATGAAACGATTGCTGACAATGTATCGAAAATTTTCATCTGATTCCAATCTTTATATAAAATATTCTGCATTCATGAACGAATACTTAAGTTTAGAACATATGGAGGTAGTATCTAATTCAAGTACTTGTATTGAAAATAAGCTTTGCTATCTTCCACACCACTGCGTTGTCAAAGAAGAATCAGAGTCTACTAAGCTACGAGTTGTTTTTGACGGCTCATGCCCAACCTCAAATGGAGTTTCTCTCAACGACCGTCTACTTATTGGTCCAAAACTACAACGAGATTTAAGTAGCATTATTCTGAATTGGAGATGCCATCGATATGTCTTCTGCACGGACATTGAGAAAATGTTTCGTCAAATCTTAGTACACAAGTGTGATCGAGATCTACAGAGAATACTATGGAAACCCAGTTCTAGTGAACCAGTCCACGAGTATCGCCTCCGAACTGTTACTTATGGCACTTCTTCGGCTCCTTACCTTGCCCTCAGGGTCTTACAGCAATTGGCACATGACGAAGAGAGCAGATTTCCTCGTGCTGCTCATGTATTACGTACCAGCACATATGTTGATGACATCTTATCGGGTTCCGACGATATACATACAGCTAAGTCGTTACAGAAGGAATTGATCGAACTTCTCATTTCCGGAGGTTTCATTTTAAAAAAGTGGTATGCAAATCACACAAATTTAACTGATCATCTACCTGAAGAATATAGGGGGCGCAGTACATCATTAGGGTTCGATTCCAACAATACAGTAAAAACACTTGGTGTACTATGGGAACCTTCAACTGACCAGTTTATATTCAGATGCCCATTTACCGAATATCGTGAAAGGGTGACCAAACGTTCTGTCCTTTCTGACATTTCCAAATTTTTCGATCCTCTGGGTTGGTTGGCTCCTATTGTAGTACAAGCAAAAATTTTCATGCAAAATTTGTGGCTTTTATCATTCGGATGGGACGATGAGTTGTCGAAAGATGTTGTGTTACGATGGGATGAAATTCGTCTTCAGTGGAAAGAAATAGAGAAGATTCGAATTACTCGTTGGTTGTACACTAACTCAAATACCACTCGCATTGAAATACATGCATTTGCTGATGCTTCTACTGTAGCTTATGCAGCAGCTATATACATAAGAGCAATTCAAGTAGATGGACAAATTATCACCAGTCTAATAAGTGCCAAGACTAAAGTAGCTCCACTGAAAACTATAACGCTTCCTCGGTTAGAGCTTTGTGGTGCAGTTCTTTTAACTCGCCTTCTCAAACAACTTGATTTCACTAATATTTCTACAAAGGCCATTTACGCTTGGACAGACTCAATGGTGGTACTTGGATGGTTACGATCTGCTCCAAATCGTTGGAAGACCTTCGTAGCTAATCGTGTTTCGGAAATACAAAGCACCCTTCCTAGCCACTATTGGAACTATGTACCATCCAAATTCAATCCTGCTGATTGTGCTTCGCGTGGTATGAATGCAACAACTCTGAAGGATCATAACTTGTGGTGGAGTGGCCCTGAGTTTCTAAAAGTAGTAAATTTTAAACGTTTTGAAAATTTTGCGTCAGATCCTCCAGAAATTTATGACGATGAGCGTACCGTTTTGACGACACATCATTCTACTGCATCTTCAGACGTCGACATACTTGAAAGGTTTTCATCTTTACCAAGACTGTTACGTGTGACAGCATACATACGTCGCTTCATCACAAACAGTAAGCATAAAGATGGATGTAAAAGAAAAGGTTTTTTACATGCAGAGGAAATATCTGATTCCCGTGATTTCTGGATAATGAAAGTTCAAGAACAATTCTTTTCTGAAGATCTACACAGGCTTAAAGATGGAAAAGAAGTATCAAACAAATCCCGTCTTAACAATTTGAGCCCATTTTTAGATAAGAAGGGTATTATTAGGGTTGGTGGCAGACTATCTAATTCTTTTCTTAGTTTTACAGCTAAGCATCCAGCGATCATACCAGCTGACAGTCATTTGAGTAAGCTATTAGTACGACACGCACACGTAATAACACTTCATGGAGGTCCGCAACTAACAATTAGTCATCTAAGGCAAAGCTATTGGATAATTAGAGGAAGAAATCTTGTCCGTAAAATTGTTCAACAGTGTATAGAGTGTATACGTCAACGTCCAATTCGTCACTCGCAGCTAATGGGAAATCTTCCAGCGTATCGAGTAAAACCATCACGACCATTTCTTCATACAGGCGTAGATTTCGCTGGACCTATCTTCCTTAAATCATGGAAAGGCCGAGGTCATCGAAATTATAAGGGTTACGTTGCAGTTTTTGTCTGTTTGAGCACAAAAGCAGTACACCTTGAAGCTGTTACTTCATTGTCAACTGGAGATTTTATGTCGGCTTTAACGAGATTTACTTCAAGGCGTGGCATCTGCTCAGATATCTATAGCGATAGAGGAACTACCTTTGTGGGCGCTGATAGAGAGCTTCGAAAGTTGTTTATAGAAGCCGAACATTCCTGGTTTAACAAAATTGCAGAATTAGCCTCTAATCGCGGAATATATTGGCATTTCATTCCGCCTTACAGTCCACACTTCGGCGGCATCTGACATCTCACCTTTTAATTGGAGATTCCATGTTGGCGATACCAGAACCAAATTTGCTTGATCAAAAACCTATCACTTCGAGCTGGAGATTACTTTCTCAACTAAAGCAACATTTTTGGCAACGTTGGTCGAAAGAATATCTACACACACTCCAGCAAAAGACCAAATGGGTAAAAGGAAATGTAAACCCTCAAATTGGAGATGTTGTATTGCTAAACGATCTCTCAGCCCCTAACGATTGGGTACTAGCAAGCATTGAAGAGCCCCATCCTGGTTTAGATGGTAAAGTAAGAGTAGTCACCGTACGCTGTCGTGGAACATCATTTAAACGACCGATAACAAAAATATGCAGACTACCCATGGAATCTGGTTGACACTCCTCGACGAACTCTGTGTTGGCTTATGCCAAGGCGGGCGGCATGTTAGGGCAATAACTACTAATATTAAATATAGCATACCTAACTAAATATCATACATATAAGTTGCCTAACAACTTATATTTTTACTAAATATTATGTTTTTTATAATAATACATTTTACATTGTATAATATGATTTTGCTTTACTACCTGCATGTACATATTTTCTTATTTACTTATATCAATTGAATTTTATCAATTTATAAAATATTTTTGTAACTAACAGTTAGGTCATTTTTATTTGATGTTAAATTGCTATTTTTAACTATTTACTTTGATTTCTATTATTAAATTTTCTTTTTCATTAATTATTAGCAAAATCATATTTGAGTAGAGTAGTCTAGTTTTCGAGTAGTTCTAGTGTTTTATACAGTACATAATTATTAACTTACTTTATTTTCTGTGCTTTTGATTATTATAATTAATATAGTGAACAATAATAATAATACTATTAATATATTAAATTTATACAGAAATTGATTTTATTTTTATTTTTTTTATTTTTAAACGCATATTATTTTATAAACACATACATAAATTATAATTTATACAGAATTATAAATTTTCAAAATAATTAAATTAATTAAAATATACACATACATTTATACATACGTAGTATGGAAATTTATAAATAGCTAGCTATAGATATTTAAATTTTTTAATGAAAGCTAATAAATAAAAGAGAAATAATAATTCATAAATATATACATACATACACCATATATGTATATAGCTGGATGCTCATTGTGTGCTTGTATATTTCTTCTAGGCCGTCATTTTAATATCAAAAGAAAAAAAATCAGAAATTTTGGGTAGATAGAACGAGATATCATTAAATCAAAGTAGGTATAATCATGATGTACGAGTATGTTTTAAATGAAATGAGAAAAAAAAGTGTGATATCTAATCAAAATTGCTTGTAATATATATCATGCTTATACATATATGTATATGTGACCACATATAAGTAACGTGGTAGCGTTATAAATAAATTGTGTCTTAAAAATGTAGTATAAAATAATAAAAATTAGATAATTTCTTTCATATAATTTTTGTTTCGTAAATACATAATGTATATAACGTGAATATATGTGTCTATATATGTATAAATTTGTGTGTATATATACCTACATATAGATATTGTATATAGAGATATGTGCTTATTATAACTTATGAATTATATTTTTTAACGAATAATGATGTACGTGATAAGGATATATAAAAATATGAATTTTTGCCGGTATTATATACGACCGATGATAATATGTATGTGTATAGGTTGTTTGATTTATGAGAAAAACAGAAACCAGAACAAAAAAATTAAAAATAAAAAAAGTTCCAGAAATATATTATGAACCTGTACACACATACAATTATGTGCATATGATATGTTTATAAAGAGAATATGCTATTGGAATAAAATACAAAATAATAATCTGAAGATTGGAAATATAAATATGAAATTTACTGATTTTCTTCTTTTCCTTGTTCTTAATTCTTCTTGTCTGTATTTCATTTGTTCGTTTTGAATTAAATTTATTTTAAAAGAAAAAATGAATGATTCTGAAAAACTATATGCATATATTTACAAATACAAACGTAATGAATATTCATACCATATACATATTAAATATTCAACATTAATACAAATACAAATGTACATATGTATGTACACTTATTATTTGTCCATTGTGTGTACTTATCATATTCACACATATAACATATCGCAGGATACAAAATAAATTTGAAAATCTTTTTATTACATAATTTGTAGATGGAAGAAAATATGAGATATTACATAAACATTGTACTACATAAGTATATACTTACATACTTAATTCTTATATATTGTAAGAAATTTAATTAATTTCATTGTCAAAATAATTTTCCTTGTACATCGTATTAATTTATACGGCGAAACTGAATCGATAATATAAGTTAAATAGTTATTAATGATCATAATTTATTGTTTATTCAATGTATGAGATTGTAGTCCATTTTCTGTATAATAAAATTTTCTTTAATTGCCTTTTTTGTGTAATTTATGTTAATGAATAATTATTATTTGTGTTATTATAGTAATCGAAATATAGTTATAAATTGAAAAATTAAAATTTAAAAGACATGAAAGTACTTATTTTATGAATTCAGAGTACTTCAATTTGATTTTTACTTATGATAGTTATTGTTTACAGTAGATATTTACATGCGCTATCATACATACTCGTATTTTTATTCTCCAGAAAAAGTTGATTTTCTCCCCCAGTATTTATTGCGAACATTGTACATGACAGACACGGAAAATCAACTAATAATATCTTATACTTGCTCCTCTATTCTATACATATTCAGAGAAGTGGAGATCATTGACCATAACAGTACCTGTAATATACACTACGATACTACGAGTAGTACTCTACATATCATGTGTATTCATTTTTGAATTTTCATTTTGAAACTTCGAGTGATGCCTAGGATTGCTTAATAGGGAAATTCGACAAAGACTATCGGTGTACAGGTGCTGTATAGAATAGTCATGAAAAATCGGTTAAATGGAAAAGCCCTGATTCCACATTCACAAATTTCAAATTTATAAAAATTATCACTGATATCCTTCGAAAATTCATTCTCTTAAAATATTCTGGAAAAAAATCATGCACCATTTATTTATGTTTTTAAATTTTGGTAATAATTATTATTCAGTGTGTTGCAATCTCATTATCATCATCATATACAAGTATCATATAATCAGCATTATGTCATATATTTTTCCAGAAAAATAAGAGAGTAAAATGCTCATTTTTAAAATAAAAATTTAGTAAAAATGTAAATTATGGTATGTAGTATTCTGTGTGCATATACGTGTGTGCATATGGAAATTAATTTACTGGAATTAATTATGAGGTACATAAATGTACATAAAATGTAAATTGTACGCATAATGAGATGCTTTTAAAATGTTTATAACCTTCGAATGCCTACGTTTAGTGTCATAATAATAATCGTCAAAATAATAATAATAATAATAATAAAATGCAGTGTGAATGTGATTACATTAACACTATATTAATTCTTAAAACGTTGTTCAGAGAGAACATTGTATGTATGCGAATAGCGTATTTTAGAAGTGAACTTTTAAGTGCATTTATTCTGGCATTTTTCATATTTTTATCATTATTTCGAAATTTACAGTATCATAAGCCAGTCGATATATTCATATGTACGATGACGATGAATATATAGTGTTGCTCTTTAAGTATGGATGTTTTTAAAATTACTGGAAAATTACTGTAGATCTTTTGTTTTTTTTTTTTTTTTATTAATTTTCATATTTTGTACTTTATTTTATGCAATTATGAATCAAAAGAAAAAAAATTCAACCATATATATAATATACGTAATTTTTTCCTATATGTATCTTTTTTAAAATATTGCATATTTTGCAATTTTTATATTTTCATTTTTTTTGTTTTATTGTTGTAGATATCTGAAAAGTTCATATTTAAAATGGAAGGACACTTAAAAGAAGCATGAAAATACATTTGTATGTACATGAGTACAACTAAAAAAAAGAGAATCAGAATTGATATTTTCATGCTGCATGAATAATTCAAGCACTTCAACATTTTTACATTTTTACATCCTTTTTTATTTTGTTCTTCTAGATAATTTTGCATAAATTTTAACAATTTTCTAGTTGAAATTTTTATTTTGTCATATTTTCATGTATCTATGTACACACTCGTATATATATACTTTAATATTTTGTATGTATATAGTTTATATTTATGATGTACATACTACGATTGCCAACTAAGTATTTTATACTCATTACTATTATGTATGTGCTCTTATTTTTTTCAAGGACATGTAGTAGATTATGATGGTTTGTTATGTGTGCACATATGTGTAAATAAATTTTAAACATGTATGGTATTTAGTATAATTTTGAGAATTAATTGTAAATGTAAAATGTAAATAATTTTGCATAACTGTTTAGTCAGCAGATTAAAAAAATAATTGTTTTTCAGTTTAAATTTTTTTAATTTTATGATTAAAAAGTTGATCATTACTTCATATATTTTATCTAAATGCTACAAATGCACTCTTACTTATAGACGCATATCAGTGAATATACATAAGTACGTAGTCATATACAATTGACAGAGTTAATTTGATTTGAAAATTTCTATTTCAATTAATCAAAAAGTTTTTATAACCATTTGTCAGCTACTCGTATATAATCGTATGTGGGTATTTGTATGTTGCTATATTTATGTATAATAAGAGTAAAATCATTCTCTAATTAAAATAAGAGCAGAACAAAACAATTTTAGGTCTCTGATTGATATTAAAAGTTAATTAAACTGTATTAAATTGTATATCAATAAATAATTAGTGGTGATGCTAATGGTAATGTTACACTTCTATATCATATACAAAAAGTATAAATAATTTACTAATTAGCAGCTGTATAGTAATATTAGATTGCCTACGGGCCTACGGGGTAGTTAATGATATAGTGTACACACACATAGGGTATAGTCGTATAGTATATAGATTATACACGTAATGGACGAAACCAATTAGATTAATGACGCTACTATAAATTAAATTCGGAAAAAAAAAATTCAAAATAAAAATCTAACTAGAGTATCTCATTATGAATTTTTGAATTAATTAACAAAAACGAATTAATTTCGAATTTATTTTCATTAATATTCAATTTTTAATTACAATTTAAAATTTTGTATGTGTGGCAGTGAGTTATCAAATTTCCCACATAATACAAGTTTGTAGGTTAATGAAAGAATAGAGAGGATATAATAAAATTGAATATGATCACATACGACTTTTCTTTTAGTTGTTACTTCTTCTACTGAGTATTTGATTTTTTGTATTTTATTCTGTAAAAAATTGTTTGTAACATTTTTTCTGAAGTGTTAATTATTAAATCATACACATGAATATATCTGTCTGTATGTATACGATGTATACATAGATGCATGCAGAAATTTAGTTTCTACAAATATTCAATTTAATTATAAGTATTCATATATAAATATGTACGAGTATGATATGGAAAATTTAACATTATTCGAAGGATTTTAAATCAATTCTGAATAAAGAGAAAAGAAAAATGTTTCTATTCAATTTTTATTTAATGAAAACTGATATGAAAGGACATATGAAGATATGTATGTACATATATAGATATTACTAATGTAATTATAATTACGTACATATATGAAGTAATATATAGTAGGTGATAGTATAGTCTATTATTATTGGTACTAATATGTATATGCTTATACATCTCTGTGTTCGTAAATATATTGAATATGAAATTCTTTTCAATTTGTTTAATAATCCGTAAGTTTGTTTAATTTATCATGAACTTTTTATTATATTAATGCTCTTATTATAATAGTAATATGTATGTAAAATCGAAATCATATAGAACACATGATAATGTAAACCTTACAACATATACAAACTTTTGTAATGATATAATGTCTGAATGTATGTATCAATTACTCATCTATTTATGTTTGTGATCATCATGTATATGATTGTGAATACAATTTCAAACTAAATTCATACTGTTCATGTAAATACTATATACACATCAATATAAATATGTACATAGAAAATTCATAAACTAGGACGTGTGTATATATAAACAGTTATGCTCAATTAAAGTGAATACAGTTGAATATATTTGTGTATTAAGTCTACTAAGTATAAGGTATAAGGATACGGATATGTATAAGGTATATTACATTCAATATTATATTTCGTATTTACCTTACAAATTTGATGGATTTTCAAAAATTTTCATACATTACATAATCATTATTTGGAATTTATTAAATGTATGTATGCCTTAAGCTATGCGGTTCTTAATTGGAAATACATACATACATAGTATCCGTACTATACGGTATACAAAACACACTGTATATACTTATCAAAGCGTTTACTTCTGCTTATATCTCATGTATAAAATCGTATATGATAGGCATATATTATACTCGTATTAATTATAAAGATTACACATATTTGTATATAAATGAATATTTATGAATGTCATAGGTACATACATAAATGTATTTATATATGTTATGTGGGTATATCCAAAGATATCGAGTATATATTCTGTTTTGAATAAATTATATAACTCCCAATCTCTAATACGTAATATTCATATGTATGTACATATGTATGTATGTACATGAAATGTGGTGCAAAGAAGAGATTAACATTTTTATTATTTTCATTCATTCATTTTTTTTTCTCTTTCGTAAATTTCTGAAATGAGTGATGGAAATAATGATAACTTTAATTAAGATTATACGTTCATATATCTATCAGAAGATCAAAAGAAATGCCACAAAGTCATTTATTACATTTTAGCATAAGAGACAAGTGAATCCTTTTAAAAGCAACAAAATAAAAAAAGAGAAATAAATTTGAATAAAGATAAAAAATACATTTTATATGTACATATAAACATATCAACAATTGTTTTCTCCAAGTATTTTACATGTTACAGATACATATTATGTATGTACATATATGTGCATAAGTATACATGTAAATGTGTGAAATTTGAAATGTATATAAAATTAAAATTATGAATAAATTTGCGGTTTGACAGAATTTGTTGAAAAATAAAAAAAAAATTGTAATATTATGTACTTAACTTTTATTAAAATTATATAGGAAATTATATGTATGCTAATAAAAAGCCAATTAAATATAGGATATGAATGGTTTCAACTAACTATATAATTTTTGATTATTGCTTCATATTTTTAATGATATTTTTTATAACTTAAAAAATTTAAAAATATCTAAAAGTTATTTTTCAAATTTTATATGAGATAAAGTGAAGTGAGTGTGATTCATTAATCAAATATACCTAGTATGTATGTACATAATTATAGGTAGTTAAATACATATACATATCATGTAAAGTAATTATTTACCTTACTTGTATATTAAATTTTTTGTAGGTGTGCTGTGTGCAAAAAAATTTTTTATTCATTGCTACTAATAGTATAAGGTTTCTTATTTTATTTATCTTTTTATTCATTAATCTAAGTCATATTTTTAATTCAAGATATATTACATCATATAAATTCAAACATAAAAAAAAAATTTCTAAAAGGAAATTAATGAAATTAAAATAATCTTATACCATTGTAATAGAATTGATTAGATTATTATGAAAGTTTTTTGTTTTGATTTTCGAGTCTGAAATTTCAAATTGTATGTAGATATTGATATTATGTATAAAATATATATGAACCGGATGAAATTCATATCATCTGTCAAACAAAAATAAAAACAAAAACAACAACGCAAACGAATAAAAACATTTTTAATACGTTTCAATTTGAATTTTTTATTTGAATTTTCATTCAAAAAAGAAAATTAAAAAATACATATAAAAAAAGAACAACACTATACCACCTATCATTTCATAGATGTATAAAATCAAAAGTAGAATTAGTTCAAATCCCTTTGAAAATACTCTGTATTTTGTAATTTTTTTTGTTAATACATTCTATGCGGTGCTAGATACCGAAAATACTGCCTTTATTTCGTCAGAATGTACGTATGTATTTGTGAATTCCATCAGGAATCCTATTGTTTGCAAAGTTGAAATTGCTATTTTAGAATGCAGTAAAAAATTTGAAAAACAAAATCATAAAAAAATGAACCAAAAATACCTACTTAGGTATTTGATATAATAAATTCCTGTTTTTTAGTTCTACAGTTTTTAAAAAAATTTTTTTTCATTTTTTTATTTTGTAAATATTATTTATTATGTGTATAAGGCTGCGATGAAATTCAATTTCACTATAGAAATATTTTATGTGCAGTTGCATCATCACAGAGTGGCTCTTATTATTATACTGTTTACAAACTCTCAAAAGTTGTGTACATCATCATTTCATGAACTATTATGCATACAATTTTAAGGTTTAAAATGCATAATTTACATATACTATGCTGCTATATATGTATAAATAAATATATTGTACCCGTGTAAGTGTATAGGTATATAGATGGATATACATAAAAATATAAATACTACTGCAATATAATAACATAATGTATGTGTATGTATTGCAGTGAATAGTTTAACATACACATCACGTAGGTTTACATCACTGGTTTACATGCACTATGTATACATACTAACGTAGATATTTGAAGTCATTATAAGTTTTTGAATCGAAATTTCAAAAAATGTTTTTTTCGCTAAAATTTAAAGTAGTTAATGAGATGATTAAATTGTATTTATTTATAAAGAGAAAAAAAAGTTTTTTCATTTTTCGATGTGCATCGTATAAAAAATACATACTCGTACAAATGCATGTAATACGATTAGAGAGTACTTATTCTTCATATAAAGTGGATATTGAAAAATTTAAAAAATTGTGAATAGTAAATTGTGAATTATTGGATTATTAAATAATGAAGGTGTTTGTTAATTCTGTATATTAGTGCATAATGTAACAGATTCAGTATGTAACATTAAATAAGTTATTATATCTACGATGGTGTATGCAATGCTGTATATACATATTTATGTATTATGTTGATTTTCGAAATAAAAAAATATTGTTTTTATACAAAGCCTAACGGCCTAACATACACAATACTAATACAGAATACCCATACAATAATCGTTCTCTACGTTGTGGAAGAATTTCTGGAGAAATTTTCTAGAGGAATAGTAATAATCGAAATCACTTACAAGTAATGGTTGATTTTTCTTAAATTATGTAATTTATTTGAAAATTAGACGTTGGACTGGTTAGGGAGTATTTTTCATGTCACAATTTTTCTGTGTACTGCATACTTTTACATATAATTGTTAATGTTAATAATTCTAAAATGTGATGTATTTGAAAAAACTTGAATTATGTTTTTAATTAATTTTTAAATTTTTTGTAATTTTTTATAACACTCGTTGCTAAAAATGAAAATTAAATTTTCACACAAGCATCACATTTGAATTTTATATTATACCTTATACCACCTTATACAAAGTTTCAATCGCAAGAGTACATGGATACATGTAAGATTTAAACAAAAATCTATCAGAACACTCTATGAACTTTGCATTACAAACAAATTGAAATTGAATAAAATATTTAAAATCTTGTTACATAGTTTTCAATATTTTTCTTATGAATTTGAAATTTAATTCAAAAAAATTTACTTTATACCTATCACTATACATGTAGGATGTAGGTACACCGCGGAATTTGTGAACACAATTCCAGGCTGGAATTATTAAATTTTTTTCCTCGTGATTTCGAAAGAACACGCACGAATTCAAAATAAAAGATATATTTGAATTTTGAACAATTGAAAGCAACAGAAATACTAATAAATAAATTCAAGAATTAATTTTTTAGATATGCAGAATGTATAGGTATACATTTTTATATGACGTTGTGTTTATTTTTTTTAATTATTTTTCAAAAACACAAATAAATATGATTTGATATACTATTTACAGGAAATTCTTCTATTTACTTTAGTAAGACTCGAAATGTAATTACGTTTTTTCATTGGGTGTGTATGTATCTACCATAAATACATTTACAATTTGTTTTCCATTTAAATAATCATAATTTTACACCCACCACAATCTATGTGTAAGTACCGATGTATTATATTTTATTTATATTTATACTTGTGTATGCACTTATATTTACAAATAAAATATATGGTTTGTAAATTCTGTAAAACTGTAAATTGTAAGCTGTAAATTCCATACATTACATTTTCCTGCTTTCATTTTCCATTCTTATTTTCAGATTATATTTCCTCTTTCATTATATTCTTTGTATTTGTTTACTTGTTTATTTGAAAGCAATCATAGCATCATCATAACATAACGAATAACGAGCATGGTATAAAGCACATATTTCGTATTTTTCATATTAAATTAAATAAGAAAAGAGCCTTTAGAAAATTTACAAAAAATATCCTATATTCTCCTCGTACATTACGAAAAAAAAAATAATTTTTATTTTGGCTCATTTTTTGTTGATTTAGTACGATATCAATGTCTATATTTTTTACTTTCTGTACACGTTTACGTTTTATGTGAACCTACACACATATAATATATACGATTTTTTATATGTATAATGTGTATCCATCGTCTTTATTTGTAAATATAATTGAAAAAAAAAAAATAAATAAAGAAAGAAAAACAGAAATGAAAATGTTTCTCTTTGAGAATATATCCAGACTGTTTGAAATTTGAAAAAAAAAGCAAAATAACAAATATAAAAATTTAATATGATCATGTGTAATGCGTATAACAAAAATATATATAGGCCGATATTGTTACATGAATTTACACAGTTTAATATATATTATAACAGATATTATCCATACTCATATCTCGACATCTTACGTACTGTTAAGGATAACAAAATAAAAAAAATATATTGAATGAAATTTTCTTTTTCGTTATGAAATTAAGTAAAATTTATTTAATGGAGATGAAAAATAGTGAATATTGTTTACATTGGAAAATTAAATTAACCATATTTACACAAAGAAACAGTACAGTTTTAAAGAGAGAAAACGAAACCTACATACCTCTTCCTATCTTGATATTTAGATAAAAATATCGTATTTACTACATCACTTTGTACATTTATGTATATTTAAATGAAAGCGAAAAAATAAAAAAAAAATATATAATTCATGAAATTGAAAATAAGAAAATAATAATTTTAAGATAGATATGAAAATGAAATTAATTTGATTTTGAATTATTTAACAAAATTTATGTAGGTATTTGCAAAGGAAAAATATTTTTCTTTTTTTTACTATTTTCATAAATTATTGTTGAAATATACTATTTGTTTATTTTGAAAAATTTTATTTTAAAATTGGAGAAAGGAAAATAATTTTATTCGAAATCAAAAATATACGTATATGTATATTTTTCATACTAAACTTAAAATTTTTCAAAATATAATTCGAAATCTGTTCAAAATGAACGTTTGCAAAAATTATTATTTTTAAAAATTCCACTTCATTTATTTATTTGAATTTGTTTTCTTGGAAAAAATTAAATTTGAATCAATCTTAAAATGAGAAAGAATTCTTAAACTGTTCGATTTTTTTTATCATTGATTCTCTTTTCATTGAATACCACTTAATAGTTGAAATCCAAAACGACAAAAACATTATGTATCCTACACATATTTTTATTTAGGATATAATATATATATACGTACATTATGTATGTATATATATATACATATATATATATTTGCAAGTAAAAAATTTATCATGAACTACATATTATAATCATTTCAGTTCCAATAAAATTCTTAAGGATACTATACTCGTACAAGTATTGTATTTTTCGAAAATATATCTCCATTATACACATATATACGTGTATTTATATAGTATTTTATAGTATACATTTATACATATTATTTTTATGATATGTGTGTAAAAGAAAGATCTTTTACATGAAAATAGTAATATATGTACATTTACAGTGTTGTGTAAAATGTTAGTAACCATTGGAATTCAAATTTATTTTTTTTTTAAATGTTAGTTAGTAATTTTCTCCTTCTTTTACGATACTAACAACACCTTAATCGGCGTTTTTAACCCCTCTGCATCGCAAACACACCCATCCTATCACCTCTAATATTACCATGAAAAATGAGTCACCACATTGTCCCCTAGCTTCTGATAAAATCAAGATAAAACTAAATTCGAATGATGGGAATTTTTTTTTTGCGCAACACTGTATGTATGCAATATATGTACATATATACAAAGTATTTTAAAAAAAAATATATTATACATACATATTATATAGCCAAATATAATAATAATATCAACTGAAATAAAAAAAAATGCATACACACTACAATCTTACATTAGATGCACACATAATGTACAGTGTACACGATTCTTTACATACAAATACATGCATTATTATGATTGTCGTTTTCTTGTTGTCAATTTTGCTTTATTGCACTTTATTTAACTCTGTACGTTATTCAACATTTTTCCCTTTTTCTCACATTTTTTCAAAATTTTTTTTTAGTTTTATAAATTACATAGATGATGATGTTATAAAGAAATCTAAGGGATTCTGATATAAATATGCATATGTTGCAAAATGCATAACATTGTAATAGTTGGTAGATAATGTATAGCATTCATGTATAGGAACATATTATACATTCTGCTTCGAATATTTTGAGAATTGTTGTTGGAACTTAAAACGTGAATGTATTTATCTTGAGAGCATATATAGTACTTGAATTCTTTTTTAAAGATAATATAGTAATATTCTTGTAGAAAAAAAAGTTTTTTCTAGAGATTTTTCTTTTTTATGTTTTGTTGGAAAAAAATTTGAATCATTTTATAGAATTTAAGGAAAAATAATTTTAAAGTTTTTCGTGTTGATCATATTATAAATTGTCTCAATTTTTTTAATTCTTCTCTTTTTGTGTCATTTTAAAATTTTGTATTATACTAAAGTCATTTTAGATTTTTATGGAATAAAATTTAAGTAATAACAAAAAACAGATTTAACATCCTTAAATTAATATGTGTTATCTATTTATTTATTATAGTGTTTTGAACAAATTTTTAAGAAAATTATAATAAAAAATTTTCTATGCTTAAACTTTGTCAATTAGGTATAGGATATCTTATGAACTCATTAAGTCTACAATTAAATTTTTATTTTGTGTCATTCAATAAACAGGTTGTATATTAAATTTATTGTGTGTGTGTACATTTAATTATATATTCGAGTTTACGTATATAATATTGACTGACTGTATATAGAGTTCAGGATCAGTATCCGTATAATAAGAAACCACTTTTGTATTTATATACTATAGTAATAAAAATGAATATGAATGGAACGGTTAACAACATGAAAAAGGCAAATAAAAATAAACGAATGGAGAAAAAAGGTCATTTACATCATTATTTTTCTGAAAATGAAACAATTTACTATTTTATTTTCTTATTTCATTTAAGAAAATTTTCTTTTATTTTATTATTTTTTTTTGTCTTAATTTTTCCTAAAAAATTTTCTTATACATATATATGTACATTATATATTTCTATATATTATAATATGTTTATATATAAAATATTTTATGTGTTAGTATATGTATATTTAATAGAGACATGTACGTACAGCGTATAACGAAAGACGTCGGGTGTGCAATGATGAAAAAATATTTGTCATATGATTTAGTGTATGGTTAGATATATATACTGGTATATATGTACATCTGTAACTGAACATTATTAGAGTACCCATCCATATATATTGAGTTGTATGTATGAAAGAGTAAAAGTTTTTACAATAATATTACATACATACATATATTTGTATTATATACTGTAGACATGTGTTTGTACATATGCTTTCTAATATACATATCTGTCCAACTATGTTTTTATAGCATGTACATACATATTTATATACTTTCGTTTTTCTATAACGAGTATAAAAACGAATCACATCCTTTTAGATTGTAGTATTATTGTTATGTTGGCTTTTCTTTTAGTCGAGATTTCTTCCTTTATTTTACTCACACTCGTACATATGTATGTACATATGTATCTACTAGTATGCATATAAATGGGAATGTCATGATTCTACATATACTTATATTCATAATGTCATTAGGGACAGAGTATCTTATAGTGTTGTGTACTCGTATGCAAAATGGGTTGTAAAATATTATTATATAAGCAAAATGAAATTATTTTTATTTATTTTTTATTATTTCTTTTCTCTTGGAAATAACTTATTTTCAAAATTTTTTTATAGTCTAATGTACATATGTATGTACATACATAAAATTATATTGGTATTGTATGATAGCACATAACAGTAATGATGTTAAGGTTTTCTGGCGTCAAAAATAGTTACAAAAAATAAAAAAATGAAAGCCTAAAAAACTGAATATTTGAATTTTCTTTTCACACTTTTCTCTTTTTAGAAATGGTCATATAATAATTCAAAAAATCGAGAATTTTTCGAAATGATCATTCTGCAAAAACATATAGTCACTTATGCGTACAGTAGCCTAAATGGTAACAAAAATTTATGTCACATACAATTTTTATGTATGCTATTGTTTTAGTTGTTGTTTTTTTTTTGTCTCAAATACTCTTTGTCTACGTAAATAATATGAATTGCTATATCATTATTTTATCATTAATTATTTTCAATTTATTACTGTGTTTTTGTATGTGTAAAAAAATTTAAAGAAAGTAAAAGGAAAGGAAACCCATTTTCGATTAATCTAAAGTCATGTGTGTAGTATGTGGTACATCGCATACATTTTAGAACAGTACCTAAGTATTTTATGTTAGAAATATGTAAAATCATTTTTAACTTTTGTATATTTTAAATAAGGTTCTGAAACGATTCACTATCCTTGTAATGTGTATATGAGAGTTACCGCATCAATTAGATTTTGAATAACAATGAAAAAGGACATATAATATAATGATAGTGGTATAGATGGTGGTACATATATTAATGTCATATGCATTTGGTTATGACCAGCAAAGATTATTCAGCTATTCTAGCAAACAGAATTGTGACCAGATATCCAGTTACCAGTATACATAAGTTGTGATACCATATGTATCCCATATGCATTGAAATTCAAAGCTTTTTGTCATTTTAAATCCATGCATGCGTACTGAACACTGAACGTTAAAGAGAATAATTTATTATCAGTTTGCAGTTTTTGGAAAAGTCTACAAAAGTTTTTAGAAATATACCAGATTGTACCATTAATAATATACGTATGAGTGCACATACATACATACATACATATACGTACGTCCGTAACATAATTAATATCATCTGGGTAATGATAATACAATGCTCTATATGATAGGGGAATATATTGGCACACATTGGCCATTCATATACACAAATGTAGGTACTCCTATCTTATAGTTGCTAGAAACTAGAAGCTTTTTTTTGAAAAAAAAGTTCGATAAACTTGTAGGATTAAATTTTATGTATACACATAATCTAGTGATAACGATAACTGGGACGACGACAACGATAACTTTTTTTTTGTATTCGAGAAAATATATACTATTCTTTGTATTTTGTATTTGAAAAAATATGCGATTATATATAGTATACCTCTAAATAACCTCCTAAATATATATAAAATGTCCTGTACAATATTATAGAGCGCCGCCAAGGAGCCGTCAAAGTGGTAATAGCGGTGATTTCTTTTTGCCAGTTACAACTAAACTGTTGCCAGATAAACTGACTGTATGTTAAAGTTACGTGTGTATTTAATACGAGAAAGCTTCTTATTATCAGTATATTATGTATATTCAAAGTGTAAAAGTCGTCTATGACAAAATTTGAGATAAATTTATAAGGATAACAAAAAATTTTTTCTCGATTTCAATAATTACAAAAAAAAAAAATTTTTTTTTTGAAAAAATTCTTTGAAGAAAAAATATTATTTCCTGAATACAATTTGTTTCACAAAAAAAAAAGAAAAAAAAGAAAAAAAACAAAAACAGAATTGATTTTTAAATATGAGAAAATTTTTAGTGAAAATCAGCTGAAGATCATGTAAAGTGTGAAAATTCTTAATATGTTTATGATTGCAGAATAAACAAGAAAAATAATATATGTATAAAAACAAATATTAGATTCCACATTTACAGATTACAATTACAAAAAAAAAAGAAAAAAATAAATAAATAATAAAAAATAAAATGATAAAAGTTTTTCCCAAAAAATATCAAGATGAAATGAAAATTTGATGATATCTATAAATTTGACGAATAATGAAAAAAGTTTAGTTTCAAATGTATTCGGATCCATATAAGGATAATAATTCTTGTATTTCTATTATTTATACTAATGCAGATATGAGTACATACTCAAATATATCAAAAACAAATATAAAATAAAAATAAAATGTAATGAATGTATATTGTGCAAAACCTTATAATTATCATATATGTGTCAATACGAGTACATGTATTTTATGGAGTATCAGTGTTATTTTAGTTGATTTCATTTCAAATTTCTATTACAATTAAAATAATTTTGATGTAAATTTAAAATGTATGTTCTATCTTAAAAAAATTTGTTGATTCTCAATAATAATAATAAAAAAAATTTTATACATTGTATTATACGAGCATATATGGTTTTTGCACAAAGTGTTTGTCTGTACATAGAAGAATGTAATAATGTAAAGTTTGTATTTTGATTAAGTGATAATACTCCTAAAATTTGTTTGAAAAACAAAGAAAAAGAATTTTATTTTTTATTATTTATTCTACATTATATACAAAAATGTATTTATATTATTTTTAATGCTAAAATACGTGTGCTAATGGTAGAGAAATACGTTCAACATAAGATTTCGATCAGGAAATGTGAAAAATTTTTATTCAAAGTTATCATGATATTCTGTGCGGTTTAATGTTTCAATAACAACAACAACAACAACAACAATAAAAAAATAAAGCAAAATAAATAATAATAAGAAGAAAGCAAAAGAGAAAAATAAAAATTAAGCAGGTATAAAAAAAGAAATATATTAAGGAAAAATAATTGAATTGAAAGTTCGTGTCTTATGTATTCTTTTTTTTTAGATTTTGATTCTTTTTATCATCATATGATTTTGTTTTGTTTTCAAAAGTTTTTGTAAATGTTTCATAATGAAAATTATCCATAGGAATAGGATATAAATATAAAAAGAAAAAGGAAAATATAAAAAATGTTACAATAATGATATATTACTGATACACTTACGAATTATTCATTCATCAGTTTGTTTATTTGCCGTTAAGTGCTTTTAAAAATTCATAAAAATAATCAAATGAAAGTAATTTAAAACGAATACGAATGTGTATAAGTATGTATTTGCGTACTTATAAAAGATAAAAATGACTTTAAAGTGAACATTTAAATTATTAATGAT
Organism: Villa cingulata; assembly: GCA_951394055.1. Taxonomy (NCBI): domain Eukaryota; kingdom Metazoa; phylum Arthropoda; class Insecta; order Diptera; family Bombyliidae; genus Villa; species Villa cingulata. The sequence continues at coordinate 528,894 of OX596018.1, forward strand.
TTTCGTGTGCATAAAGAATTTCTGTTTCCGTGTTATATTTGTATAGTTCAAAGTAAATATATTTATTTCGATAATTTTAAAGGTACCTATAACATAAATGAAATTAATTAATAAAATCTTAAATACATGTGTACTTAATATATGTATAAAACTATATGTAATCTAAGAATATATGTTTTGGTATGCTAGTAGATCATATATTACTATAGATATGTACAAGTATGTATAAATTATGTTTGCTCTTTCACCTTTTTCATGATGTTACATGAGTGGTTGTTATAAATTTTTGGCATCTTTTATAAAATTTTCTATACATAATATAAATATATATGTATGTATGTATGTGCATAAGTAGTGTACATTGTATGTTTTATGAATGTAGTATTTATACATATAGTGAGTTATTTATATAATGTAGACAATAGATATTTCTTTGTACTATTATAACGCATGAATGTGTATACATGAGTATAGTAAAGGACTGGCGCTAATATGTACATTTCATTCAAGTTATTCTTATCGGATTTGGATGGATTTTCTTAATTCTAATGATATAATATGTATACGAAATTCAAACAAAAACAACTAAGTATATTTATACGAGTAAATAAAATTTTAATATACTTACATATGTATACTATTCGCAAAATATACTCGTATAATAGGCTGGAAAATTTGTATTAAAGAAAAAAAAAAAAAAAATAAAATGTAAATGAATTTGTTAAAAATGTCCCCCCTTTCCTTGTTCTGGTTGTTTTTTAATTTTTCTGTTTATTTTTGGTATTCTTTAAGTTTGTTTCATTTAACATTTGTTTAAAGAAAATATAATCGACCTTCTAAGTTTTCTTTTAAATTTCTCATTTATTTATTTATTTATTTTTATTGTTTTATTTCATTTCATCTACTATGTATATTATATGTGTACAAATAATGTTAATTCACTCGTATATATTATGTAAGCCGCACACATACTCAACTAATAATATACAGAATACAGTAATAGTCAATAAAACATCACATTTCCATAAATTTATAGAGAAATGGGAATTGACATAAGAGAGAGAAAAATAAATTAAAAGATCACTACATAACCAAAGACCAAAGAATATATGTAACTTTAAGTAAAAATATTCATATGTATTATAGATTTATTTTATTTATTTATTTTTTTTTTTTTTGTTTTATAGTGACATCGACCATTATGCAAATTTTAATTTTTTTGTTGAGAAATTTTTTCTTCACCAGTAATCAACCACACACACGCACAGCTAAATATTTTAAATATGCTATACATGAATAGTAGGTAGGATAGATACAACTTTTTTTTATTATGTACTTACTAACCCACTTAAACATTTTATACTAACTTATACATTTATGTATTCGAGTAACACCCAGAGTTATACAGTTAGAGTTTCTTCATTTTCTTCTTTTTCATTGTTCTTTATTTATGTCTTTAATAATTTTATTTTTTGTCTTTTGTTTTTTTTTTCTTTTTCATTTCTTTATCGTTTCATATTGAATATAATAAATCATTTTAAAGGAAGAAAAACAAAAATGAAAAACGAAAAATTATGATTATGTATGCATTTTACATATTTTTCAAGTACATCATAAAACAAATTTGACAAGAATACGGATATCCATATAAGATGCGATTATGTATCTGATTATATTGTAAACATATTCTGAATATCAATAATTTGCCATGTACGAATACACATAAAGTTATGTTTTTAATATTAATTTATTTATTTATGAATAAATTTTTTTTTGTTTATGTTTAAAAAATTAACATTAGCCTACTACTGAGTATTTGCTAAATAGAACGAACAGATTATTACTTTAAAATGGGTTGTCATTTTAAATTAAATTACCCTACAAAATAAACATAAACATAATCTTTAAATGTGTGTATGTATGTGTAAAAGTAGTTTGAAATAAATGTTGATTTACATTTTCATGAAATTAGAAATTCATTTAGATTTTTGTACCTTGCACACAATAAATGAACGTAATTTATTCGGAAAAACTTGTAGGTGTAATTATTTTTTTGGCCTCTATTATCATAATCGAGAATATTAGACAATGTATAGGAGAAGATATAAACTATGTGTTTTGATGTGTGTATAAAAGCTAAAATAGATAAATCATTGTGTGTATCTGTTAGATTTTTTCTGCTTAATTAAGTCAATACCTTGAAACTTGCAATTAGCATTAATTCCTAATATTAATGCTAATGCTAATGCATACACCTTACACAATTAGTGCTGAATAATTCGAATTAAAATTATGTATGTCAAAGAGTGTAAGTATTGAGTATTTTAACTTCATTTTGTAGTCAGTGTCTAGTATTGAGTGCTTGTTTTCAGATACGAGCTAGCATGTAACTACCTTGAAATCAAAATATAAAAATTTTCGATGACGAAAATGTTTCAGTTAGTGAATACCTATATAATAATAAATAGCATATAGTTGGCAATTTAAATGTGAATTAACTGAATGAAATACTCCGCAAAAATTAAAATATTCCATCGAATGCATCACTGAGTTTTGTGGTTTGTATTTGTAAATATTTTTCGTCTACATTGAGTGGATTGTTACATCTTCATGTATTATACACATCTATGTACATGTACGTATATAAGTAAGGATAATTAAAAGATATAAAAGAAATTAAAAACGCATACTTTTTTAATTTATGTATTTCAATAGATGTGAGTTTCTACATATGTGTATACAAACATGCTTATTAAGTATATACATACGTGAATATAATATGTAAATTTATTCTATTTAAAAATAGTATATATTATGAATATTTTTAATTCAAAGAAACAGAAGAAATTTTTTTCTTAAGACAAAAACAAATAGCGAACAAAAGAATGTAATTTCATAATTTGTTGCCAACACAAAAAAAAAGTTATTAGTCTAAGATTAAAATAATTTATTTATTTATTTAAAATAAAACACTAAATTTAAATTTAAAAGATAAAAGGATATCATAATAAAAAATTCAAAAAAATTAAATGTTAATGTATTCTCGTTTTTCTTTCTTTCGTTCATATTTTGTAATCCTTGTATAAAGATTTATATACGCAAATATACTTAACGCGATATATCTACTTGTATTTTGTTTAATTTTATTCCGTATAGAAGCATACATACATATATGAATGCAACATATTTCTTCCTGTATATGTGTACATATTATGTCTTCACTTATAAATTTCAAAGAAAATATGATGAAAAACGTTATCGATTTTTTTTTTCACATTTACACATAGCATTTTATTTCAAGAATTTTACAAGTACATACGTATACGCAATATACATTACATAGTATTAAATTTATATAACTTAAACAGCATTGACACAGTGATGTATACATAATAAAATCTCATCATAATTTAGAAATGTACCAATGTATACTGTACTAATGACAAGCATCATGATGATGATTCCTTGGAATATTTAATAAATGTGAGGTTTTTTTTCCCTTTATTTTTTTATTTTATTTTTATTTTTATTTTCTTTCATTTTTTTTTTTTTTTTGTTTTTTAATGAGAACACAGAAAAATGTTATCAATGTCAAGAGAAAATCTGTGTCATTTTTTTAGCCTTATTCATCGCCATCTTCTATATTATTTTCTTCTTCTTTTATTTAGGTAAAGATTAATATTTTAATCATAAAGTGAATAATTCAGAATTCTTCTTATTTCTTGTTTATGTATGTATCTCACACACACATACAAAATAAAAAAAATATATGTATATAAAATGTATGTCACATTTTAAAAGTAAGAAAAGGTTGAAGGTAAAAAATGAAATCTTCGATTATGCACACATACTTGTACATTCACTTTTAATTTTATGGAATGTTTTACTTTAAAAAGTATGCAGGATATACAGCATGTGTCGCGATTATACAGCGTGTAAAATTTTATTTACAGTTATATACATATCTACATATTTATCTGGATGTATGTGTGTACTCAAATGCGAGTATGTATATGGATATGTTACATTATATGGGAAATGAATTTTTTACTTATGTGTCAAACAAAGTATTTTGTATGTTCACAAAAACGTTATTTATTTTGTTTTTCTCACGAAAGAAAATAAAATGATTTATTTACATATAAAATAAATTTTTAAGATTTCAAGTTTAGTTTAATTTGATTTTCTTTTCTTATTCATTTTTTTTTTTTTTTTTTTTTTTTTTTTTGGTTAAAGAATGTCTTATATTTTCTAAATATTTTTTAAATACATAAATGCATATGAATTACTCGTATGCAAACATGTATAAAAACGATAAAAATAATTTTGAAGATATTTATTTTAAATCACCACAATGAAATAAAAATGTTTTGCCTTCCCTTGAATTGAGAATTGTAGTTATTTATAGAAATATTCTATTTTTAAAGAAGACTACTTCATTTATTCTAAGATATCATTTTTTTTGTTAAAAATATTCTTTATTGACTTTTTTCACCAATCCTACATCACATAAACGTCATGTGTTTCTTCATTTTTATAATCTTTACTTTAAAAAACGATAATACATTTATATACACATATGTATAGGATAATCGTTTCGTTCCAAAAAAAAATTCTTCACATTTAAAGTTCATACAACTTTTAAGAATTTTCTAAAATTTAAATCAGAAATTTGATCTTGGGTGAATGAACTTCAAATATTCATATTCCATTCTGAAGGTAATTGTTTCATTTACATACATTTTTTTACTGAAATCAAAACTGAAATGACCTTTTGTACTTGAAATTCATTTTTTTACTATTCGAAATTTCTTTAAATTTTCATATCTAATGAAAAATTAAATTTAAAAATAATTACAGTTCAGTTCATTAAGATAAAATTAATTTATAGTACAATTAATTCTATACGAATATAAGTATATAAACAATTAAAACTGTTAAATCATTTTTAATTAGATACATTACTTAATTTTAAAATCTAAATCAAATTCACGACGTAAATAATTTCAGTTAAATCATTGCTTTATATACGAGTACTTTTAAAATTTATTGCTTTCAAGATGTCAACAAATTAAAAGTAAAAGTTTTTAAGATACCTAAACCCCCTAAACCTACACACATACATGCATATATACTCGTACATATAGATTTTTTGGATTTAGTTATTTACACATAAACTATAAAATTAAAAGTTTTTAATTGTTTTGTTTCTATTGTAAGATAGAATGCAAAACTTTTAATGTTAAAAAGAAAGTGAAAGAAAAAAAAATAGTTAGGAAAATAAGAAAACAAATTAAATTGTATTCTGTTGTTTAATTTGAAGAACATATTCTTTTTATGTATTGTTGAATCGGAGGTATATTTGAGTTAAAAGTAACTAATACAACAAGAAGGTGAATAAAATTAAATTTTTAAGAATTTAGCTAGCTGTGATAAAGTTGTTTTGAAGTTAGAAAGTTCTGTTTAAAATTGCAGTATATTTACCTACTAAATCTATTTATATTATGAGTATATATCTCTTTTTATTCGCATATATGCATAGGTTTTTGTATGTAAATATTTGCAGAAGGAATAAAATTACCTCTAAAAGACTATGTATATCTTTTAATTATTTAGATTTTAATATCCTTTGAGTAGTTGAAAATTTGAAATGAGAATAATCCTTTAGATAATAATCATCTTTTTTTTTTTAGTTTTTTTTTAGATGTTATTACAATATTTACATACATACTATGTATATTTCATTTGCTGTGAACTTGCCTTTAGTATGAAGAGAATAGTAATACATGGTAATACAATACAAAGAAATTATCTCCTGTTCGGAAAGATTCTAAGTATGTTAAATGTTAATCAATAAAATTTTAAATTACAAAAATGTGAATTATTAATTAGGTATAGGAACTTATTTTCATTACTACACTCATTTATATTATATGTACAAGTATAAAATCAAGATATTTTAAATTGAAAACTTTATCGATTTTGATAATGTAATAGAATAGAAATATTAGTTTATGCAAATTCTTTTAGAAAACTTTCTAATTGTATGTACAAATTATCTATATGTGTGTTTATTTTTAGAAATATACTACGCAAAGATATTCGCCTTATTTTTGTTTTTGTTTTTCATATGTGTAAAAAATTAAAATATTAGGCATACTATATATGACTGTGTGCAAGAGTATATACATAGAAATAGATATATTGTATTAAAAATAAGTACGTATGTATATATGTAAGTATTCTACACAAAATACATATATAAGTGTAAGACATAAAATGTAAACTCATTCATGTTATACCACATTAATAAAGAACCACTTCCTTATAGATATTTGCACACATAAAATTTAACCACATTTCGAAATTTCAATTTTCAATGTACTTATATGAATGTATGCAGAATTGCATTTGCAATAATTTATATATGTACATATATATATATACGTATACATATAGCATTATAAATTATTCAACTTATTCAGCATGTATTTACTAAATATATCTACCCATCTGTACGTATAACATATACATACGTATGAATGTACATACGTTATTATAAAGTGCACTACATTATTCTATACAAATTCATATATGTATGTACGAGTAAATGTATATTGGGTATTGAATGTATGATGGTAAGTATATGTAAATTGTTTAAATTTTTGTGTACACACAGAAAATTTTATACGCTTGCATATTTGAATAAAGAAAGTTTTAATGATATGTGTGTACTATGTTGACAATCAAAACTAATTTGATATGCGATCGGAAAACTTTTAATTTTTTTTTATTTTTCTATAATAAATTAATACATAAAATGTACTCGTACTATATACACAGAACATTTTAATGCTATATGTAATATCTAAACAATGTGTACAGACACAAATATGTACTTATACATTTCCGACTGCTGATACAACTGAACATAGATAAGAATTTGTATTTTATGTATTCGTATATGGCATGACAATTTTCAAAAATCATTGATAATTTCAAAAATAAAAAACAAAACTAAAACAAATCTAAACTACAAAGGATGTGGTTTATATATTATTTCCTCATTATACAAACTCATTGGTAAATGAAATTATGAAAATCATGAGACTGAGACTAGAAATTCAGAAAATGAGTGGAATATATGTACAAAATATGACAGAATATATTATTCGTTTCATTTGTGTACTTAAATGTAAATTCAATAAGTCATCGAACGAATATAGACGGTCATTGATCTGAGATATTTTCAATGAATTAGAATCAAAATTATTCTGAATGTTTATTCTTCTATTTTATATTATGTTTTTAATAAGTATTTATTCGATTACATATGTACACATGATGTCAAAGTCCATTTACACAATTGAAAATTTGAAGGACATTCATCCCGAAAATTAAATTAATTCAATTAATTGATCAACGATCATATATGATATATTACAAACAGTGCAATAAACTATGATTTTCAAATATTTACTACGTACACATTTTCCTTAATATTTTCATTGATACATTAGCAAAAAATTTGATAGAAAATTACTGCACCCTACTTTTAACCAATTATAAGAAATATACTGATTTTCATTATGTCTAGAAATTCTTTTACGCAATCTATAGCAATTTGTTTGGTAACAGATTCTTATCACCAACATTCCACATTAACTTGTATAATGTGTAAAAACATAAAATTCATTATGCATATTTTTTATTCATCAAACAAAGTATTTGGAGAATATTACCCTGAATGGCTAACCATTACCATTTTTCCATTTTTTTAATTGAAAAAAAAAAAAAAAATGATGAAATTCATGCAGAAATTTTCGTATGAAAATTAAAGTATGTTTTTTATTACAAAATACTCGTATCCTTGAATATGTAATGTCAGCAATGCAAATACATTTCATCTGAATTATATCTAAAAAAGAAAAAGGTAAATTTGACAACTTTCTGAAGAAGAAGAAGAAGAAAAAAAATAAAAAATAAAAGTTAAATTGAGATTTGATTTTTTCAATATTTGACAAAAGTTTTAAATTAAAATTCGGTTAGAAACAAAATGTTTTCGTTGAGAAAAAAATTTGGATAAACCTAAAAGTAAAATACTATGAAAAATACATATAGAATGAGGAGAAAAAAATTGAAAACAAACAAATGAGTATACTAAAAAAAATTGAAAAGGATAAAAAATGACAAATTGCTTACATATATTTTATACCTTACCGCATATTACATACATACATATGTATGTATGTACAATATGTTGAGATTTTGAGGTAAAAGATTTATTGACAGATGACATAATTTTCATTTAATTAATTCTGTGAATTTTGTAAGAAAATTGTATACAGTACCGATTTTATTCTATTAAAATGTCAATCTTAAAAATCAAATGGTAACAAAAAATTAAATTTAAATATGAGAGCCAAAAACAAAAGTGAAAATGCTGGAGAAAAGAGGAAAATGCATGAAAGAATACTTGTATAAAAATCAATCTGTCAAACACACTCCTTCTACTACCATATACTCGTACTCGTACATTATAACTGAAAGTAAAATGAAAATTTCTTAATACATGTCAAAAAAATACTGAAAGTTAATTTGTATGTTTGAATGTCACAACAGTTGTGTATTAAATTTGAAAACAATCAGAAAATTAAAAAATAAAAAATTGCAATTATCGTTTCGCACTATCAAGTTCTTTATAGCAAGATTATCAATTTATAAATCGTTCAATATAATCAGAAATTTCATTTATCATTATTCGTTGTTGATGTAAATAACTATTAAAAAGCGGAATATACGAGTACACATAATTTGTAGAATACTACATACTACTGTACTATCGTAGCGCGTATACGTAGAAGAGGTGAACATTTTTAAAAAAGTTTTCTTCGAGAAATATCATCGAATATACTTTCATTTTTTTTATTGATTTATTTTACAATTTGAAGTTTAGTTTATTGAATATAACAAAATATAAATATCTTTTAATTTCTAACAATTTATTTCTACTTTGAATTTAATATGGAATATGAATAAAAACCATTAGGCGAGATGTAGAAGTGTATATCCCTAAAAGCATTAAATTCAATTTGTGTACCATGAATTTGTTTCTTTTATTTAACCGCCCAAAGATAAATAAAGTAATAAATTATTTATATATTAATATACTGTACATATCATACATACATACATATAGTATTTACTTGATAAATATAAAATTTTCATGTATCCTTACAACGTATATTTATGGTATACATAGTGTGGCTACATTTATGTGTATAATGATATTTTTGTACAATGTAAATATCCGCATAGAATATGGATAAGAAAAGTAACATATGTACATCTATGTATGTGAATGTAAATAAACATACACATGAAAAGAAAATAAGATAAAATGTGATATAAATGATTTTGAAAATTCCTTTTTAACCGCAGAATACACCCGCATCCGCATACAATCATTTATATTTGTATATTTCTGTACACATTTTCGTAAAAGTTCATATAAAAAATGTATGTAAGATAATAAAATTGTGATAAAAATATTGAATAACTGAAAGAAAAATTGAAAGCAAAGAAAAAAAAATCATGAGAAAATACATACATTCGTACCTGTTCTTCATTATACATTTGGATTTAATGTACCCATATGAATACGAATGTAACACACGGTGCATGAATAAGGTTAGTACGAACGATGTATACAATAAAATGTATCGATTTACTCGTCGCAAATTTTCCTTCTGACTGTGCCTATGATATAATTTTATTTTGTTTTCATAGCTTTACTTAAGTTTTTTCATATCCTTCGTTATTATTATTTGTTTACTTGATGATTCTCTAATTTTGTGCTATGATGCTCTGAATAGTACCTGTTTACTGTTACAATATTTTTTTTTTCAAATTTTAATATGGATTTAGTTTTAGTGATGCCTTGTACCGTACTTAGATAAAAAATACTACATTTACACATCCACACACATATATGCAGACGATATAAGAAGTATAATAACAATTTTTATAAGAAAAGCTTATTACATCCCAGGCAGACATTTTAGATTACTCTCTTACGAGTTTTTCTTACCTGTTTACTTTTGTGATTTCTATTATACATATATACATGCCATTGAATTGCGAATAATTAGTCAGTTTTTCTATGAAAATGTAATACACATATCTAGAATTAAATAAAATTCAATAAATTCCGCCATTTTAACTATGTTTAAAATATCATAGTATCGAAAAGAGTATTAGAATAGACACGGCATGAGAATTTGTTGCAATAATTCATACAAGCACCTACGATTACTGCAGTTTTCGGCCTACAATAAAATCTCAAACTCAGTGTTAGACTAAGCTAACAATTGATATTCGTACATTTTTTTAAAGGAATCTGTATATCTTAAATTGAATATTTTTTTCTCATCTCATATAATAGAATAGAATTACGTATATGAACATAACAATATTTTTGTTCTAATTTTATTCTCTCATCCTTTAGCTTATATTCTTACTAATACATTGGTGTGTGTGTAGATTTGATAATGTGTGCTTTATATATTCAAAATTTTTATCAAATTTTTAATGCTTTTATTACAAATATTTACATGCATACATATGTACGAGTATATAGTACGAGATACATACAAGTGTGTATATATAGGATTCATGTAATAACGTGTTTTATTTTCCTCCATCCAAAATATACATTACACATTCCAGTAACCTGTTTGAAAACATTACAAAAAAAAAAAAAATATATAAATAAACAAAACAAAAAAACAAAAAGAATATTAAAGATGAAAATTGAAATAAAACAAAAAAAATTTTCTAGTGTAAAATGAAATAGGAAAAAAAAGTGCAAGAAGACAACATAAGAAAAAAAAAAATTTATTTTCTTTTATTTTTTATTCCACTCCCTCATTTTGTATCTTCTTAGAAACAAACTAAGTTGTAAAGTACATAAATCTTTATTCTATATCCTTGGGCTTAAATCTTGAATTTTTGTTACATATTTATGTATTCATATTTTGCTCTTTTTTCTGCACATACTTACAGATATACTCGTAATTGTATTTTTAAAAATTTATTCAAAATTTGTTTTATTTTATTCAAAAATCTATAAGAATGTATTTCGATTCGTTATATCCATATTTGTATATACATACATGTATGTTTTACAAAAATAATATTTGAAAATTATAGGCTTACATGCTACATATTACATTTTGCGAATATGTGGTGTGTACATTTATTTATGTAATATAGTATCTACATAACAACGAATAAAAAATATATGCATATTTACGTTATGTACTCATATAAAAGGCATACATAAGTTTAATAAATATACTTACTTATTTGAAAAAAAAAAAAATATATCCTTGTTTCATTTTGTACGATGTTTATATTAAAATTTCTATCATGTATCACATCACATATATACATAAGTACTAAGGAAGTAAAAAAAAAACGTACGATAAAAAAAAAACTGAAACGGAAAACGAAAAACATATCTACTAATGAAAATAAAAAAAACAACAACAAAATCAGCAACAACATCAATTAAAATATGTATATTGAGTATATATATATATAATATATATGTGTGTATGTGTAATATGATATAATTTATAAGTACGTATAAATGCATCAAAGTGCATTATAGAATTACATATATTAAACAATATAATTTATATGATAATTGTTTTCATTTTAATTTTTTCAAATTTATTTTTTGCTAAATGTTTTCTTTTATATTTTAATTTTCTATATTTACATCAAGTGTAATGTTAACAAAATATATTTCATTAAACATGTACACACATACATGCACATGTATATGTGTATTTACATGAGTATACTATGCTACAAAAATCAATAAAATAAAATTATATCTATTTAAATTTGAAATTTGTATTCGATAAAAATAATAAAGTAACAAGGTCATTTACATAAATTTGCATATTATATTATGTACATATACATACATAAAAATACATTCGCTACTTTCATATCAAACAGAAAAATAAACAATCAAATAAATAAGAACAGAAAAAAAAAATAAACCTAAAAAACAAATTGAAAGAAATTTTTGTAGAAAAGAAAAAACACATTTTCTCTCTTATTGAATAAAGAGCAGTTTCTTGAAACTTTTTTAAAATTTACTCGTATATCTAAGCATACAGATGTACAGGAGACATATGTATATCATCTGCCTAGCTACATATGCACGTGCACCTATCTACTATGTAAGTAGGTGTAAATATTGTGTATACGTACACCAAGTACACATTAATATCGAAGTTTCTTACATTTCTTACATTAATTTTATCACTTCTATATAAAATTTGAAACTTTCATTTTTAACTTTAAATCCAAAATTCTTTTACTTTTAAAAGTTTTCTCAAAAAAAAAATTCTTTTAAATTTAATTTACAGGTATGTAAGTATGCAAATGTACATATAAATAAAAATCAAAAAGAACACAACACAAATGGAAGAAAAAAACAGAAAAACAAACTAGAAAGCCTGAAAATTAAGCTGGAAAGCATTTTAATTATTGTACAAATGAATATGTTATGTAATGTAAATACACATAGACACGAATGTAATGAATAAGAACGCAGAATCAAAATTTATTTGGATGTTAACTTTGTTTGTCCTTAAAAACTTTAATTCAAAATGAATCGCATGAATGAATTTGTTTTTGTTTAATTTTATACATTTCTGTTTAACATAATGTATTATGCATGTATGTACTCGAGTATACGCATGCATATGAATAGATGTATAAAAATACAAAATTATATTAAGTATATATGTGTAGTACAATGTATACACCTGTCTGGGAAGGAAAGTGTGTGTTTTTGTTATAAAACTTCGCACTTTATTTTCAAAGTAGGTGCTAATATTATCTACGGATATTTGTTTTTATATGTAAATATTTTCAAAAATGAATTTCTTTTTAAAGTTTACGTATGAATTTACGTAACGTGTGTACACCGAAAGTCAAAAGTGTATATACGTTATCAGGAAAAATCGTCTTCAAAAGTAAATAAAAATAAAAATTTATGAAAGTAAATTTTAAGTTTGTTAAATTATGGAGCGGAAAAAAAAGAAGAGGAATGACAAATTCTTAATTGATTGATTCAACAAAAACTTAGTTTAATAAAATATAATCTGCCCAAACATAATGTAAGTTTATCGAACAATACAGCAATATCCCTAATAGTCCAAGTCCCAAATGATACATCTATATCATTGAACATTTATTATTCTTGCGTCATGTTTGGCAAGAAAGTTTGTGGTAAAAAATATTAGGAACAAAGAAACTTGAAAAATTCTAAAAGAGTTGTGTTAAGAGTTCTTATGTGCTTTAAAAATACTTTTAACTCTCATTGTATTTAGGAAGAAATAAAACGATTTCATTTTCCTTTTTAGAATTTTTATGAGTTTTAATGCAATTTAAATTTTATTTAATGAAATTAAAATGAGAATCGTATTCATTTGTTCAAAAATTCATTACCCAGACTGTTATTGTATACATTTTAACTAAGGAAGAATGCCATAGTTTTGTTGCGTTCTAAAAAGATTTGAAATAACAATTTAAAATTTATTAAGAAATTTCTTATGTTTTCCAGAATGTTTTACTAAATATTTTATACATTTTGAATTTCAAATGTTTTCTTTTTTTGGCTCTTGAAAATTTCTTTGTAAATCTTCTATTAAAAATAATTTTATTATTTTCCATTATTGTTCAAAGTTTAGTTTAAAAAATTTTCGTATTCATATTGTTGAAAAATGTTTTTTGATGTTAAAAGACATTCTGGAAGATATAAGTTCTTAACTTCAAAACAAAAAAATTCCAGAATTATAAAGATATGAATATATTAAGTATGCATGTATTAACGTGCATATACTAAGTGTAGGTATATTTTCTTCTCAAGATATTTTATATCTCGTATATCTTCATATGTTTTGCATTGAGTAGGTACGTTTGTGTGTGTTCGTTTACGCAGGATATGGCGAATCAAATCCATTAAATTTAAACACTTTAATACGTATGTGTTTGCCTACATGTATATTTTGATAAAGTAGGTTATTACTATTGTAACATATCATTTAATCATATTTTCGTTATTACACGGTCTAATCATCGTCAACGCACTACCATTAATGTTTTCGATAAAAAATATATATCCAGAAAACAGACACTATTATCCCAGATACATGTCATTCCTAATCCTGCTACTGCCATATATACCGCCTCTTTTACTACAATATTACATTGTTATAAATACCACCAAAGACAGTATACATTATCCTTGATTCTACACACTGAAATTAGTGAAATCTCATCATATAATGCCACTTTTAGGTAATTTCGTATGTACGTACATAATTTCGATAGATATTTACAACGAGGTAAGGAGTGTATACACATACATAGCCACTAATACCACTTATATACTACAACAATTTACATGTATGATGGTTTTATTCTTAGGTAATTCATTGTGATTGGTGATATTATAATGACTGATTCAATAATTTTCTTAAGTCATTTACGTCATTTGTATTTAGATGTGTGATAATTAATCTACCCTTTTGGCTTTAGTAACGTTTAAATGTAAAATATTACACACTCTTATATGTAGGTGTGAAGAGAATTGTTACATTTATATAGCATATAATCATATATAATTATTGTTTTTCAATGTCAAATGTAATACCTTCCTATGTATGTGTTTATATGGAAGCTTGTACAATGACAATAATAATTATTAACACTATGGAAATAAAAGAAATATCTTTCTGTTAATTTGATTTATAATTTAAGAGATTCGGTTTTCTAGATATTCATAAAAAAATCAAGGATTTTTCTATCTATAACGTGTTATCAATTTCACTAATTTTTTTTATTGTAGACCAAATTAATGTTTTCCTTATCTGTATACATAAATATAAACATATTTTGTTTCCTTAATATGTATAGGATCAAAATCTGGCACGCCTTATTCTATACGTATCAATACCGGAATGATGGACTACAAATCTCATCCGTTCATAGTGTCTAAATACCTTTCATTTTCACTGTTCAGCCGACTTCAATTTCATCTACTACTATAAGAGATACACTATATAAATCCATAAAATCTTTCCATGTAAATCTACGCTTTTATGTGTGTGTATATGAGAATATCACATGTAGCACCGAGATAATACTCGTATACATATCTGTGATAGTACATATTCCTTTATGTAGAATGTTTGAATTCATTAGATTATTAAATGTAGGCAAATGATGAACTCATGTAGGCAAATGAGTCTTTTAGCTTGATTTATAATGTAATATCTGTACGATTAAAATACATGCTGTCATCCATTTTATCATTTGATCCTGAAAATTGTAACATAATAACCATATATACAAATTAGTATGTTTTTATCTAACACATATTAAAATATATTTACACCCATAAATGTATATACTTATATATGTTTGCATGGAATTATCAGTATTAAATTGCTTAATTTTACTGTCACAAAATTTCCGTGAAAATCTCTACAAATTAGGTTTTCGGTTAGAATTTTTGTTTTATTTTATTATGTTTTGCTTTTAGTTCTTATATGTTGGATGCGTTTCCCATTTACGTGTAAAATTTTTCATCCATGTTCGGATTTTCAATTAAATTTTATCTAACTTACTTAAAAATCTACGAATTTTCCTTCAAATTCAATTTTAATTTCCCCCATACAGAAAAAATATTTTTCCTTAAACATTTTTCTTGAATTTAATATTCTACCATAACTTTTCTTTAGTGGAGTTTATTGAATTATTACTTATGACGAAATATCCGTGCTTTCATTTCTTCTATCTTCCTATTTACATAATTGAAAAAGGAGTAAAATTGAAATTAACCCCCCCCCCCCTCTCATATTTCAATTTGTAAAAGTTCTGTGGTTGTTTTTAACTAATAATTATTATCAAAGAAAATAAATTAATTTAAAGTTATTAAATTACTGAATATTCTCAAGAGAATTATAATATAATCGACTTGATTGATTTCGATGGGAAATTAATTTTCCTAAATTTATTAATGCACTTGAACAATCTGATTTTGAATATGTGAGTTTTGTGAGTGTTACAAATAGCAAATAGTCAGATTACCAGACGTATGAATGTGTAGATGAATATCTTTTAATGCTTGATTTTAATGTATTCATTTCAGCCTTTTAATTAAGAAATTCGACAAAAATATATACGAAAATCCAAAGTCTATTTCCACTAAAACAAATCCCAGACAAATTTGAAATATTCATATTATCATAACATACGTACATGTACGTGTCTAAATTCTAATATACAAAATCTATTGCATCTCATTCTTCACACATAAGACTATTCGAATACGATATATGCAAGGTTTTTTCACGCTTTAATTACGAGTAAATGCTATAAAAGCTTTATACAATAAATTTTTGCTAAATTGACACATAAATTCTGAAATCTTTTTTTTCTAAACTTTTATTTATTTATTTATTTTTTACTTTGTTTTTGTAGTTCAATTAACATTTGGAATGATGGAATACAATTCTAATGAATAAGCAAAAGCCAGTAGGTACACACATACATTATTTATGTACTTCCAACCACCTATAGGTACACGTTACATATGTAAGTAATTCTAGTTAGCACTATTACGACTACGAGAGTTTAGTTTAACGGTTGACTTAATTTTTTTTTATTTTATTTTTTTTCGTGTTCGTTTACATTTTCGTTTTTGCTTACTAGAATTAAGGACGAAATGAATTTGTGCGTAAAAACATTTCTGTGTATTACCGTATTACATTACCTTTAAAATAATTTATGCGGATTAAATCGAAGTTTTTAAACACACATTCCTTCATACATATGTACAAGAATTTGTAATTTTATATGTACATAATGTCTATATATCAGTGTCAGTATACATAAAATATATGTATAGTTTTAGTATGAGAAACAGAAGGTTTTAATTTTTCCAGGCCACATATATAAATAAATAAATAAGTAAAAATCAAAATAAAATTTTGTCTTTGACCTAAATTCAAATCCCAAGTGATCCACTTATTAAAATCGACTAAAGTTGTAAAGAATCGATATGAAAAACAAAATGTGTACTCCATTCTACTTAATTCTAAAATAAATTTCGAATATTTTCATTCATTTTTGTTAATTTTTCTATCTAGAACATAATATCTACTAGCTATGAGTATGTATTTATAATACATATTTTCGTTTAGCACACAAACATAATTCCTTATTAAAGGAATTAAAACAAATACCAGAATATATACTGCCTAATTGTAAGTAATTTTTCATATATACTTTTTTTTCAAGAATATACGCATACATATGCAGAAATGTGTGTATTTCTACCTAATTTGGTATATTTTCTTTAATATGTTCGTCTGAAATATTGAAAGAACTAGAGACAGAGAAAAAACAAGTCAAAAGTAATTTCTAACATTTTTATGCTTATTAATGTGTAATTTAGTTAATCAAGTCAATAAACATTATCGTAAAATGTTAGTAATTAATTCGATCTAGAAGAAATTGATAAAAATTTTATATACCTACTGATGTTATTATTAAAGTTTTTTTTTTATTTTTTTTTCTTATTTAGTATTTTCATTTTTATAAATATCCATAAAGTAAGTAAGTATATTATGATGCATATTACATAGAGATTTGAAATGTCGTCAACGAAAATGAATATATTGAACATTTTTTATGTTCACTGTAGGAAAAAGTAATGAAATGTTTTTGACAAATAAAAATAATGTGTAGTATACCACAATGCTGCGGCAGCTGAAGGTCTGATGATGTAAATGGAACCGACTAAGTTACTTTAATGCTCCAAATGAAAAAAAATAATTGGTGTCCACTGGCCAGATAATATTTAAGTATTTGTATTTTTTAAATAAACAGTATGCGTTTATTTTTTTCTTGCAGTAACATTATTTGTATAACTACTGCGAACAAGTAAAATTTCAGGATTCAAAATTCTTGAAATGATCATGAATCCTTTATTCTAAATTAAGTACACTTTTAAATGTACTCGTTCCGACGATTGCTTATAAAACTGAAATAAATTTAATCATTAGTTATTTATTCATTTGCACTCATATTAAATTCTATATAATTTTATATTATAATGAAATGCAACATATTTCATATATCATTCAATATCAATATTTGCATGAATCCTATCTGAACATTACTTAAAATATTTGATGAAGAAAAAAATAAAAAACATAATAAAACGCAAATTACCTATGCACATTTGTTAAAAATTTAATTAAACTTAAATTCAGATTAAAATCAGTATCATATTTTGATTTAATTATACAAGTTTTATAACACAATAATAGTGTAACGTACATGTATAATGACTGAATTTAATTTAAAAACATATGCATATGCATACTGTCAAACAACATAAATTAAAATGAAAATATAAACAAAAAGTAGAAAATTGCACACAGAAATTGCTAAAGAGACAAGATAACAATAAGGTATATTTTCATGTATTTTCCTTTAAAAAGCTTTGCATATAGAACTGTATAAACTGTATATTCGTTCGTACGGTTAAAGACACAACAAAAATTGAGAAAATCATTTAATTCGAACTCTTACATGTACATGTATGTAATCACATAAAGTACGTGCACATCTAATAAGTTTTCATTTGTGTGCTATTTATTTGTAAGTATGTAGGTATACAAACGGAGATTCTATATACATATTTAGTTACGTAGATATTCGTATATATAAAGATAAAGAATAAAGGCCCAAAGTGATGAAATAAATTGAACGTTCTTAATTGTAATGAGCGAATTGATAAAGGAAAAAAAAACTTTAGTAAATAATTATTATTAACAAGAATAAAACTTGTCATTATTTTTTGCATACATACGTATGTAATGTGTATAGTATAAATATATGTATTTATTTTGCATTTACATTTATAAAATGTATTTACATGTTTTTTTTTTTGTTTTTTTACATTTTTTATACTTTTATCCTGTCTGTGTTTTGTTTATTGTGTTTGTTTCGAAAATGTTTAACAATTTCTATGTAATACATGTGAATGTAAGTATATATATAAGGGATATATACATATGTATATAATAAGTAGTAAAGTACACACATTCCCGTTTACATAATGTATATACATGTACATTATGTACTTATTTATTTGTGTTTCGATTTTTCGTTTTACTTTTGGGAATTAAATTTTGTGTTTTTCATTTAGTTTTACTTATTTTCTTTTTATACCCAAAAGAAAATTTTGTGTTGCAAATGTTTATTAGGTTCATTAAAAAGTTTATTATTATTTTTTTTTTCTTTTGTTTCATTTTTCTCATATATAATATGTACAACACACATTACATACACACATATGTTTATGTATCACCATCATCTTGAATTAAACATGTAAATTTATTTGTATATTTCTTAGTACTGATTCAAATGATTACGAAACAAAATAAATTTCGATAAAAAGAGAAATACCACAAAATCCATTACTGGAGGATGAAAAATAAATTTAAACACAAATAAGTAGAAAATACAAAAGATAGAATTTGTAAAAATTTCATGTTATAATCACTGGGGGCAAAAAAATTCATTATGAATTTTTCATCAAGTTAATAAGGATATTTTATGAGTAATTTTTTATGCCTCCTAATTATATATAGAATCTTCATATGGAATTAATGTTTTTTTTTCTAAATGATGCTGGTTTGTAGATACATATATTACTGTAAATATGCTAGTAATTTTGTTGTTATAGGTACATGTGTAGCTATTAAATTTATTTGAAAAATACAATTTTATTTTTTTGTAAAAAAATGTTTGAGAAAAAAATTCCTTTTTCTATTTTCCAATTTTCTTTAATTTGCAATTTTCACTGAATTTTTTATATCCGATGTTAATAATGATTAGAACGTGCTCTACATCTTATTTAAACGTCCTTCTCACCTAACTTCTATGCATAAAATATTAATTATAAAAACGATTATAAACAATGAAATGTTTTATGAATTCGGCACATCTGGTACGTGATAGAGAATGAGTAAGCATCTTTGATTATTTATGAGAGTCAATAGCTTTATACAGAGTGTTTCTGTTTCTAATTTGTGTGTGTTGAATGCGATGGTGATGATATCAGTGATAAAACTGATTGGGAAAGAAAAAAATACTGTCCACTTCAAAAATTATACAAAACCAATTCAATTCAGAAGATCGGGACCTTTGTTTTTGTAAAGCTCTCAACCATTTTTCGTTAGCTGCGTTATGATTGCACAAAAATTTGGAATCTCATATGAGCAGAATTATTATGTATAAACCAAAAAAATACCGATCTACAGCTACACATTACAATTCTTGTAATTTTTGCAATTATTTCAAAAAGAAGAATTACCCTTTTAAAAATGTTACTGTTATTATGATTTATCGCAATGTATATCTATATTAAGAAGAGTGTAGAAGATAAAGTTTATATACAAAAATTAATTATGAAAAATTCATTTTCGAATAAGTTTCAAAAAATTTTCGAAATTTAATATTTTTCAATCTTATCATACAATTTGTAAATGCTATTGATGAAAGGGTGATGAAATCGGTTGAATATTGAACAGATAATATTTGGAATATTTATTATATTATGTAGAACGATCGTATTATTATGATAATTTTCTATTTGCTGTCATATGTATTATGAGATATATTAAGTATACCTTTCATATTCATAATATTTTTTTTTCCTTTAGAATATTAAAAACAATTTTTATGATCAAATTATACGATTTACGTACAAGTAGATACCCTGTTTAAATTTTTATGGGAAATAATTTCAAATTTAATATTATCTGAATAAGTAATAATTCACAAATAAAATGGATAAAAACGATAGGTAACGCACATACATTTTTAAAAATTCTTTAGAAAAAAATAAATAAATACATATTATATGTAAAACCTAAATCTCATGAAATTCTTAAAATATCTTAGAAATAAAATTCCATTAAAAAGTAAAAAAAATATATATGGTAATTATCATACACAAAACAATTTACATTGTACATGTAGTTTACATATATTGAAGATATTACATAGTGAAATTTTTATCATAAATTTATTAGCAGATATTAATAACAAAATATTACGCATCTATGTGTATACGTGTATGAGCCGTAATGAAAAACGGAAGATAATTTTATGAATAAAAATAAATAATTTAATATGTAATTTGTATAATAATAATAATAATAATAATAAGTTGTATATTTTGCTATTGTGTACGTTATTTCGACAAAGTATAGAAAAATTTAAAGAAAATACATTTTCTATATGCTTGTATTACGTTCATTTATTTTAGAATGACTTTTTAAGCAAAAATATTTTATTGTTGTGCGAGTATACTATTCTATTATCATTATTATTACTGTTATTATTGTTATTGTTATTGTTATTGCTTTATTATGAATGATAATGCGTATATGTACCTATATCAGGGATTCAAGAAACCTTCAGGTTCTATTATTTTGTTTTTATTTTTCTTCTTGTTTTCACATAAATAGCTATTTCATTTTTGTTTTTATTTTTTGTTTCCTTCAACAGCCAACTACAACAATATTGACAATTTCATATGAAAATTTTTAAAAAAATATACTTTCAGTTCATTTTATATTTTAAGCAATTTATCATGACAATAATGTGAGTATCCTCCAATTTATTTGATATATTTATTCATTTTTTTTTCTTTTGTGTATTTTGTTGATCTTTTTCTATTCTTGTACATATGCATGGATACACATTACAAATTTATAAATAACACACAAAACCCACATAATTCCATGAATTACCTTATTCTATTATTCCATGAATTACCATTTTCATATTTTACCATTTTCATTTTTTAAAGAAAAGATCATTTTTTTTTTAAGTTTTGAATAAAACTAACAACAATACTCTTGTATATGTAAGTGAAAAGTGAATAAAATTTATGTTTTTTTTCTTTCATATTTATAAATGATACTCGTATGATATATGAAAAATGTGTGGGATGCGTGTGTAAATTGTATGAATAAGATAAAAAATTTTGTATCATAATTTGCCATTTATGAATATAGAATGTATATATAATTCTCTTTTATTAGTAACTGAAATTGAAAACTAAACATTCAACATGCATAGACAAACATTAGTATATAAATCCGACATAAAGGACATAAAAAGGCATGTGTTGATTTAAAAAAAATAAGATTTTTATATCATAAAATCACATTAAGTACCAACATGTTGTTTATGATGCTATGCAATTATTTTCAGTATTTCTAGGCAAATTTTAAATGTTTTTCAATGGTTTTTTAATATGCTATTAAACATTTAACTGGCTTAAACTATCTACAATGAAAGGCAGAAGAAAAAAAATGTTGAGCAAGATTTTTTTGAAAAATAAACAAAGCAGAGAAAAAAAAAGAATTATAATGAATTGAATGTCAAAGGATACACAGGATATATACATGTGTACATATGTACGAGTATGTATGTATGAACTATGTATGAACTTATGACAACATACTTATAAGTATAGTGTGTTTTAAAGGCATTATAGATAAAGACTATTTAGTGATTTATGCACACAATGAAAGCAGAAAACACGTGCAAAATACATATAATATGATAAAATAGAAATACATCACATATCAAATATTTGTTGATATTCAATGCAATAACATACAGAACAATGTACAATGGATACAATATTCTCGCATGTATAATGAAAATTCATAAGTACAAAACTCAATTAAGACCGTGAACTTGAAGTTACTGATTTTTTATGTGAAAAAAAGGAAATATAAATAATTTCATTACGAAAATTTTCAATTAATTTAATCTTAATTTTTATTATATAATTTCGTTGTGTTGTACCAACATAACTTCAATTCGAAGGTTGTTAGATTATTTCTTATAGATTATAGAGTAGAGGAGCATATTCGCATTCTACACTGAGAGAGAAAGTCAACTTTTTATGAAGAAAGAAAATACGAGCACAGATGATGTTTAGAATACTACTCGTACTATCGTAGCGTATACTACAGATACTTTTATAGTCAATGACCACCACTGCTATGAGTATGTACAGAGTAAGGAAGCAAGATATAAAATGTTGCTAGTTGATTAATTGTGGTTCTCATATACAATATTTGCATTCTTCTGAGAGGAAATAAACTTTTCATTTCAATTTTTTTTTTATTTATTTATTTTATTTTAATTTTATTTTTATTTCCATTTTTTTTTTCAATTTCTTAAATATTTAATAACATTATAGGTATGAATGATTATAGTTTTCTATATAAATACTCTCTTAATCGCTACTTCTTTTCTTTTCATTTTGTTTTTTATTTACTCGGAATTGTTTTTTTTTTTTTTGATTTCTCATCATCCGTTTCGTAATGCATGAATAAATTATTGATTTTTGTTTACAATATTTTTATATAATGGCATTTTATATTTAATGTATGTAACTTTTAATGTATTTTTTCCCTTGTTTTTATTTTTAATTTTATTTTTTTTTCAAATTGAATATGTACATATTTATTTTTCAATTAATCAAGAATTTTTTTAATGAGAAAATGTTTAAAAAAGAGGGTCATATCGTAATTAAATTGAAATATTTGAATTGTGAATTCTCTTTTATCAGTTGTAACTTGGTGTTATTTTTTTATTTTTCATTTAGTTTTTGTTTTCTTTCATTCTCTGTTTACTTTGTTTCTTTGCTTTTTGCTTTCATTTTAGAAATTATAAAAATGGAAGGGAGAATTCTGATTTTGTAAAAATGAAAAAAAAATTTTTTTTAATTAATTAAAATTTGTAAACAACAAAAATGTTATTTTTTCATTCATTTTTGTCTTTAATCATAAGATTATGTACACATTTTTTTTTTTTTTTGTATTTACGAGTAGTAGTAGAATTTTCTAAGAATTTTATGATTCTTTGAATATTTATGTTATATGTAAGAAAATATGAAATAATATTATAAGAATTTGAATTTTTGGATATTTGAAATTTTTATATTTACTATATATGTAGATAATTTAAATAGATTTTTGTAATTACATATTTATAATTTTTTAAATTTCAGATAAAATGTTATGCTGAAGGAAGGAATCATGATGACACGATCAAAAGTATGTTTTAATATTTTTATTTTTTATTTTATAAGAAAATTATTGCTAAACTTTACTTAATAATGACTACAACAGAGAATACGGTATTGAGAATCATTCATGTTAATTCTATCCTAATAGATCTTTCGTTATTTTCAGTTCCACTTGAAGTGTATTCTACTACAAATTCAGTCTATAGAAAAAGTTTAAAAAATATAAAATTTTATAATATCCGTTTTTTTTTTTTGTTGAACATAATATTGCAACATATTCGTATTTCGTATTATCCTTGTAATAAGATAATAATTTATTGTCTGTCCAATAATTCTTATTTAAAGAGTATGTATAATGCATTCTGAAAGTCAAAATATTTTTATCGTTCCATTTATAAGAATTTATCTACGAACTTGCTAGTATTTTAAAAAAATTTTTATTGATAAAGAATCATAAGCTACTGTTTACATTTTTATCTTTATTTTTACATTTATTATTTACATCATTTTACGACTATAGCTACTTAAAACAAAATTGATATTAGATATTGATTACATCATTTACAACAGCAAAAATATTTATTGAAGATAAAACTAAGAACGAATATCGATGAAAACCTTGCATATGTACATAAATGCTTTGTACATTTTCGAGACTAATTTGAAATTAACTAGATATTTGTACATACATGCGTTACATGTAATTTACTATATATGCTTGTATATATACATATATATTTTTGTATTTATTTTTATTTGTTGTTTTTAAATCAGTGATATTATTTCAACAGAAAACTTTCACATATTACATTTTCACAGGATAAAATATACGAATTTATGTTCTTTTTTTGTTTGGTTTTTAATTTTAGTTTTTGGTATAAGTATGTTCTGGCGGTGAAAGTTTTCAGATTTATTTGATTAGTTCATTGGTTTGATTTTTATTTATAGATAATTCTATAATAGTGTATTAATCACACAATGCATACTACAATAAATATGTACAATTTTTTTAAGGAAATTTTTTTTTCTATCGACTTTGTTTGTTTCATATACAAACGGAAACGAGCACATGTAGAACTTATCAAAATTGAGATATCCGATGAAATAAAAAGTAAACAAACATACAAATTTATGGAATAAAATAGAGAATATTCTTGAAACAATATTTAAATTTAATGAATGTTGATGGATTTTATTTTAAAAATTATATTTATTGTTTTATTTAAGTATATACCCATATATACCCATTATTATGTAGACATAAAAACTTGTATTAATCTGTTATTTATGTACTAAAACAAAGTACTAAAGATAATTTTACGATATTTTATGAAAACACATAGAAACTCACATTTCAAAATAAAATAAAAACTCGAAAGAAAAAAAATAAAATTAAATAAATTTAAGAGAAATTTTCACTAATAAATATCGAAATGAACAAGAATATAAATTAAAGTTTGATATTTTATTGCATGCTTTATATAATGTATGTACATGTATGTACGTATACTCTATTTTTCTAGAAATGAAATCGATATATCTAACATGTTTTTAGTTTAAAATGAGAAAATAAAAGAATAATAATTATTGATATATTTTCTGTTATTTTTTTCGCATTTAAAAGAAAATAACACTTTACACTGACTCACAAAAATACTCACACCTTATATACTTAGTTTTCAGTTTCAATCTACGAGTACTACTCACATCACAGGCTTAGCAATGAATCAAATTGAAAGCATATAGCTACCATATATTTGAGCACATAAATACTTAGATAAGCAATATTTCTGTAGGTCAGTGTATTTTCGAATTCGATTTTCATTTCTTCATTTTATTTTTACGATTATTCGTTCATTTGTTTTTGTTTTTTAACAAGAATATAAATACATATATATATATATATGTATACGAGTATATGTATTTCGAATTTTCCAATTTAAAAAGAAAATAAAAAAAAATAATTTTCTTTTCATCCAAAAATAAAATATTCACAAAAAAAAAAAATATAATAAGCGGACATAACACAAAACTATTCCATCGTCATTGTACGATTATGCTCTAATATCCGGTAGTTTACTACTATACGAAAATAGAGATGAAAAAAAGTACAACCGAATCTATCTTCATACATATATGTACAAATCATGTAGATATGCATATACTCGTACATCTAGTAGATAGTTCATATGAATATATAGTGCAGTTCAATTTAGTTAAGTTCTTTTTATTGCTATATAAAAAGAAATTCATACATGACTTCCTATTTATGTGCCTATGTACATATGTATGTACGAGTACGTCAGTTTAGTCAGTTTAGTTCAGTTTTCTTCATTATTATATCCAGTATATTGTGTGTATAATATACAGAAACAGAGTGATGCAGTGATATTATCGTAGTATAGAATAGAGTCTATTTGTCTAGTATAGTCAGTGTAGCGTAGCTGAAGAGTGTTGCTGTTGTTGCAGCACACTATATAGCTGGTTGATTGCTGGTGCTGCAATTTTATTCCACACAATTGACCTAAAATATCATCTACAAACATATAATTCATAGATTTCAAAGTTTATATGGAAGTTGTTAGTTTTTGTTTTTTTAATTTTTTTTTGTCTGAAGACGGAAATAAAATTTTCCTTCCGGTTTTATTTTATTTTATTTTTTTTGTTGTTTTGTTTTAAAAAAAATTATTTTCTTTTTTTATTTTATTTATTTTTTGTTTTAGATAATTTTTAAAAGAAATACAATACAATCAACACAACCGTATATCATATATATGTCCTAAGAGTGTATGTGTGTTTTCACTGCATTAAATTATAAATTTCATTTCATTCATTTGCATCCAGTAAATGAAAGATGACAGATTTTTTAGGTACATGGACAGAAAAATATATGCATATATGCATGTAAAAAAAAAACAAACTTTGAAATCTAAATATTTATTTCGAGAAATTTAAATTTTAGTTAAGTCCTGTTCTAGTGTTTTCCTCTCGTTTCGTTTAAATTATGTATCAAATTCATTTAGAAAAAAATTTCTTTCACTTTCGAATAATTTATTCTTCTAATTATTCTTGCATATGTACATATATACAAGTATCTACAGTTGCACATAAGAGTTTATGTCCATAAAAAGTGTATTCGTATATTTTTGAATTAATAGTGATATAATCAGACGATTACAGTTTATCAAAAATACTAGACAATTTTATTAATGATTTCGATGTTAATTAGATATTTTTGAAAAATTAAAATAACACTCTAAACCAAAGCGAAAGGAAAAAAAAAATTATACGTACATAATATCACATATTATAAGATTAATTTATTATAAAACTCTACGAAATTATTTAGAATATGATTTTAGAATATATTTTCATTTATCAAAATAATCTAATGGAAAATTAATGATGGCAATATTATAACTGAAATGAAGACATATGCAATACGTAGACATACATATTCGTATATTGAAAATTATAAACTTTTTGAAGTTTTTCAATTAATTTCAGATAATTTCTGACATACTATATGTACATGTGTATGTGTGAAAAAAACAGTATCAGTTATGATTTATTTATTTTGCTTAAATATTAATAATAATCATGAACTATTGAATCTAGAACGAATGAAAATAAAAATTGGGAAATAATATTTTGAATTTTTTTTGTTATAAAGTTTATATTACCAAGGATATACATAATTTTTAATACTCGTACATATGTACTCGTATGTAAAGTACGTGAATTTGTCTCTTTTTTTCGAAATGTATTTTTAATGTAGAAAATTTATTTAGCAGCATATGGAGTATCCAAATAGATATAACTGACGTTTTGTTACATAGACATATGTATTCGTAAATACTGTAAAATATATTTTTCATTTCATTTATTTACAAAATTCAATGATAACACTGTGAATTAGATTGTGTGGTGCATCGTTTACAAATTAAATTGCTAATGATGGTATGATGATGATGATGAACATCAGAAAAAAATCTTGAAAAATGAAAAATATAAAACCAAATCCTAAAGTGACCAATTGTTGATTCTTGACTACCTTTTTCACATTTTAGTTAGTATAAAAATAGAAAATCTATACCCAACCAAAGACCAAAGTATGAACATCTCTATACATATCAGTACTTTGGTATAATACAGCATATAATCGTACGTTCTTGTAGAATCTGTATGCTATGCTATATCTGTAAATTCGAGCAGCAAAGCAAAATATTCTCCCTAGAGTATACTTAACCAGTTGATTCACAGTGTACGTGCAGATTTATAGTGGATTATTCAGTTGGATGACCACAAAACTTTGTGTGCTCGTACATTTTCCAATGATGACGATGATCATGGTTGTCGTTGTCATCCATTTTCATTTTAAATTCAAGATTTTTGTTATCCGATATGGTAACAATTATTTTGTTTTTGTGATTTGCTACATTTTTATCTTGTGCTTCTAAAAAATAAAAATCTAAATAAAAGCAAATTGTGCATAAATTTTAACAAAATCAAACATATAAAATTTCTGAATGTGTACTATACTCCTACACATGTTTATGTGCATGTAGTAAATATGTGCATCATTCAAAGGTAAAATATAAAAAAAAAAATAATGTCAAAAACAAAACTTACAATATTCCAGTTAATTGAACTGAATTGAAAGTTAATTGAAACAACTATAGTATGAACATGTGTTCAAGTGGATGCATGTACGAATATAAAGGTATGTGTATATTTTTGGATAGATATTGTTGTTTTTGTACCATTGACCTAGAATTTATTTGTGCATTTATTCTTTGGATTGGTAAAGAAAAATAGTAAAACAAAATTATTTTGAAATTGAAAATGTAAAAATTATTGGTTTGTAGGTGTATTTCCTGATTTTTTGAATAAAATAAACATTTTTTTTTCTGAATTTAATTCGTATATACGGAATAATGTATTTTCACAACCAAATTTATGTATCCTTGATTAAATAAATAACGAAAAAATGTGTTGGTATGTACCCTTAATATACAACATAAATATGACCATGTTACTTTATTATTTATATATAATTTTTTTCTTTATGCGTATGTGTGTGTGTTAGCTGATAAAATCGAATTGCAGTTTTTTCACGTCATCATACACTTGATTGCATGTGAAGTAGATGGTTAGTGGAAAAAAAAATACAGGAACTTTAGAGAGCTACACATACACAGGTATGGAGCTATTTTCGTATGGTATATACAACATAGGTCATATTTTATATCCATTATTCTGTAGAATAAATTTCCGTATACATAAGTCTCTTCTAAAGTAAAAAGATAAAAATTCTAATCAAGAAAATAATGATTTCTTATATTAATATATTTAGATAATGAAAAAACTTCTTCAGATGTTCGAAAAATGTACTTAAAAAAAAGAAAAAAAAATTTTTTTTTGCGATATATTTACTTGTTTCATTGTTTTAATGTGTGAACAAAATTGAAAAAAAAATGTTTGTTAGCAAAGAAAAATGTTGAGTTCTAAAACTAAAAAATAAAAAAACTATCATACTTTTACACGAATAATGTGTATGTACCAAAGGATAATTTTCATCATTTAATCTTCTTCATTATAACGATGATAAAATGAAGAAAAATTCCTTTTTTTTTCTCTGTAATTACAATAATTAATTTGATGACGATATTAAAACAAATTTTTTCTTCCTTAATTTTCACGCTTCTAAAAACAGTTGAACTTTTGTTTTGCTAAATTTAAATTCTTTTGCACATTCACTGTATTTACATTACATTTAAACATTTTGATACTGTTCTGAAAAGATAAAAATTAGATACGAAATTAAAAGAGCGAAAAAAATTTAATGAGAAACATTTAAAACAAACAGAGAAGAACATAAGAACAGAAAAAAATGATCACCCAATAAAAGTCGAATAATTTAAGTTGATGATACTTCTAATGAATTTTTTCTCTGTCATCATCAAATTAAATTTATGGGCACAATTATATTATAGCGAAAAAAAAACATTTTCATTTTCTTCACCTTGATTATTATACGCCATATGTACATTTGGAACGTATGTAGGTGTACATCCATATGTAGTATGTTTGTCATGTACGTGTAACAATGATGCAATTTAATAGCAAAAAAAAAGAAAAGATAAGAGTTATTATGAACGACTATAATCGTAGAAAAATGAATTTCCTTTTATGAATTTTTTGAAAATTATACCTGAATCGCTATTATGTACAATTTTTATTGCATTTGTGTATGTACAGAATATATGAACACATGATAATTTACATACACATAATGTTGGATTTATGAGCATTAACTTATTTATACATGTATATATGTACATAGGTAGAACTCACGTTCTAAGTACATAAGAAAGCGTTAATAATTTTTAATATTAAATAAAAAAAAACGAAAAAACAATTTTAATGAAAAAGGAAATGACATTGAAAATTAAATTAAAAAAATAAAAGAGAATAAAAAACACAATTTTTTTAACGGCAAAGAATGGAAAGGGAGCTAAAGGATATTAATAAGGATGAGGAAAATTGCAAGAATTGTTCTGTGTATTATGCAAGAGGCAAGAGTATATATTAAAAATTGTATAATTAAAACAGAAACAACACGACATGAACATGAACATTAAAACATGCTTTGATATTGAATGCAGATGCAGATGCATATACTATCTATACCATTTATATTATACTATAGATTCGACGTTACATATACTGTAAGTATGAACAAAAAACGGATGCTGTAAACATAAAAAATATGTAGTATGTATGCATCATTTATAATATGTAAAGAACATGTTATTACATAGTAGGATTACAAGGTTGTCTTTGTAATAATTTTTTCTCACATTTTTCATGATATTTCTCAAACATGATATAGAAATATTCTTGTAAAATGGCTAAGAAAAATGGATGATGATGACGTCATGAAACATTGGGCTAAATGCAATCTATATGAATAAAACAATAAAATCTATTCAATTTGGTATTGAACACAGCAAATTGATTATTTCAAACATAAAATTGTACTATTAAAATTTTTGATGAATGAATGCTGCAGTTTGTACCAAATAGCAAGAAAGAACAATGAATGCTAAGTATGCGGTGGCTAGACGATGTTGCAAATAATTTACAGGGTTTGAATTAGAAAATTTGCTGTTTAGCTGTTTGTGATGAAAATTTACATGAAATGAGAGTTTGTATAGTATTTTGCTCTTTTTCTCTTGTAATGTGCTAAGTGTTAGTTTAGAATTAAACATTTTTGTTGCTTCTGTCTGGAGTATAAATGAATATGTGATACTACTATCTATTGTATACGCTAAAGTGTATATGCATATGTACGTATTTGTATGAGAAGTAAGAAAAAAGCTACGTATAAGAAGGATTAGATAATGACTATAAACGAGAATGAAAATAATGTTGGTTAGCGATAGCGTATACAATGTAATTATACATATCACTTTATATAAATGAGAACGAGCAATAAATAAATCAAATGGTTTTATAAACATGCATACATATAAGGGAATAAACTGTGTGTGTACATGAATAATAAATTTAAATTGATACAACGCTGAGTGTAGTGAGCTATGTAAATAAAGAATTTTCAATGTATTTACTTTATTATGTAATGTATGTGTATGCATTGTGTAACAACGACAGTAATAATGCTCTGAACGTTAACAAAATTTAATTACTTGTACAGTATTATACAATACAACAGTCTTCTGCTTGCAGTTTTGTATAAACTTAAGGTATTAAAAGGATGTTTAGGATGCATATTATAAATTTGTCTTTCTAAGGAAAATGTGTAATTGATAAAATGATTAAAATATCATCGTTTATTATATCTTAAATGTCTTTTAACTTGTTATTTGCGTGTATATGTATAGACGACTATTTATTATCTAGTTTTCTTAATGTTTGTATGAGATAAATTTGCACGACATGAAGAATATATTTTAAAGTTTAACATAAGTAAAATAAATTGTAAATTTTATTCACACAACAGACATAACATACTATATGTATGCATCCATAGTGCAATTAAAGGAAATTTTTCTGTATTCCAGTATAAAATTTATGTTAGTATACAGCTATACATACAATGGAAATTCACCGCCCACATGCATTCAATTATTATTATTGTTTGTTTTCCTTCACTATGATCATATTAAAATAATGGATATTTGTCGTTTATAGGTCCTTATTCATTTTATACGTATGTGTTATAAAACGACTACATATACACAAAAAAGAAAATGAATTTGACATTTAATTAAATTTCACCAAAATTCTTAAAACAAAAGGATTATTATTTTGAATGCAATTAAAATTTATCGATTTATTTGGCGTTCAGAATAATATAATTTTTAAAAATTACATGTACATAAGTTTGGATAATACATGTACATATACACATAAATAATTGATAAATTTGTTAAAGATTTGACCGCATGCAATTTAAAAATTACAACGAAAAACATTCGATTATTTAGATTACAAACACCCGAATAATTCGGGATAAAAAATGATGAAACCGTATAATGAAGAAAATAAATACGTATATACATATAAATATAATGAAATGAGAATCAATTAATTTTTTATGTGTTCGTATATTGATTAAATTTTATTGTTCTTTCGAATCTTTTCATTAATTATCTTTCATCGGAATGTGGTATCAGATAGTGAAGAATTTTGTATATATATATATATATATGTATGTATGAGAATCTATTAAGTATACAGCCTATTTTTGATGACAAGTATATTTTATTCAGAATCCAGAGATAAAATGTACCAAAAAAATAATAATAAAATCTTAACGAAATACAAATCAAAGAAAAATTCTTATTAATTGTAATCGTTAACCTGAAAATTCTGTTATTTTTACTTTTCATATAGTGATAGTGAGCGTGTGCGTGTATTTTTTGTGCGTACATGTAATGTGTAGGAATTATTGATTATTTTGCTTCGTTTCCTGGAAGTATATATTTTAACACACTGTTGTTGTAAGGTATATAAAAGTTTTTGAGATGATAAAACTTAAATAATAAAAGAATTATGTCCTTGCGGCATTTTTGTTTTGATTATATCTTATTTTATAAACTTCTTTATATCTCTTATGTAGTCATGTGTTAGTAGTGTATGTAGTATCGTAACGATTATGTTTACAAATTATTTTCTACAGTTTATCTATAGGTACGAGTATCAGTATGTATATGAATTTAGTTATTTAAATGAATACGAGCATATCACTTACGTTTAAACGTGTGTACAAATCATTATTTGTACGTTTTTTTTATATACCGAAAAGCCAAACTGAAGCTTCAATATTTTGTCATTTGTTTCATAAATTTTTTTTCTATGATAAAATCAAATAAAGACATATAGAATTGAAAATAAGGATAAAATCTTCTAAGGATATACAATATTTCTCAATTTTTACATATAGTGTACAAAAAAAATCCTTACGCTAGCTCCATACTCAATTCAATTTGATCGCACTCCTTATTTCAGTATGAGCAATAATAGAATTTCATTATGTTATCTAATGTCATCAAAGTATTAGAAAACATTTTTTCTCAACATTATATCAATGCTATATATTATACTCGTAATATCCTTATGTCAGTTAATATACATACATAATGTACATAGGCACGTTATACGGAGATAGTTGTAGGATTCATGTTATAGGATCAATATTTTTGAAGGAATATTATGTTATGACTGATTGACAATTTCAAATCCTTAAAGGCCATAAGATATATAATATTTTTATTTTTTTATTTCATAAAGAAAAGTCGTTATGATTAAGGTTGAGTTCAAGTATCCTTCTTACATACATGTGTATTATACAGTGACATATGGTATGTTCATTTATGTAACAATAATATATGTATACTCACTCAAAATATGATGTGGGGACGATAAAAATGATAGATATTTGAGGTTTGATGTACGTGCTTCTTGAAGATTATATATCCTTATAGCATTAGCTTTGTATGTACAGAGATAATAAAATAATTTCGTGTTACAAAAAAAAAATATATAAAAATAGAAATAAAATAAATAAATAAAGAAGAAAGAATAAAACAAATTTTTTCTAGTTTCATTGAAAATGTCTGTTTCTATGTTAAAAATTAATGACAAAAAGATAAAAATCAATCAAAAAATATTAAATAAAAAGGACTAAAGTGAAAGACATTCAAATAAAGTTTAATCGTTGATAGGCATATTGGAATTTTGTACATGTATATTACATGCGTACATGTTAATGATATAATTTTTATGAAGGATATTATAGGATAAATGATTTTGAACTTAAAAATATTTAAGTGATGATGATGACATGTGATAATTTCAAGCATTTTCATGTGTTTAAATGGCATTAGAAGACAAGAATGTATGTAGTTATTGAAAATAAAAAAAAAAAAATTCACAATTTTTAAGAATGTACAAGTATTTACCGCATTCTATGATGCTCGTAAAATTTTGTGATTTATTGAAAGAAAATAAAGAGTAAAAAACAAATCTAACTTATATTTAGTACGTACATTATTTGTATGTGTACATATTTGCATATATTTTTTTGTGAAAATGTTTCATGTCAAATTGAAAAGCAGCTGAATAACTTAATTTTAATTTCAACACTGAATTATTGATTTATATTTTCATTAATATACACATACAGTTTTTTTCTACATAAAATATTCTAATACATATGCATGCACATATACATATAAGTAGTGTAAGTGTTACATCGTATTTTATTCGAAAAATTATCAGAAAATCATTTTATCTCTAATATTTATCATGAATTTGTATCTGTTTTAAACATTTTATACATATACAAAGTTGTGTACAGATATAATCGACATGATAGACACATATACACTTATATGTTTGGATGTACATGTACATATACTTGAAAAAAATCGATCAAGCATTAAATTAAAATGATTTACTTATCGAAATTCTATATAATATTTGTGTTGTATTATTGGATCTCAAAGACCGAGGCGAGGATATAAACAACAAATACAACTAAATAAAATACAAAAGAAAATAACATCTATAATTGGTTTTTTAGGTTAAAGGACAAAGAAGTTCATTCGTTTTAGTTTATTTTTAGTTTTCTTATTACGTTTTTCAATAGAGAAATGAATAAAATACTAAACTCATTTACCAAACTTTTTGTTTAATTTCCTTTATTCATAAGAATAGAAAATAGAAATCAAAAAAAAAAAAAAAAAATTATAATTCCAAAATGAATGTAATGTTCAAAAACGTATGTCTTTGTGTATATAAATATGTATTTTGGCTGGGTCTTGGATGTATGCAGTTATTAACAAATTTTTTTTTTTTGCTACTAAATTTTTTTATCCTCTTTATTTCTGTTTGGCAATAAAAATGATTAATATATGGATTTATGTATAAATCCATGCACATTAAGTGTTTGTATAATGTAAATTTTTCTTTTCAAATAATAAAAAAAATACAAATTGCATTTTTCTTGTAATG
The DNA here is from genome assembly GCA_951394055.1 of Villa cingulata. Taxonomy (NCBI): domain Eukaryota; kingdom Metazoa; phylum Arthropoda; class Insecta; order Diptera; family Bombyliidae; genus Villa; species Villa cingulata. The sequence continues at coordinate 564,661 of OX596018.1, forward strand.
TGACTTTGTTTTTTTTCTCGTTTTTACATAATTTTTGTGCTAAAGAAGAAATATGTATTTTGTAAAAAAAAAATTTGGAATATCACTATAAACTACCATTAAATCAAATTACTTTTTGTTCTTAAGTCACATCAACTGTGCATTTCTTTAAAGTTTATGTGGACATTATATATATAAAAAAAAAAAAAAAAAAAAACAAAACAAAAAAACATTTTGCTGATCGTGGATCATGATGATAAAGAAATGACATGTGCTTAAAAAGTCATATGAATTTTTTTGAAAGGAAAAAAAAAAGGTAGACAAAAGTTCTTGTGAATACTTGTGTCTGTATGTGCATTAAATCGAGCACGCCATAATTTATTATATATCTACATTATATGAAGTGATATCTGTGTATATCGCATATACAATATACTTATAGAGTTAATGTATACGACGACGAACATATAGATGCATACCCACAAATGACGTTCATAGTTTTACACTTTTTCTTTTATCTATTTATATTTATATTATATTAAAATATTATAAAATATGTGGAAATTTTTTTGTTGCTGTCTCATATTTTATTAACTGTTATATATTTTTACACTATAAATAATAGAAAACTGAGTATGAGTATTATGAGTATGTACTTACATAAATGTATTATGGATATATGACACAGTGATGAACAAAAATTTTCAACATCATGAAATTGTTTATAGAAACATTAAAAAACTGTAAGTTTAGTTTTTAGTGCGCTGGCTGGGGTTCGAACCGTGATCTCAAAGATCGCAAGACCGACACACAACCATCGAGCTATTCAAGCCCCTAATTTAAGGTTAAAATAGTTTCGAAGTACATATTAATTTTTTTATATCAATTTCCGGGCATAATTACAAACAGGAACAACGAAAAAAATTATAACTTTTTATGATTTTTCAATATTTCTTAAAATATTCAGACAAAAATGAACCAAAAACGACAATTTCAAAATAATTAGAGTCTGTTTTGTTGCAAACATTTTTGTTCGCCACTTTAATGATGTATTCAATTCAATTCAATTTTATATCTATGAGAGTATGTACTCAAGTATTTAGTGAATTTATACGTGGTGTAATAGCTCTAATACTTTCTTATATTTTGCAATTTTTGAATTACATTGCTTATTTGTGCAATTCCATTTTGAGAGAATGTACATATACTCGTATGTAGCTGCATATAGCTATACTCCTTGTTTATAGGTAAATATCTACGAGTATACATACGCTACGCTCTTCATTCCTGTAGATATGAAATATTCTGAATGTGTATGGTATATGATGTTTATATAAAATCAAAAAAATAAATTCATACAATGTGTACATATTTGGTATATAAACTTACACATACATGTGAATATTCGATATAGGAAATTCAGTTCCGGATGTGTACAGGAGATATGTATGTACATACTTTCCTTGCTAATCTTTATACAAAAATGTGCTATATGTTTATACTGCATTTATGTATGAAAATCCATTAATTCATTCATCCTCTGTGTAGTATATGCATACATAATTTAATTGGAATCTAGAACTTTACTAACAAAATATACAAATACTTATACACACGAACTTATATATCAGGATAATTCAGACAAAAACACAATATTATACGTTATAACGTATAATATGTACACATCTGTTTGTATACTTGGAATTTTTTTTTATGTACATATATGTTTACGTTATTTTATAACTTTTGCTGTACATTGGTTTAATTCTTTTATTTTATTTTATTTTATTTTTTTCCATTTTTTTAGTGTTTTGTCTCCAAAACAGAAATAATTTTCATACGTATATATGCACATACACGCAAAAACCTATATTTTTATGTATCTATAATATCATGCTGTATCTTTTATGTTAAAATTTATTTACTGCAACTGCGTCCGTTTGTGTATATAGTTCTGATAGTTATATACTTATATCAGATATGTATGAGTATGTATACGAGATATGCTAAGGAAAACATGACATAAAAACATAAAACCATAAAAGATGAAAAATCTAAAGATAATTAATTTATTTGAAATTTTTATTGAAAAAAAAAATTTTTTCATGCTACATCGGCATATATGAAAATACTATAAAAGAAAAATGATGCAGAGATTGGCAATATTTTGTGACACCAATTTAATTGCAAATCAAATTCAAATGAATAGTTTCTAGTTAGTTTTTGTCACTCTTCTTTTTCTTTAAAACAAAATATTTTTCATATAAAACTATTGGGTTTCAAAAACTTTTTTCTTGTTTCATATACATATGTAGATTTATTTCAGGATTATATGGGTTTTTTGCATGTACGAATATGTGGAATATGTGGAAATATTTTGAAAAGTTTTAGAATTTTTTAAGCAGAAAACGCATTCACATACTGGTGTTTGAAGCTAGATTCTCCAGTTTCGAAGACAAATGGTATTTCATTGTTAAGCTAGCTAGGCTTTGCCTATATAATCTGTTGATAAAATTCTGTACTTTTTCTTCATCATACATACATTTTATCAGTACCACAAGTGTTGTTCCTAAATTAGTTTGATAAGAAAATAAATGAACACTCATGCTATTACTTTTAAAGGATCTTTTAAAGGATCATGTATATTTGTGTAATGTTATCGAATCATACGTATCTTCAATACAGTATTACAATCAGCATCGTAGATGTAGAAAGAGAAGTAAAAATAAAAGTAGAAAGATACGAGAATAATAGTTTCTCTTCGTATATATTTAGCTCAACATGTGAAGTGAAAATTTTCGCAGAACAGAGATTTGGCAATTGGCACCCGATTTTAGTGAATCATTTCAGCATATAAAAGAATCGGGTATGGTTACAGTTTCGTTTTGAAAAAATTTCAATTGTTTTCAAGAATTCCTTGACAAGGATTGTTTGAAATAAAGCACTCGAAATGGATGACCATCCAAATATATATTATTGGATGTTGAGTAACAATGTTGCTAAATATGTTTACCATGCCAAAACATATTATTCTTTATGTTAGGCCTAGGAAAAAAGTAATTTACACAAGGAATGACATTTTTTTTTACTATTGGCATTCAGTGTATATGTGTGGAGTAATTAATTTTTAGCACTTACATACATACTTCCAATTATTGATAAAATTGATGAATTCAAATCTAATTTGTGAATTAGTACATAATTTAATTTCAACAATTTTTACTTTAGAAAACAAGAATATATATGTAAATAGAATAAAAAATTGTATAAACTGAAATTAAATTAATTCTATTTTTTATTCAATTTAGAATACGCTCTTGAATATTACATTAAAGATAAAAAAAAATTGTTTAAATATTGATTGAAATAAGAGGAAATGAAATTCTTCCAATTAACGAAAACCAAATAATTGTATTATAACATTTGAGCAAAACTATAAGGAAAACTAACTAAATGAAAGTGTCTTGTACTCGAAGGGTATACCTGTGTACATTACATACATATGTCCATGTAGATATGTATCCTGTGTTATTTTTTCTAATTGAAATGAATGGTACATACAGTGTTACAAAAATACAATTTTATTTTTCAGTTTTAATTTGCTCATCAATCAAAAGGAAAACCTTACAATATTTATTTGCCTCTCTCTTTCTTAGAATGCGATCAAATTAAAATTTATAGAGCATAAAGATTTCAAAATTAGAAAGAAATTAACGTCATTATGTACCTACATATGAATGTGTATATAATAATTTTATTTAATCCTTACAATTTTCTTAATCAATTTTATAACATGTATGTATATACTTAGATTCACATCAATAGGTGTGCTTATCGATAACTCAAATAAACGTATGATAAAAATATTGATTAAAAAAATATTGAAAATTGCATTCAAATTAGATACTATATAGTATATAGTATTTCGAATAAGAAAATGAAATAAAATTGATACCAAAGATTTTCTATTCATAAAATAATGTGCATGTTCATATACTATGTACGTACATTAGATATTTTATGATATGTACATATGTATAAAATTGCATGTGTACATGTATGCATTTATAAAATAAATGAATCCATATTTCTGTTAATGCATGAATGCATGTACAATTTATTTATCATTCAGTCCTTCTATATATTGAATTTGAATTTATGATGCAGATCTGATAATAATATTATTACGATTCTATTTTCATATCCTTTTCGAAATAGTTTTAAGAACATATGTATATGTACAAGTACGTGTACATTGTATGTACAAAAGTACGTTTACGATAATAAGTATAGAAAAATACAAAAAAACTCAATATAAAGTCTCATCTTACATATTATATTATTTTATATGGGTTATATGAATATCATATTTTATGTATTCATAGTTTTCTTTTTCTTCCTATCACTTCCTTATTGATATTTTACTTATACATATATTTTTTGTTATATTTTTCATTTCTGTTTCATTTTATCTACATTATTTTCATATTTCTATTTGACATCATTTTGTGTGTTTTTTTTTTAAGTTTTCCTTTTCATTTTTCATGTACTCTCTCTCTCACTACTTCAATTTTCAAATTTAATCAAAAAAAAAAGAAAAAAATGAAAAAAAAAATGATAAAGAATAAAAAAGAAATTATTATATCATATTTTTCCGTGTTATTTTCTATATAAGTACATATCCTTCATATCCTTAAACAGTTTGTTATTACATTTTTCAATTCGCTTCATTCTTCAATTTTTTCTTGGTTTTGTAGATTTCTTATAACACATACCTATACTTCGTACGAGGAAAAAAAAAATTCAACAAAATATTTCGAACTTTTTCAAAAAACAATATCCTTTTTTGTTAAAATATTTTTCAAAATCTGATTTTTTGTTCATTTTTGCACAAAATAATAAAGGAGTGTAAGTAATGTTTGAGTATGTACGTACGAGTACACATCCAGAGGAATACATATATAAATTCTAAATGTTATAAGTATCAGTGTAGGATCAGAATCTTCAACTTTAATCTGTTCGATTATGTACATTAGGTAAAACATTTATCTCATACGAGTAGATATGTATGTACGAGTATTCTTCATACCAAAGAGTCAACATAAAATGAAAAGCCGACAGATTTTAAATAACAAATGTACTTCGTGTAACATCTGAATTTAGTACGTGAATGTCATCATAAGACTATGTAGTAAAATAATTTGTAAGGCATAAAAATCCTGTTTTTCCATAAAAAAACATTTAGGAGTTATTATTCTCAAGAAATTTTATTCAAATTATGATAAATTTGTAGGGAAGAAAATTTATTTTTTTTTTCTTTCCATTCTACAAAGAATTATTTATGAATTTTTAAATTCCCAAATTTATAAATCTTGAATTTTGTTCCAAATAAAGTTATCATCAATTACATATGACGGTAATCAAAATTTACTCATTCATTGTAAATTCATTTGTTTGATAAAAATGTGTGTACCTACATTTCTAGTCGTGTACGCCCAAGAAAATTAAGTGTTTTTTTTTTTTTTGTAGAATCCTTTTCCCTTTCTAAAACAAGATGAAAATATTTTATCCTTTGTATTGTTGTTAAAAATTTATTTCACGTTTTGCCTTGCCTTCATCCCAAAGAGTGATTGTTAAGATAAATTTATATGCGGACATAGTAAATAGTACACCATTTCATGCATGTATGGTACTTACATTTAAGTGTCTACAAAAAATCTATACCCACCATACAAATCTGTTGTACAATAAATAGAATAAAAACATTATATCCTATTTATGTGTGTATATGTGTGTATGCAATATACACGAAAAATTGCCTCATATTTGATTTTGTAGTTTTTGCACGATTGGATTTTATTGGAACATTGGCAATAGAAAACATTGGATAATAAATAAAAATGTAAGTATGTAAATGAATACAATACCTTTTCAGGTACGGGTAAAGTTTCCTTTTTCTGTATTTATTGTATGCACAGAAAATCAGAAAATTGAATTTCGAATTACTGAGCAATATCGTATGTTTGATAAAATATTGAAAAATACTAGAGAAGTATGATTATGTGCAGTGACATTTAAAATTTATATTTCTTCCAAATTAGAAAGCCATCAATATCTATAAAACTGTAGAGTCTGTCTGTCCGTTCGCGCTATTATTCTAAATGGCTGGACCAATTTTAACAAAGTATGTAGATTATTTTATTGAAGTTTTACGCAGACGAAGCCGTGGGTACAACTAGTATCCTTTTGTGTTCAGTTAAAAGAATAATTTACACCAGACATTATTTTATAAATTTATTTTTAATTGGAGAATACGACAAAGTTTTAATTTAAGATAATGGTCTTCATAATTCAATAATAATTTCCATTTTAGCACAACGTGTTTGAAAAATTTCCATCTTTTGAATATCTATGTTTGTCGCAATAATGTATGCTAGAAAATAATAATTAGAAAACAAAGATTGTATATTTTTTATTTAACTGAAATTCTCTTGTGTTTCTACATGAAAAGGATCAAATTAAAACATACTGGTATACTTTTACATGTAAATATCATAGTTCGTATAAAATGTTTTTGAAATCCGAATTAAACTTTCTGATTATGCCTTAGCCACCGAATCAGTGAAAGAATTTTTAATTGAACTTAAAACATTTTTGTTTGTTTTTGAATCTTTCATTATACCTACATAGAAAGCACAAGAAAAGAAGAGATTGCACGTAATATAAAAACATACTTATACTCATATATATACACACATATTTGAATTATGAATATTTTAAAAAGCATGCAAGAGGATAAAAACGATATAATGGTGGTACTTTAAATAATAAATTTCTAAAGAATTTGATTGTCTTTGATTTGCAATATATTTTAATTGAATTATTTCGTTTTGATCAAATCCTTAATTTGATAATACTTCTTGTATGAAAAAAAAGAAGGAAAATCACGAAATTATAAATGAGTGACATAATTAAAAATTTATAATAAAATGAAAAGTAATTAAAAGGAAAATATACATAACTGGTATATAACTTTTTATAAAATATTAAAATTTTTTGATAATTTTTTATTTATTTTTAGTTCTAAATCGATGATTTTGTATTTTTGTGATAAAAATGAAAATATTTTTAATTCAATTAGATGAAAAACAAAATTTTTCCGATGATATTATGTCCTTCAAGTATTTTGCAATCATTTTTCTCTATGCGGATATTTGTATGTATTTTTTTTTAACATAATATGATTGATATACATATTTTGTTCTAATTCTTTCCTGCTCATCTAAATAGAAATAATAATATCTAAATTCTAGAGAAAGAAAAAATTAATTAAAATGCAAAATAGATTCGTATAACCTCATTCGTTCTACATACATTTGCTATGAAAAAATTTTAAACACTCGCTAAAATGTGAAAGGTTCATTATGTAAAATTAATATGAGTATATTCATGAGACGAAGATGTAAATAAAAACTGTATTTTCGTATTTATTACAAAATTAAAATTTCACTTTAAAATCCTTACAAATACAGGCGCATATACGTAATGTGTATATGTATATGTGGTGGATAAGATTCGCTCCGATGTATAAATTCATGTTGTTACAAAATGTAAAATAAGTTCGTATAGCATCTAAATATTATATAAATTTTTATATGCTATGTGTATTATGAGTATATTCAAGTACTCGAGTGTATGTAGTTGTAAATTTGAGAGAGCAAAAAAGAAAAAGATCGTTTCTCATTTATTACTTACACGTACATATATACATATATTATACATACGAGTGAGCGTATACATGATGTATGAATGTATATGTCTTGCATATAAATAAAGAAAATCTTTATCATTTATGTATATCAGAAAAACAAAATCCTTTTTACTTAATAACACAAGCACTGGCCTAAAAACTTTTATTTTGCACACCTTTTTAATGAAAATGCACTTATAAATAGAGAGAAATGTATCTTATTTTCAATAGACTTGCAAGATATATTTTATCATTTATATTATGTATCATTAGTACATGTTATACATATGTATATAGGTTTACATTTGTACATAAATTGAATACGCAGAAAAAAATTAAAAAAAAAATATTTCGAAAAAAATAACACACAACGAAAAAAAAAAAATTTAAGTTTAGATACTACATTTAATTTTTAATATTTGTTTCAATTTCCTTTTTTTTTTGAGTTTATTTTTTACATATACATATATGTTTGTGTATTTTTCATCTTTTTGTTAATTTTTCTCTTTCTTAATTTTTTTTTATTTATTAATTTTTCTTTTTTTATTTTTTTACTTATTTTGTTGTTTTCGATTCTGCAAGATAACTTAAATGTTGATTTTGTTGTTTTTTTCGTTTTTATGTATGTATACATATGTGTATAAATGTATGTATTTATAACCATCTGAAAAAAATTCTTGTTTTTTTGTGTATTAATTTTTACATTACAAAATCACATATATATATATGTACACACATATTTAGAAAATTATACACACTCATAATAGAATTGCTTCAGGAATTAACTGTAAACATATAAATTACATAAACATAAAAGTATGAAAAAATAAGTATTTTTTTAAAGGAAATGAAAGTGCACATAGTAGTACATTTCAAAGAAAATCATGAAGCAAAATTCAAATATTAAAAAAGCACAAGTGAGTAGTAAAATGAGAGAAATACAAAATTAAAGAAAAAATTATTATTAAAATTGCCGTAGGGAAATAAATTTTCCTATATACACACACGTTACCATTCACATAAACACTCATTCATATAAATACATACATTTATGAAAATGTTCATATACAGTAGAAAATAAAACTGATACAAATTAAAAAATGTATTTGTGTAAATAGTAAATACTTGAAAAACAGTGCACTTATGCGATACACACATGCACACATACAATGTATGCATAGGTAGATATGTAAATTTTAGATCTTAGAGGTGAATGTTCGATATAAATTTATATAGGAGCAGTAGTAGTGGATTAACTGCTAGCCTTCCAGAAAGGCATTATACTAAAAAAATGAAAAATAAATCTATAAATTTTTGCATTATGATAGAGTGATGTTGCCATGTTACTGTTGATCCATGAATTTCTTGTTGAGCATCAAGTAATTATTTACGTATGTTGAAATTATATACACTGCCATATTTGCACTGTATTATTATATCCCAGAAGTGTATCTTAATCGAGGTAGTAATTTACGAATCTACTTTAGGTATTCAACAGATTATTTAAGTTTAGCATGATCAAATTATTGGAGACTAAATAGATAGAACATAATTTAATTAGTTTCTATCTTACAAGGTCTTCAAGCATACCCTGAAGCATAACTTCAAGTCATTACTTCATTTGTAATCAATAAATTCACAATTTCAATAAGAGTATCGATGTTTTCGTCTAATAAGAAATAAAAATCATTCTATATATCAACAAAAGTAGCTTCAATTATTAGCTTCAATAACTGTGTATTGATGTAACTGTGTAACTTGGTGACCGACTCCCAAGCTTGAAGTATTGAGTACAAATCCCAACATGCACACTAATTTCATCGAAATCGATCATTGATTCAATCAGCAATTAAAAATGAATCATGTATCTGACAGAATTAGTGATTGGTGGCGCTATAATGGGCTTAGCTAGAAAATATAATCAAAAGCAAAATCTATCGACTGTGTAATTTTTGTCGTTCCCGATTTTTCTACTGGGTAGGCACTGTATTGTACACGAGTATTTTAGTTTGAATTTAATAATTTATGAATTGAAAATTTTCTCATTTAGATAGAATATTATCGCATCAAATCTTTGAATTTATGTCAATGAAACTTGAAACGTTATCATTCTATCGCAATCACAGTTATGCATACACACACATGTATGTATATACGTATGTGTGTATGAATAAATCATAAAAATTAACGTGTGTATTAATGTATGTAGGTACCTACCTAAATATGTACATACATATACTGAATTGATGAACGTAGTATAGTCATAGAGTTTTATTTGTTAAGTTTTATTTTGAAGGATACTTGATAAAGTAAATTTAACAGTATTTTAGTAGTTTTGTTTCTTCCTGATTCTGCTGAAAAACATACACAATATGTTACTTTATGAGAAATGCACATTAGCCTATTGCATTAATTATTATGGAAAATTGATATTCACGCAGATACATGTGTGTGTTTAATGTGTATATACATATGTAGCTATATGGTAGATGGTAGGTAGATATATATAAAAATTTGATTTGTGTATGTATTCTATATTGATAGTACAAATATTACTTAGTGATTTGTATCACATTTGATGATGATATCAAATAAAAAAAATTAAGAGCATAGTTGAACGTTGAAGTCGAAATTAGTAGCAAATACTTAGATGACATTCTAGGTTCTAGGAAAGACATTATAAATATAAATATTTATATGGTTCTAGCTAATAAAAATTAATGTTTCAAATTTTAAGCGTATGTATATAGGTATAAAAATCAATCATAAAATGTCAAATGTCAAATATGTAAGGAATTGAGCTGAACCATTCTTTGAATCTTCATTAAAAATTTAAAGTATCACTATTTTTGTTCAATTTTATAACTCTAATCATTGATTTTTTTCTTGGCTTTTTTATAATGAACGCTACTATTTCTCTACGAATCCTTACACGTATGTATATCATCCAAAATATGAAAATAAAAAATTGTTGTAATGAAAAATCAATTTCAAATATATTTACAGTCAAAAGAAATTCACAAAAAAAATAAAAAATAAAAAAATTCAACGAAAAAACAATATTCAACATAAAAGGATTCTTTTATTTTTTATATAAATGAAAGAATAAAAACATCGTTTTAACTCACAAAAAAAAAGAAATAATAAATGATAAAATGTATATAGTAAAACATTCTGTAAATTATGTTACCCATTTTTACCAAATAAAAAGTAAAAAGAATTTTCGTTTGCTTTATTTTTTTTGATTCAATTCAATAAATAAAATAAAATGAAATGTATAAAACTGTCTGTGATTGAAATTTTCAATAACGAATAATAGTATGGTTGTTTTTGTTGTTTTTTATAAGGTTTCATTGTTTTATTTTATTATGTATTGTTGTCATCTTCCAAGATAATTTTAAAATTGATTAAATATTTTCTCTCTCAGGTAAAATAAATTGAAAGAATCTCTTTGAAACAGTATTTTTCACATGATTAAAAGATAAAAGTATATACACATTCCAGAATGAACAAGGTCATAAAAACTATAGTTGTAAAATATTCCAGAAAAATATAAAATAATTTGAAGGATTTATTTCATGAATGAACGTACGATTGTATGGTAAGTAAGATACTATTAGCGTACTCTTATATCGTAATATAGTTACTTAGTGTAGTGCAGGGAAGTATTGCTATTGGGTATTTGAGAAGTACATAAAGAAGTAGAAAGAAAAGTAGAAAGATTCGGGAATAGTAGTTTCTCTTCTCCTTTTTTTGTTTAAATCATATACTACACTGTAGTAGCCGTGTGCGAAGAAGAATTTCAAATTGAAACACGTCCTGTGTAAATGAGAAAAACCGATAAATGTTTTGACCTACATTTTCATTTGTAAACAAACATGGTCATTTTACTCTTGAGTATTTTGAGATGTGGAAAGAGAACTAGAAAGAAAAGTAGAAAGATACGCGAATAGTAAATAGTATATGAATGAAAATATGAGGTACTATATAGTAAATTTCAATAATCTCATTGCTAGTGCTTATTGTCTTCTCCTGTTTCTTGCATATTCCTCTTAGCTTATAGTGTGTAGTTGACAGCAAGTATAGGGAGTAAATAAATTTTTCTCATGAACGAAAATACTTGTACTACACGGCATAATATATAGAGTAGATATGGTAGTAGAATCAAATTTAAATCAGAAAAAACACATTAATCGATTTTATATTTTTGAAAATTTTATTTTTTGTTATTTATTTTATTTTCGTTTTTAATTGAAATTAAAAATTTCAATTAAACTGAAAATATCCACTAAAACTGTATATTTAGCTACACCGTATCATTGAAATACACATGTAATTATGTAATTTTTTTTTTTTTAATTTTAAATATCTATTTTTATGTTTTTTATATATCGAAAAAAAGGAACAAACAGCAAACAAACATACAATTATATAAATAATTTGAATGATAATACAAATATACTGTGAATCAATAATTATTTTTCACAATAAAAGCGACCCATGCAATGATACAAATATACTCGCATATGCGTTTAAACAAAAAAATAACAGAAAATTTTCAATTTGTGGCTATTAGCTTTTAAAATTTTCAAACATTCATTTATTTCTGTGGTTTCATTTTTAAACTTTTTATAGATAGTTTTATTTATAGTTTAGAATACATGTATGTATATGTACGTTTTTTATATGAATTTTATGAATTTGAATACATTGTACACCCATCAAATATTTGATAATAAGTAAAAACATCATTTTAATTCGTTTGAAAATATCAGAAAATGGTTTTTATTTTTAGATTTTTTTGCAAATATCAATTGAAATTGAAAAACCAATTAATTTTTTTTCCATACACGGGTACATACATATGTAAGTTTAATATATGTACGTGTAAAGGTAAAAAGAAGTATAAATATTGAAAATGAATAATTATTTATTCAATAAAAACGCATATAAATAAATAATTAGGTTAACAACAACAAAAAGTTAGATTGAATGGGAAGATAACTTTGCACTCTTTCGTGGAACGGTTTTCAAATCAATTTTTAGGTCTTTTTTGAAATATGCTTGCCGCAAAGTATGATTATTATCAACGTATTTAACTGTTTAGAAATGAATAGTTGTCTGAAAAATCGTTATTTTGCGTTGACACTCATGATCGTTCAATATAATTCAGAAATTTCTACTTTTTCGAAGATAATTTTTGTGATTTTCTTGAAAACATTTGTTGAACACTATATCATGGTAGTAAGAAACTGGAAAAGTGTTAATAAATTTAATGTATCCATGTGTAGATGGAATACAAAATGTATGAATGAATGTTCAATTTATATATGTGATATTCATATTGTATCTATAAACAACAAAAAAGGATAAATTATCCAAAAGTGTTGAAATATGCACTAGTACACAAACATCTATGCATATTGCATGTAATTTAGCCCAAATATATTTTTTCACTATTCAAATATTGATATAGATCTTAATCCTTATAATGTTGTTGTTGTCCTTTTAACATATACATATTTGAATGAATGCATATACGAGTATATTTATATACTTATGTACATACATGTTCATATTAAAGTATGTATATATATATGAACATTTATTGTAGAAAATTTGTTTTTTCTATGTTATAAAATATTTCATAGATTTACGACAGGACTATATTATTAAAGAAACAAATATATACATTATGTACATACTGTCGTACTGTGAATTATACGTTTTAAAATAATGTGCATAGGCTTTGTTAGTATACACATTTATAATGGTAATACGAGTATATGTCAGCTTGTATTATATTAGTCTATGCTTGTATCTAATTTTAAAAATAAGAAATTCTCCTCGAAAATTTTATCCTTTACTTTATCCACACACACAAATATAAATTTGTATCTAATGTAATATAAGTATGTTATATGTGTGGTTAATACATATATGTTTGTAAACATAAATTTTATAACAATAATATAACTTTCGTATATATTTGCGGTATATTTTATCTTCAAAATAAATATATATTTCATGTATAATGTTTTTCATTTTACATTCATAAAATATTCAAACAAAAATTTTCTTTCGAACAAACATTAAGAAGATTAAAGTAAGGAATATAACAAATTTTACTAAAGATTTACGAGACTCGTCTCTTTTAAAGTAAATTTACTTCTTTTATTTTTTACAAAATATATGAAAAAAAAAAAAAATAAATCAATCGAAAGTGCAAAACTAACGGTACTATGGGCTTTTATGGAAGATACAAAATGAAATAAATAAAAAAATTGAACATTTACAAAATCAATTAAAATATGTACATAAAATGTAAGATGTTTATTCGAAAACACTTTGGTATAGTATCAGTTTGCTTAAAATTTAAGCAGAAAAAATATAAGCTTTAAGAAGTGGAAGAAAAATAAATGCGTATTTATGTGTGTACATATTTATCCTTATATATTCACTATACGAGTATATCTATATAGGCGTATGAATGCATTTGTTTATGCATATATTATGTACATGAATCCATGTTGAATAAATGTAGTACATATCTGAATTTGTATTAGTACATAAATGTACATAATCTCTCTTAACATAAATAACACATTAATTTAGATCAAGCAATAATCTGTATTATGTCTGAACAAGTATATAGTACCAAGTACTCATCGTATTATTTTGTCTTTATATTCATCCATCGGATATATTCAGTAAATAATTCAAAAAAAAAAGAAGAAATTATTGTTCTATATCTTTCGGCAATGAAACCATAAAAAGTATAATAAAAAATTATTATAACAAACATAATAATTATATAACATCATAAATAGGATGCATATTCCTTATAAAACAGTTTTTTAAATAGAATAGTTTGCACTAAATTTTAATAAACATGTTCATATTTATGTGATAATTTCTTGTATTTGAAATAAATAAACAATAGAAGATTATGTTTATGTTTTTAATTACAAATAAGCCTTATTAGAATCCGCGAAACATTTTAATAAGCATTTTATTATTTCAAGATATTATGTACATATGTATGATAAATAGAATGTGATTTATGATGAAACGCAATTCAACGATGCTGTTTGATTAAAATTTCAAATTGATTTGAAAAGTGATCTGTCATTTTAGCATTTAAAATGTGAAGAATGGACTTAAAAATGATTTCAGTCACCATTTTATGATGTACAGTTCACAGTCATTTAGATTTATATTTTCAATATTTGAAGAAAAAAAAAAACGTTTTGTGATAATCATAGTATTTTTGTCTTTCAAAGAACTCATGCAGATTGCAAAAAATAGTGCTTTAGCTTTTCATATCACGAATACAAACAAATAAGTGGTACAGTTTTATTACTAGTGTTGTGCATCGACATTTTGTAACATTAAAGTTGATTCACTCAGCCAATTAGGTAGTGTCGCAGTGTGTTGTTTTTATTTAGTCACAGCGTAGGTGTTCTTTCACATCACCAAAACACACTTCAAAAAGTTCATAATGAAAAATTTATTATGATCGGAATTGAGGACTTTTTTAAGGTTCTCTTATCTTCTGTCATGGAACTTTGCAGTAGATAGTTACAACAGTAGTTAGTAGCAGTCATTGTAGTTGTAGTTTGTTGTAGCATTTTAATTTTTCTTTAGTTCAAAAATTGCTGATGCTAAACTGCTAGAAGAAACACTATATTGTAGTAGTTGTTAAGTTTCTTAAAAGCGAAAGATAGCAAAAAGTATAATATAATGAAGTAAAATTCTGCAACTCACATTCAACAACAACAACATACAAATACAACCCATATTCGCGCATACACAATATTCCTATTTCTATGTAGAAGTTGTAATCCCATGTAAGAAAATATCCTATTTGTATTTACGTTCTACACACTCCCATACATAATATGGATGCTGTATGTGCATGTGTAAGTATGTGCACATTTGACATAGATTCAAGAACGAAAAAAAGGGTCATAAATGGATGCTTTTTGTACATATTGAACCACTTCAAATATCAAGAGATCTTTAGTGACATCATTTCCTTATACAACCAGAAATTTTCACATAATCACAATGAAGAGCTTTAAGAAGAAATCGAAAATTTGAAAAATAAAAAAAGAAAAGAAAAAGGAGAAGCATAAAATATAGAAGAAGCATTGAACCATTTAGAAGCATAGAACTGAATAAATAAAAAACGAAATTTATGTCATCAAGGATAAATAAACGAGAGATATAAGCACACAAGCACATGTGTACATATGTGATTTAGAATTTGAGACTATTATTTCTATGATAATTATAATAATTTACAATATATGTTGAGGTAAAGAAATATACAAAAATGGGGAAAATGGAAAAAATGATTACAATAAATAATATGTCAATGACGGTTAACACAAAAGATGTCAACAATCTTTTATACTCATGAAAAAAGTGAACATCTGTAAAATACACGGGGATACAACGTTATAAGCGTTATGAGTGTATTTATGTTGATCTGAAATTTGAAAATAACTTAGTTATTGAATGGAATGCATATTTTGGCTATACTATAACATATAATTATCTATATATTATCTAAAAAATTTTAATCTTTCATTATTATCGGTTTTACGTTACATAAATATATAAATTTCTTTTTTAATTTTACCAGAAATATTGCATTACCTGATTTAATTTGCAGATTTTTAATTGAAATTTGTATATGCGAATTCATGTACGATTATTTTTAAATTAATTTTGTATAAAGTTTTCTATACAATTTAAAAGATTATTTGAATTTAAATCTCAATTTAACCACTGTCTATTGCAGAAACAATTTATTTACATTATAATTTGATGAAAAAAATTTTTTTTCAATTGAAAATTATTAAAATGTTCTTGAAATTCATTCAAAAAATTGAAACATATAAAATTTTCATTCATTGTCGCATTTACTTAAAAAATTTTTTTAAAATAAATAAATCCGAAAATATATAAAATCAAGATTATTTCCATTAAATAAAATTAAATTGAAACTAAAACGGTAAAATGAAATTCATTCTATTCTATACGAGTACATACGAGTACTATTACGACAAAAAAAAAATTGTTTTTCTCTGTATTTATTTTCATATATTGTAATATCCTGGAACAAAATGTTTTTGTTAGTTTTTTTCTTGTAATTGTTTTTAATATGCTAACATTATTTTAGTATTAAAATTCAAATATTAGGAAACATTTTTGCCAGTTATTTAGAAAACTTTATTTTATTTTCCATTTTCCATAAAACATTCTCGTATAAAAATTGTGCAATTAACATATTTCAGTTCATTAATTTTTATTTTTTGTATTCTTTTTATGGTGAACATTGAATTTTTTAAAATTTCTAAGAATGAATATAAAAAATATGTATTTTCCTAGTCGAATTTTTTTGACCTAAATAAGCATAAATGCATGAATTTAATTTTCCTTTTAATTGAAACAATGAAAGAATATAAGAACATTAACATCTAGAATAATGTTCCAAGTACTATGTGTAAAAAAAATTTGAAAATATATTCGTTTACAGATCAGGAAATTAACGAGAAAGAATTATTTCAGAAAAATTCTCAAAATCTTTTGAATCACAAAAAGTTTCAAACTGCAGTATTGCACATTGCACCAAGTTCATGTGGAAAAAACTTATGGAAAAAAAAATGTAAGGAATCTAATTCAAACAATTTTTAAATTTTGGGAAACTTATGTTGATTATTTTTCATACGGCCTTATGGCCATATTTACACTCTTTTTTATTAACGATTATCAATTAACAATTTTTCCAAATTCAACTTATCTCATCCTAGTCTCTGATTTATCTGTTTTATTCAAATTTATTCTGATTTTTCTATTATCCCTCCATCAATTCCATTCTCTCCACCACTATTACACTTCACAGTATTCAGTTTTCACAGAATTCATTATCAAGTGAAAATTCAGAAAAACTTATCAACAAAGTTTACATCTTCCTCCAACGTTTTTCGTGCCCTAAATTTATTTTCTGATTATTCCCGTAGCTCGTAATGTATTCGAAGTTACGCTTTACAAGCATACTGATACCTGATAAAATTGTTGTGTGGTGTTTTGTATTTTACATGACAAACCAAACCTTATCAGTTCTATTTTTTACAAATTTTCTTTTATCTCTTTGTTTCATTCCTTTTTTGCTTTCATTTTTTGCACGTTTGTTTGTTGTAATTATCATTCTTTTTTTTTTATCATGTAATTGTAAATTCAAAATTTTTGTTTTACTTTCTGTCGTCCTTGTAACAATTCTTTGACCAATCTCTAAATTAGTTATTCGTATCGCTGTTCATTAAAAATTCACCACAGATTGTACAATCGACTCGAAAAGTGGTCACAATTGTGTATATCTTTTGTCAAAGAAAAAGCAACAGGATGTTCAAAAATCAAAATGTAAACTTATAACACTGATGGAGGCGGAGTATCTGACAATGATTCGAAATCAGATCAGATTATTTTCATCATTGTTTATAAAAGAGGAAAAATATAAACAAAGGGAAGGAAAAAAAATATAACGAAAATATAAAATCAGGATAATACGAAACAACAATATAATCTTGTTGATTAAATTTATGCTATGCGGATACGAATATCGAATAAAGAGTCACAAATTTATAAAATCGATTACTTTAATGAACTTTATCGTTGTGAGTTTTGATTAAAGCTTAAATTTTATTGAAGCGTATATAAATGTGAATGAATTTATTTTCTCTACAAGATAAAAATCATGTCAAGCTTTAGGCGTCAATTCGAAAAATTCTGATAATTTAATTGACACAGTAAAAATATTTTGTTAAATGGAGAACTGAACTCATTAGCATAATTTTTTGCTGTTCGTTGTCTCTGTTGCTTGTTATATCCTTTTTGTAGAGAAAAATATATTTTCAAATTTGATTATGTTGCCAAGTTCAAAGAAATACATACATACATACATATGTATGTATGTATAAATGTACATGTGCTCACATAGTGAATGTATAATAATGTATGTGTTGTCGTTGTCGCGTACTACGTATTACATCATCATCAGCTAAATTTTGAATATTTCATAGATGATACGACACAAAGGACAAATCAGAAATAATATTCAGCTTATTAACGTGCTATGTACTATGTAAATTAGTTGCCAGAATATTCAATTATGAAATGAATACAGCATACACATATTGATTCGATTAATAAAGCATTTATTTTAAAATTGATGTAAAGCAGAACAAAGAAAACTCGCGTATGTATACGTTTGAGTTACGAACGATAGGACATAATTTATAATATGGAATGTAAAATTATATGATAATTTTTTCTGTTAAAATGTTCTCTTTTTCGTGTAGGTGCATACCATATTAAACATTCTGATTGACTTGTCATTATTGATGGTAGCGTTGTTTTTATTTATAATTTGATTCGATGCGATGTAATTTAATATAACTAAAAGCTATAATTTATTTAAGTAAAATATGGTAACATCAAGTAAAACGAAGTTTTCACATTTTAGGTACTATCATAAGGACTAAAATATTATGCTTTGTGTTAATTCAGGCTAAAAAGATCATTTTAATGTTAATCTGACCATACAGAGAGAACAGATCCACTTTAAAAATGTAGGAAAGTTTCTAAACTCTGGCTTGCTAATAGGACTATGATACATAAATAAATATTCATTTTTTATGTCAATTTTTATTTTTATACATTGACATCACATTACTATATAGTTGAAGAGATATCAAAAATAATTTTATGTTTAAAAATATCGTTAGAATCTGAATTATGCAACGTACCGAAATTTATAAAATTTTTATGGATTAAATGCTCACGATAAAATTTATTTATAGAAATTGAATAACTTTACAACATCTAAAAATATTTTTTACATCAATGAGTGTATGTAGGTGTGTAAGTTTACCGAGATTTAAAAGATAACATTTTATAAATGCTTTTACAAACACACACATTTAATGTAAGGTAAGTGTACTTATATAGTATGAAAATTTATTTCAATTATATCTGCTATAAACAAATTTATTAAAAGTACGTTGTCAACTTTACGTAAAGTTTACATAAATACAACAACAGAGAAAACAACAACGTTTACGTACATAAGTAGATATTGAAAAATATGAGATGAGTATATGAGCGTATAGAAAAAACGAACAAAACGAAACAGAAACTTTTGTCGTTTCCTAAAATTTCTTGTAAAAAATTAATTTTTTTTTATGGTAATCGATGTAAGCGAAAAAAAGAAGAGATATTTTTTTTATTTTGAAATTTTTTTTTTTTTTTTTTTTTGCTGAAGAAAATTGTCTCACTATAAGGGGAATATTATTTTGCGTAAGGTTCATTTTTTCGTTCGATATGTGTATAAATATGGGGGAGTGTGTATACGGTGTACATACTATATGTTCGTATATTTTTAATACCAACCAAATTAAAGCATATTTAACGTGATAACGAGATAACTTTTCCACGACCTTAATTAAAATTAACTGCTTACGGAAGAGGCGATTAATGTAATGGAGAATTTTTACAATTTCCGACTAAAATACGAGCGCAGTTATCAGTTTTATATACAGTTTATGTTTAAAGCAGAAGATATTTTTCATGCACAAAAGAAGATAATACTTTTTTTTTTTGTTTTTGAAGGATCATCCATAAAAAACCATTAACGAAAATTTTGTGCCATACCATTGTGTCCTTGGAAAAACTGCGGGTATCTGGAATATATGTAATGTATGATAATGCGTGTATCTATACTCATTTTCTTCATTTTTTTTTCCACATATAAATTTCTTGAAAAAATTTTTTTCTCTTCCTACCACTTACATTTTTATCGTTTCGTTGATATCGTGTATATATGTATGTACTTTACTTTTGTTTGATTCAATCGTTACTTTGCTTGTTGAAAAATCAAGTGTAAAAATTTTGTTTTCAAGGGTTCACAATAGAATTTTCTTTAATTAAAAAAATATATCGCGAGAATTGAAATACTTGCAGAGGGTATTAATTTATGCTTACTGGCATTCCATCGCGATTCTGTAAAAAATTGTGTATAATGTGTATAATGTGTGTAAACATACATACACATATGCAAATATTCAAATATTCAATTGTTATACAATTTTACATAGAGGGTAGGTACTTGAATAACTTGTTATAAGATTACTTTTTTTTTATAAATTTGAAGTATTTTGCTTATTTGTAAAATTAAATTCGCGTAGTATTTATTTTATTTATATTTTGTTTTGTCGTTGTCATCATCACAATTTTAAATTCACACATATATTATATGAAGTAATTTTTTAATGTCTTAATCGGATTAATGAAAATAAAATTATACAAAGAAACCTAAAAAAAATTAAGTTGAAAAAAAGGTGTCAGCAATTGGGAATATCGTGAAATTAATGATGATGGATAATATTACCGTTCGCCTATATGATGTATTATACGCTTTTTCAATAATAATAATAATATCTAATAATAATAGTACAAAAAATACATTTGGATTATGGAAAGTATGAAATGAAACCAAATAAGCAAACATCTAACAAGGATATCGAAAGTTCAGTACAAGATAATACTAACAAAATTCATGATTTCATCATGTTGATTTCTGTATTTAATTCCATTCTATTCCCAATTCTATGAATAATTATGATTGTCATAATGATTTTGTGTATTCCAATGATGAAAAAAAGTACATCATTAGTTAACCAAATGGTAAATATTATGGTGAAATACTAATCATTTATGCATGTATTTCATTAATACGTACGTCAGGTATGAATTTATGTAATAACACACATAATGTGTTTCAGTTCTAATTTATTTGTTTATAAATTTATCAGACATACATATATGTACTCGTATACATTGTCCATTTTCGTGTTTGTTTAGTTTATCATCATATAAACTTTCAGGATAATGTCACAATGTACATACATACATTGAATTATTTTTGAATTTATCCAGATACCAGTTGCTTTTTGTGCATGTAGAATGTATACAGAATATTATTATGTATTTATGTATTTATTATATGAACAGAATATTATCTATTTACATTATTTTAGTTAGGTTATTGTTTCGCAAAAATATACACGCAAATTAATTTTGCATAAAATACAATAAATGTATTTCATAAAAACATACATATGTATGCATGCATGCATATACAAAATGTACAAAATGTATGAAGTAAATGCAAACATAGTATATTACGTAGTATAAAAAAGAGTTCATTTTTCGTTTAGAGTAAAATCCAATTAAATTAAAATAATCTTTTCTAATTCAAATGAAAATCAATTTTAAAAGTTACGTATACAAAATATAGGTCATCATGATCACCATCATCTATGGTACATCATACGCGTATATTCACGTACAATACATACATATATACATTAGAATATCTGGACAGGATGTTAGAAATTAAATTCATGCATGAATATTTTTTTGTACAACAAAATAATAAAATTGAATTCATTTATAACAAAACAATGAAAAATGAAAGAAAAAAAAATGTTTTCAAATTTTCTGCATTAAAAATAGATCTATGATAAAAAGGATATAAAACACAATAACTGAATTACTGTATTATACATTCATATACTCTTATATCTAGTAAACTAGTCACATTGAATGAATATCTGAATATTAGATTGAAAATTTTCAATTAGTGATGAAATTATTTTCAATTTAGAATTACATAATTACTGTATGAAATTTTACACCTTTATGAATATATATATGTAGTTAGTTAGAGGTTATTACATCATCGTCATTAATACTCATCTATATAAGTGCTATAAATATTGTAAGCCACATAAAAATACTCCTATATAAATGTGCTTCTACTAAGTACATATTTATAAAATTAATTCGTGTATTATTTTATCTATGTGAACCAGGTGATATATAAAAAATGTATGTATATGCATGTTTTATACATGAATAATGAAATAAATTATTTGTCTTGTAAATATTCCATAAAAATAATTCAATTATGTATATACATTCCAGAGTCTTTTATCTAATATAATTTGTATCTAATATTTTTTTAAGAAAAAATATTTCATAAATTTACATAAATTCAAAGAAACATAAATTTTGTTAAATCACTTTCTTTATTTCATCTTCTTTACCAAAAAAGAAAATAAAAATTATATTTGATAATACCTACCACACATACCTACCTAGATACATACAAGTACCTAGTACGTGCATTAATGTTCTCATAAATATAAATTTAATAATTTTGTAATTTACAATGCAGCTATGAAAATTATATTCTTTGCTAATGGTTGATATTTTCGATAAAAAATTGGTTAGGTGTACTAAAAAAAAATCATCAAAAAGTAATTTCATTTTCTTTCCAGAAAACTTTTTAAATTATATTACCACCCCTTACCACTCTACACATTACATACATGTGTATGTATTTGTAGATACTCAATAAAAGCTTTAATGTTAAATGTTATTTATTTGATACATTTTTGAATTTTTATTACACATTAAAATTATCCTGGCATAATTATGATCTATTATTTAACAAAAGAATATGGTACATTCATAGATCTCAGTTTTCTTTCGGGATCTAACTGATTTAAAATAAATATTCATTATATTTTTCATCAAATTATTATCTTTTTTTCTTTTGTAATTAATTTATAAAATGTCAGAAACTGGATAAATTCAGCTTTAAATTACTTCAAAATCATTTATTTTACAAATAGTTACAGAATAAGATTACGCCTTCATATTATAATTAGATATAAAAAAAATTCAAATTTCTGATTATAAAAAATTTTGTTTTTTACATTTTCTATTAAAAAGTTGGGTCAATTTGTCTACCTAGGCTGCTGTTCATATTGCCTATTCGTAAATGCAGCCCTGGTTACAGTTCAAAGAAAACCCAAAAACAATTTTAAACTTTTTATAGATAAAAACTTTTAAATAATTTCTTATTCAAAGATATAAGAAAATTTTTTTAAGATAACACACGTGTACTAATATGATACCATACGTAACATATTGGGTGTACACATGTAACTTTCAAAATTTTCAGAAAAAAATATTATTTTTCCTGTTTATCAAAATTTGGGTATACATATCTGGAGGGCTAAAGGAAATAAGTAGTATTGAATTGATTCATGTTTCATTTATTTAAAAAATATTTCATAAACTAATGTAAAAAATGCATCATAGATCCATTCATGATA
This sequence comes from Villa cingulata, assembly GCA_951394055.1. Taxonomy (NCBI): domain Eukaryota; kingdom Metazoa; phylum Arthropoda; class Insecta; order Diptera; family Bombyliidae; genus Villa; species Villa cingulata. The sequence goes on from OX596018.1 coordinate 588,643, forward strand.
CAAATTTGATAATATCAGCAATAAAATTTATAAACGTCGTTTTATTTCGTATATTTTGTATCTATGTACATAATATACATACTCGTATACTTGAATGCGTATATAAAGTACTTACTTATATGCCACACGATATACACGATATCATTATACATAATTATGCGTATTTATCTGAAGAAACATATCAGTGACAGTGGTAAATTTTTTCCACGCGCATTATAATTTCATGGGGAATTTCATCAGTAACTATAACATATTACACATATGAATAATTTTTCAATTTTAAGTTTTGATTTAAAATAACAAAAATAATATCTTGCAATCATTTATACGCACGCTTCTCTCATTTATTTGATCACAAATTGATATCGTTTTTGTTTATGTTTATGTTGAAAGAATAAATTTATTTTTCGTAATTATTTGGTAGATAATAATTTGCTGAATTTATAAAATTAAACACAAATCATATTATCGATCGATATATAAAATGAAATTTTTATCACTCCATTACATTTACTAAAATAGAAATTTTACATATACATATCTGTTGTTTATATACATAATATGTATATTATTCTCATTATATATTATACAATGCATATAAAGTGTTATTCATATTTGTCTAGATTAAATGTGAAAGTTTTCAAGAATACGAAATAGGATTTTTTATACTGAATTTTGTATGTTTACATAATGTATTCTATTATGTACAGTCAAAGAAATACACATACAGTAGTTTGTGAACAGAAAGATAAAGATTAAAAAAATGATTTGATTCTCGAAAAAAAAAATAGTTTTCATTAAAACTTGAATAAAAAACAAGCATGTTAAAGAATTCAAATTATGCTTTTTTTTCTATTTTATAACAGCAAAATAATAATAATAATAATAATAATAATAATGCACAAAAAAAAAATGAAATAAAAATGAAACCAAAGTCTATGACGTGCCATGATTACAGTGCCTGTAGTATAAATTATTGGCATGTTTTTAAAAAGTTTTTGGCATTAACTTTTTCTGAATACAGAAACTTCTATTTGAATTCGGTTAATCAGCATGTAGAAAAGTTGAAATGCATCCAAACTATGTGATACGATTGTATCCAAATCCAAGTATCTATACTTAATGCTTATGTTACTACATTATGTATGTATGTATGGAAATATTTTTTGTGTAAATTTTGTACGTATGTTATGTGTACATGCATAAAAATTTTGATATGATGAATACAAGAGTTTTGAAAAACCGAAAAAACAACCAAAATGAAAAATTTTGCAATAAAATGCACATGTTATTGGATTGTTGAACAGATGCATGCAGATATCATAAAAATAAAAGTATGATAAGTATCCATACATACATAGCTATAGATACTTGTATGTATATTATGAAAGTAAGAGAGTTAAATAAATGTAATAATTTGCATATGACGACGCAATTCGTTTGTTTATAAACTGAGTTATCTTAATTATTTTTTTTTTCCATTACGTTCTTGTCTGTTCAAATTACTAATTTTAATGGTTTCATTTATAATTTTTTAATAGCTAATTTACTTAACAGTCATTGAAATTTTATGGTAACAGGATTCAAAAAGTACGAGTATAAGAACGAGTATATATGTAAATTTATAGCAAGGTGGTAATATTGTAATTTCTTTGTTCAGAAGAAAAAATTATAAATAAATATGTCAGTGAATCAAAAAAAAAATGTTACTTTTCAAACAAAAATAAACAGATAAGCTAGGATTTCCTGTAAATATTTTATTTGATTTTTCATGTTTTTTTTTTTTTTTTTTCAAAATAAAATAACAGGTATTCTCACATATAAAAATTTTTGAACAAAATTAGAATTTTCATTTTAGAAATAAAAACAAAAGAAAATAACTTTTTAAATTATCTACATAAAATTTTTTAAATTTTTTAACGGATAATATATTTTTTGTTTGTTTGTTTTTGTTTCTGCATTATTTATTTTTAGATACTTCCGCCAGATATCATAAAATGTATGGTACATAATAAAAGAATGCAAAACAAAAGTTAGAGAATCTGTTAATATACGGGTATATAAACATAGTCTGTAAAATTTAACGAAATGCAGAATTATGATGAAATTTTAAAAAAGAAACCCATAAGGAGGTAATATTGTCAACATGAGAATAATTTATTACGTCGTTGTATATCTACCAGGTAAGTTTCCTTTTATCATTTTTGTTATACAAATTTTTATTTTTGTAATTTTTTTTTATTTTGTTTTGTTTTGTTATTAAATAAAGAATTTCTTCATCAAACATACATATTTTGTGGTAATTAGTGACAATAAAAACGTAACTTTATGGGAAATGACAGAAAATTTATGAATATGCACACAGCATAAAGTGAACAACTGAAAATAGTTTTAGGGCAAATTTTTGTAAACGTGTATACATACGCATCATACGTATAATCGTATGTATAGGTACATAAGTTCACTCATGTTCAAATCAGATTCTACTCTGTATCAAAATTTATGCAGATTATATAATAAGTGCATTGAAACACATAGTATACGACATGCATGTAATTTTCAACGATAAAGTATGTTACAAAATCCTGTCGTTGGTTCGTCTAAAATGTTAAAAGTTTTGAAACTGTTCGCATATTGGAGTGAATATTTTATTTTAAGATAAGTAGCATACTAAAATGTTTTTCGTTTTATTTATTCATGTTTCCGTTTTATCATAACAAAATTTTGTAAAATTTTGAAAAAAGAAAACTAGAATTTACAAAATTCTGAAAAAAAAAATCAAAAATAATGATAAGTTGTTTGAGAATTTCAACGAATAAATCAACAACAAAAATAACGAATAAATGAAGACTAAAAATACACGTATTATCGTCAAGTTATAGTTCAAACCGAATATTTAAACTTAAATTTTGGAATTTGTCATAAGCCATACACGTTATGTGTTATTACATAGCTACAAATAAGTCGTACTAAATATGGAATTTGTGATGTTTTTGGAAAATCGCTTCAAACACTCGCAGAAAACACAAAATCAAATTACCAACAAAACAGTGATCAGTAATAAAATAAATCATAGCTTTCAAATGATATATTCAATGAAAAATTTGTGTGTGTGTGTGTGTGTGTGTGTGTATCGTGTATGTACATATACATACAATCTGAAATATGCGCATGGGTAATTGTTATTTGAAGATACATTAAATTATATGTGAAAATTAGCTAATTAGCTTGTAGATTTTCCGGAATATAATTCTTTATTTATTTTTTATGTTTTTTAGTATAACCATGTATAACTGATACGTCGTGTTTTGTGTAATCTCATTAATAAGTGGATCACTGGATGATTCTCAATTAATGTTTTTGTGTTTTTGTTTTCAATTTTTCGGTAGTAATTTTATCTTCACTGAAAATTTGTAATTATACAGCGGAATTTTATCCGGAACGAAAAAATTATTTTTTATATTATCCGTGAAAATTTTTACGAAATTATTTGAATAATAATAAAAATTATATAACAAAACAATTGAATGAGTGAATGCAAAATAGCTTTTTGAAAGAAAATTTATTCAAAAAAAAAAGAATCGATCAAATTTCTAATTTTTGAATCTACATGATTCTGATTTCAATTTTTGATTTTCTATTTTACTTCTGACATTGGTATGTTTAGTACATAACCAAAACAAACGGACTGAATTTAATTTCATTTTGTTTATTCATTCGAAATGAATTCGATCAAAATGTTCATAATGATAATAATGAAAATAACACACGAATATAATATTTGTTCATATGAATTATTTTGATCCGTACATTATATAGTACGTATATTTACGAATATGTATTTTTGTGCAAGCAAGATAAATTTCAGCCAATTGTTATTAGAATTTCTAGTCTTTCCCATTGTTAGAATGTCAACCAGTATACGCATAATTTATAAACGTAAATTATTATACGAAATGTTATCCGAGGATGCTGAATGAAAATTATCTGTGCGAGATACAAATTATTATAAGTACATATGTATGCTCCTATTCAATGACAGATTTATTATTTTATTTTTATATTTTTAAATACATATTTTGGAATAATAATTTGGTTATGTTTGAACCGAATTCGGCTATGGATTTCTATTATTTTATTCATGTTGTTTTTTCTCTTTTTATATTTATAGTTCTTTTATTAATTTCAATACCAACAACGATATTTGGTGAAGACTGGACATCACAATGTTCAGCGAATTGTACATGTAAATGGACGAATGGTAAAAAATCAGCTATATGCAGTTCATTGCATTTAACAACGATACCGACAACATTAAGTACCGAAATTCAAGTATTGGCATTGAACGATAATCGAATAACATATTTGAATCGCGAAGAGTTCACCATACTTGGTCTAGTAAATTTACAACGGGTCTATTTAAAAAAATCAGATGTACAGCATATACATAAGGAAGCATTCAAAAATTTAAAAATTTTAGTAGAGATAGATTTAAGTGACAACAAAATTGAAATGCTGGATAAGGACACCTTCAGTGGTAACGATAGACTGCGAATACTCTATTTAAATGGTAATCCGTTGAAAAAATTGATTGCATATCAATTCCCAATACTTCCTCATTTACGAACGTTAGATTTACATGACTGCCTGATAAATTATATTGATCCATTGGCATTCGGAAATCTCAATCTGTTAGAGTTTCTGTACCTGAAAAATAATCTATTGGAGAGTCTATCTGAATATGTATTCCAACATATGACAAATTTAAAAACTCTTACATTGGATGAAAATCCATGGCAATGTAATTGTAAGTTACGAAAGTTTAGAAATTGGTACATCAAAAGTAGACTAAATAGCATTAGTCTAACGTGTAAGGGACCATTCCACCATAAGGACAAACAATGGGAAAATATTGATGAAGCGCAATTTGGATGTATGCCAAAAGTTGAAATTTTTAACAACGAAGATGTACAGAACATCGATATAGGCAGTAATACAACATTCAGTTGCTTAGTATCGGGAGATCCATTGCCAACAGTTACTTGGGAGTTGAATGGAAAAAACTTTGACAATGATAACGTATTTTTCGATAAGGAAAACATTGCCAGCGATAAAATATGGAGTAACTTAACTGTTTTCAATATGACTAGTCTAGATGCTGGAACTTACTCGTGTTCGGCACAGAATATTGTCGGTACTTCTAGCCAGAACATTAGTATTTACTTGTCAGAGATCGTACAGCATGTTCTAGTAAAAACACCAGAAACATTCTGGTATTTTGGTTTAATAATGGGAACATTTGGCACAGTTTTCGTTCTTATATTGCTTTCGTTTGTCATTTGTTTATGCAAAAGGACTAAACGTCGACGATTACCTGGTAAAAACATTAAAGGTAGTGTTAGTTTTAATGATCAAGAAAAAAAACTTCTAGATCTAAGCATAACGACGACTAATGACCGTACAGATAGTTGTGGCCTCGACAATAATACGCCGTCGATTAGCAAAACAGAGTCAGTAATTGCATTTGAGCCAATTGAGATAACTGTTGAAAATCGGGGTGTTATCGGAAATGGACTGGGTACTGTATCAGGTTCTGGTTGTGCCAATAATTCGGTTTTAATTGGTGGTGGTGGCATTGGAAACAACAGTTTGGTAGCGGGTGGAGGTGGTGGGCAAATTATTCAGTCTGAGGAGTTTCCCTTAAATGTCGGTGTATTCCCACCTCCACCCGAATTCTGCTCAAATGTTGTGGCGAATCCTGCCTACGGAAATATATTTATATCGGTGTCAGTGACACAAGACATGTTGGATAGTTCTGATATTAACATGTATCCAGATTTACTGAACATTCCCAAACGAGTAGACAATAATTCTACATTGCTACCCGTTAACGTATCTTCATTCGCTACATTACCAAGAAATCATTCGAGGCGTGGTATTCTTAAGAAGGATAACGCCACAGCAACTACAAATCTGTATCCACACGATGAAATCGTAAGTTATCATAACCTTGATACAAGTTATAATCATGTTAGCGGTGTTGAACAACTACCTTCTCCAAGGCAATTGCAACATCAACAAAAACAACAGCAACAGCCAAGAAATACGGCATCCAAGACTAGTACGTGTATAAATTGTATGAAATCTCAACCGCATCCCTATGTTAAGGATGAGGATACATCAATGCGGCAATGTAGTGTACAGACTCCATCTTGTCTTAAGTATGATAATATGGGACGAAGGATAACAGCTAGCGGAAATTCAACATTATCATTGCCAGATGAAGAACGTATGGAAAATGAAATATTATTTAGTGTAAATGATCCCTTAAGAACATTTAATGTACAGACACAAGCATCGTTATCAATAACATCACCAACAACAACAACAACAACATCATCATCATCATCATCTACAACAGCATCAGTTAAACCACAGCAAACTCAAACTCCTCAACAATCTACAACAACAGCATCAATAGCAGCAACAACAACAAGAACTGACTGTTTGGAGACAAACAGTGATTTCGTTTCACTTTAGTTTAAATAAATAGTTTTAAAATCTTATATTACTAATTATACATACACAAATATGGTTTATGATCTTCATTTATTTATGTCTGAATCTGAATAATTATAATTATTTCACTTACATCTATTGATAATAATGTACATACTACTATAAAATGGCAAACATACATACATATTTGAATATAAATAACAACTGTGTAAAATATAATAATAATAATAATAATAATAATTACATATTATGTAATCTGCAATAGATTTGGATCTTTTACATTATTTACATTGGATTGCATTGAATTTATACGCATATTCATACATATAAAAATTAACTACATATTTCCATACATTACATATATATAAGAATACATTATATAGAAAATAAATTCACAACATATACAATTATATACATTTGTATTATATACACACATTAGATACATATACATACTCATTTAAGGAATAGAAGGACGAATAAAATATTTAATATACGAGTATTACACAAGAAAAGTGTTTTAAATGAAACTAAAATTAAAATAAAATGTAATAATAATATAAAAACGAAAAAAATCAACAAAAAATAAATTGAAAAGGCATAAAATGTAAATCGTTAAAACTATTACAGAGTTTATATCACATGAAAATTAAAGCATTTACATAAAAATTTATAAATAATACATGATGCATATACATACATAAATTTAGTTCTAATTAATTATATAGACATATATGTATAAATAGATGCATGTAATATGTATAAATAGATAGAAAAAAATAAATAAATAAATGAATAAGGTATATATATATACATATATATATTGTACACCTAGAATGAAAGATATACTTACATAAATAATAAATTTTAATTATGTCAAAATTATATTAGAATAAAAAAGAAAACCAAAGAAAACCAAACAAAATTAAAATGAAATTAGGAAAAAAGTATAAATTATGTAAAAATGTAAAATAGTTATTTCAATTTAGTTCATAAGATGAATCAAATTAGAAATCAAAAACAAAACAAAAAAATTATTATAAATATTAATAATTATTAAATTTAAAAGAGATAAATCAAAATTAAAAAAATTTGAATTTGAAATGTGAAAAATTCAATCAAATTGTGACTTTATCTAAAATGATAAAACGAAATTCAAATGAATGTTTTAATATTTGAAAAAAAAAAAAAAAATGAAATACATATACATATGTAGATAAATAAAATTTTCATAATTTTTCTTTAATTTATTGCCGACATTATTCGAATACTTAAGTATATACATATACTTGAAAAATTTCATTCATTTTTTGTCCTAAAAAAATTTTAAATTCGGCATGATTTTACTTTTAAATTTTTTTTTTCATATTAAGCTTGGAGAAAAAAATATTTAAAGAAATTTCTCATATGGCTTTTTTCATTTTGTTAGAAAATTGTCACATTTTGTTTCCTTATCATGAGTGACAACATTCGATAGAATTAAAATTAGTTGAGGCGAAAAAAAAAATTTGGTATGGTGTGTTATGTAACCCCTAGTACAATAATTTCATTTCAAATATCTGGATGATTTTCATTTTTCAATTATTGCAACATCTGTCGAAATTATAAAGAATAAGCAACGTTATTGTTTGAAGTATTAAAAACGAATCAATTTTCTTCCTCCAATCGTAATACAGTCCAAAATGAGACTTGACATTCTAAAAACTTTGTAATATTAGTTTTTTCTGGGATAAGATTTTTAAACTGAAATCCACTCCCTTTAGGAAAATTACAATGGTATTTCAACATTTGTTTTATTGTAATATGATGATGCTCATCAGCCTATAACATGCAGCAGTGTTAACCTTTTGACCTCATCTGCTCCACCAAGGGAACTACTTAGATGTTAGGTTCAAAATCAAACAAATTTTAATTATTTCATTTTCATGACAAAAAATGTCAATGTGTCTTACTGGTTACGTAAACATCCATTTTTAACAATAAAATTGTCTTAGTTTCTCCCATATTAAGGGGCTAACAACAAAAAATTCTTTTCTTTCAACACTTTACACGAAATTTCGAAACTGTGGATGATTCAACATTATTTAAAAATTAATTTATGTTGCATTTTGTATATAAAGTTAATTTATAAAAACATTACTTGTTTAATTATTATTTCATTTGTATGAGAATAACTTATCATACTCTCATAAAATCTGCCTTTAACAAATTAAAAATGAAAATTTTAAGAGTACATTAATTATTTCTTAAAACATAAAAATGAAGAATAAATAAACAAGAATAAATAAAAACTGAAGACAAAAAAAAAATTTTAAAATAACTAATTATCATATTTATTGTATTGATTGTAATTTAAAACGATTAAAATATATGTAATTTTTAAATTAAATTGATTATAATTATACAAATTCATATTCACAAAAATTTTCTCACAAATAGTTGAAACAGAACAAAAAATAAATAAAGACAAACATTAAATAAAATAAGCAAAAATAAGTTTAATTAGAATTCATGTATAAATTTTATAAAATTTCAAAACAGAAAAAAAAATATTAGTTTAGAGAAAAATATGAGAAGAAATTATTTTGAAAAATGTAAAAAATCATTTAAAATTTAGTCTTTAAAATACGAAAAAAAAAAAAATAAAGAAAACATAAAATAAAAAAAAAGTGAAATATTAAACAAGAAAAAAAGAAAAAGAAAAATGGTAGAAATATAATTTCATGAAAAATTTTGTACTATAATTAATAAAGAAAAAAATGTTCATATACGTAAAAGAAAATCTGCTGATTAAGTTTATTTTTCAAATATTTACATACATCATGAATCGTATTTATGAGAATTATTAGGAAATAAAGTTTCTGAAATATGTAAAATAAATTACCTTTCTTTGAATTGAAAATACATATTTAAATACACCTACACACTGAAATCATCCAAATAAAAATAAAAATAAAAATAATCAAAACTAAAATAAATATCAAAAATATCCTTGTACATTGAGACATAAATATTTATAGTCAAGGAAAAGTTTCGAGTCAACTAAGAAATACAACAAAGTCAGTCACTCAACAATACGAGTTAACATGTGTACGTATGATTCCACTTACACCACCCATTTAATCTGAAATTCATGAGAATCACTTAAGAATTTCACAAATAATAACTTTTATACAACTTTCTTTTGTATACAACTGTTCCATATACGTGTGTAATTAAGCTTGACATTCAGATAGAAATGATGATGACTTTGTTTCTTCGAAATCTTTATGCCACTTTTTTTTTGTTGCTTTTCATTTTTAATTTCTTTTCAACACTCCCTCATATTCATACAAAAAATCTTCTGTATTCTGCCATGTTTTGTTTTTTTTTTCTTTTTCTTTTGCCTCATCATCTTGCATACGAAATTTTTTTGCAATCTAGTTGTCACTTAACACGCTATATCATACAGAAATATCACACACAATACAAATATTCGTATATACTTAGCTATACGGCTGTACTGAAGGTTTTTTTACGTAATATGTCGTATTATTTGGGTTAGACTTATGTTTACACAAATACAAATCTTTACGTCTTTACGCTATTTGCCGTCACTATGTAGATTAAAGTAAGTAAATTCTATCACTACATATATTCTCATAGTTCAGACAGTTTCTATTATTTTAAAAAGAAAATTCATACATTTGTACATAATACATTCATGTGTGCAAATGTTCACAGAATAATGTCAAAAAAATTAACTTTCATCCTTGTTGTTTAATATGTGTGTGTCATATGAAAACGTGTACAGAGTGTTTTAATAATAGACGACATTCATAACAACTATGCACAGACATTTTCGCAATTGTGATTTACATTGCAAACTTTAGAAAACACAATTAAAATATTTGTATACAACATTCAAAAGCAAATACATACACATACAATTATTTTCTTATATAATAACAAGAAGAATTTAAATTTAAGACAAAAAGGAATGTAATGCATTCATAGGTAAATGTTGTTAAGATACACTTTTTTTTTTATTATTTATTTATCTAAATGTACGAGTACACATGATGAGTGTAAAACTGGTAGAACACTACTCGTAATATCGTAGCGAACACTACAGGCACTACAGGTTATTTACAGCCAATAACCAAAACCGCTATGAGTAAATAAATATTGTGAGGGGCAAGTCTGAAATATTGTTAGTTGATTTTCGTGTTTGTAATATATAATATTCGTATCTTCTACTAAGAGGAAAATCAACTTTTTTTCAAAAAAGAAAATTCGAGTACACATGATATGAGAAATACTACTCGAGAGTATGTAGAAAGGGGAGGAGCAAATAAAAATGTTGGTAGTTGATTTTCCGTGTTTGTTATAAGAGAAAATCAACTTTTTATGCAGAAAGAAAATACGAGTAGAGAGGATGTGTGAAATACTATTCGTACTATCGTAGCTTATACTACAGATTATAGGTACTGGCGAAATAAATTATTTTCCTTGCTTTGAGTATGTAAAGAGTACGACGGGTAAGTATAGGTTGATTTTTCGTGTTTTGCGTTTACAATATTTGTCAAACTCACAACACAAAATTACTTTTAAACTTTATCATGTATAGCCAAATATCATTTTCAGATCAATGCCTTCTCAATGCAATTGTTCAAATTAAATGAAATGATTCTCAAGTAATCTGTAATTATCATTTCAAGTAGGTAAATTAAACACTTCAAAGTCATTTTAACACCTGTTCATTTTAATTAAACTTCATATAAATGCTAATAAGTTCATTTCTACGATATAAGTACCTACATTACATACAATTGTACATATTTGAATATGTGTATGTATGATAAGTTAAAAATTGATTGTGAATGACAACTGAAATGATGTTTGATTAGATTATTGTAATGAAAGATTATTGTTTTGTAAAATTTAATTTTTGCTTGCATTTTACGTATTTTTTTATTTAGACCAAGTTTTTCAAATATGTCAATGTGAAGATAAGAAGAAGAATAAAAGTCATTCATCTTCTTAAATTAGAATTCTGTAATTTACTTAGTTTTTCGCTTTTTTTTCAATGAGATTTCATAATGATTTAATCAATAATGAAGAGCTTATATAGATTTACATGAGATTTATATACGAGTACGTTCGTGTGCCTGTACATAATAATATACTGAACGAAATGAACAAATTTTATTCATAAAATGTATTTTAAAGCTAATTATTACTCCATATATGAAATATTTTCATGCCTTTAATTAACTATGAAAATGAATCGATAAAGCCAACGTAATGAAATAAGTTGTATATGCGTTTATGATGAGTTTCACAGGTACAAACAAGTACATACGCATGTTTATGTACCAGTATGTATAGTGTACATGAATATCTGTACATTCAAGCAATCTGTAATATTTCACTGTTACATACGCCTCTTCATTAAACCACTAAATAATATTACGATGATAATGATGACGCTGATGACGACATTTACAGAAAGAGACACATACTCCTACTCGGATATGCCATATAATGTATAAAAATCGAAATAGATTCTTCTACAAAGTGTGCAGAAAATTTATATTTCATAACTGTACATATCATATGCGAATGCGAGTAGGAAACTAAAAGACCACAAAATTTGCGAAATTCATTGATGCATGCAATCATAAAGCATGGATACATTATAAGTACATGCACACTCCCACTCATTCAGGAGCAATCTATGATTTGAATTTATCAACTTAAATTTATAATCCATCACACACATACATATAACTAATGTGGTAATACACAATATACGACCCGCACATACCTACAAATTTTCTTTTTGTATAAACTCGTAAACGTACAGTAAGCAGTACATAGCTACATGTACACAAATCGCTTATGTCACATGAATTACACATTTTGTCCTTTTTGATGTGGTAATAGATATACATATTAACACGCCATCACAAATTTCTTATTGAATTTAATATAATCACAGAATTCCCAGACCCACTCTATAATTACACATGCACATGGTTATTCATATGTTCACATATACACATGTGTATGTATGTAATTCTCTCGAAAAGCTTATGCTGATGATCATACTGTAACTTTAATATTCGAAATTCATTATTCAAAATCCATTGATACTTTCATAATTCCTTACCTTTATAAGTATTTACTACTGCATACTATACTACATACTTACCATTAATACTTTCTCTAAAATATCTATCTAACTTTTATTCTGTAATCTTATTAAAAGGGAAAAGTGAATATTATTTTCATTCTAATTTCCATTATTATTTAGGATATAATCGTATATGAATCTATTCAAAAATAATCAGCAAGTATAAAAGGATATTGACCCAACTTTTGCAAAAAAAAAATTAATGGTACACCTACACTGATGAATATTTATGTTCCATACATACATATTTTTCCTAGTTTTCTTTAGAATTTTTTTAATCCTCTAAATATAATCCACTTTCATCAATATCACTTTTTAATTAGTACCTAAATATATTCCTTTAATTTGCTATTTGAAGGTAAAATTTATAATTTACCCAAAATATGAAAAAAAAATTTTAAATGACCGAATTTATAAAATCATGGGAAAATTCACACAATCCGTTTCTTTTAGATGAGGTGCGATTATATATTTTTCCTTTTTGCGTGTGTATGTTTTTTTTTGCCTCTCTTTCAACTTTTTGTTTAAACTGAAACTGAATTGCTTAATAAATTTAATATTTTTTTTTTTGATATTTGTTTTCTTTTTACATGGATTTTTGTTAGTTTTCATTTACAGCTTTATGATATGATAAGTGAAACAACTATATAAACAACAAATTTGTAATGCTCGTGCAATTGAGTAAATGAGTGTTGGTGACTGGATTATATTCTTCAAAAATTTGTAATGGCAAGCACTTTGCAAGAATGGAAGGATTCTATTACTGGTTGTACGTAAATTAGATTTCTTTTTATTTTTAATGTAACGTATAATAATTTTAGCTTCCTATATAGAGCTATAAAGAAATATGCCTTTTATATAAACGACTCCATCTGGTTTATTTTGAATATTTAATATTCATGTAAAAAAACCTTTTGAAAAATTTTACTTTTTCGTTTCAATATAATTTTTGTAGGAAAATGTTTTATCGACATCGGTATATACGAAAAATTACGTTTTATGATGTCTTTTATTTTTCTTGGCTACTATTTTTTGAATTTGTTTATTACTTATAGAGATGGAAATCGGTTGTAATTTGTAATATTTTCGCCGTTGTTCCAAAAATGAAAAAAGTAAAACAAGAATATTTTTTTTTGTCAATGCACTCCTGATCCTGATTACCACACTAACTACATTATATACCGCACTAATAATAAAATGGCTTATTATGAAGGTTGAATCTATTATTATCGCATTATGGTAAGTATACTGTAATGGTAATGTATGTATAATGACTTACAAAAATTGGCTTCCAGTACAGTTATGAAATACGTACTGAGAAATTTCTAATTTTGATTTTTAGCAATGAAAACATTAGGAAAAACTCAAATAAAGAATACAATTGCTATGGGTTTTTTCGTTAATTACTGAAATGACCCAATTTTATGCGGCACAAATTTAACAATATAACAACAGCAAAATCAAAATTCAATTTGAGAACAATACTTAATTAATTTGCAAATAAAATAACAAACATACACACCAAATATAAGTAGTTATAATACTGTTACAAAACACAGAAAAGATTAATTTTAATTCGAAATTAACAAAAACAGTATTAAAAATATAAAACGAAAAATTATCAAAAGTTAGAATTAGATTTTAATGAGGTTATATGATTTCATATACCGTCTTTTTACAAAAGAGCATAATATTTAAAAGTATTTCAGTTCAAATTAAAATCATAGAATGAAATCAGATCAGATTTGAATAACGAAAGAGGCCACGTTTGTTACGAGAAAAAATTCATATATTTTTTTTTTTTACTTTGTCCAGATTTAAATTTTAATTGAATTTTCACAAAATAAAACGAAAAACATAACAGGATACTAGGATATAGTTTATTCCTCTTTTTGTGCAAAGATACATGTATAACCGCATGCATAACGTTAAATTTCGCCAATTAAAATTTATGTTATCCGATTCTAAGATTGATAAAAAATAATTCTGAAAGATATCAAAAGAAAACAAGCATAAGTATAAAGTCATACATGTTGGTTCGTACTTGAATTGGTAACAATTTTAATTGGTTTGATTCATAAGTTAGTGACCTGCTACCAGTATTGCAGTAATATAGATTATTGTAGGTATGCAAGTATACTCTCATGTACGTTTATACAAGACTTTGTTGGTGCAGAGATATAATATTCTTGGAATTAAGATTGAAATACAGTTGAAATTTATTCATTAAATCTTCTGTTATTATGTACAGAAAAAAAAATTTATTTATAGATTTTAGTTTGATCTAATTTACAAGAATTTTTTTTGTACAAAATATTCCAATTCACTATGTTATATTATAGAAAATGTATTATAGGGGAATATTTTCATAGAACATGTAGATATCTTTGACATTTTTCTAATTATCAAATACATTCAACACTAATTTGTAGAATTAATTAACGTACAAAAAAAAAAAAAACATTATAATTAAAAAGAAAAGGACTCTATAATTTTATATTCCGACATTTTATCTGTGTATGGTATGTAAAAACTATATAATGTTCTATGTTATTCTATCAAGATAAGAGAGAATCAAAAATTCAATATAACGGTTACTCATATATGAATTCTTATATGTAATTATAACACACACCTCGTATGTATGTATGTATATCTGGTTTTTTTTTTCATTTAATTTTTTCTTATTACATAGGATTTGAAATGTCTTGTAATATGCGTACGTTTGAGCATGTGTACTATTCTAGCAGATGTAAAAATTTTGTAGCATAGCCACATATACTCGTACGTATATAATTTAATTATGTTCTTATCTAGTTCCTTTTTTTAACGAAATTAAGAAATTTTCGTAATCTAATTATTTTTACAACTACACCAGTGATAACATAGTTTCATTTCAATAATGCTCGTTATGAGCATGAAAGCGATGCCT
Source organism: Villa cingulata (assembly GCA_951394055.1). Taxonomy (NCBI): domain Eukaryota; kingdom Metazoa; phylum Arthropoda; class Insecta; order Diptera; family Bombyliidae; genus Villa; species Villa cingulata. The sequence goes on from OX596018.1 coordinate 604,269, forward strand.
GAAACGAAAACAATGAAAAAAATAAATTGACTAAAGTTGAATATATTTTTCTTAAAGAAAATATCATTTTCATAATGTATGTACATACTTATGTTTAGTTTTATCTAATTATTGTGATATCTACTTTTGTGATAAATGCTTTTAATATTCTGTCACCCATTTTTCTCTTTAATATAGAAAAACACAACTACTTACTTAAAATTGATTCCACAAAGTATGGTAAGCACATCAACATTTAGTTATGTGCTCTGATAGACAGACTTTGTTTGGTTGTTGATATTAGAATCAAATTGGAGTTAATATATGTACATTTCTGTTGGTCACAAACAAATCGAATGAGTTCTGTTCGTCACAAAAAAAGTTCTCTAACTTTCCAAATTTCAAAGTTTCCAGATTTTCACATTTCCAAAAGGTCATGAGTTTTATATTATCAATCAGAACTGACGATGTGTCTCGACTAAAAATAATCAATAGAGAAAACATTTTTATGAATCTGTTTTCATGAGGTTTATCAAACATTTGATTTCGAACTTAATAAAAATACAACGACAAAATGTATAGGTACATAAGTTTCCTTTATTTACGCTTAAGTTTTTCTTGTGTTTCTTTGTGAAATTATCAAAAAATTACATCAACATTTTCATGATGAGATGTCACATGATTGTTGAGACTAAGCACAACATCTAATAGTAATTCATTGTCAACAAATTTTGTTTTTCAGAGAACATTTAAGTTTAAAAGTTATTTTTGTGTGTAACACGTGTCTATCCTCATAAGCGATTGCAGTCTACTACTAATCGTATATACGAGTATTTACTTTCTAAACATATATTATGATAACTAAATTATTTTTTATTAATTAATTATGTTAATTAAATACATTTTTGTCACTTATTTTGTAAGTCTATTTGTGCAGTTAAATTCGACATAATTTTAATCAGATTTTTCCCGTAATATTTCCGTGTACACACATCCGAATCCAAAACATACGTTACATGCAGATTGTTCCAATTTTGCTTTTAGTATTTGTTTATAATTTTGATTTATCTTTAAACAATCAACAAAAATAATAAATAAATTTACTGTTCATCTGTGAAAGATAGATAATTCCAATATGTAAGAAAATAAAAAAGACTCTTATTCCTCATTGTTATATTTACAAACAGGACAGATGAATTCCATTTTGTGTGTAAGTACTTATGTATCAACATTCATATGAGCGTACAATGTAGGTACAATGTATGGTGAATTATTTACGTTATATGACATTGAATAGCATCTACATAACATGTATAAGAAAAAATTAAAAATTCTAACAAAAATAGAATTGAATTGTTATCGAATTCTTATATGTAATGACATTAAGTGAACACTTAAATATCACTTGTATTGAAAGTGGTGAAAAATGAAAATGAAAATGAAAAATATCATCTTACAATACACATTAACACCCTACAAGCAGAATATACGAACACGTGAATGAACAATGTAGTGGGCTTTACTACAAAAGGATAAAAATAATTTTCTATTTAAGGAACTATGTCCATACTAAAAATTCTGTTTACATTCATACACACTTGATAAATCAATGGTATGTTTGAAGTGTGTGTATAAACATTTAGTAAAGTTGTTTCAAAATAAGATTACAAATTCTAAAGAACAATTAATTCTTTGTGTATAGTTTGATGGATTTTCATTGTGTAAATATTTATGGACAGTTTGCAAAGTCATGACAAATTATGCTTCTATGAATAATCGAACGCATATTAGAAAACAAACCTGTACACAGGACATGAACAAGACATTGACACAAAATCATTCGAATTTAAAAACTGTTTGCCTTTAAACAAATATTGAATATGTTTTCTGTTGCACAACAACCACATAAATACACACACCTACATTTATACAAGAAATTCATAATTCATAACGAATAATGAATATGCTTTTATATCCGACCTATGTGTCTTGGTGTGAAAGTATATTTGAAAAAAAAATTTAGATCCTGCTTCAAATAATAATAATCATAATAAAGATTATATTTCCCGAAAGATGAAAAATGAAATGAAGACGAAATGAGAATAAAAATGAAGGAATAAGCTAACGAGTACATTTCACATAAAATTTTATTAAGACAAAAAAAAATGTATATATCCATATTTCAATTCACACCCATCTACATATGTGCTTTCTAAAAATTAAGCATTGTATATCCTTTGACCTGACTACTTGGTTTTATTTACAATTTTTATGAAATGTTTTATTTTTTAATTTTATTTATTTTGTTTTCTTTTCAAATTCACTGAAATAACCATTAAGTCAGTCAGACTTTATATCCACTTGTACAGTTCCAGTTTTCTTTTATATGTAGTATGAATATCCTTCATTCTGTTACTGTATAACCGACATAATAAACAATGAAAATCATTACAGGGAATAAAAAAATTCAACTTTCAGTAAAAAAAAAAATAAATAAAAAAAAGACTTAAAGTTCAGGTGAAATATTTATTTGTTCTTATTCCACTTCGGTTTTTTTTTATCTCGTTCTATTTGTATTTTATTTTATTTTTTTTTTTGTACAGCCAAAAGCAATAAAATTAAATATTAATATGAGAGCATGTACGTACGTGTACTCGTATCTATATACGCTTTATGTTACATACATACGTATACATGCGTACTTGTATATTATGCAAACATGAATTTTCTTTATATTTTCTTTTAAATTATTTTTATATTTTTAACTTTTTTTGTATTTTAGTTTTTTTTTTTTTTTTATAATTTCAGCAAGAAGTAAAAGTAAGAACAATGAACCAACAACTAGATACTGAAAAAGTAAGAGATATATGCATAGAAAATAAAATCAGATAAACTCTTTTGTAACGAGTGATCTTTTGACGCATATAAATGTTTCAATGGTTTTTCGTTTTTTTTTATTGTTATCTTTTTTCAAAAATACGAAGTCTACAAATTAGGTCAGGGTTTTTCAATTGTATTTTATTGTAATGCTTTTTTCTTTATTTTTTATATATACACATAAAACTGGCATTTTTTTTTCTAAATTGCTATTTCAATTTTTTATGAATACTGATGCTGATACTATTGAATACTGAGTAAAAAAAAAGAATTAAAAATTAAAATATGAAATGAAATAAATTTTTAAAAGGAAATTTAATAGATATATTTTACTGAGAGAGAAAATCAACTTTTTCTCATGAATGAAAATACGAGCACACATGATGTGTAAAATACTACCCGTAATCGTACTAGCATATACTACAAATATTTTGTAGTCAATGACCTCCACTGCTACGAATATGTATAGAGTAGGAGGTGCAATTATTAAATGTTGTTAGTTGTTTTTCCGTGTTTGTTATTTATAGTATTCGTATCCTAATATGGGAGAGAATATCAACTTTTTATGAAGAGAGCTAAATTGTCATTGCTCAAAATATATTTATCGTTTCACATCACTTTATGAAAACCTTCTCTTAAAATTTAGATTTGCAGGCTCATTTTATTCCTCAAAATACAATAACATAATGCGTAAGTAATTCAGTGTTGTAGATAAAAAGCTGTTCATTATATTCGAAGATGTCACGAACGGCTACACATCTATCCAATACTCCAATACAAGAAAACGACTATTCAAACAATGATTTTCGTATATTCTCACCGAATTTTTGATTAATTTTCTTAAACAAGTTTCAGTTGCTATGTTTTTCAAGTACATCTACTTCAGAATAAAATATTAAACAACGTGCAGTGAAATTCACAATAGGCCTAAGTCTATTCAATAATGTTTTAGACATTGATTTTGATTTTATTTTTTTTTTCTTCTCAAAGATTTTCATTTTTATGCACAATATGTAATTAAGTTTCTTTAGAAAGAAAAATAAGATAAAAGTAAGAAAATCAATTATCTGCGTACATTTTCTAAAAAGCACTTTTAATTTAATTTTGATTTTAAATTGAAAAATATTTCGAGAATCAAATTTTGATGCGAAATTACTTTCATTTACTTCATGTCCATTATTGGATTCTTTTTTTCCATTTGTTTGTTCATTTTCTTATTCTGTTTTTTTAATTTAATTTAATTTTTTTTCTAGATACAACTGTTTTAAACATTTTCAAATAATACAAAATTATTCATTGAAACTTATACCCTTTTATCTTCTTTTTTCTCGATTTATTTATACAAATTTTTTATGCATGAATTAACATTATTTATTTAAAACAGTACAAAGTAATGATTTTCCTTTAAATTATGTTGGTAATTGGTATTGTTGGATTAAAAATATAGAATTTCATAGTAGTCGTGTGAGTCGTAATCGTATATCTAGATATACATATATATGTATATTTCTGGAAAATTTCGAAAAAAGTAAAGAGAATAATTTATAATGTAACAAATTTACTGTATTTACTGGCGATTATGTGCACAGAAAATTTTATTTCGTTACACATAAAATAATAATTTGCCTTTGTTTTCTGTGCTCACTTTAGTTTAGAGTGATTTGGAATAAAACCATAAATGGATATTCAAAGATGCCGTTTAGTTTTAGCATTATAGTATCTTGCTTTTTTGTTTGAACCTGAAATAAAAATGTCATCGGTCAATTATCTTCAATCTAACTTTATCAAAGGGAAAATTTTCTGAATGAATTTAATACTGTCGGTATTTATAAATACTTAGAACCTTCATGCTCCTATGTAATCGTGATCGTACCTGTCCGTGGCTCAGTTGATTCAAATGAAGTCTTCAAATTCCACCCGAAACATATCCCCGCCCCACATTCGAAAGATACAGCCAAGTAAATTGGCGTAGATATAAACATGTGTACATCAGAACCATTTATATTTCAAATTTGTGCACTTTTATGTGTAATGTCACTATGCCAAAATTCTATTAAATTCTATTTAAATAATTTCATTCACATGTAAGTATTTACAGACTTGCGTGAACATAATATCAATATGTATCCTTTTGGATGTCGTATTAAATCCGAAATTTGTAAATTTTTAAATGGTGTTTAATGCACGTCTGAGACAACTTACTTTTTATACTTTTTATACAAGACTCAGCAACTAAAAATTATTTCAATCCTTACATACTTTTCTTTCATTTAAATAATACACATTATCTTTTATATACGAATCGAAAACTGAGTTGATTAGTTGATGTAAATTTCAGTTTAATACAAAAGTAACAAATACGAAAAACTACAACAAAATATAAAAAATTTAGCTCCAAATAAACCTTGTATCTAGTGATTACTATTAATGTACTAACTTTCAGTTACATACGCACTCATTATACCGTCATTCTGAGGAGTGATATTATACACCACAGAAAAGCATTAACATGAAAATTTTATGTTATATGTATATGTGAAAATACGAATATATGTTATTGCTATAAGATCTGCATTCACATGGCTATGTGATAATGAAAATAAAACACATAAAATTTGATTGACGAGGAAGAAGAAATAAACTGCAATCAAACCTTTCTAATGTGAAACAAACAAAAGTCTCTTGAAGGCAATTATAGTAAGTATAAATAAAAATATTTTTTATGTAACCGCATAATGCTACTAAAATTCTTACTTTATTGTTTATTGCGTAAGGACTAAATACTTAATACGAGTACATGTGCACAAATACTTATGTATTATGTATTACCTAGATTTAATGTAGTGTTCGGGCATTTTATTCTAACATGTGGGTACAAAATGGAACCACAAAAGTTTAATATCCGGATGAAAATTTTCCTTTCTTCATTTGTATAATTTAAAAGGTGGTGGACTCTTAAAATTTATTTTAAAATGAACATATACAAAATACAAATACTCCTCTGTCATCATTTTGGTATTTTATCCATTAACCATTTATAAATATTTGTGTATGTGTATTGTACTGTACGTGTTTGTTAACATTTTATTTAATAATGTGAAAAATATATACTCGTATACTCGTAGCTACATTTTTTTTTTTGAAAAATGAAAAAGAAAAAAAAAATTGTGCACAGGTTCCCAAAAAAATAAATTCGTATAGTAATGATAATTTCATTTCAAAAACATTTCGAAAAATTTTAATTTTATGCAAAAAACGTTTAACGAATATTATATGTATCGATATTATAGCATACATATACCTATACTTATTATTTATTCGGTATTACGTTCACATACATACAAACATACACGCTTTTATATTTCTGCCTTAATTCGAATACTCATTGCACGTACAATTTCATTGCGATATTGAGGCAGGTCATTTAATGTTTTGTTTTCATCCTGGCATTAAATTTTCATTTTTTTTCAATGACAAAAATTTGTATATATGTACATGCAAAATATACGGTGTATATGTGGTGCGTGTATATAATAATGTACATTGGTATGTGAGATACATGTGTCTCTATCTCTACGATAAATTCAATAAAATTCTCTATATTGTAGCGATGATTATGATGATGATGATGGTGAAGAAGATAATGCTGCTGATGGTGATCCAATAACCCTGAAATACGGATAAACGATGTTTACAAAAAAAGTCTTTTGTGGCACTGAAATACACGCACTAAAAACTAACATAAAATAAAAGAAAAAAAAATGAAGCACAAAAGAAAAATCAATAAAATTGAAAGGTTATGCAAACAGTTTGAAATTCAAAATTATTTCACACTTTCCTTTATGTTGGAATTGTACCCATGCCAAAACCCCATATAGCCATATACTCGTACGTACATTTTATTTGATTCTGCGTGAAAAAAAAATTTCAAATATTTTTCGTTATCACTTGCGAGTGCGATAAAAAAGCAATAACCTGAAATAGGTAAATATGTACACAATATTGTGTACGCTCATATTGGGATTTATACTATACATGCTATATACTCCCACTATGAAATAATATTCACATAAAGTGTGTTGTAAAATGTTTGGTAGGAGTATTGTTGTGAAATTTTCAAATAAAAAAAGTATTATTTTTTCTTGTAAATAAATTATCACAATCAATTTTTGAATACGATGATTGAGATGTGGTCAAAATAATGTCAGAAAAAAACCACAAATACAAATTGCCTACACACTGCACCTATCTACGTGCATTATGTACATTTGGTTGTATATTCTCTTATTTTCAAATTCAAATGAAATGATCATTGAATAAAAAATAAAATGAAACATTTGATTCGTTATTTTTACGCTTTTTGTCATTTTTTTTTCAACTACACTAAAATCAATACAACCGATAAGCGAATGCAAGTGTTTGATATTGGTTAAGGTTTTTGAACTGTCAAAATCGAATCAAACTTTGCATGTTGTAACTACCTACTATAATATATCATGACAGATGCTACCACAACTTTCACACTAACAACAACAACAACAACAACAACAAAATATGTGAAACACTTAAACTACGAGTAAAGCTATTCACAATAATACCAGCATATGCAATTGTGCAATTATATACAAATAACATCTGTTTACGAATCCTTTTTTAATTAAAAAACTTAAAAAAAAAATAAATAAATAAAAAAAACTGAAACGAAAAAGAAGAACTTCCTACAGTATTTGCTATATGCAAACAAAAATGAATTTACCCTAGAGCAATTAATTTCGATTTTTTGTCAAAATTAGTACTCTCCTGATATGCTTATGGCCGTGACATTTGAATTTTATTTCCCAATTGTATTTTAAAGTATAGACAGTATGAGATTTTCGATATAAGTATAATAGGTTTTTTCTGTGTTAAAAATGATTTTTTTTTTTCATTTTATTTTATCAAGAAATGTATAACCAACTCATCAATAAAGAGTAGGATTGAAAAATATTTTTGATTAAAAAAATTTGAACTTTTACTTTATTTCATATTCTGTGTGCAAAAAAATAAATCAAATATTTTTGCAATTTTTTTAAAATTAAGATTAAAGCAGCCGGGCGAATTAATATTTTGAGCAACAGGTTTTTGAAATTTTAATCTTTCGCAAATACTTGTGTATACCAAACTAAATATGTATATTCACATCAAACTTCAATGAAAATATTAATGTTGTGCATTATATTTTTCAGGATTTATCAGGATTATTTATAAAGAAAATATCTGTATACAGAGTCAAATAGAAAAACATTAGATTTCAGATGTATATGTAATCGAAGTAGAGATTATTTCTTTGGCGTTCATTCTACTATACATATGAAAGAGTGCATGTGAAGAAAATAAAGGACTCTATTTTACATACTGTGTTCTCTTTGATAGAATTTATTGAAGTTCTGCTACTACTCTTCTACTAATTCATTATGAAAATATTGAAGCATATACACGAATACACAGTACACATTTAAGAATTAATTTCCGAAAAAGAATTACAAGCCATCGCATCTTACATTCTCGTTTTATATGTACCGAAAAATTTAATGAAACGTAAAACTGGTAAAAATGAAAGAGTGATAAAATAATTTCGTTGTATTCACAATTTTTCAAATTCCATAGGAATCAAAAAATCCTTGAATTTTCATTCATTATTTTGAATATAATAGAAGAATCATATTGATAAAATTTTGGTACAATAGTAGCAGTTTATTTCATAAAAAATTTGAAAATATTTTACTTTTACTTTTTATTTTACTTTTTAGTTAACAAAAGATATTATATATCAATTATGATTTATTCTTTTTCTTATGATGTAATTCGATATGGATTATTTTCTGTTCTGTTACATAATTTCTGTTTAATTATTTTGTAGTTCTGTTTGTATATCTGCACTCACTTTTACATGAAACTTATATGTCAAGATTCAGTATAAGATCTTTAATTTCTACACTCAAACCCAGTTACATTTAGATAAAATTATAAGTGTAGAAGAGAATGTAGACCGTCTTCATATGATTCGTATAAGTTATGGAATTGGTACTCGTATAAATGTGCATACATAATAATTTACATATTTCTGGTGAAGAATTTTGAATATTTTGAAAGGTTTATAATGTTCCAAAACAAATTGAAAGACTCTTATATGTATGTTACATGTTAAATACATAAATTCGTACGCTTTTGAATGAAATATTGCTGATATAGCATCATCCTTCTAAATATTTTACACTATGCAAAAAATATATGTACTATATAGGTTTCTATGTGCGTACATACATATTTATACATATGTTTGTATGCATGTAAAGTACATAGAAAAGTGTATATACATACGAAATTTACAAGATACAAAAATGTCCAATTTGTATTTTCGAATGTTCTTAACATATGTTGCAGGTTCAGGTTTATTAGAATATCACTCTGGAGTAATAAAGTCATATCAAAGTCAATGTGGGAAAATGTAAAAGCATGTCATTTTTAATTGCATAAATATACGACTACATATGCAACATTGCGTACATATGTATGTGTATCCACGTGTACCTAAGATTGCATGATTAGTCTATATATGAGTCTGAATAACACGTTCAGGTTTATGTACAAAAATATAAGCATTATGTGAGTGTTTGTATGGTCTTGTATTTTCTACAGAAATTCATAACCTTTTGTATCTATGTTATTACTCATATACATTCTCATGTCTATATTAGATAAAGATGAACAGTGATACACAAAATTTAAATATCAGAATTTCATTATACAAAAATTTCATGAAAAAAAAAATAATTCCAACAGAATTGAATATATAAGATTTTACTTTCGGATGAAAATTTCAACTGAATTGAACAATATCATCAGTTATATAAATAATTTTTTGTATCATTATACTTAAAATGTATGTAAATTATACAATATACCTGTGAAAAATCATCCATTGTATATGAACGAAAATTATATAATATAAATTGCAATTGGAATTACTTTTATGTATGAACATATAAATTGGAAATTATACATAGTTTAAAAGTACATACATACATACATTAAGTATATTACTACATTTATTATTTTTAAAAGTATGAAAAGAATATAACGTGTTTTTTATTTTAAATGTAATTTAAATGAGTATATGTCACATTTAGAGGTAAACAAAAAATATATTTTTATAATAATTGTGAAAATTAAAATTAAAATTGAATAACATTTAAATTAAATTTTAATTAATTTTTCTTTCAATTTAAATTTTTTATAATTTGATTATAAAATAAAAATACATACATGCGTATAGGTGCTCGTAAAATTTGTTTGTTTTTGTTAATTTTCACAATAATAATTGTTTATTAACTGCAAAATAAACAATACAGTAAATAATTAACAAATTAAAATAAAAATGAAAAAATAAAAAACATGAAAAAACGAATTTGTTTTTGCTAAAATATAAATACGAGTATACATTATATGCAACGTATGTATATTATATAAACACACAATTACGCATACATTATAGAGACAATCATTCATTATATGAACAAAAATTTAATCAATCAATACAGGACACATATTATACAAAAGGATGACATAATTTTAAATATTTTAATTGCACGAGGCTCATACATAATAAATTTTATTTTTCTATGTGAGTATACTATAATCGTTCATATTATAAAATATGCATAGAATAATGCTTGTATTCAGCTTGGTGTGTGTGCATGTATTATGCATCTGAGTTGTGTAGCGAATGTTCATGCTCATAAATAATGTGAAGTGAACTTCCACTGAAAAATTAAATTTTCAAAGAAAATGAGAAAAAAAAATTAATTTAATTTTATAAATTATAATGTTGATATGAAAGTTCGAAAAACTATGGAAAGAAAACAAAAAACAACAGACCGAAAATGAAACATTTAACAATTCCCATATGCTAAGGGCTAAAATGAGAAATAAATATTGAACAAATAGAAACTTCTTCTTCTCAAGGTAAAATTCCACTGTGAAGGTTCTCTATCATCTCATCCATCCACTCTCTTTGATGTACGTTAGTGAAAAGTGTTTCGGTTAAACATTTGAACTAGAAACTAAATGTGTCTAAAAGAGAGTTGGTAAATACCACCTAATACCTGATATTAACTATTGCAAATTAATCAATAGTTCAATGTAGTGTAAATTCAAACTTTGATTTATCCAATCAGCAATCACTCACTACATTATACGGGTATTCTTACATAATTTTGAGAGTAAGTAAACATTTTGGAATAATGAAAACATTTACTTTCGTAAATTATGTATACATTACATATACCTACATTATGATACGTTAAATATTTGTGCATAATTCATATTAAATACAAAATACAAACAAATTTCACAAATAATGTGTCCTTTTCATCTAAATAAATTGTATGTAATAATGAAATTATATGTACAAACATACACGTACATATAATGTAAATTAAATTTGAATAACAATAATTATTTAATTTAACCATAAATCTAGAATACTATATAATGGCAGTAAACACATTGCACTATGCATGTATGTATTTATTTGTTCTCTAATTTATAAATAATATGAAAACTATATACGATCAAGTTGTATGTATTTCCTATAAACAGACATTTCATAATGTACAATACATTTATACAAATAATAATAATAATAATAATAATAATGGATGAACTGATGGTTTGTATTCAAGCAACTACTTACCAACCTAAAATAATTAATAAATTCATAAAATATAATTAAATTTGTTAATTTGTCACTACTATGTAATCAATCAATTATATTTTACTCGTATTTATTTTTGCAGTATAATTTTATTCGTTATTTATTTCTTTTTTTCTTTACATACTTTTTTTTACCTATTTTAATTTTATTTAAAACAATAATTGTGATAAAAAAAATTGATTTATCATTATCCTATTTATTTTTTATATTACATGTGTTTTTAATTTAATATTTATTTATTAAACTTGTGTACACAAAATTTTTAATGTACCACTTTATGCAAAGTCGGGAACAATATAGAATTATGGTACTTATTCGCTATGTAAGTGGTACATATTCACAAAGTACAGGCTTGCACGTTCTTATTGCAAAGATTAAATGCAATCTCAAATTTGGCTATAGTATGAATAACTTCATTCATGGTATAAATAATACCATTTCAAAATGGAAACTAAGTATTTCATTTTTTTTTGATTTTTCTTGAATTTTTCTCTTAAAATTTTATATTATTTTAATATTTTAAAGAACAAACGTTGTAATATTACTGCAACAGATTGTTGTTTTAATTAGACAAATCCACATATGCACCATATTTCATTTGTATGTTATTAATCGATAAATGGTAATTGCGCTACAAAGAAATGAAAATAATAATTAAAAGTAAAACAATACTAAAATAGATAGAGAGTATGCATTTATGCTCGTATTTTATGTGTGTAAGATATTAAATTGCAAAATTTATTTTCACTAAATTAATAAGAGCCAGACTGCCGTTACACACAGCACAGAATGTATCGTGGTATTCAGTAAATTACATTTTTAACGTTTTTAATAACACTTTTCTATACAGATTCAGTAATGTAAAAAGAATCAAATAAAATGCATTACCATAAACTCAGTATTTTCCCTGTATACTTACGTAGTTCTTGAATAGTTGACAAATTTTACGTGTTTGGTAAATGACGTTAAATTATTTTGAAATCATGTGACTCGTAAAAAGGATATGAGCACACATTATATCAATGACGAATTATGATAATGAGCCTTACTTATAAAAATTTCTTAAAGTCGACTTTATTTTAGTAATGACATGCCGAATTTAGAAGTGACTTTAATTTTGGTACTCATAACAGTTTACTAAGTTCTAATTTAAAAAAGCTTTTTTAGCAAGCTCTTTTTGCTTACTACTGTAATTTTACATATGGAATTTATAATTTTGTTATGTCAATAGTCAGTTAGTTATGTCAATTTGAATAAAAAAAAAAAAATTTTTTTATTTTATGTCAAATGTTACTATGTTATGCTATGTTATATGCCTATTTTATATTTTGATTTGAAATTCTTTGATAGTTTGATCAAAAATTAGGTTATTATGCTCTTAATAACGACTTAGTAGAGCTCTCGCCACGATTAAAATTTAAAGTCTCTACTAACACTAAGGTTAGGATTAAATTTGTTATAAGTATGAAAAAATAGTTAGCAAAGGATTAAGTTCTTATTAATAACTTAGTTACAGTTTATAAGTAAGGCCCAATGAGTTCAGTTCTCCAGTTACCAAAATATTTATATTGTGTTTGTGTCAATAAAATTATCAGAATTTTTCGAATTGACGCCTAGAGCTTATCATGTTAATTTCTTGTATGCGAACGTATACGAATACATGGAGGCGTTCATATTTACATGCTTCAATAAAATTTATGCTTCAATCAAAACTCACAACGATGTCATTCATTAAAGTAATCGATTTTGAAATTTCTGTCTCCCCATATTATTCGTATCCACAAAGCATGAATTTTATTAATACGACCATTACTGTTTCGTATTATCCTGTTTTTATATTTTTCTTTGTTTTTTATCTTCCTCTTCAGAACATCACATATTCCACCTTCATCAGAATTGTAATTTCAGAATTCACGATTTGTGAACTTCTACCTTCTACCTTCTACTCTACTTAACCTAGAATGATGATTCTTGAAAAATATTCTGTTGCTTATTCTTTAACAAAAGTTTTACACAATCGTGACCACTTTTTTAGTCGATTGTACAATCTGCGGTGAATATTTAATGAACAGCAAAACAAAAAACTAATTTAAAGCTTGTTAAAGAATTGTTACAAGGACGATAGAAAGTAATAAAGCAAAAAATTTGAATTTACAATTACAAGATAAAAGAAACAGTAAATGAAAACTACAAAATACAAACATGCAAAAAATGAAAGAAAAACAAAGAAATAGAACAAAATGATAACGAAAAATTGTTTAAAAGACAACACTGATAAAGTTTGGTTTGTCATGTAAAATGCAAAATACTACAACAATATGCTCGTAAAGCGTAATTTGGACGCACTACCAGCTAGCTACCAATACAACTGGAAAAAATTGAACATACAAAAAAATGTAGCAAGAATGTGAAAATTTTGTTGACAAGTTTTTTAGATTTTTGCATGATAATGATGATAATGAATTCTGCGTTCTATATAATGGTAATACGTAACACTGAAAAACTGAATACAATAAAGACAGGTTGGTTAACAGAGCGATATGGCGAATTTTATTGCGATATGAAGACAGTTGACTACAAAAAATGGTGCTATAATAAGGGGATGATATAGGAAAATCAATGTAAAAACAGTTAGATAAAGGAAAAATGAAGGTAAATTCTAATCTGATTTTAACAGTTTTAGAGAAAATTTTAATTACAAATTATTTTATTGTTAATTACAGATAGCAGATGTTGTCATTACAGCCAGTATGAAATATGCCGGCTGAATACGTTAAAGGACATGGTTTCTTTTATACAAATTGAATTTATTTTTCTAAATTCTTGTAATGAAATTTCTTTAAAATCACTTGTGTGATATTTTCTATTTTTTAAATAAATTTGATGGTTATTTTGTACTCCTTTTCATTGTATTGTATTTCAAAAGGTATCGTACCAAATACGCATATCGAACATCCAACATATTTATATCTTCATATTATACATACATACTGAACATACAGATACAGTGCACATCAGAATCAAGATCATTTATTTCAATTCATGTGAGAATTTCCATATAAAAATATATTAGAAATCCAGAAAAAAACAGAAAATAAATTCCTTATAATATTTATACATTACCCCGTTGGGACCAATAAGATTCAATTTGAAAGGTGGATTATATTGTGTAGGCATATACATTAATAAAAATTTATATGGAATTTTTTATCAATTTCAATTCTCTTATCTATAATAGTAAAAAGGAAACTAAAAGAAAAATTTTAAAAATGAACCAAAAACCAGAATAAATTTATTGATTTTCTCTTTTGCAGTAGATTCATATCTTTTTTGTACACCGCAAATAATTCATATCGAATTCACATTTATATTCACCTAAAATGATGTAAGGATACAAAATGAAAACCATACATTTAATTTATGCTAAAATTGAAAAAAAAAATTCTGTTATTTTATGAATATTTCAAATAAGAATATTTTTCAAACTATTATTCCGATTCTGTATTCTTATTCTCATCATATGTATTTTCCAGCTACATGGAATTGATCTAAATCTAAAATAAAATAATATGCATTATCCTTTAGTATACACTCAATCGCATACACAATGTGGCATGAAAGGTTATTGTCCTTCTTCTATCTGAATTTATTGTACCGTCATTGACCTATTATTATTTATATAGTCATCTCTTTGTTTTAATTTTTGTATTTCTTTACCTCAATATTGTTTGTAAATTATAATTATGATAGAATTTATAGTCTCAGAATCAGAATCGTATACTCGTATGCTTGTATGTAAGTGTATGCAATATTTATGAGAAATAATATATCCTTGTTAGCATAAATTCTTTTTACATTTCTTCTATATTCTTGTATTTTAATTTTTATTTTTTTAATTTTCGATTTATTTTTAAAGCTTCTCTCATTTTGATTATGTGAAAATTTCAAGTTTTGTAAGCAAATGATGTCACTTGAGAATCTTTTAATATTTGAAGTGGTTCAGTATGTACAAAAAGCATCCATTTATGACCCTTTTTTTTCGTTCTCGAATCGATGTCAAATGTGCACATACTTACACGTCAACATACAGCCTGGATATATGAATGTAGGTGTGTATAGCGTGAATACGCAATTAGAATATCCTTCTTATATGTGATTACAAACTTCTAGGTATCGACATATAATGTAGATATAGGAATAGTAGTGTATAGAGTTTGTCTGTGTGTATTGCTGAATTTTATATTTTCATTATATTTTATGCTTTCTTTCGTTTTTATAGAACGTAACTACTTTAATAGTGTTTCTTCTAGCATAGTTTAGCATCAGCACTTTTTGAACTGAACAAAAACTAAAATGATGCTACCATTATCAATACTACATTATAACTATATACTACCAGTTTCATGAAAGAAAATGAGAGAACGTAAAGAAAGTGTTCATTACAGTTTACACAGTACAACAAGATAAACTTTTCATTATGAACTTTTCGTAGTGTGCTTTGATGATGTGGAAGTACACCTTCACAGCAAGTAAATTAGTATAGAAGAGAGTAACTAATTGCTTGAATTGTTATATTCAAATGTCACAAAACACAAGATTTCCGTACAAAGCATTTTTGTACCTTGACTACTAAAATATGGTGTCCGTTTCTGATATTTAAAATTTTTGTTTGGAATTATGTACATACAAAACTCTAGAAAACAAAATCAAATTAGAAAATATTTTTCCAATACTTTACATTTACTGGATGGATTATGGGACTACCTTCTATGACAGAAAAAAATTATAAAATAAATCTAATTTTATTAAATGAAAGCAAATTTTTAAATAGTGTAAGGTGTTCAGAAAAGCGCATATTGAGATAAAAATAAAAGCTCATTATAATATAAAAAAGGATATATACTGTATGAATGCACATATTATTTTCATTCGAATTTTGATTTTACTACATATACTCGTTCATATCCACCCATTTGTAACATTTAAAGCAACAACATATTATCTTACATGTATTATATGTATATTTAAATGCCAAAGGATATAGAACAATTTTCCTGCATTATTTACTTTAGTATTTTTTATCTTAAATGATAGATTATATTATAAATAATAATGAAAACGAGTAAGTAAGGACAAAATTTTCGATGTTTATTTATATAAGTAGACAAGTATGTCAGTTTATTTACTGTTTTGATTTAACATGTACAAGTACACTCGTATGAATGTAATGACATTATGTACATATAGAATTTGTATACTTGTACAAACACATCATAATCTCATACGAACGCATGTATTTTAAAATGTAAATGCGTGATGCATGAAAAAATCATATATGAATGGATAAACTACTCGTATATATAAAAAAAAATTATTTTTCTTGATTAAAATGACTGTAGTTGTACCTTTCAAAATAAACGTACAAAAATATTTACATAATAAAGAAATACTCGTATGTACATAATGGTCACAGGTACATGTAAAATATGCAGCCGATTTTCCACTTTGAACGATATTCGATATTTTATACATGTGTTGCGAAAAGTTTGTTGTACTACGACTACGAGCATACTTCATTTTATTTTATTTTGGTTTATTTGTTCTGTACGTTGCAAATATTTGTATTTATGTGAATTTGTATATTTAAATCATCAATCATTTATAATTATAATAAAATGCTTTCGTATTTATGACTTTTGGATATTTTTTTATTTTATTTTCTTTACTATTTTGTTTTTTAATCTTTTTGAATAATTCAGAATTTTCTTTGATTAAAAAAAAACAAAGACTACAAATACAAAAAAAAAAGCATCCAAATTACGATAAAAATAAATAAAAATAAATTCATGTTTATTCTTTATCATAAAATACGTACTACATTCATACAATGTCTGTGTGTGCAAGTATAGATACATAAAAATATTTGCATAAAACATAAACTATGTAAAAGATAAATGGTACTGTACTATACCAACTATACGAAGTATATAACATTATACGCCGATGATACTGTACATTTATTGTATTATCTTGACAAATGTTACCATCATTATTTATGATAATTTTGTACAATACATACTACTACGAGTATAGTTACCTACATCATGTAAATGAAATTCTTTATAATTTCGTTTTTTTTTCTTTTCTTAATTTGATTTATTTTTATTTTTCTTTTGCTATTTAGGGTATCTATTCCCTTTCATAATTTTATGACAGTTCTTAACTGCAAATCGAAAGAAAATTTAATTCAAACTTACAGTTCGTAGCACAAATACCTATCTTCTTCAGTTCTATGTTTTATTTCATTTCATTTCGTAATGTTGTAATGTGTAGTCGATGAAAAACTTTTTAAAATGAAAGTTCAAATCGAAAGTTACGAGAAAAATTGTTAGTGAGAATGAATACCCCAATAATGGATTCATTTATGTTTTTGTCCAATAAGCAAGAACATTGAAAAATGATTTTTTCGAAATTATTCAAAAATGAAAAAAAAAAAAGATAAAAGAAAAACAAAAAAAAATTTGGATTTGAGATAAAAACAGGAAAGAACGCAAAAGTGCTATAATTAGCTTTTATGTACAATGAACAAAAATTTTCTTAAATGCGAAACAATTTGCTTACACAAAAAAAAATATACATAATATATATATATATTTAATTTGATTTCAATTTATTCGATTCATTTTGTTTTCTTTTTCTTGCTTTGTTGCTTACAAAATTGCTAACAAAATCATATAAATCTATCTATACAAATGAAATAGAAAAATTAAGTTTAGTCATACAAAATCGTTAAAAATCAATATCCAATATACACTTCCTGATTTGCTACTGCCGATTGCTATACACTTTTTTAACACATATTGCATACCTACATACAATTTAACTAATCATCAATATACTTACACTGCCTATACGAATAACTCTTGTATTTGTGTATATCGGGATAACGTACACTACATTGTATCATGATACACTTTTTTGTTAAATTTTTCAAGGCAATTCAGTCCCAGCATATAATCCATTCGTACACCTTACATAATCGTATATATTGCTGTTACCATACGTAAATATATTACACCTTCACTCAATGCCAATGTTTCGATACGTGTTCAATAAAAACGGGTCGTGCAAAGATTCCAAAATTAAGTACTAAGCAATTTTTTATGGTCTGATGCTTGTTACTATTGTGTACAGTTTTTCGATACGTCTATACTATGTACCTATATGTTATATACTTTTGTACCTGTATTCCTTCCATTCATATAAAAAGTAAATGTGTATCAATTTCTTAAAGGATAAGTGTAAGTAATAATGTGAAGTTTCTTTATATATAAACGTAAATGTATTTACATGTGTTTGTGTACTAATATTTAAAAAGTAATCATTTTGAAATGAATGAGAAATGAAATGATGTGAAAAAAGAAAAGGATGAAAAGTTGTAAATAAATTTTTTAAAGGAACAAAAAAAATTAAAAATTCATTTTACTCGAAATAAAAATAAAAAAAAAGGATTTTATTTCATTGAAAATTTATATTTTTTCATATAATATACATAATCGTATACATACACATACACAAATATATGAATTACATGAATAAAATGAATGAAAGCAAATGAGGAATTTTTTGATTACATTGCCTCATCTATTAAATAACTTGATGGTGATATTTTCATTACCCCATTACTGTCTCTACTCGTGTATATACGCAAGTGTGTATGTATTGTCGTATTGTACATTTTTAAAATAGAAAAAAGGAAAATTTTCTAAAATTAATAAATAAAATTTTCCTCACGTAACAGACGCAAATATACGATACTTTATTTTGAACGTATTAAAAAATTCATGATTTGAGAAGTCATTTGAAAGAAAAAATTTTTATCCAATTACGTTTTCTATGCGTTGAATTGAATTATTATATAACGCACGTCAGAAACCGAATGAGGATCAATTTACCAATAATATTATGTTCTCACACACATTTTTTTCTTTTTGAAATATTGTATTAAATACATGTGGTTCAGAAAATTATTAATGTAAGTGTATGTATACACATCATATCCTTAAAATAATACATACGAAAAGGAAGAAATATTTACAATTAGTCACATATGTACGAGTAGTAAATGAAAAATCCCTCACAGTCAAGTGATTTTTGTGCATCTCGATTTAATTGAAAAAACAAAAATAACAAAACAAAAGAAAATTCGCATAGTTTGCTGAATATCATAAATTTGTGGTTGCTGTTTCCATTTTATTACAATTTCACTGTTGCACAAGCAATGTATGTTGGTAACAAATAAAACGATTTTCAATTTAATCGTAAAATAAACATTTTCATTCATCGTTTCTTTTCTTTATTATTTTTTAACAATCTTCAATATCATTCAAGATTCAAGTAAATAATTTAATAAACACAAGCTGCGTCCATTCAATTTTATTTTTTAATTCAAAATCAAACAGAATTTTATCTTTTTTTATTATTATTTTTTATATTTTTTTCTTCCTTTCTTTTCAATTTTCTTTTTTCATTCGATTCTGTTCAATGGTTGTCTTTTTTTTTTGTTTTCTTTCGCTTTGTGTGTGTTTTTTTTTACATTTAATAACAATTTTTACTTTATTTTACTTGTTAAATTAAAATTATTTTTCGAAAAAATATCGAAGTTGAAAATTGAAAGGTAATCGGTATATAAAAGTAAAAAAGATTTTGATGATACTGCTATCTGTTATCTGCTATCTGTTATCATCATCATCATCATCATCATCATTTTTATGAAAGTTTTCTTGAAAAATAAGGAAAATACTAGCACAGTATGCAATATTTTTTTCCTTTTCTTCCATTCTTTTTTTTGTTTTTTCTGTTGTCGGAAAACTATATCTTTTGTGTCTTGAAAAGAATCCTTTTCATAAAAGAAAAAAAATATATATATTTTTACAATCCTTTGCAATTCAATATGATATGTTGTTGTTTATTTTGTTTGATATTTTTGCCTTGAAGGTTTCAACAATCTGTATATTAAATGTTGTATACACACAATACAATTTGTAATATGTATACATTCATATTATATATAGAATATGAGAAAATAAACGTTGGCTTACAATATAACATGTAATATCGTACATATAGCTATAGAATAGTATGTGGTGTACTTATATTTGTTTAATAGACAGCAGAAAAAAAAAATACATTACACAACATACTCGTGCTATAGTATAGCATATCTTACACATAGTAAAATATACATTATTTTCTTGCAAGGATATTGTTAACTTTCTGTATAATAAGAGAAATGATGTTACATGTTATTGTTACATACTCGCATATACTTGTAGTATTTTAATTTTTTTTTTACGAAAAAATTCCTTTACATGCACATACACACACACACATACAACATTTAAGTACATACACAATATTCACATGCAAACGTATATAGACACAAGAGAATGAAAATGAAATGAATTTGTGACCCTAATATCTATTTAACCAAAACTTTTAAACTGTGAATATTATTCAATTTTATTTTTATACAATACGTGAATGTACGAATATGTACCTACATGTACGTTTGCATGTAACAATGAAATCTTTATTCCATTTTACAGAATATAATAGTAAAATTTCTACAGAAAAAAACAAATTTTATTTTTTTCCTTTAATAACAGAAAAGTATAAGAATAAAAAATCAATTTTTTCTTAAATTTCATAAAAAATAAAAAATTCTCATTTGTTGCAATACAGATACAAAAAATTGAGAAAATCTTTTGTCCAAAAAAAAAAACGTTTCATTTTTTATCCATTATTCACCGCAGTTATACACATACACAATCACATTTTGTATGAACATTTACTGATGTCGAAAATTAAATTTGGAATTATCTTGCAAATTGAAAGAATTTTGTTAAAGTTAAATGCTTTATTCAGCCTTTTATTCAGTATGAGCAGTATGAGTATTATTTCGCATTTAGCTATTTATTATTTTCTTTTTTTCGTTTTCAATTTTTTTCTAGTCATACATTTATGTAGCATTGACTTTCAATTAACCTACATTCACCGAACTGTAGTATGTTCTTTTATGAGAATGAAAAATAATAATAAAATTTTTTTTTGATTTATAATTTCAAATTGAAATTGTTTACTCATGAAATCAACATAAAAAAAGTCAATCGACAAAAACATTCATCAACAGCTGGAATCGAACAAAATTATTTGATAGTATTGTATTGAGGTATTATTTCCTAGAAAACAGAAATTAATTATAATTTTTTTAAGAATTACAAACGTAATTCTTGAAGGATAGGTGACTATATAAAAAATTTTCAATAAATATATTTCTACAAATAGAATGTTTTCTTGTTATTCTTGCTTGTGTATGGTTTATTGGTTTTTTTGTTAAACCTTCAGGGCACAAATAAATGGTATGAAGAGAAAGAGAAACATGTTTTATTCCATCATGCCGTATCTACTCTATTTTATATAGTATGCCATATTCATTCACAAGAAAAATTCTTTTCTCTTTATACTTCCTTTGCACTCCCCACTACACACCATAAGAAAAAGAAGAAAAAGAAGTAATACCAGAAAAAGTAAGAAACAGTAAGTAGTAGCAAGTAACGAGTACGCTAATAGTAGATACCTTGCATACCATGTAATCGTATTTTCATTCATTTTCATTTTCTCCTTACACTTCCTCTGCACTACACATCATAAGAAGTATACGATTAACAGGAGGAGATAGTAAGCACTAACAATCCGGTTATTGGCAGCTAACTATAGTATGATGTATGAGTACGCTCAGAATCATCACACATTCTCAGAATTTCGTTGTCTCTATTTACAAATTTAAACATGTTGGAAAATGAAAGAAAAAAAAAATTGGAAAGCTTTTCCTTTGAAAAACAAAATGAAATCAAATATATACAAATTTGTAAATATAATATACGTATGTACTTATGTGTGTGTGAAAACAATAGATTTTGTTTTTCTACTTAACCAAGCACAAATTGTATGCACATTATTTCATTCATAAGTGCAATAGTCCACACATGACAACCACATGCATATTATAAAATCAACACACGTACATACGATACACACTCGTACCTCTTTCTGTAGTATGTATTTAATGCAAGGAAAGTATCATCATTTTATTATTATCAGCAAAAACAAAAAAGAAAGAGCATAAGAACTAAAAGAGAATTTTTCTTCATAAAATGCAATCAACAAGAATCAAAAATAAATGATTACGGATCACTACTCTTGAGATATAATTTTGTTTAGACTCTTGTTATTTAGTACATAACACTTCAGATGAAGTGTGTTATTTGTTACTCTTGTTACGTACTCGTAAATATTATCCGAGTAAATATTCAGTTTAGTTGGTCAACTTTATATTTTCTCTACAACAATTACTCAACTTGGAAGAAATTGAAAAAAATTGTTTGAAAATAAAAATACTCGTACATAAAATTGGAAGATTGAAAGTAGACGGAATGTGAAACTAAACTTTCATAAACAATTTTAGTACTAATACGTACTCGAGGTAAGTATTTGTGTGTTAACTTTTATTTAAATTATAAAATCATTAAAAGAATTTATCCAAATATTAATGTTTATATTAAACTATACACTAAACACATTATTTCGTTAAGAAAACACATTTTTATTACTTCAATAATACTTTATTCGCAAATAAATTTTCAATTTATTTCATCCATGATCCCGGTGTTCTTACAATTTTTTTTAAATCGAAATATCACACTTTCAAAAAAATATAATAGACATTTTTATTAAACCTTAAAATAAAATCATAATTGGAAAGATGTTTCGACTGTAAATCAAAAATACGTTGACACAAACAGGATGTTTCCGTAGAAAGGAACAGAAAATAAATGTTGATGAAGAACAAAAAAAATTTTGTGGGAATAAGATGCTCAGATGGATACAGTTTTAGTTCATTTCCAGCTCATTTTTGAACCATTTTCCTGTACAAAATCAAATCGATTAAAAACTCTGTTCAATGAATTTTGAATTTTTGAAAATTGAGGATCAAACACCCTATTTACAGATTTATATTTTTTTTTATTGACAACAATTTTTATTATTAGCTATTTTATACGGTTTAGATTTTTCAATCTGTCACAACATCCTTTTGAAAATGTCGTTAATGCCTGATTTAAGTTCATTCTCACGTACAAAAAATATTTTTGAAATTTTCCTTTTTCACTTTATTTTCCTTTTCTGTAACATACAGTATACAAGGAATATATTATAAATAAAAGTAAATAAAAGTGAATAGAAACAGAAATAAGAATATGTGCAGAAATTGAAGAAGTTAAAGTTAAAAATTATTATAACAGAATTATAGAAAAGGAAGTTACAAAAAAAATTACTTTAAGAGATCAACAGATTTTTGCACAGATAATTTTATTTGCTTTGTTAGACTTAATTTATTTCTTCATTTTTTTAGTAAAATCCTCTCTAGAATGTTAATACTTTTAATGAAAATGTAAAAAAATATAACAGTTTCCTTTAAATTTATTTTTGAATTTGGAATAAAAAATTAAAATATTGCTCAGAAACTCTAACGCACATTTATATAGATTCATTTTTGATTAACTGAATGCAATGAAATAATTTCCAACTGAACGATTTTGTTTAGATTAATGTCTTCGACTGTCTTCTTTTTCTCATTTTTCTACTTTTTCAATTTTGTCCTTTTACTTTTCATTTCATTACAACAAAACAATCGCACATATTACACATCTTTTTCAATCCGTTTTTCTGCCATAAATTTGAAAAATTCCTGTAATACTAAAAATGACTAGAAACTTTCGAAATGTTTTTGGATTCTTCGTCTATTTATATCTTTTAAAATGTATTTCTTTTAATTTGCTAGTTTCACAAATTTCAAAAAAAAAAACGAAAAAACTAAAACATCTATGTATGAAACTCATGAAACTCATCTATCAGAAACCAAAGATTTTCTATTCAATGTAAATTCCAATGTATATCATTTTCGGTAGTAGTTCTGCAACTAATAGTTTTCGAATATCTAATCTTCAAAAATCAAATCTTTCAAATATATCAATTTCCGAACAATTTTATTCGATATTTTATTAGAAATTTTCGATTGTCTTCGTTATAGACACTCTGATTTTTAAAATTTTTGTCCTCTTCTGTATAATTTTTACACAGCAAAAAATAAATAAATAAATAAAAATAATAAAAAAACACATCTACTTTTAATATGAAAACTTTTGTAATATTCTATGGAATTATCTGCCTTTTCCGTGAAACTTGATCCATCTAACAACGAATTTTGAAAAAAAAATACAAATATTTCTACATTACATAGAAAAATTTTCCATTACGTTGAAAAGGAAGTAAGTAAATATAAATGAAATTTTTGACTATTGGAATGTGATTTATTATTAATGGCATTGTCAAAAAAATGAGACATATTTTCCAAAGAAATAAAAATTTTCAAAGGAAAAAAAAACTCCAAACAGGAAATAAAATGTCCTAGGCATATAATAAGAGAGGAAACTTTAAATATGATACTTACTACTTACATTTTATGTATGTGAGTTATTAAGACACAGTGTTATGCAAAACAACAGCAACCATTTGGATGGTTTTTCTTTTTTCTTCAATCCAATTTAAATTTGTCTCCTAAAATAGTCAATTTTCATTTATATTTAGATAAAATTTAATACTTCTCCACAAAATTCGATCTGTGATTGTAAATAATTTGGCCACTGTTTTAGAAGCAATACCTTTTTCATGTATTATTCATGGTCAGCATACATACGAGTATGCTTTTTGGAGGATCTAAAACTTTAAAATATTATTTTCTAATGCACAAACGTTTCCGAAATATGTTTAAGTCAATTTTGACTTCACAGCTAAATACTTAAGTATATTGAAGTTTTAAGGTTATTGTTTTTTTTGTACAAAATCTTGTCACATACATCCAATGTTCGAATATAGTAAATAATATAAAAAATGTTGTATTAAAAAAAGAACAAACAAATATATGTAATGTGAGTTAGATTTTTGTCAGCTTACCAAGAAAAAAGTTACAATACACACACGAACATACATACTCAGTGTGTAAATTTATCAATGTTTTGATTTTGAAAACTAATGCGAAAAATTTTTATGATTTCTATTCTTTTTTATTATACACGAATATGTGGCAGTGTGATGAAAAGTGTGTATGAGTATGTTTGAAATAAAAAATTCTTTTTTCGGATTTTCTTTAAAAAATATTTTAAAATAATAAATGTAATTTAGGTGGAAATAAATCAATTTATGCGAAGACATTTCGATGAGAAAAAAAAAGAGCAAAAAAGAAAAGAAAAGAGTAAATTTGTTATAATTTTTTATGTCATAAGAGAATTTTGAACTTTTTCTTTACATTTTATTCTGTTGAATTATTAAAAATCTTTGTAAACATAAAGATTTATGTTTGAAAAAGTAAACTTCTTCAGACTTAATATTTTATCCATTGTTCTTTTTAATTAATTTATTTACATTTTTATATTTATTACAATTTTTGTTTTCATTTCATTTTTCTTTAAATTTCGTATAAAAGTGAATTTTGTAAATTTGATAATATGAATTATTCAGTTTTTTTCACAAAATATGATAAAATTTTCAATTTGCAGGAATTTTGTTTGTCATTAAAAATTGAATATGATGTACATAGAATTTACTCGTATTTATTGTTGATTGATATAGCATCGAAGGTCGATTTTATATTCAAAAGTTTTGTTACTAAAGTTAGTTGATTCTGACAAGGATAATGACAATTTCTGTAAACGCAATTAATTTGTTCCTAGCTTTTCATTTATGAAAAAAATGACGTTTCATTTCTACTGTTACATTAGGAGACAGTTTCATGGATAATTCTGATTTCCGAGCTTTCAGTTTCCAATTAAGGGAAACATAAAGTTATCCATCAAATTGGCTTAAGGGTCCCTTGAATCTCTTCTTAGTGCGTACTGTAAAACTGTAATCATTACTTAACTCAAACTCTGCTGAAAGTGATAGTTATACTTAAGAGTTGACCAATACTGGCCTTAATTATAAACTTAAAACTAAAAATTACACTTGAAAGGTAAATAATTAACTTGATTAAAATATTTTTCAAATTCATCAATTAGTAGGTACTTAGAAAATGAAACAAGGACGATAAATTTGATTTTTGTTCATACCAATTATCAATGTATTGGCAATCCAATCAAAGTTAATTTATTAAAATCCAAAAAAATACAAAATTCTTAATGATAATCGAAACCTCTTAAAACTCCGGTTTTATTTTAATTAAAGTTAAAACTTTACAATGCGAAATGTGAGAAATTTATAATTAAGAATCTTGCAATTGTTTTGACTATTGAAAAAATATGAAAAAAATTAGTTATAATGTAGTTCATTGCAACTTAAATGAAAGTAAATAATCTGATTTTTCTGGATCAAAATTAAATTATAGAGAATGTTTTACTTTCTTTTTCTTACACATCGAGTTCGACAATATTCTTATACATACCATTCTTAACACAGATTATATAGCTAACAAAATACGAGAAGAAAAATTTACTCTTCCAGTATTTTTATCTTTAAAATAAGAACTTTTTTAAAACAATTTTTTTTTCTGCAACTAAAATACAAAGAAAAAATTAACGAACTTTTATGAAAGAGAAAATTGTTTTCAAATTGAATTAAGTTCAAAAATAATACCTTTCATATACAATATGTGTATATAATAGTTCTGCTTGCAACTTCTTTATTCCTGTGATACAATCTTACGAAGTAAAAAAATAATTATTTCCTAGAATTATTCTGTGAAATATTTCATACAAAAATTACTGCATATCAATACTGAATAAATATCAATAATTAATATTATTTTATTCTACACTTTACAATTCATGAATTTATCATCACCACAAGAGTTTCAAAACAAAAAGGACTTTTCTCTATTTTCAGTATAGTTACCGCTGTGATTATAATATTTCTCATTTTAAAAAATTTCGATAATGTTCAAAAAATATATTTTGCCAACATTCATGGTTGGTTTGTTTCGATTTTCTTGGTTTGTAAAGTAATTGGTCATTTCATAATTTGATTCCACACCGTTCACATGAAGAAAATTACACAATGCAGTATTAACTTTGAAATCAATAACGTAAATTTTATGATTTTATTGAACAAACAAAAATTGCAAATAATTTTCTATATCATTCCAAATTACTGTTCTTTGTATTTTTGAAGTTGTTTTCGAAGTTCATGTTTTTCATAAAAATATTTACTCCATATACGCGAATGAATAAATTACAAATTTCGATTTCTTCTTCAAAGATAATCGGAATTAATTTATTCCCTACTATGATGCGTGTGGATCATGAACCGCAGTTAATACAAAAAGGAGAAAACTTTATGAAAAGGATTTTTAAACTTTTCTATAACATAACATATAGAACTTATTAAAATATGAATACAAATATATCAAAGGTATACATAAATACTGTTTCTAGGATACAGCCAGTGCCATTTTAATTTGAGATTAGCGTGAAATAATATTATTCTGCACGTGTTATCTTTACCATCCATGTATCATTGTAGTGTAAGTGTAACAAAATATTATTTTTCTTTGAGAAAAAATTTTATCTAATACCTACTTATGTTCTTCTTTTTCTTAGTTTTATTTTTTCCTTTCCTTCCTTTTTTTCTAATTTTTTCTAATTTTATTTCTTTTTTTCCTTCTTACTTTTTTTATTTTCGAATAATTTACGAACATCTGCCAGAAAATTCATGTCATTATGGGATTAAAGTTAAAGTTAAATACAAAATTCAATTAGATCTTTATCCTGTTTAACATTTTATACGAAAAGTTATTTGTAAAACTTGTCTTTTGTACACATTACACTCTGTATGTATAATCGCATCGCATGTATTAAAGAAGTATTTGTATCGATTTTAATTATAATCACAAAATTTGTGTAATTTGAAAATATTTTCTTCATTTACGCCGTTTTTTATTTTTTAATTTTTGTTTTTATTACAAAACAAATAATTACATGAAGAATGTTGTGATTTGTTTAGATTTCAGAAAAATAAAAATTCTTCTCAAGTGTATATTTCATAGAGTGTAGTAACTAAGATATAAATGAATTTATGTGTATTTAAACACGAAAATGAAAAAAATAATATGTATCAGCTAACATATTTACATTCAGTTATTAAATATAATAAATTAAACCGTTGGTGCGATAAATATTAAAAGCAAAAATAAACGATAAATGTGTTGTAATCGAGACAAAATTTTGAGCGAAAAAAAAAGTATGAATTTAGGGTCGTAATCGCCGACCAAGATTATCTTTTTTCTGGAATAAAGTGTATTCATCAACTTCGATTATACACTATTCGGATATTTTTGAGACATCCTGGGAGTGGTACATCGTTGATCATAACCAAAGTAAATATAGGTAAACCAAGTAACAAATCTCAGCTATTAAGCTAAATAGAATGGTAGATCCGAGAAAAAAGTAGTTCAAATATAAATGTTTATCAAATATTGTCAGCAATTCACACAGCAACAACAATTTTCTTAAAGTCTGAAAAGCACTTTACCTGTCAATTCCCAAATTACTATATTTATAATGCAAAAATGTGTACATGAAAAAATAAGATAAAAAGTACACATACTATCAAACTTCTCATTTTCTATATCACCGACATCACAATAATGCAAAACTCTCTCTGCTTACATTTTTTTTTACATTAGTTTTTAATAGCCTCCGTGATATGCACTAGTGGTAGTTGAAAATATTCTTATTTGATTCACATACGAAGTCTATTTCGCTTCAACTTTTTTATTCGTTGTTCTTCTAACATATGTATGATAATAGCCTCCGTGATAATTTGACGGTAAATACAATATACACGTGCTTGATGTTGTTGTTGTAGTTTGAGTTGTTTTTTAGAGTGAATTTTTGATTGTGTTGGTTTTTACGTACTCAATTTTATAAAAAGGGGCGACTTCTTAATTATTTCTTTCTTGTTTCAACTACTTCTTTAGTCTTGATTTGATTTTCTGTCTATTTTTTCGTAGCTGTCAGTGTATTTGTGTAAAAAACTTCGAGGTCATTGAAAATTAAAAAATATTTTATATTGAGATTTTCCACTTGGTAGGTATATATACACTTTGATCATAACTTTGTTGTTAACAGCAAGAGCACGACACTCATATATATTCAGCATTTTTTCATTTTGCAATATACTAAGTTCTCGCAATCAGCTGACATGTTTGACACTCCGAAAAAGAAGTTCGAAAACAAATTTTATCTAGGTTGATAAATAGTTGAAATTTTCTTTTTTAAAATATATCTATCCAACATATAATCTTGTTTGATATATACCACCCTTAATGTGCGTATACGATAAGCAGCTAAATGATTTTTTAATATTTTTTCTTCATTTTTAAATAAAGAAAAACAAATTAAATTTAATAAAATGAAAATTCTGAAAATTGGTATGTACATAATCTGAATATAAAAAATTTTCTTTAGAATGTTTTCAATGATTATGGAAATTATGTCAAGTTTAACATTTTCTTGTTAATTTATATTGTGTGAATCCACTCTTTGCTTATGTACTCATACAGTACATACATTGGCAGGATAGGAATAATTTGTTGTATTATATTTCTATGCCTAATCCTCTAGATCAAGGTGTTTGTTAGACATATTGGAAAAACTTGATACGAAAATATCAGAAGTGAAGAAAATATACGAGTAGGTAGAATGAAATTATAATATACAAGCCCATTTGGCTATAATTGAATATTCTGATAGGAGTCTAGACTGGAAATTGTATTACCTCTTTCTCTATGTCGTGTGTTATTAATTTTTATTCATATAAAAATTTTAATTAGAATTTTATTTATTTAATTTTATTTTTCAGCAAAATTTTTCATAAGTCATTACTCTGTATATATTTTGCATGTCCAATCGAAAATAATTTTGACAACAAGTAAATGGAATTCCTAAAAATAATTTTATTATAATTTACATTTCTCAAAAACATCTAAAACAATGGAATACATAGAGGATTACATGATAGATGATAGGAGAAAAAATTAGTAATGAGAATGAGTATTCAAATAATAAATGTATAGCATGACTGAAGCTAGAAATATTTTCGTGGTATGCGTTATAATTTTTCAAAGACAGTAAAAATGTCGTCCAACAAAAAAGAAACATAAAAAAAATAATTTATAAAAATTTGCATAATGGTTAAAATTACAAATACATATACATATAAATACATTATATAGCAAATAATGAATATATTTATAGCGATCCTTTCATTCATAATTATTTCTGGACGATTTCTTTTAAATATATGAAAATATTATTTTGTTTTCTTATTCTTATTATTCTTCTTTGTACTACTTATGTGTAGTACTATATAAATAAACTTGAATTATCTTGAATAATATATAAAAATAAAAAGCTTCTCTCTACGAGATAAATAAAATAATACAATAAAATACAAGAAAAAATATACAAGGTCAAAAGAAAATGAAATAGAAAATAAATTAAATTGAGTCCAAAAACAGATAGTTTTTGTTATTCTGTAATCGCACAATGTAACATACTCGTAAATGTATCTATGTACATGCAGATGCGACTATGTATTTGCTATAATATTTCCTCGTATAATATACTCTGATGTATCCAGATCCTAAGTTTAGAATATCTGAATCAGATAAAGAATTTAGATGAAGACCTAAATGCCAGTAATTCCTTTTGTTACAGTTTTATACACTAAGCATTTATTCATAAATGTAGAAAAAAACGACAACAACAACAAATATAATGTCTCAAAAAACTAGAACATAAAAGTAAATGAAAAACAAAAATAATCTGTTAAACAAAACGAAAAAAAATCGATTCCAGGATTTCATATCAATGGAAAAAGGACAGAAAAAAAGTGAATTAATATACATTATGTTCCTGGCTGATGTGTATATAGGTATTTACAAAATTTATCCCAATTTCATTCCCAACTTGAAATAAGATAAATGAAAAATAAAAATAATAAAAAAAAATGATAGCAAAAGTATAAAATAACAATGAACTGTTCTAGATACAAAAATTATTTAACAACAATAATAACCTTCACCCGTATTATTTTCATTTAAAATTATCCTTGACACGTATAAATTACAACTGAAAACTTTTTCATAAAATTTACATTTTCATAGTAATACTCGTAATTTTGTATTTTTTTGAATTTACACCTAAACCAGAACGGAAACAGTACCACTTATAATTGTCGGAAGAATTCAATTATACATCATGTTCACATATGTAGGTATGTACTTAACATATGATAGTACACGTAATTATTACATGTACATCAAGGATTGTATATTATACGAGTATAGTTTCAGCTTATATTTTTAATGAACAATTTATATATAGTACAAGGCAAATATGTAGACGTACACATTCGTGTGTGTATCAAGAGACATAGCTCATTGTTGTGTTCCTTTTTATTTTTGCATAATTTTAGAATATTATAACTTTTTTATTACTTATATCAAAAATTAACATTGGAAAATTTTCTCAACTCATTAAAATTTTATGACTTGATTATTTTTAATAAATGAAAGGTAAATTTCATTTTTCATTTCTTTGTTTCATTAGCACTCATACCACTCATATCTATAGATATGACATAGATAATTTATGAATATTCGATTACATTTTATTCTTTTATCAAATCATTCAATAATATGATTTTTACAAGTTTCAACTAATGTGAATATTCGTTCGTTTAAAAAAAAATCTAAAATCCTTTTAACAATCCTTTTACTTCTTACATCCTATGCAGGTAACATACTGACGACTGACAAAGCTTTTTTGATCCAAAATATGTATGTGCATCAAGATTTTGTGGCTTTTATCATTATCATCATCTGAAAGTGTGGTAAAATGTTATGTGGGTGAATCCATTATCCATGTGATTATTAAAAACTTTTGAGCTTTTCAAATTCCTTCATGTAGTATGTAAACTTACGAGTATATGTACCAAAATTATCGTCCTCATTGTGTCCAGATTGATGAATGTGAATTATGTATGACTAATTTTTATTTTATGAAGATTTCTCAGCATTCTAAAATTTAACAATTTCCTTTTGTTTGAATTTTCATGCGCATGAAAACTGAATGGAATAAAAAGTTTCACTTTGATTTAAAAACTGATAAAATTTTCAATTAAATCACATTCATCTCTGTTTTCATACACTACTAGTTTTTTGGATTCATTTCAATTCGATTTAAGTACTCAATGTAATTCTCACATGGTACACATAAATTTAAAATCAATTCCTGGACCAAATACAAAATATTTACGTAGTATCCTTCCATTCCATTCGACAACAACATTGTCTTTGAAACGAGAAAAGAAAAACCCTCGAATTATTAATGGCCAAATCATGATACTACTAGAAAACGAATGAACTACTGTATATATGATAATTGCTTTATAAAAAGTGATAAGTTCCATTTGATGAATGTGTTTCTGTTTTCTGTTATTAATTAATAAAGTCATTCACATCAGCTAGAATTATGACTTTGAAAAGTCTTTGAAAAATATTTTCGAAAACTCTAATAACAAAAACGAGAAACACAACTATACTAATACTCGTATAACGTGCAAGTTCATGAACGTAACCGATGACATGACATCGAAAATATCTGACAATGTTTTTGTTTCATTGCAATTCGATAAAAATAAATTTTTTGTTTATTTAATAAAAAATTTTCGAAATTGCTAAAAAAATGAAAAGGTCAAACACATTCACATTTTTTAATTATGTTTATTTTACTGTGAATATTTTCTGATTGGCAAAAAAAAAATAAAAACACAAGTATATAGAGGTGTAAAAATGGAATAAAATGAAAGTTAGATTGGTATTTTAGGTAACACTATTTTTATATGAAAATTCAGCTTTACAGTACTAGTATTAATTATAGACAGGCACCTATTGCCATGTCACACATATTTTATAGCTTTATTGTAATTGTACAAACATACTGGCACGGAAGGTTACTATAATTCAATTATAATTGTCAATTTTTTTCACATTTAATCATTTTCAAAATAAAAATAAATTGTCATGAAATTCCGTCTGTTTTGATTTCACAAACATGATTTCTTCTTATTTCAACCAAAAATTTTGTGTGAGGCAAAGCAATGTAATTGGAAAATACTTGTATTCCTGCACATATTTAAAATTTAATTTAAATTTTCAATTTGATCGATAACTGAAAAACCTCAAAATAAAATGAAGATTTAAAGTAAAAATTTTATTCAAAAGATTCTTTCCGATGAAACGAACAAAAAAGACTCACATTTATGGTACACAATTACTCGTATATATTTACATACAAAATATTGTAAATATTCGTTGTTCGTATGTATTATCATATTACACATGACATTATACATAAGAGTATATTGACGCTTCATATAAAGTAATATAATTAATTGATTTCACACGTGAAGCGAGAGCGAAAATAATGAAAATATTCTTTATTATTTTTTTTTTTTCGATCAATAATAATTGAAGGTAAATTCGGTTGAAATTTAATTATGTAAAACCTTTTTCATGGGAAATTATTGAACGGTGTCGAAAAGATTTTAATGTAAGAATCATGAAACGGTTAAAATATACTCGTGGTCGTATGTAAATGTATCTTAAATATTTAAATTTTTGTAATTAAACATTACGTTGATATACATTTTTTTTAAATTTATCCAAAAAGAGTATGCAAACCTAAAATGTTGTTAGTTGATTTCTCGTGTTTGTCATGTACAACATTCACATTCTGTACTGAGAGAGAAAATCAACTTTTTTTATGAAGAAAGAAAATACGAGTGAATAGAATGTGTGAAAATTACTACTTATACTATCGTAGTATATTAATATACATCCCCCATACATACATTATTCGAATTCTCGAATTTAATTCAACATACAACGTCACAATCACAATTCGTAGTCATGCACTCATATTCTGCTGCTAAGAAACTTACTTATATTTTCACATTCACAAGTAACTTTGAATTTTCAGTTGTCATTTAATTTTTGCCTGCAATTATAATCTCTAGTTTTGTTAGAGATTTTGCATTACTTACTTTACTTGTATATGTGTCTAGGTCATCATGACATTCCAATGAAACTAGGTTAAAATTCGTTATTCCAGTAATTTGCAAAGATATCAAAAAGCTAATCACACCTTAAACTCATTACATGCATAATAAATACTCATAAGTACAATGGAAAATTTCTGACATCTTCATTTGTGAATACTCAATTAGATAACACACTTTTTTGCTTACGTATTTTTTGCTTAATTAGTTGATTGAAAAATTATCGGTCTCATATTTAAATCATGAATGTATGATAAATAAAGTAAACAGAATATTAAATACGAATTATGTACTCATAGCCATTTATTACCTTTTAGTTTTATTTCCCTTTTAAAATACTTTTATGTGTGCATGTACATTGAGTATGTAACATTCTGAACTGTACTATATTATGGGTATACGATAATTCTGGTAATTATAACTTTATCCGTTACATTTTTTATATAGTGTAAACTCATATAAGTGAAAAATTTCAAAGAATTATTAAAATATAAAATCCATTCATATTTTTATAAATGTATTTATATGGATTTAGTATAATCGTACATTTTAATGAAATAAAGTATGAAATGTGTGCATAAACATTATATAAAATTTGACTACAAAAAGCAAACAACTAAATTCAATGAATTTTATTGTACAAAAAGTTATATACCTTCTACATTACTTCTCGTATTCTATACGTAGCTATACGTACGTAACCGAATTAACCTTACAAAAATTTTTCAAATAGGATTAAAATATTAGATGAATTAAATATTATAGAGAAAATAGAAAAATATTTGCACATTCGAACTCAAATAACCTCAATTTCGCCTCAACTACTATACATTTACAATATTCTTTGATAAATGGTATATGAAATGTTGTTGAAAATACCATTTTTGTTTTTTTTTTGTTTTGTTTTTTCTAATCTTTCGAAATTCACAAAATCCAAAAATTACCTGCCTGCCAGCTAGTCAGCCAACCATAGGTACATATATACCATGCAATGTACATATGTACTCTAAAATTTTACCACCTATCACTGTTACTATATACCTACTTATGCCTGCTGAAAATTAATTCAAAAGTTTAATTAAAAACTGAATTTTTTATTAAAAAGTTTTTATATTTTTAATTTTTTTTTGTTTTTTTTTTTTGCTTATGTAAAAATGTATCTGAAATACACGAATGGATGTTATATAGCGTGTGTTATCACATACATAAATGATATACAAGCATTTCATTTTCTATATATGCACATGATTGTATGGTACCACGGTATCATGTATGTACGAATTATAATGCCGGCTAAAATCCGACTTTTAGTTTTGAATTTTAAACAACGACAATTTAATTACCTCCTAAAGCCATTTGAAACCGTAGTGAATATTTGAAAGAGAAAGAAAAAAAAACGTTTACACACATTATAAGGATGAAGCAAAATATATACAAAAAAAATTAGAAAAACGAAAATTTAGAAAAGAGAAAATTATTTTTTTATTTGTAATTAATAAATACAAATCTCGATTCCGTAAATGTTCTTCATATGTTTTTTCTTTTTTTTTAATTTTGCTGATTATTTAAAATTACAATTACGTGGATGTGTGTGAGCAGGAAACAAAATTTTAGGTATTATTAAAGGAAATCTTATGAGTTCATTTTGTAATTAAAATATATGTCAATCACTAACTTTGAGGCAAGCCCGCACACTAAAACTACACAAATCGCTCTGCGATATGTATCTATCTATAGCATATTTTAAAGCGTCACGTGTCTCTTAGCTACAATAAGCCGCACACTAAAACTACAAAATATGAAAAGCATACACGGTCAAAATTGTCAATAAAATGTCTACTACCTCATTCAACAAGATACAAAATGAAAAAGTTTCTTCGATTCAGAGTACGCTTGACGAATAGCGAGCGACATGTGTAACTTGCTTAAAAGCGGCATATGTATAAGTTTAGGATGGAGCTTTTAATAAATCTTCAATAGAAAATAAATGACACGAAGCTTCATGAGCCGCTAAGAGACATTTACAGCAAAGCAACGAATGACACACTTATATGCCTGAAACAGAATGTGTAGCTGTAGTATGTAGTGCATGTAGCACTACGAGCTGTCAAAAATACACTGCATTAATGTAAGTTTGAAGCACCACAATGCGCAGCTGTAGCAGTAGTAGTAGTAGAAGCTGCTGCTCAAAGTAGAAACTTTTCTACTTCATGCTACAGCTACAGCTACAACTACAGCTGCATATTACAAGCTGCACATTCTGTTTCGCGCTTTAAGGATATGTGTTGCTTGGTGTGCGAGTTGCCTAAGAATTCCGAATTTTCTATGATATTTCCATGCTTTTGGAAAACATTTCTTCTCATGTGTACACACCCATTACATCATTATTGGAGTTAACTACTTAAATTGTGTACCTGGTATTATTTTACAAATTAAAGAGATATATCAGATATGCGTTCTAAGTATAAAAGTTAACGTTATTATACTTGGTTATTGTACATGCGAGTATAACATTTAGATAATATGATATGTAGATACATATAAATTTTTTTTTGTATCTACAAGTATAAGAATGGTTTAGAGAAATATTTTCCTATAAAAGTATATTTACAAATGATATGTAATACGGTAATACATAGTAATACTGTAATACTTGGTAATACCCACATATATTTTAGATAAATTTAAAATAATTCTTCAATTATTTA
The DNA here is from genome assembly GCA_951394055.1 of Villa cingulata. Classification (NCBI taxonomy): domain Eukaryota; kingdom Metazoa; phylum Arthropoda; class Insecta; order Diptera; family Bombyliidae; genus Villa; species Villa cingulata. The sequence continues at coordinate 641,823 of OX596018.1, forward strand.
TGCCATTGATTTTTTTTATTTCATTCTTTTTTATTTTTTTATTTGAAGGAAAACAATAATAATCAAATGAAATTGAATATCCCATTCAATATTGTATTTATTATCTAACAACTTGGAAAAAAATATGACACTTTATCTAGACAAATAAAATGAAATTAATTCTTGTTTTATGTTTTCCTCAAATTGATATCATATTTATCATGTATTCTTTGTATAAAATGAAATCAATCCGACAGTATATTACATACATAAACGTAGATAATTCTTATTTTTGTAGATGTTTTCTTTTTATATTTTTTTACAAATTATAGCTTTTTGCGAATATGTTCGTATATGAATGAACACAAAAATTGTACCACTCTCAGTTAAAATTAATTTTTCAATAGAAAACAAATTTTCAATTTTTATGTAGGTGTGTAGACAATTTTACTATACTCCTGTCAGACATGTATTTTATTTTGAAAAATAAATAAATAAAGTCAACAATACTTACAATTTTCTTTAACAGTTTGTTTGTGTTTCTTATATTGCAACATATTTTATCTGTTAATGTTCATTGAATTTCATATAATCCTACGACTATATATACAGTAAATTCTGTACAATAATAAATTGTCATGAAATTTACAAGTTATATTACCATTCAAACGAAAAAAAAAAGTAATAATTGAAGAAAAATGTTGATCCACTCATAAAAAATAAATCCTAGGCAATAAAAATTCATTATTTGAATTGAATATAGAATATCTACACTCTACTCCGTGTAAATACATATATTAAACATCAATAATCGCAATAACAAAATTAAGTCGTAATATTGGATTTCTATACACACATAAACATTGGATTTCTAAAACGTATTTTGTACTATATTTTGGTAGTTTAACAAATATAAAATGTTTAACTCTGATTGTCCTTTTTATACTACAATGGCAATACCTTGCATATCATTTAATCGTATTTTCATTCATGAGAAAAATTCATTTACTCTTTATGCTTGCTTTGTACTACTACACACCATAAGAAGTATACGAGAAACAGGAAGAAACGGTAAGTAGAAGCAATGAGGTTATTAGTACCATCAGCTTGTACCATCTTCAGTACCATCCACTTGTATTTACATTACTGAGAACAATTAATTTTCTCCTTATACTTGTTTTGCACTACACACCAACACCATAAGAAGTATACGAGAAACAGTGAGAGACGGTAATTAGAAGAGAAGCAATGAGGTTTCATTCATTTTCATTTTTACTTTATACTTCCTCCACCACAAGAAGTATACCGGATATAGAAGGAGACAATAAGTGGTAGGAATGAGGCTTTTATTTATCTGTGAACTAAGTAGTAATTATTGAATATACAGAAAGAGACCATTTTCTTTTATTTGTGTTTTCCTTTTTCTACATATTCCAAATTTCATTTGAAAATTCAAAACAAAAAATTCTATTTTATAATTTCATATTCAATTTCTGCAATGTGTTATAGATATATGTGATAAAATCTCAATAATATGATTGTAATGAGCGCTGTATAATATTATTTCTTTGCTAGCTTTAAATACACATTAATTACACATAGTTTCGCTAAGAGTATGTATAAAATTTATATTCTCAGTACAATGCAATTGTTATTATATTACCGTGTGTATATGTGTATGTATGAAAAATATCACAAAAAGCTTTTAATTCTGTTTTATAAAAAAACATTTTTATTTATATACACTATTGCACACTAACACTAAGTAAAACTAAAAGTACAAAATACTATTTTTCTATCTCATTTTAAAAGGCACAAAAATGAAATTTCACTTTTTTTTTTGTTATTATTATTCTTTCACGCCATTATAACATCAACCTTTTCTAAACTAAAAATAAAAATAATTTTATACGTATACATAAATAACAATAATAAATACCCGGGAAGCATATGAAAATGAATACATTATTACACACCACTAATTAGCTCTCTTTTCAAACATATATTTTTTTCCTTATTACATATTTTATTTTCATTCGTATTTACGGATTATAAAATATTTTTCTAGCTAGCTAATACTGCTAGCACCAAATATCATATACAACAGACGGATATACATACATGCATATACCATATATACTTATATCATTTCATTTATGCATATACATATTAAATGTGTATAAAGTATAATGTCAGTGTGTTTAAAGGATAATGACTTTTCAATTTCTTTACAAAAAAAGGAAAGCACTGAATCATTGCGGAATTTTAGTATACTTATTTTTTTGCTACATTCTACCATTTTACTAGTAAGTTCTATATATAAACTAGAGTATGCTAGAGTATAGTGTTGTGATGTGGGATATGAAATGGAATGAGGAAGTATTGTGATGGTCCATTTTATAAGCATATACACTCTATCCTGATATATATAGCTTTATATTTATGAGTAATACAATATAACATTTGCTTTCTTTTTTACTTTTTTTTTACATTATTAGTTTAAATATTTTTTTCCATAATAGAGGTAAACCAGATTAATTATATTGTCTGATAAAAGAGAAAATATACAAACATATGCAAATTTTCACCTCAAACAGAATGAAAAAAGTAATTACGTGCGTCAACTAACTTATAAAAAAATATGAGAAATTATAATTTTTACTGTTGCCTTGTTGCTATATATTGATTTGGAGCAAATGATAAAGTAAATGAAAAAAATAATATTTATATAATACATAGGTACAGAAATATCATATTAATATTTTAATGACTTGACCATAAACACTTGTATCTTATATGTTGATACCACATGCATACATCGTGTGTGGATCGTAAAATGTGTTGCTCATTAAGATCACCATTTTGTTGATAAAAATAAAGATTATTTTATGAATGCCTTGTAAATTATTTACCTACATACTGTATGTAAAATACAATACAATTCTGCACATAACCAACCACCCCACCCGCACAGAAATATAATAATTTCCAATTTGTTTTGATTATATTTTTGCTTTTAATTTGTTGTTTTTGTTTTTTTTTTATTAGAAAACTTTTCAGTTTCTTTAGGGTTGATAATGTAATTGATTTATGCTTTCCTATTATGTATGGAATATTATACGGGAGTATTTGTAACGTATCCAGGATGGTATACAATACACTTAAGTATTTTTCAAATTTTTTCACATTTTCAAAAACTTTTTTGCATATAAAACATACAAAGGTCTTATACGTATATTCATATACGATAGTATTAAATTTATTCTAATGTATTATTGTTTGTATGTATTTATGTAAATATTTTTATTTGTTTTTCTTTTTTTTATATAGTTTTATATCTATTTAGATAAATACAAACAGATGTATAACATGAAGTTATTGTTGTTTTTATTATTGTTGTTTCTTATCACTTTTATAGTTCCATCTTCGCATATAATAAAACATTTTTCGCAAATACGGGCTCATTTTATTTTTAATACACGTACATATGTACATACATACATGTTTTGTGTATTTTTCCTGAAAGTTAAAGCAAAAACAATTTTGAAGCTTTTATCATTAATATAATGGTAGTCTAGGCTAGGTAATAGTATGATATACAATAGCAGTGAGTAGTAATAGTGGGTACAGTAAAAAGCAATTAAGATTTCGTATCTTTGTTTAGTCATTTTATTTACACACACATATGTTTTGTTATTATTATTTATTTTTTTCATTCTTTATGTGTTGTAAACTTTACATATTCGTAGGTATGCACAGTTAATTACCATCAAAACTCATTTTAATTGTACAAATGTTTTACAATAGATCCTCTACATCTTCTTTTATCTTTAGACAAGAGAACATAAATCCTTACAAAACTCAAACAAATATAATAAAATATTTTCTATCTACATAAGAATATATTTTATTCACTTACGCTGGTCGTACACTAGATACAAATTCAATTGTTTTTATTCCCCCGAATTCGTGCAAATATAAACTAATCGAATAATTCGAAACAATTAAATGTTGTTATGATTTTTCCTGTAAGCGATTTTGATTGTGAAACGGTGCGAGTGTGCGCGAAATGTTCGATTTCGTTTTGGGGATGGGATCAGCCGCTCGAGTGGCAGTCGAGTTGCCTACATATTTAATCGTCTATAGTGGTGTAAACATTATTATAATCAGTTTCCCTTGTAAAAGATTTACATACTACTTACCTACTACATATATGTAGATCTCAATTAAAAGTTAAACAAAATAATTTCATTAAAATCTTTTTAAATAAATAACAAAAACATAAGCAAGTCCTTAGAAAGTTTTTTTTTTTCGAAGTTTAAAAAACATTTTTATTTTTTTTTATTTTCGAAAACTATACTAGAACGATTAAATTAAAGTTTCACTTTGATAATGTTTTAGCACTTTTTGAATTTTTTTCCCCCGATTTTTCGTATACAGAGATTAATTTTCTCTAATTTTTGCATTTTTGTTTCCATATTTTCAGTTTGTAAAATTTGTAGTTTTCGTACAAAATTTAACTAAGTAAGTTGAAAAAAAAAAAATTAAGTTAAAAAAATGATTTACAATATTGCCTTACCTGAATAGGATATACATGCAGTACCTACCTACTTTTGTATCAATGCATGTGAACGTAACCGTAATGTTCTTAAATATTACTTGCATATAGAATTAACCTAAAAAATCTTGTTAATTTTTAGAAATTAATTTAACAAAAAATCAAAAAAATTGCTGTAATGTATTGTCAATATACAAATAACAGTGTACATAACTTTAATTTTCTGACCAAGTTTTCGGATTGTTTTTTTTTTTTGTAATAATTTCTGTTGTTTAAAAGCAAAAAAAAAAAAAAACTTATTACAATGTGAAAGAAAGTTTTCAATTTAAATTGTGTATGTAGTAGTAAAGTATTTACTTATTTCTGTGAAATATTCTATTTAAAACGGATTTTGTTTTTAATTTACTTTTTATTTTTATGTATGAATTTTATCCGTAAGAAATAAGTAAAAACAACAATATATTTTTAACGAATACGCTTTCCAGAAGAATTCACCAACGATTAAAATTCAATTTGAAAAAATTTGTATTTTGAATTTGCCTGTTTTGTAAAAAGTTACGTCAAACAATTTCTCATAAAACACGCTGGTATAAAATTTTTCAAAAAAAAAAAAAAAACCAAAAACAATTATTTGAATGAAGTCAAATTTTACAGTATGAACTACAGCTGTACGAGTATATACACACATAACTCAGTATATAAAGACTTAAAAGGGAACCAGACTACCGCGATTTACAAAATTCCCGTGAAATAAACTTTTCATAATAAATAATCGATTTTCAGTTAAGAAAAATTTTACATCATCCTGTACTCATAAGACTTTGAAGTTATGTATACGTCGGAAATAATTTGAAGAAAATATTTACATGAAGAATTTTATAAATTTCATATCTTTATTTTTGGTTTAATTATGATTAATTTTATCAGATGCTATTAATAGATTTCAATCGTAATTGATCCTAGCATCCTTAGAATGATTTACAAACGTGATTTAGGTCAATAAACTTTTACGGACTTCCTTACTTATTTGAATTTAGTTTTCGTGCAATCTAAAAAGTATTTTACTCTTTAAAAGAAATTTTCGAAAAAAATTCAGTTTTCAGTTAAAATATTCCTATACGTGATTTTTTAGCAGATACTTTGAAAAACAATCAAAAACATTCAAAAACAGTATATCCATGTACATGTAGATGTACTACCGTATACACGAGTATATCATTTCAACCGCAATCATTTCTGATTGAATTTTATGCAGAAATTCCATCCATGGCACTGCATCTGCATAGATCCGTAGTACATACTTGTAAACGTAATGGAAATAAACTAATTTTGTTTTTATTTATTTCACATTAAACTTCATATTCGGTATAAATTCTCTAACTAACCGAGCGCACTATAGTTGTAGGAGTGTTATAGAATTTTTTTTTTTTCAATTTTTTTACATTGAATTCAATTGTTTTTTATGCGCATTTTAACCATATCAGCATCGTAGAAGGTAGAAGTGTTCATTTATATTTACAGCGTTTGAATAAAAATTCTGAAAGCGATCGAAAACTGCTTTATATACGTACATGACTGACTGCTTTCTTTAAATTGCATCACATTTATACAATGCACATAACGTAAGCTACAAACTAGAATTGAATTGAAATCGAATGCAAATTATTGGAAAATAACGAATAATAGTAAAAATAATCGGGAAAAAAAAATTATGTACCTATATGAGAACAACAAGGATAATATAAAATCCAACATTCAGTTAGGTAACAAACTTTTGAAAATATAAACAACAACAACAACAACAACAAAATAACAATAAAAATCTGGAATACTTATATATGGATAGGAAAATTGGAAAAACAAAAGGCAGAATAAAAAAGGAAAAAAGTTTATCCGTTTAGCGTATTCGTACAATGGAAAAACAATTTTTTTTTTTTTTTTGTAAATCAAGTGTTTGATATTCATTTATAGTTTTTCTAGAAGCAAAACATGAGTGAGTACTTTTGCAAATATGTATGTATGTGTACACGTTTCTCATTTAAATCAGTGTTCATTTCATACCAGCTATATACATACATGGCACGTACCTAAATGCATTATATGCATGTACATTTGGGTATAGTACTTTTTGAAAAAAAATATTTTTTTCTTGTTTTGTTTTGTTCCCGTTTACACTTTTTTTAAAACAATATAGGCAAAAATTTGTTTATCAGATTTTCTAAAACCCATTTTAATAAATCTATGTGTTGAGAACATATGCATGCATGGCATGTATGTATATGTATGTAATTTACAAACATGTCTACTGTAAAACAGCAATTTTCTTATATTTTTTTTTTTGATTTTTTTTTATGAATTACTTCCATTATACATTAAATCTATATTTCGTGTAAAATATGTATGTTTATATGATATTTTTCTTCTTATAATATTTGTATTTTTTTTTTTATTTTGTAAATTTTTTAACCTGTTTTTTTTTTTATTTTTTTTTTATATTTTTGTAAATAATTTTTCATGATTTTATTTTTGCTTGAACAAAGTTTCAAAAACGTTTTACATTTAATTGTTTTCAAATTAATGAACGCTTCGCTAAAACTTATGATTCTATATACTATGTATACTACAATATTACCTCAAGCAGAATTTTAATTAAAATTAACCTCTGGGCAGTTATAAAAATTGAAAAAAAAAATGCAAAAAAGAATAACATTTTTTTTTAAATTTCATTTTTTTTTCGTATTACACTCATATCCTTAACATTTTTTTGTATTTTGTTTTGTTTTTTTTTGATATATTATGTGTTTGCTTTTTTTTTTGTATTATCGTAATATGATGATGATTTTTTTTTTCTGTTTTTGTTTTGAATATTGTACCATATGTAAACGATGTAAAGGTACATGTAAGTAGCATAATTTTTTTTATAAATTTAAATATACACATTTTAATTTTGTTGTTGTTATTGTTGTTCTGTTTTGCAAGTGTAAAAAAGGACTGACTTTTGACACCCATATGCGATATGAGCCTTTGGCAATTAAATATGAATATGTTTTTGTTTCATTTTTATTTTTAATTTCTTTTTAAAAGAATGATTTTTTTTTTATGTTTTTATGTTCTTTTTAGGTGTTTTTTACACACATGTATAATACACACTAAAATCCTGATAATCTGAATAGTTCGACATCTGAACTATTCAACGATGTCGAACCAATACTTTTTAAATCTCACCCTTACCACCCTACACTACCTAACTTTATCTCGGTTTTAGTTACATTTTACATTCATTTGAAATTTCAACTTAACACCACTAGAAGGTTCATTCTAATGATTAAAATTAGTTTTGTTTGTTATAAAACTTTCTTTTGTGTGGTCATTTCATTATTAGTACACATCATGTCTGAATAATAAAAAATTATTTGTAGAAAAAAAAATTTTTTTTAAAACTTTAACTATAGAAACAAAACAAAAATACAACTGTTTTTGTAGTAAGTATGGTTGTAATATCTACAACAAATTCATGTCTATGAAACTTCATATGAATACACATGTGTACGGTTGGTTGACTGATTCAAACCATATGGGAAATTGAATGTAAGTAAAAAATTTCATCTTTTTGTTGTGAGACAGACCATAAATAATTAAGTGGCTTCATGTTGGATATAATTGAGAAAATACAAACAGTATAGGACTTGTATACCATAAATGTGTGTATGTATATGTATGTACAAATATATGCAATTATTAAGCCAACTCTTTTTACATGAAATTATGAAAATTATAAAAAAAAACTATCAAGTTTATGAAAGTTAAGTGAATTCAAAACTAACACTGAATACATACAAAAAATATTTTTTGTTGTGTGTATGCGTTTTTATTTTACTAAAAATTAAAATTATGAATTATGTTTTCATCATTGCGACTAAACAAAAAGTTTTCGAATATTTCAAAATCGTCTAACAATTAACAAAAATAACTTTTATAAAGTGTCTAATATTACGTGATCCTTATACTGTATAGAAACGAAAATGGTGAAATGTATATTGTAGGGGCTCGGTAGCCCAAATTGTATTGCAACTATCTACTGCTCTCGAAATTGTAGATTTCAATTTCTGCCCACGGCAAAAGTAAGAAAAATAATTTTTAATTTTTCATTGCCTATCTCTAACTTTCATTAACCCCAAAGTTCATTCAGCTTTGAATGAGTACCAGGTACCAGCTTACCAGCTTACTGGGAAAAAGAGCTTCGTAATGTTTGCAAGAAGTCTACTCGCTGAAAATAAGTAACAAAAAGAATTATTATAGCAGGCATTATATCATTCTAATAATAGATCAGTTTAAGGTGGAAAGAAAGCCTTATAATGTAGAAGAGTTTGGTTCTCTACCAGCAACTCAGTGGTTCGAAATCCTCGTTAAACCTTAGGTGTACACATGACAGTAATGAGTCTAGAGATCACTTCGGTGAAGGCCCAGTCTTATCATGAGCTGTAGTGCCATTTTTGATAATGACGATTGAATTTTTTTTCATATTCATTTAACGTTCATTAATTTGCCTTGAAATAGTTTAGCTCGTAGAATTTCTCAGAAAAAAATTAATATTTTTGCAATATTCATACGTTACACTGGAACCACCATCCTTTATGCATATGTGTCAGTCAAGATAAAAACTGAAAACAGTGAAAACATATTAAAAATTATCTATTACATAAATCTAGGCTACGAGAATATATTATAATTTTCTGATATTCTTTAAAATTAAAATATTTTCATTTCAAAAGGCATAGGCGACTAACAAAATGTAAAAAATTACAAAGAATTATAATACCAATTACATAATGTACACGAGTACAGTATTCGTGTATACTTTATCGTTTACCTTATCATTATGTTACTTGACGTAATGTAGTATTTTACAAGAATAATAGTACAAATATGTGTACATAAATTGTACATAAAGATATACAATATATCTGTCTGTAATATATGTACTTTTAGGTTTGCTAATAATATAATTTAATCTGTCTATTCTACTTTACGCTGTTACCACATTTTACCTTTGCCAGGCAAAAAAAAAAAGTAAATAAATAAATAAATAAATAAAAATAAAATAAATTTACCTTATATGTGGAAAATCCAATTTTCTCTTTATCTTTTTCCTTTTCCTTTGCCTTAATTTTATGTGTATGTAAGTATGTCTATATGTGGGTTTAAAGTTTTTTTTAAAACTCTATTTAAAATACAACTAAAAAACTACGGAGTATATACATACTACACATACATACATACATATATTGAATTACATTAAACTAATTGTATGCATGTTAAGATCCTTTTTAACATATTCAAGTTATTTTTTTCCCTATACTCTCGACCATTTTAAATGAATGTAATAAACTTTTTTATTTTATTTTATTTTATTTTATAAAATTATAAATTACTTGTATAATGTTCATTTATTTAATGAATAAAATATATACCAAGTATATACAAGTTTATGTAAAATTTAGAAGAAAAAAAACCGTAATGAATTCATTAGAGATGAAAAAACAAAATTTTCAAGGGAAATTTTCTATTTTAATGCATATATTACATGCTATTTACAAGTACAATATTATAGATAACTGTAATGCGTATAAGTGAATAAACATGTTATGTTAGAAAATATTTTGAAATCAAACTCAGATTATGTAGCTATTTTGTTTTTCTGTTGAAATTTTTTCGTTTTTATTTTACAGAAACAAATGTGTAATAAATGTAACATGAATGTATATGTATGTATTGCATTAAATGAGATCGATGTCTTCAAATTACATAACAATTTTTCTTCACTTGGGTAACTAAAACCAGAAAACTAATTTCACCATAAATAAGTTTTTTTTAAAAAAAATACATTATTATCAGAAATTTAATAAAACTGATTTCTAACAAATTAATTAAACCAAATCTCATTCAAGATACCATATAGGTACCACAGATAAAATGTAGCACACAGGTAAACCGTAAATTTTCACTAAATTACGTAATACCTACATACATACATTGACTGTAGCTATATATGTTCGTACAGACTAAAAATTTCAATACAAACTGCTCGTACTTACCTACAATAACACTGCGACCCACAAAATTTTCAAATAAATTCTCTCATCGAATTTCATAAACGATGAAAATGATATGCAATTTATTAAGTTTTAATAGTCTTTCGTAAAATTTATATAATTTAAAAAGTGTACATAATCGTGTATAGATAAAATATTGAACTTTCTTAATACATGTCATCATCGCATAGCACAACTTAAAAAACCAAAAAAAATAACAATTTGAAAAGCAACTGTATGTAAATGGGCTGTGTTCGCATTGACTTATTTGTTATCACATTTGCGGTTGTTATGTATTCGCCATTTCGTAATTTTTCATGTTTTTTAACTAAAGCATTAGTAATAGGTCCTAATAGGACATATTTCTAGATGATTCGTTAATCGTTACATTTCATCAATCATTGCCGGTTGCAAAAATAAAATGAGAAATGAAATGATTTCTCCAACATTATCTTCTCTAAATTTTCTTAGTGTATAGTTGCAGAAACATCAATAAAAATCAATCCGTATGTAAACACAGTCATACATAACCAAACATAAAACGACACATGATGTCACAAGCAGTATCGCTAGTGCAAAGTTGCAAATATGTATACATAGCTCACTGTTTATTCTAGTATATGGCTTTCAAGAATATTTTTCGTTTAAATAAACAAACTCTCTTCTTTCTCTTCACTTCTCTGTCCATTCATTCATGTTGTATTATAGATGTGTAGTGTGTATTAAAAAATAAATAAGAACGAAAACAAAAATGAAAAACAAAAAAACTTTAATTATTTTCATTCTCATAAATTTCACTGAAAACTTTTTCCATAATCTTAAAAATTAATTTTTTTTTTTTGTTTTTTCGTTAAAATATCAGCTGAAAATTTTTGAACACAGAGTATCTACATACTCGTAAACAATACTTAAAAACTAATACTAGCGTACATTACGACAAGTATCATATATAGTGTGATGTGCGGTATACTATAATGACTTGCAAAAATTTAATTAATGCACTTATGTGGATTTAATGAAAAATACTTGTCTCTTCTTATATTTTCTTTTGTTTTTTTTTTTCTTTGAAATTTTAATTCACTTCATAATTTAAATGATTTTTTCTTTGCTCGCAGATAGTAATTGGAAGATAAATTTCTTTTATTTTTATTTTTGAAATCGCAATGAAATGCAATTCTTTTCTATTTTTTGAGGATTTTATATCTTTAATCCTCCAACGATGTGATCCAACATAAATCAATAACAGAAAAAAAATTTTTTCAATGGGGAATAACGCATTAAGTCTGCATAAATTTTTGAAAATTATTATCTTATTTAAAGTAAAGTTTAGGAAATGATGACAATTGTCCAGAGACAGTTTATTACAATGTACATACGAATATATAATACATAGCAGATACATCTTTATCTTAGTTCCAATAAGCAAGTATTTAGCCAGTTGCTGGTATGTAGGTATGTGGTGTTATTAAGTTGTAAAACTTATTGCTTACATCACGACATTAGTTTTTATGGTTATGTCTCTCGTTATGTATCTAGTGTATGGGGAGAAGAAAAAAAATTGTACTTTTTCTGTGTTAAACAATTTGACCTTGTATGAAGTATGAGTAGAAGTTATCTTTTTTTTCTTTTTTCAAATATAAACTTTTTTCTTTTCAAAATTACAGAGATAACTTCACTTCAACTAAAGAATTTTCAAGGGTTCGTGTAGATTTTTAAATTTTTTATGCTTGGACAAAAATTAAATCTCTCGGTCACAGTTAATTTTCAAAGTTTTCGATTGTCAACATGTGACGACCATGACAGCCATGACAACCATGACACTTGTGTAATTATTATACATATATGCAACAAATACAATCACTCATATGTAGTAAATATAAAATTTTCTAAACAAATAATTACTACACTGAATTAAAATAAAGAAAAGTATAAATTTCAATCTAAAACGAGTTGTATCGCAACTCGCGATCACGCCCGACGAACACTCAAATGATGACCGATTTTGACCACCGCGAACTAACTAAACTTTACTAAAAAAATTATTAATCTAAAAATAGTTTCACAATTTCTATATATTCTTCAACTAGAGATCAAGACTAAGGACTAACTTAACTAACTATTTTCTCATATTATATATCCTTTTTATTTTATTTTAATACTATAACTAATTTCCCACTTAATCCCTAACAAACCAATAATATTACTTTTTCTAACTTTAAATATTGTTAACTACTAATCTCTATCATACGTTTCTCTCATTCTAACTTTCTTTCCTATGTTTCAATTCATTAAAATCCTACTTCTTCTTTGATATCGATTTCTCTGTCATCAATAATCAGTCATCATTCTGTTCCGTGATCGCGAGAAGGATATACATCATCTTCCATATCCTTTATAATTAAATCTCAACACACCAAGCGGGTTTTCCTTGGTTACCTGTACATATCTGTTTTTATGGTAGCTACCTTCACATTCTTTTTCTTAATATCTCTGGCGCCTTATTTTATTACCTCAACAAGATCTTTCATTTCTATTCTATTCTATGTATCATCAACATACATACTTCCAGACTGGCGACTCTTTTATTGCAATTCTTTAGAAGCAATATCTGTCTATAATTTACTTTCTACTTAAATAAGGAATAACCATTTCTTCCTTTGATCATTCCGTTTATATCATAAAATAATATAATTTGGAATTCCAGATAAAAATGGTTCTTCCTCAATACTTCTGAGTATATGTAAATTATTCGCACATACATTAGTCTGGCTATTCGATTTGTCAATATGGTCCTTTACAACAGTCTTAAACATGTAATAAAATACATTAGAGTTATTATACGTTTTATAATTTTGGAAATACCAATTTTGTCCTTTTGAAAAATTCCGTTCATATCAAAAACGATTTATAACTTAGAATTTTTAGGATCAAAATAGATTTCAAAATTTCTAAAACTTCCACTCTAGATCTTGTTTATCTTACACATATGAATATAAGCATCGTTTATATTACACACAGATTATAACAAGACTTTATATGTTAAAAGTCAAAACGATGTACGATCCTAATTTAAATTAACTGACATTATGTATTTTTTTTTTGTGACAGAAATGAATAATTAATGATTTACAAATAAGAAAAATAAGAATAACATTCCTTTTTTTTTTTTGAACAAATAAAAATTATAAAACAAAATTATCACCAAATAAAAAGGACAAAAAATGTGCGATAAAAATCATTGAAACTGCTATCGTATTAGTGAGAAAAAATACGATATTTTATAATATCCTCTTATTTTCAAATAACCGCATGAGTATACTTTGGGTCTTCTTGTATGATACCATGTATACCCTTCATCATCACAAGAACCCATTTTCATTTTCATGTTCTAAGCACTTTTTTTTTCCTCCTCCTTTTCTTTTTCTTTTTTTTTAATTCTCTCTGCTGGTTATTTTTCAACCCTCATTCGGCAATCATGGACTACATCAACAAAAAAATCATAATAAAAACGAAATAAAAATTCAAATGTGACAATTAGTCCACATACACATACCTAACAATCACCCACATAAAGGAGTCAGTCAGTTTCGTGCTGGCGTGTACTATAATCGTATGTAGATATAATATACGTACTTGAATATTTTCACCACCTACACAATTTAACACTGACATTTCGATTTATACTCACAGCTAGTTAGCTAGCTGTACGTGAAAACCCACACTTTTAAAACGTATTTAAACGAATTTGTAATTACAAATTTATTTTTACTTTTAATTTTTTTTTTTTTTATTTTTCAAATATTTCTCATTTAATTTCGTTTTTTTTTGGTAATTTTTTTCTTTTATTTTGCTTACATAGACAAATTTTTTTCGGTATCATTTCTTTTCTGTTTGCCTTAATTTTTTGTTGACATTGTAATAATGAAAAGTAGAATAATCTTTTCAAATTTTAATCGGCTTATTACAAGAGAAGAGAAAAAATAAACGAAATGAAAAAAAACGAACTGAAAAAAAAGTAGAAAAATAATCAAATAAATATTAAATAAATAAATAAAAAATATATTATGTATGTATATTAGATATAATATGTGTGTATATAAAAATGTTTCATCTCCCTATTAATTATAATTTCATTATGGGTGTAATAATGGAATGGTATGTGTGTATGTATAATTCAGAGTGTATAAGTTATACGTTGTGTGTTGTCAACGAATGTCAATACACGAAAAAAATTTAACGCAATTGAAATTAAGATACGCAAAAAAAATAAATAAATAAATAAATAAAAATAAAAAAATAATAAACCAAAAGTATATAATAAATAACTGGAGAGGATAATAATATTTATTTACGTATATTAGTACCTATTTTAATATAATTGGATGTCAAATAAAAATTCATGACTTTGTTTTGTTTTGTTTTGTTTTTTTCTTTTTCGTGTTTTTATTTAATTTTATCTTGTTTTTGATTATTATGTGACATTTGGTGGACAAGAACCAAATTAATGGTTGACATCTATTTGTTTTCTTTATGTAATCGTGTAAACATTTTTTATTCATTTATTTGTTTTACTTTTTTCTATTTTTTTTTATTTTCCTGAATGTATTTACGCAATGAAAATTTTAACAAACAAATTTAAATTGTTCACTGATGGTTGTGGCAAAGGATTTTTGACAATTTTATTTTTAATAGTGAAATTGTTAATGCAAATTACTCTTATCTAAATACACCACTAAAGCATGCATACAAAAATGTATAAATTTTGTGTGCATACAAGTGTATCATACATATGTAAATGGTAAACAACATATAAAAACTTTTAATCAACATACTAAATCTAATAGTAAAATCTTCACATTTTATGAACTTGAAATGGAAATGAATTTTTGGTCAGTGTATTTATCGATCAATAAATCGTATAAATGTGACATTATAAATTATAATCAAAATTACATATCATAACTGATTTTTGTGTTCCATTTATTTTTAGTGTGTATGTATTACATTATATATCGCGTATTTTTCAAATGACATTACCATTTTCACAGTTCACCACAATTCAATATTTTATACATACATAATGCGTATTACGTCCATAAGATCATTCATAATATGAAATCAATCCAAATAATAGTTTTGTATCAATCTGTAATATATATCATTCATGCATCTGTCAAACAAATACATTTATTTAATACTTTATAAACAAACATTTCAAATTCATGTAATCGATTGCAAATCACATATTAGTTGACATTTAATTTGATTTATAAATTATTTTTTTTTTGTTATTTCAAAATGAAATTATTCTGATTTTAATGAAATTTTGATATGCCTTCAATGAAAAAAAAAAACAACTCCTGTCAATTACAGAAAATCACTTTTAGGTTGATGTTGTTGTTTTCTTTGTTATTAAAAAAAAAGGATATTCTGTTACATATACGTTACATAAATAATATATCTTTTTAGTTTTTTACATGCTGAAATGAGTAAAATTCTGTTCACTGTATAATACAAACTTCTTGAACGTTTTGTTTCTTGATTCTGATTTTCATGGAAGTAAGTCATATGAAACGCGTTTCCTCCAAACATAAAAAAACAAAAATGTTAATGAATCATTTATTCTTGTTTTATCATCACTTCACTCTTCAATGATTAAAACGTTCATTAACATAAAAAATTATTTCATATTACATACAAAAATTTTCACTTAAACAAAAATGCAAATCCTTATAAAATTTTATACAAAAATTTAGTAGATATGTACTATAATACATAAAAAATTCATTAAGAGGAAAGAAGCGATAATATGTTTGACAGCAACATCTAGGATATTTACATACATACATACATACGTACATTCTTAAGTATTTTATTTATTCTATTATCGATGACGATTAAGTGTATACATGTATTAACTCTTCACGATGATGAAGTAACTTTTCATAGACATATTTTCACACACTCATCAGAAACTTTTCATTTTTTTTGTTAAATATTGACCAAGTTTTATATCTATTCTCTATAATAGACACACGTAAATACATATATATTTTTTATAGGATACACCCTATATAGACTACAACTTAAAGGATATAACAAGCATATTGTTAAAAGGAAGAGAGCTGAACGAAATAAAAATAAAAAATATGTATAAATAAAGTTTGTCTATAAGCGATATTTGTAATTTCCGTTTTATCATAGAATTTGTTACCATAGTATGTACAGATAACCACTAGATTTATACATTATGCATAACGCGATAGGAAATTAATGGCACCATCATCATCATCATCATCATCGTCATCATAGTATTTTGCTGTTAACATTTTATTACTTATTCTGGTGGTATTTTTGGTAAGGTATGGTGGTGGATAACAGAAAATAGAAAATGTTATATAATTCACAGAATATAAATTTATATGATTACACAACTACATAATTTTATATACATAAATAAATGTACAATGTATGCCATACGTGTCTAGATATATTTGCTCCACATATTATATAAAATACGGAAATATACAAAATTTTATTTTAATAATGTAATATTTTGATTTATGCGAAGCATTAAAAAGTTCAATATTCGATCGGATATTTTGTATTTGTGATAGTAAAAATAACGTTATTCATACGATTATACATATTTTCATATGCGATATACATTCATAGATACAAATTTACATAATATGTAAACATGTATAAAAATTTTCAAAAAATATATGATGTGCTTTAAATGCCGAAGATTTTTATCATTACATTACATTTTTTTTTTTTTTTTGGTATTCCCATATATTTTTTTTTACCTAAAATTTAATCAAATATATGCATTAGTTGAAAAAATGTTCAGTTTGTTTCACTAACACATACTTAGTAAGGAAAAACGATGCAATTTTTTTGAATTTTACATAAAATATGCACGTAAAATTAAGAATAAAAAAAATATTGAATACATATTTTCCATAAATTTAATCTTTAGACATCTATTTAAAGTGTTGTTGTGTGTGTGTGTTTGATGTGTATGGGTATGTGAGAACAATTAATGAAAATACATTTTATGTAACAATACATTATATGTACATATGTATATGGCATACAGAATAATAATACACTGAATATGAATGTGTCAATAATAATTCTGGTGGTGTTACTATTTAATTTTAATTTTGAATGATGTATGGAGAAGTGAATCAGAACAAACAAAAAACAAAAAACAATACTTTTCCCAGCAATTTCAATATACGCACATGATGATGTTACAATCAAAATGACGACTGACTTGTTATTATGCACATGACATGACATAAAATTAAATTAGAATTTCCATATACGCCACTAACTGTAAATTGACTATATGATTATAATTTATCAATTGATATTATTTAAATGTTAATTTAAGTAATTGAATTAATTATGTTAATTTCATTTTAATATGTGCTCCAAAGTATATACATTTGATTATATCTACTGTCAATACTTTTACCTATTGGACTGTGAATTCTATTGTATTTATAGAATAAACCACTATTAATCATCAAAGAATAATATTAAATATAAATTCTGATTTAATGCTAAATATCAGAAACACTTAGAATAAATATAATTGTATAGACACGTCAGATACAAGAAAAATATTATTTGGTTGGTAACTACGATCTATGATGCAAATACGTATACATACATACGTACAATGATTTTATAACATCTTTAAGACGGTTTTTTTTTACAATTTTTGCACTTTTTTTGAAGCAATCTCATACACACAATAAATAGAAAATTTTAATAATTCCCGATCTTTTCATTCATAAAAAAATTTTCACAAGTTTATTTTTTCTATTTTTGTTGTTGATGAACAATCAACAAAGCAACATATTAACCCAATTTTTGTAGATAAACATTTTAATTCGTTGTACACCTACATGTATACCATTTTTTTGCCAATTCAGTTGAGTTCTCTAAAAAAAATTTTCTTTATAAAATTATCTTATATACCACAAATTAACCTAGTTAGTGATATAATTTTATAATTAGCAAATTATTACCATTATTATTTGAGTTTATTGTCGTTTTTCATAAAAATTGCAAATAAAATATTTAAAAAAAAAAAAAAACAAAATACCAAGCAAAAAGGAAAATTTCAAAAAGAAAATTGTATATAGGCCAACGTAACGAAACGATAATAATTAAGAACAAAACACATATATTATTTGTATATGCACACACATACATTTTTATAAACACATATCTCATAACACAATTCATTCCTTCGGGTGAAATTTGATTTTTCAGTCTTTTGTATACATTTCCGTCATTGTACATACATACATTCATATACATATATGTACTTCCTCATTCTACTCGAATTTTGTGACCTGGTATAAAGTTTATTTCACTGTTTTTTCACAGATAGATTTTCTTTTGTTCCGTTAGCCAAAAAAAAAAAAAAATAAAAAAACAAAAAATACACGAATTAATGATAGAGTAAAACAGTTTAAAAAGTTATGTTGTTATGTGTATTATAGTACAAGTATATACATACACCTATACAATCTTATGTACATATGTGGCATGTACAATATACAAATTACATGTATGTATACATATATGTACTAGAGTACACTGTTCAATGTTTCGATACAATTGACTGTAACGTGATGTTAGTAAAATGTGCTAATAAAAGAATTTTATGATCCTGAAATTATAGCATTAAGGTTATTAGACTTAAGGACAAAAATTTTATGATTTCATTAAGTTATAGCTAGCTAGCTAGCTACTCTACTATAGAATTCTAGTACTTAGCTCATAATATACATATATATATATACTATAAGAAGCCACTATTGCTATTAAGTTACGAAGTTTTATGTCATACCCTCATAATCCAACCACTCTACAACATGTTACAACCGTTTTATGTAGTTATTATGATGTAATTATTTTTCAAATTTTCTTTTTTTTTTTTTCAACTTTTTTTTTTTCAAAATTAAATTCATAATATTTTTTTTTTATTTATTTTTTTGAATTGGTACAAGAAGAAAAATTAAATAAATTATTTTGTTTACACTTATTTCTTAAGTTTACATATTTATTTAAAATTTAAAAAAAAAAAAAATTATCTATTGTTAATGAGATAAACCTTTAAGAATTCTAGTTTTTACTGGCCTCAATATCTTCTTTCCAAATTGAAAAACAAACATATAAATAAATTCAGCAATTTTATAGGCATTCCTATTTTATGCTAGGATAATTTTGTTTTGCTTATGAAACTAAAAAGAACGGATCATGTAGAATTTCTATTTAATTATACGTATGTACATATTGCATTAAATATAATCTAATCAAGGAAAATAAGAAAAAAATCTGAATTAAAACATTTTCAATTATCTATTAATATCTTATATTTCATACACAATATTTGAATTACATATATACATTATGTGTTATATAACATTATATGTATTCATATCGATATTGGTAATTTTTATATTCTTCTTGTCTACCAATACCATAAAATATTCTAATAATAAAATAAACAAGAGAAAACTTTTTGTAATAATGAAAATGAAGAATAATAAAATCGGATTGTTTATCTCTTGTGTATATATTCTTGTACATTCTTATATGTGTATTTGTATGTATTCTCGTTATGGTTCTCTGCTTATTCAAAAACAAAATAAAAAACGACAGAAAGAAGTACACACTATACAGTACTGAAAACATTCACAATGTCTACGTTCAAGAATACGAAACAGACTAATAATAGTTGAAAAAAAAAAGTTATGCATCTAGCAAAGGTATACATCATGTACTCGTACATAAAAATATACACATTCATTTGTGAGTTTTTGTCTCTGTCTATGTTATATGGTTATATACAAATTCATAACTTAATTATGATTTCACATTATATACTATGTAGTTTTCTTTTTAATAAAATAAAGAACTTCACGTAATCTAATTATTATTAGCATTTTTATTTCAATCTAACATTAAATTTTGTAATTTCGTATGTGTTCGTTTTTATTATAAACACTATTTCTTCATTCTTATAGGAACAGGCCCTTAGCTCCTAAAGTCCTTGAGGGAAAATATAATTTCTATTGTATAGGTTATGAATGGAAATATATTCGTATACGTAATAATAATAAAATAAAAATTATAGGAAATTATTTTTCTTTATTTTCATTTATTTTTTATACACATAATGTACGTTTTCATTTTTTTACTAACTTTTATTTTGTTTTATTTTTATTTCTTTTTCTTCTTCGAATATTTTTTCAAATCAAAATTAATATTCATATATGTACTTCGAAGTCGAAGAAACATTTGTAATTGGTTATGTTGGTACCTACAAATAATTCTGATTGTCGGACTGATTTGACGAAGACACGAATTCGATTAAATTGAGATTTTCGGTTCAATAATTAATATGAAAATTTTTTCATTCATTTTTACTCATCCTACAGAATGATTCACAACAACAGGTATTTAATATTTCATTGAAAAGCAAATAATTTTTTAATAATTAGGATCTTGCATATAGTAATGCAACAAAATATCTGCAAAATGATACATTTCTATAAATGACGAATTACAACAATCTTATTGAGTAAAAACCAAAATTTTACTATCCGACAAGTTTAGTATTGCATGGTATTACACTCAAATTCACTCCCCAAAAATTTATTCAACTTAAAATGAATACCAAAGTTTTCCGTTCCATTTTGTTTGCTTCATTAGTTACCGGGAAAATTATTAACAAATGAGTAACAATGATAACATTGTTTACAGTGTTACAAGCAAAACAATACAATTTTCTTTATTTCAATGTTAATTTGAACTCCTTAGTTGGAATTACATTGCGGAGCAGTGGAATCAATTTTGCGTAAAAATGGGTACCAAATTGTAACCGAAAAACTGACAATTAAACGGAAACAAAAATAAGATCGATAACATTACACTTATGACAGATATACTCGTCGTTAGACATTTTGAATTTGTGTTACATTTTGAAATTGTATTATTTAATGTTAAATAAATTAAAATATCTTACATACATATGTGTAGAGGTACCAATGTAATATGAAGTTATAATAAAATATTTTCAACATATTTTATTTACGATGTAAATCACCGTATTAACAACACAATGTATGTAGTATACAAACTTGTTCGAAGCTTTTGTACATATATCCTTATAGAGACCCGATGACATTAAATAAAAACTATGACAAATTTTGTTATTTACTCTTTTTCGAAACATATTCGTATATTTTACTATTTATTTTCAATTTAATTTAATTCAAAATGACTGTCTACAGTGTTTTTCGTTTGTTTTATTTTAATTTTTATATTTTTCTCTTCTCATATCTCTTCTCTCTACACATACATGATTTAAAATTTAATTAAAATTTCATGAAAACAAAAATATTTTAGAAAATATTTGTACATTATATTATATACTAGTATATTACGTGCATAAATGGGAACAGAATTTAAAATTTATAGGTATGTACATACATACATTCGAGTACTTACAAACACAGGTGTGAAAAAATTATGGTATAAGCAATATTTTTCATGAATAAAGAGCCTTAATCATATACTATGATATAAATAATACGATCTTTAGTTATTTATCACAGACAAAAAGAAAAACATAATAGCCTTCATGTTGTAAAAACTCCTGCACAAAGACTCGACATTATATGTATGTATCTCATCGAAGAATGGAGTAAGATTTCTAGAAAAGATTTTGTTAAAAACCTTGTGAGGTTAATGCCTAGACGATTAGAGGAGTTCTGTAGACGTAAAGGTTGTCATAGGTTTTGTAAGGGTTTTGTACAATTTTTTTCATAATACACTCACGTTTAAAAGTATTTTATTACGAAAAATTATGCTTATCCCATAATTTTCTCACGCCTATGTAAATAAATTATGTAAGAATGTATACCATACAAAGTGTCTAACATATAAATGTAAGTTAATTTCTAAGTTAAATGAAATGTACAAAATAACACATGCTCGATAAAAATGTAGGAACATAATACGTATAAGGAAAATATTTTTATTCCTTCGTTTTGAACGTAGTATAACTAAATTTACATATTTGTGTATATTTATAATTAAAATAAAAATACACTAAAATGTTTATACAATTAAGAAATAATGTATAAATACACATATGAACCTAGTATACGAGTATATACTCATATGTAGGTACACAATTTTAATCGAAATACTGTAATACGATTTACTACATTTTACTCTAAATAAAATTTAACATTTTTCCTTTATATAAAACCATTTATAATATTTTATTTTCTATACGTGTAACATGTATGTATTCTTATATTCTTATGTAAATATTATATATGTAATAATTAAATATTCATGAGTATTTAATTTAATATGAAAAATGAGTAAAAAGTGTATAGTGTTTTTAATTATGAGGCTTTTAGATAATTAATTTCATTTTTTCTAAAAATTAAATTTCATATTAATAATACTTGACTGGATTTGATCAGCTTCCCTACATAATTTTTCGTTTTACTACGACATATTGATTATAGAATCATGAAAACCTTTTTTTTTTTTTGTTTTCAACAAAATCAAATTAAAGAAACGAAAATTTATTTTTTAACATAAGATTTACGAAATTTGATAAATTATCGAAAATAGAAAGAGGACTGTTAACTTCTAATAATTCTTAAGTTGATCCAAAAATGTTTTTCGATTCGGCATGTGTTCAAGATTGACTAATTTAGTGTAAACGTACTCTTAAAGTCAAACGATTCACTATTGTTTTTGTTTAACTTAATTATAGGACTCATAGTTATACGTAAAAACGGTTAAAGGGTCAATTATTATTGTCTTAAAGCATTCTTTTTCTTTTTTGTAAGCCAATCCATAAAATAATCATTAGTATGTTTTTATAAGACAAAAAAAATTTTGACATAATTTATGATCAATTTTCATTTGAAAAAATTGTCTCATCTAATGAAAAGACATTACCTAAAATTTATTTCCAAATAGAAAACGAAGAAGTGTGACGCATACACGAGTAATATTACGTTTGTTTAATATTTATTACAAAAAATAAAACAAAAAATAATAATAATGACAATGACCAAAAACAAAGCAACTGCAATCAGATACAAAATATTTATAAAGATGAATGTCTCACATTAAAATTGGTCGTTCATATAATTTCTATCATCATTATTCGAATATATACTTACGTATTGTTTGTATCTGATACGGTAATGCGTATTAATAAATAATAAGAATTTTTATTTATCCTGAAGCATTAAATATGTACATTATATGTATGTTTTGTTGTGAAAAAATAATTCATTCTTAACACACGTGTAACATATGGTTAACTGAAATAAAACAACATTCAAATGCAAATACACATTCCACAAATTTTTCTCATCCTTAATCATATACATAAAAATATGTAACATTACAAACATAAACAACTATGAATGTATTTAAATATATACTACTCGTATATACACATTAATCTATTTATGAATTATTCAAAAGTATAAAATAAATCAAATGTGAAATAATCTTTTATAAATTAGTTATAAAATTATAAATAATAAATTTCAGACTTCCTTTCTTGTTTTTATTTAAAAAAATTTAGCAGTGGGTGTGACCACATAATTAAATGTCTATATTTTTTTTGGACGAAAAGAAACAATATCAAAAACTACGTATTTAGTTTTATTTCCAAGTTAAATTATTCATCGTTCGAAAAGTGTTTGCAAATGTTAACATTCTTCTGTTAAATTCCTCTTCCTCCTATCTCCTATTTTATAGAAATACCTTCAAGTATCGTATTTTCTTTCTTCATAAAAAGTTGATTTTCTCTTTTGGTAGTAATGCGAATATTGTACATGAGAAACACGGATAATCAACTAACAACATTTTATACTTGCCCCTCCTCCTACTCATTATGTACTCACAGCAGTGAAAGTCATTGACTATAACGGTACCTGTAGTAAACGCTAAGATAATACGAGTCGTATTTTACACATCATATGTACTCTTATTTTCTTATCTACAAAAGTTTTAAATGCCCATTGTATATAGATAAAAAGAAGGAAAGGAACTATTCAATATACAAATTCAAATACGTAGATTTTCGAAAATAATATAAAAAAATATAGCTATAATGATGTAAGCGTATGCGTACATAATAATGGTGTGTGTGTGTGTGTGTGTCTAACACTAACACAGCGTAGATAACATAAAATTCATTCTGACCTGACGATAAGTGTCTATTCTATAGAGAGAGAGATGGTAAACTTAAGTACAGATTTTCTATACTTATAAAATCACTTCAAGTACTCATAATATTATTTAATAATATAGATTATAGACAAATGTGTGTATGATGTAAACACTATATTGCATGGATTTTGATCTGAAATGTATCTTGTACACACCTATGTATAGGTTGATGAAGATCCACATGAAAAAGAAAGAACAGAAACTATTCCAATTAATAGGCATACACAAAAACAAGCAAAAATACTCATATTTTGGATGGATTTTATTTATTCACGTAGGCGTAATCATATGAAAACATAAACACACAACTTCAAACATAAAATGTGTTTAAACATATTATATACATACACATAAAATATATAAGAGATCACTAGAATTGTTGGATACATACAAACCAATATGTAGGTGTAGAAAATATTATAAAATCTATACTAGAATAAATTCAATTATTTTATAATAATTAAACACACAAAATAATTAAATTAAAATAAGAT
Source organism: Villa cingulata (assembly GCA_951394055.1). NCBI lineage: Eukaryota > Metazoa > Arthropoda > Insecta > Diptera > Bombyliidae > Villa > Villa cingulata. Next base: position 667,253 of record OX596018.1, read on the forward strand.
GTTCCCTATAGAATTTAAAAATTTTATGATTATTTGTTGTGATCAATATAAAATATTAAAGAGGTGTTATACTTAAAGTGAAATCAATTTAAACTGTAATTTATTTGAAATTTCTGAATGAAATTAAAAGCGACAAATTATTAATTTCTTTGAATTTTAAAATTCAGTTTTGATTCAAAATTATAAAGTGTGTACGTATGAACAACAAAGGATTCATTTTTTCCTTGATTTCTTGACTTTTTTAAATCGAGAAAATAATATGATTATTTGTTTTTTTCCCTCAGACAGGATAATTAAAGCAATGTACTATTTGATGTTTGCATTCTGTTTTTTTTTGTGTATTTTGTACTTTTAAAAAAATTTTTTTTGTCGCTATTTTTTGAATTTTTTATATTGCAAACAAGAATGCTGGCAAAATATCAAAAATCATATTTTCGTACCTAGTTTTAATTTCCTGCTTTTACGTTATTTTCGCTTAAAAAAGAAAAGAAAAAAATGAAAAATGAAACATGTTTCATTGACCTTTTATACGTTGTTATAAATGTTCATAACATACACACATAAATTCACTTCTATGACTGTAATCATTTTAAAATAATGAAAGTCATTAAAATGTAAGTAAAATGTGTATATACATAGTTGCTATTTCTCTATATTTATGTTTTGAAAATATGTACATGATATTTGTACGTTTTTATCTTCAAAATATTTTCGAATAAAAAATAAAATTATGACGACGATGATGATGATGATGATGATGCAAGGTAAATAATTTATTTTTGCAGTTTTTCGTATAAGTTTCGAAAAAAAAAACGAAAACAAAAAATTCATGAATTATAATTTAATTTTTCGGTGCGCAGTAATAAATTTTAAACATACTTTGTTCTTTTTTATTTCTACTTTATAGAAAGGCTAAGTAAATTAAAAAAATAAAAAAATAAAATAATAGTCGTATGTACGTATATGCATATATATAAAACAAAAAGGGCTAAGAAGAATTTACAATATTATTAAATTTTATTAAGACAAACACTGTACTCATAATTTTTTAAAAAATTTTTCATAAGCCTTCATCCTTCATTGTGCAGTATTTTTCTTGCATTTACGTACTGTGCAAAAACTTACAAACATATTTATATGCCGATGTATATGTATATGTATACGATTTTATGTGTTCAACGTGTAGTGTATATTAGTATATACATATTTAAGCAAGCTCATCTTTTTGTAGTAAATACGTTCATACTTCTCTGCAGTCCAAAAACACGAGAATCAAAAAGAAGAAAACAAATATTCACTTTTTTAAAAATTCATTTCATACTCCATAACTATACTGTAGCATGTTATGAATATGCATGTACAGTAGATACTCATATCCCTAACCTACATAGTCATTCAGATTCAGATTCAGACACGATAATTTTACTTTCACCTCACATAAAATATTTCAGTATGTAGGACAAAAATTGTTCCAGAAGGATAATTTTTTCTGTTGTAGTTATAAGATTCTAGTCATATATCGCCACACCATACACCACACTACCATACCTAACATTTTATTTACGTAGGTATATATGATTCTGTGTGCATGTCGTACTATATGAGCATTACACGAGTATAAAATGTACACTCTGTGTCCGAGATAACACCTTAGATAATAATAATAATGACGACGTTATACCTTTGGTTATACCACTGATGATGATTACAAGAACAAGGTTTTACTTGTGTGTGTGTATTATTGAAATAAATACAAGTACATATGTATATTATGTTGTGTATAAAATGAATTCCGGATGAACATTTTTTTTTTCAATTTTTCTTTTTCTTCAAACAGCCAAAAGCAAAACTTTAATATGAATACCCAGCCCATATAAGGATTAATTTTCATTTCCTCATTTTCCCTATGTACATTATATATACATATACATGCGTGAGTATTTTTTTTTCTCACAGTCGTTTATTCTGGTTTCATATTTAGAAATGAAAAAATCTAACATAAAACATAAAACGTTCACTCACATGAACAAAAATGAAAATGAAATCTCACACATACACACACACACACAGAACAAAACGGTCAAAAAAAGTTAAGGAAATCTGCTTCAGTAATAAATGATCTTCTAAAGGATGTAAATGGTCCTTTCAAAAATGAAGTAGATAAATTAGGTCAAGGTATTTTCAACTAATATTTTTGTTACTCCTCATTTTGTTTTGTATGCAGTTATCTCGTAGTATTTATTTCCTTTTTTCTCTTGTTATTATATCATTTCTTAAATTGCTTTCTGAATTATTAAAGCAACAAGACAAACAAAAAAATGAAATAAAATACATAAAACAGCAAGCATCTTTACAATTTATAAGCCAGCAGATATATATGTACATAAAATGAAAAACAGTATCTAAAAACACACTTACATATACGCTTATACACAATTCATAGTGGCTATATAGCTACATAAGATAGCCATTTCATACAATAAAATCACATAAGTATTATCGTACATATGTATGGACATTGTGTGTGTAACATTGCACAAAAACTAAATGAAAATCAAAATGAAAAATCATCAAGAACAAATGAAAATTATTATTTTCATTTTATTTTATTTCATTTTTTTTTTTTTGTATATTTTCTTCTTCATACATATTTTCCTTTTATTCCGTGATAGTCATTTAAATTTATTGTTTTCTGTGAAATGTGAAATCTTTAGATTTTTTTTCTACATTCATTTGTTAGTGATCCTTAAAATGTACGTATGTATGTTCATATGTGTAAAAGTTATACATTACTTATTTACTTACTCATGTGCATATATGCTCTGTACAAATTACATGAAAATGGATATTGTGTAATTTCGTTGATTTTCACAAAAATATTTGTTTCTATGTATCTACGAGTATGTATGTATTGTAACATTTTTTGATTTGTTTCAATTTTGATTTCAATTTATGTCCGCTCATGTAATATTTTATCTGACATTTACTGGTATAGATGTACATTCATAGATATACATTTCAACCATATCATCTATGTAATATGTACATATTTAGGTTTACAGAATTTATTAAATAAATTCATTTGAAAATTCATTCGTTATCATTAGATATTTAGTTTCTATAGAGTTTATTTTGTATTTTGCATATATATTACGTTATTATAACATTAACAATGATATGAACATCATATTATATGCATTAATAAGCATGTTCAATTACAAATGATTTCTGTTTTGTTCATATAAATTTATTATGTAAGTGCATATCAGGAATTTTATATGAGTGCATTTACGTATGTATATGTTAAATACAAGTATAAAATTTCATTTTAAATTCATTTTGTATGCATACTATAGGTTTGTAGGTAAATATAAATGTGATTCAATTATTATATAAGAATAATATTCCTAACAAATTATTTATAATATAACGGAATCTAGCATTTCATACAATTTACAATTCTTTGACATGAAAATTTCTTAAAATATCTTCCAAAAATAAAAAGAAAATTTCATAATAAATTATTATATTGTGTAATATGAAAATCAAATTCGTTTATCTTTTACAGTTAATTTGTACACTGTAAAAAAACTTTGTATAATTTTGTAAAAATTTTTCGGTCATATGTTTTATTGATATGAACAAATTTTCTAACAAATGTAAAAGATATAGCGAAATTCTTCAAAAGAAAAAGATAATAATTTATACTAAAATGCATTTTAGATACTATTTGTTAAATGAATGTCCTGATTATACATATTTATAACAATTAAAAGTGCAAACAACATCTGTTTTGTGAAAACAATTTTCACTCGAGTTGTAACTTCGACAAACAAAATTCAACACTAAATCAGTGAAGTTTTCTTTCACACAATAAACATTCACCTTTCGGATTCGAGAATATTTCAAAACTGCAATTGTCAGAATCTTCAGGATATTCCTTATTTTTACAAATTTCGTTCAAATTATAATTTAGAAGGCAGTATGACTAGTGAAGCTTTCTTAATTAATTTATCGTCGAGAAAAGAAGTATCTTATGGCATTTAGCACCGAATGTTTTATAACTGAATATTTAATAATTTGAAATTTATTGCGAAAGTGTAAAATTTACAATGAATAGAAAAATGTTTAAACGTTTAATAAAATTATAAAGATTCTAATTTCTCAACAGTGTACATACATAAACTAGAACTTTATACATACGTATGTGAAGGACATGCTGCATTTAGGAAATTTTTTTCAAGTACATAATTATATATACTCTTATTTAATGTAAAATTATGTAAGAACACTAGAAAAGTTTAATGTAATAAATATTCTTCATTTAATAATAAATTGTACTATTATACTCTATTTAAAATAAACTAAGTACATATGTACGAGTATGTACAGTATCATATTTTATTTATTATGAATAATATGAGCTATTATTTAATTTTATATATTTGACTTTAAATAAAACTTTTCACTCTGTATATATTTACAGATGCATTAAGTTATACGGTTATACATATGTATGTAAAATTATGTCTTTATGAACATATACTATGTATGTAATGTACCCATATCCAATATACACATCAGTATCAAAGATATTATTAAAATTGTACAAAAAGTTTAAATTAAAACCCCTCTACTATTTCATCTTTAACTTTTAATTAACTTTATACGTATATAAATGCACGTATGTAATGTAAATACATATGTAAGCATATGATAATTTATAATCTTATTAATATACGTATGTATAATTCATTATATTCTATACATTATGATCTATAATACATGTGTATCAGTATTCACATAATACTGAAAATTAAAAACTTTTCATAAATTAAATAAATTTTCAAACAAAAGTCAAAACTATATAACAGCTATTTTGCAATAATTTAAATTCATGATGTTTGTAATCTTTCATCTAGACAAAATTAAATTAAAACATTTCCTATATATGAAATACAGTGATACGAATTTATGAAAATCATATTATCGGTTTCCTTTCTCAGTTATTTCAGTAAATATTTGGAAAGCATTTTTTTTTTTGAAATTTTTTCTGTAGGCATACGAGTATGTATACTGTTGTCCTATGTACTCTTTATTTTATATTTTTTTAGAATACATGCCTAGCATATATCATACATATACTACGAATGTAGCGTTTATGTGTATGGAACAGCTATAAATAATATTCAGCCAAGGGATATAAAAACATAATATGTACATACATATATACATATGTATGAAGCTTATAATATCATATACCTTGTGAATTTATTTGTAAAATTACCGAAAGTGACATTTAATAAATGACATAATCAACGACTAAAAATGAATATTTACTCTCCTACATTCGTCTCATATACTACGATACGAATTTATGTAAAATGTAAGTACATTCTTGCATGCACTTGTACATACGTATATAATGTAAAATACATATAATATGGAACGGACAATATATCGTATGTGTAACCGTACAAGGATATGAATGAATGTGAATGAGAAAAATATTTAAATTTTGTTTCGGCTAATCTATATGACATCCTCTATGAAACTCAAATCATTTTTCACATACATACTACACATCACTCTTATAATACATAGTACTTACATTTGCCCAAAATGACAAAAAAAAATGAAAAAAAATTAAGGCAATTCAATTAACGAATTACTCACAGAATGATGATGATGGGATGGTAATGGATTTTTTTTTGTTCTATTTTATTTTTATAAACACGAACATTTGTCTATTTCAGGAATATCTGTGTATATGTACACATAATAAATGTATATTGTAAGTGAATAATACGAGCTACAAGCCTACGAAGGGAAATACGCGAAACACGATTAATATGGAATTATTCTACAACTACTACAGTTACTATATACGAGTATCTTCAGCGTATTGTGAGTTAATACTACACTACTTCTATTACTACTACTACTACTACTACTACTGACTACTAATAGTACTACTACTACAGTTACTGCTACTACTAAATGCTAAAAAGAAAATTTATATTAAAAACAGTCTAGACTATTTATTAGATGAATGTCCTGGTTTTTGATGGACATTTCATATGTACGTAACGTACCTATATATTTATAACAATCAAAAGTGCATGACATCTGTTTTTGACAATCGACTATTGCACAACTGTATAACTTGCAAATAAATGATATCGAATATTTCACGTATGAAAGAAACAGTCATCTTACAGAGTTTTTTTGCAAATCCATTTCATTATGAAGAATCTGCAATGTATAGTAAAATTTTTCTCATTTTTGTTTTTTTTTTTTATTTTTTTTGCGCTTTATCGAGAACTTACCAAACACAGGCATACATACATAAATTCACAATTGCAATACATTTGAAATTATTAGATTTCTAGCAATATTTTGTAGCAAAAATGTTTGTTCAGATGTAGGTACCATTTATTACAACATATGAATGTTACATAAAAATTTTTGAGAAAAAAATAAAAAAACGAGATAAAATCAAACAGGATGAAGCTTTAAACTATACACATTCACGTTTATAATACAGTATTTATATGTAAATTTTATATCCCAAGGGTATATATGAAATTCAAGTTTAAAATAACACAAAAATTTAACGACGGAACGTGTACTGCAATGATAGATGTTTCGGTTTTCATATTTATTTACAAAATATATTACATACTAAGCTATCGATATAAGGACACATATATAACATTGTAAATAATCGAAGCGGTAAACTTTGTATTACATGTGATAACTGCATATACGAGTATTATTTTTAAATATGATGACACTACGTTGCCTCTTTGCCATTTGTATATTTAAACATAAATTACTGACAAAATTTTTTTTTTTTTAAATTTAGAGAAATTTGTCAAAAAACTTCAGGCTAAAAATTTAGTACAATATTAGATTTTTATTGAAATTTTCGTAACCATACATAAGCACTGGATAATGTAAAATATGAATGTTGGAAGTAATTTTGGGGAATCGTTCAACTATATTTAACAACAAACTATGCAGTGAGTGTAGTGACTTTTTATATGTATACTGTAGGGTGGTATATTCATGTTTTAATAATTTCAATATCAAAATCAATTTTTTTTCTGTACATCCTTAAATAAATTGAATCTCAGATCAATTTTAGAGTTATTTTGTTTCATTTTTTTCTTTGATTTTTTTTCAATATACTATAGTACGTATGTATATATCCTGAAAAAACAATAAATTTCGTAACCGAATATCAACGAAATATATATTTTAAAGATTCAATTATATTGAAATTTTACTGTTTTAGTTGTAAACAAAATACGAAAAAAAAAGAATCAAAAAACAATTGCATGCTGTTCTTGTCATCATAAATTTATCAGTGTGTATAGTTTTGGTATATTGTTTGTTTATTGATTTTATAAATAACTTCAATTCTGTTTGTGACAACGAAAAAGATATTTTTTTTTCTGATTTATTTTAATTTTATTTTTGTTTTTCTCCTTCAATTCTGATCGAAATGATTCTTGTCAGTTTACTTTGTGTTTTTTTTTTGTTTTTTTTTTAGAAAATGAAAATTCAATTTTATTTAACCATACATGAGAAACCAAGAAAATCTTTATTTATGTTTACCTGAAGTGATTCTCTATTATACATACGAGTATTATTATGGTGTATATGTATATACGAGTATGTACCTTATATCATATGGTATACGAATTAAAAGCAAACATACATACATACATATTTATAGTGATTTATACTACATGTCGTTTTGATTGTCACCCTCTCTATATCTCTTCTCTAATTCTAAGTGCTTTTATATAAATAAATTTTATAAAATACATTTTTTTTTTTTGCGAATTGTACAAAATAAATATACGAATGTATTTATGTAATGTATGTACGTATATGCATTTATTGTACAATGAAGTAAGTACGTGGTAGATGGGTACAATATACGAGAACGAGATTGTTCCATATACTCGTACATACATAATATACTTTTACCACACTGTAAACTGTGAAATGAAATTGAAAATGGTCATTTGGAAAATTGAAAATCTATACTTGAACCACTTTAAAAATTTAATAAAAAAAAAGGATGTTATTTTCCTTTGATTTTTTTTTTATTGTTATCTTTTTATACTATGTTGTGATACACATATGTACTTTTATATTTTTTTTAAAATTCAATCTTTCACTCATACTATGAAAAAAATTTAATATAAAAGCACGACAATACACAATATAATAATAGTTTTTTGATCACAGAACAGTTTATACAAATAATTCCGTATATATACATATATATATACAGTTTATGTTTATCTTAACACCAGTCTTGTATGTTTTTTCAATACTTTTCAAATAAACACGATCTTTGAAATATATTATTGTATGTTTTTGTATCATACACACACACATAATTGTATCGTTTGTATTTATGAATACGTTACTTCTTTCCATGTGTGTTTATGTGCACATATACCCAGTCGGGTAGGCAAGTAATTACCGAACCGATTCTGCAACTAGTTCCTTTAAACAGCAACTAGTTCTACTTTCGATTACTGTGTATGAAAATAACGCATTACTTTTACACGGCGATGTCATAGGAGGTAATCAATCGCCTCCTTTCTGCATTACCTAGAATTAGTTTCTTCATTTATTCAAGTTAAACTTATTATAGAACGCATTTCCAAACATTAATTACATAATAGCGTAAAAGGAGTAATTCCGATATCGATTCTTGGAAAGTAGTTATGGAAGATTATTAATTAAAATATATTAACTTATATTATATTTTATATTAACTTATATTTTATATTATATTATATTTTATATTATATTATATTTTATATTATATTTTATATTTTATATTTATATTTTATTTATATTATATTTTATAGTCACTAAACTTTATACTCCTTTTCATATCGAGTTTATAACTTCGAATGACTATTGACATTGACTATGATTAACAAAGAAAACGCAAAAACTTTCCATCGACGTGTTCATAATACATGTTTCTAATTTCGCAATATATATAATGCGTACAATGCGTATATTGTTATACACATTACCGCTTGCATTACATAGCATCAGTATCATTGTTCGGAGTACAATTGCATTACACTCCACATTACTTTTTTAACGAAGTAATGTATTATTGAACTACTTTATTCGAATTGGAAAATTGTGAACTAGTTACAGAATTGATTCTGCCAGTAATACCTTACTAATTCACGACTGGGTAGTAAATAATAAAATTGTTGCTTTTCAAATGAAATATTTTACTGAATGAGCTTAGGAAAATAAAATGCGAAAAAATAAAAAGGACATACACACATTTATATAAAAAAAAAAAATAAATGCGATAATAAAATATATAGAGAGAGTTGAGAAAACTGCATACTAAATTTATTGTATACATATTTTATACACATATTTGCATACACATTATTATATATACTCGTATAAAAAGTATTTATGTGTATTTGTGTGTGAACGAACGAACATAGAACAAACATTTATAGTACATAAACGTCATAGAATACATGAAAAAATTATTAAATATGAAAGAAAAAATACACTCATTCATAATGTTTCACGTCCTTTTAAGCCGTTAAAGATTAGTTTGCATATAGGTACATACATATAATGAATTTATATAATATATAAGTATATAATGTATGTCTATTGTACATATATGTGTAGTATTTTGTTTAAAAACAAAGGCCACTTATCTTTCAACACTTTATTCAACATTTTAGAATTGCAGTAAAAAAATTATATTTTTTAATTCAGTATACATTTTCTATGATATGTTTGTATTTCTTTTTATTTTCTGTTTTGTTTTCATTTTTTTTTTTCGTTTTTAGCGAAATTTATCTTTACTCTAACACAGTCTGATGTACTGTGTTAAACTGATGATAATCATACCTGCATTATATTTATCGTACCCAGCAGTAAATTTTTGTGAAAATATCAGGATTTTATTATCTCTGTAAATTAAATTTTCTTCAAATAATTCTGTTTTGTTTTGTTATGATTGAATTTTTTTTATTTTTATTTTTAAAAATATACATATATACATATATGTATATAGTATATATTAAGTGCACGCGGATACTCAGTCCATGGCACCGCCGATCAGTAATTTTATGTCAGATATACATATTATCCAGTTTATCATCAGTAATCAGTTACTGGTGTACATTGCTGATGGAAAAAATTTTTTTGATCGACTTGGGCAAGAGTAGTGCGCTGGCTGGGGTTCGAACCGTGATCTCAAAGATCGCAAGACCGACACACAACCATCGAGCTATTCAAGCCCCTTTATGATTGAATGATGATCACCCGTATACAATTCGTTTAGTTTTTGATCATTTCTTGTATATAAATATCAGTTTGGTGCACAGATTATTTTTAAGAATCGAAGTGATGATAACTTAGTAGATTCATTGTATACTATCACAATTTATGTAAAATCCTTTAAAGTGTTTGAGTGAATTTTTCATGAACGAACCGGCTATGAAAATGAAAATAGATTTTGTATACGTTATCTATAGTCATTAATATGAAAAGTGATCATCAGATCAGAGGTTAGAACTAATCGATTTTCTAAATTGCAAACGATTCACTTTTGGCCTTCTGGGTATATAACATTACATTTATAAATATATAATCATGTATATCTATGAATGTGTCCATTTTAATTTTCTTATGCTCTATATTTTCAGTTTCAGATTATATTCTATATTTTGTTTACAATTTAAAAAAAAAATGTTTGCACACATACTATACTTTTTATTATATGAAATAAATATTCTACACGATTCTATTTTCTATTACAAAAACAAAAAAGAGGATATTTTATTTTTGCCATTTTTTTTTTTTTTTTGGATTCAGAGGATATATGAATTTACTAGATATATGGTATGTACATATACAACTCATTTATCTAACATATCCTTTATCGTGCTTTGAACTCATGCAAAAATTGTACGTAACTAACTTTCAGAAAATATTCTACACTTTCTATACATATACATATATACAGTTATATACATTGCGTTTTTATAGAACATACACAATAATACGATGTTTACATGGTAAATTATTAAAAAATAGAAATACACATATGTATGCGAGTACATCTGTGTAGAAATGAAAGAATCAAAATCAAAATAGAAAAAAAAAATAATAAATTACCCACTCATAGAGGATATAAAATGTAGGTACATGTATGCGAAATTATAAGCAAAAGATAACTGAAAAAAAAAAAACCGTATTTGCGCGTTTAAAAAATATTGGAATATATTTGAAAAGGAATTGAAACGAAACAAAAAAATTTAATTCATTTCAGTTTCAGTTCATGTCAACGCACTTAATACGAGCAGCGAGCAAGCATTTACTATACAGTACGAATGGTGTATAGTGTAATTTCACATTCATAAACTAGACATTAACTTTGAGTTGAATGGACGCGAAATGTTTTCCTTTTATGGTCAAAATTACCTGTATTTAATATTTATTAAAATTTGAAAGTACACTTAATGCGAAAGCTGAATGAAAGGAAAAAACAAAATAAAATACAAAATGAAACAAAGAAAACACAAAATATTTGCATGAAAGAACGAAATGAAAAAAAAAACCCAAAAAACAGATGGAAATTCAACTCTGTAAAACTACATAAAATGGAAAAAGAAAATAAATAAGATGTAAGTATAAAAATGTACATATATAGTATATATAGTCTTTGAAAACAAGCCAAATAATGTAATTTAATTTATGCACATTCATAGATAGGTATTTAAAAAAAAAAATTTTTCCGTTGATATTGATTCAGTTCTTTACACAATTTTATTCACAAAAATATTGTTTTTCGCTTTTATCTTTTTTTTTTTTAATTTTTGAAAATTTCATTCCTAAAAGCTAGCCAGATTAATGTAAAGTACAAAAAAAAAAAAATTTGTACATAAATTTCGCGAAATAATATGAAAAAATTCCATTGCATTGCATTACTTATTCTGACTTTCGATTTGCACTATATCACCATTCAAAGTTACACGTAATACTTATGCACTTTGCATATACTTAAAACGCTTAAACTGAAACCTATCTGCAAAGCAAAATAAACAACAGAGAAAAACCAACAAAAAGTGAGAAATAGAAACAGCCTGAAAAAAGAATATTCACCTCAAAATTCATACACACAACATACAAACCATGTTTAAATCAAACAAAACTTGAAAAAAATAAATAAAAGATATTCTTATAGATAAAAGGATTTTGCAAATTTCTGTTAATATCATTCTACAATCCATTTCATTTTTGAATTTTACTTTCCTAGAATTTTTTTATGATATCATATATTTTCTTCCTTTTTTTTTGTCTTGATGCCATTAAATTGAAAACGATTTTCTTATTTATTTATATTTCTTTTTCTTTTTCAATTTTTATCGTAATTTTTTTTTGTCGTTGTTATATTGTCGTTTATTTCTTTAATCACATTTTCTTGGAAATCCAAAACGTTTGCAAGTATAAGGAATATAAAATTTCATTATTAAATTCGAAAATGAAGTGGTAAAAAAAAGTCGTTTTCGCTATTTTTGTTTTTCGAGCGAAAGGCTTTATTTTTCTATTTTAATTGAATATATCTTACATAAAAAAATCTGTGAGTTTTAAAATTTTTAGACTTTTGATATATTTTATAAATGAAAAATTCCAATATTGCAAATTAATTGAAATTCCTCTTATATTTCATATGATATATCCTTGTTGTTTTTTGTTTTTGGTTTCCTTTTCCTTATTTTGGTATTGAATTTTTTGTATCTTTTTGAAAAAGTTGTGACTATCACATGTTGTTACGTTAGCCAACAGAACACAGACAAATGTTTGGCATATGACATATAAAGTGAATTGAAATTAACAGGGTGTAAAGTTGACACAAACAAATTTATACAAAGTATACAAAGTTAAAAAGTTGTAAAATTACAGGCAAACGAGATAATCTGCAAATATAGAAATATTAGAGAATTTTAAACATTATAACTGCCTCCTGTAGATTATACGAGTATAGATATGGCAGGATTTTAAGCAATTATAAGATGACGGATATCCCCTGTTGACCTATGTCCTATGTTTTTTTTTACAAAAGTTTTTTTAAAGAATACATGAAACAAAACAAGCAACAACAACAATTGCTTCTGCTACAACTATCACTGCTATAGAACGGAGATACTTTTGCCATTATATCGCATTGGTAATGGTAATGGTAATGGTAATATTATAAAATTTATGCCCTTATCTATTGTACGTTTACATGTATCTATATTCGTATACGTAAGTACATAAATTCATACTTTTCATAGATAAAAATTTGATTAAAATTCGTATAGTACTTTGGAAGAAAAAAAAATTAAAATTGGCAAGTTTCCAATTGAAATTCTTATACTACCTATTATAATACCTTCATTTTTATGTACAAATGAATGTAGACGGAAATGAATGCAAATAAGTACGTGGGTATGTAAATAATAAAAGATATACACATGGGGCAAAAAGTTAACAAGATAACATTATAAATAAAATGAAATATTATAAGAAAGAATGAGGAAAAGAAAAAGGTTATATATTTTTTTTTTTACATCAAGGAATGTTACATGAGAAAAAAAATAAAATTGAATGCAACAAAAAGATTTTTTTTTCCAATAGTGTACTCGTGTATACATAAGAGCTTACGGATGTATCTTTCTGAAGGAATATTATTATCATTACTATAAAAAAAAAGAAACCGCACCTTTTGACTATATTTTCACATTTTGTATACAATCTCTTTGAAATAAATAAAAGGAGAAGATGAAAAATTATGTATTTGACTCTGCCATTAACATTTTTTCCTTTCTATTTTTCTTCCTAATTTTGAACATTTTCATACATGTATACGTATATATTTGATGCAAGTATGTGAATTATGTATGCACGAGTATTTAAAATAAATTTGAGGTTTTATTATTTTTTATTTATTCTTTTTCTTTTTTGCAATAGTATTTATCTTTTATTTTTCGTCATTATCAATGTTTTTGATTCATTTTAGAATGTTCTACATTAATATACCGCATATAGTACACAAATGTATTGAGGAATTTGTATCAATGCACACATTTACATATCAGAATATTTTACATATAACATTCATATTCAATATACATGCATACATGTGCGTACAAATGTACTTGCAATCAGTAGATAGGTATAGTATAATAATTTCATCAAAATGTTTTAAAGTATACATATATCATTGCATAAAGCAGAGTGAGAAAGAGAGAGAGAGAGAGGAAGAATAAAATTGAATCAAAAAAAATGATGAAAAATCATTGAAAAAGATCAAAAAATGAAACTAAGTATGTTGTAGACTAGTGTATGTGTGTCCATAATTCCAACTCATGCATAGAACTTTTTACCATATGGATATAGGTACTGGCATATATTATGTGAATGAATGTACATTTCATCCTTAAAGTTGAAAGAAATATAAAAGATAAAATGGAAAAACCATTTTTTTAAATTATGAAATTTTTGATATTTTTTTTCGGAAAATTGAGGAAAAATATATCTATGTATATTTTTTTTTTGTCTTTTTTGCATTCACATTCAACTTCAATTAAATTTATGAAAACATTTTCGAAAATAACTACACATGAATACGACTATACATTGCACCAGAAAAATGAAAATGTACTCGTATATGTAATATTTTTAAGATGAAATCAAAACCAAAATATCTGAGGTTAATTTGGTTACCATCTTCTAATACTTATATACGAGTATATACAAAATATCAAAAAAATTTTTTAACACTGAAGATACATATACATATATGTATATTCTTATTTACAGATAGATACACGATGATACATGAATAAAAAATAATATGAATGATGTATGATAGATAAACAAAAATTTTTTGAAGTATAAAAGGATATTCATATAATTATGTACACAAGATAGTACATAAGTGTTCGTACAAATGTACATACAATAGTATTCACACATATTCAAAATATTAAATTCAAAATTTCGAAATATCATTATACATGAGTAGTATATGTAACATACATTTCTGTAGTGTTATATCAAGGTATGGGCTTTATGAATAAAATTAGGTTAATGTAAATTTTGTCTTGAAAAAAAAAAGTTATTTTCTTAGTTTTCATAAATGTTCTCTCTCATACATCGTTTTTAAAAAAAAAAAGGAAGAAGAAAAAAAATTTAATCAGATATCTTTGATGTGTTACATATCCATTTATGCCTACATATGTACAATCATGTATGATGCATTAAAAAGTTTATATTTGTATGAATATTTTAATTTCTTTTTTTTTATATTCAAAAACATACATATGTATATGTAGGTGCGCATACATACATCACATAACTCTTTGACTTTTGTAGTTTATCTTATTTATTTTCAGTACAATTCAGTGATTATTTTTGAAATAATTACAAAATTATTTAAACTTTTTCTACTTACATATTTACATACTCTTACAGGTACATATAGATGTACATATGCATGTACATTTGTGTACATAATGCATGCACTTTTATGTTCAAAGATAGTAAAAAAGCAGAATACATTACACAGTGCAGTGAAAAAATTTAATAACAAAAAATTTTATTCCTAAAACGACACATTTCGGGGGAATTTATGGCACGTTTTGTAGACTTAGTAATCATTGTATAGTCTTCGTGGTCTTCGTAGTTTTCATAGTTTTCGTAGTTCATTTCCATACATTTGTGAACTACGAAAGTTTTGAAAAACTACGAAGGTAAAATGCTTTTGTATATCGTAGTTTCTTAGTTGATGTTTGACAGTTCTCAGTTGAAACCTGAACAAAAAGAAAAACCAACCAAGAAAAAGTAAATTATGAAGAAAATTTTAGATGGTCGTTCATGAAACTACGAAACTACGACCCAACGAACAACGAAAAATTGACATGAATCCCTTCTATTATTTGAATTTTGTACACCAATTTACTTTGTTCTTTACAATGTTTTCGAACAGTTTCACCCTAAAATCAAACAAATTAACAACAATCTTCCAAAATAAACGATAAGACTTATTTGATGTTCTTCAAAATAGCTGTAAGAAAATTTTTGAATATTTTGTACAACTTTTATATAAAAAATATACCAAATTCAATTAGAAAAAATTGTTCCAAAACATATTCACAGTACTGTATGTACTCCTACCTACGTAGTAAGTATTATAGCGGTAATAATATTTAAATAAATTTATATTTTTGTATAGAATTCAAGGCAGGCAGTCCTTGGATATTTTTAAATTATGAGAATCGTTATATGTATCAAATTAATTTAATTTAATTTTTATTTTATATTAAGCAAATACATACATAAATAAATACATAATTTAGTTATTTATGCACATGTACATATGTACATTTTTATGTTTGTACAAATAATATCATTTATGTTATATGTACTACAGAAAATAAGTCCTTGACATATACTTTATTCAGTTGTTTTTAATATTTCTTTTATTTGTTTTCATTTTTCTCTTTTCTTTTCATATCCTTATAAATGTCAAAGATTATTATTATAAAAATTGAAATAGTATAAAAATTGTATGTGGTATTAAAATAAAGAAACATCTTATGCACAATTTATCTTTAATTCAAATAAGTTAGAATTGAAATGAAATATAATAGAATAGAATATGTTGAATGATACGAAAATGAGGCAAAAAACAAAATAAAAACAAAAGACAAACGTGATATTTACGAGTACGAGTATGACAAGAGAATACGTTTTAGCAAGAGAATTTAAAGTTTATTCAGCATAGAGTAGGTTTGTTCGCTCGATACTGTTGATGATATTTTTTTTTTTTCAATATCAATTTCATAATTCTATCTTCTTTATTTTAAAGTGTAATATGCATACATATACAGATACATGTACATGAAAAATGTTTTATTTATGTAACATCTTCTAAATGACATAATTTCATCATGTCATAAATTCCAATGATGGATGATTTGTTTTCTTTATTATTTCTTACTTATTTTTCTATTTTGTCATTTTGGCATTCATTTTCTTCTGTTTATTTCATTATGATAGATGATAGATTCATTCCCGTCTAAGGATGATAACATCATTGTGGTGTTATCATTATCTTTGCGATTTTTATTATTAATTTTCTTTTTTTTATTTATTTATTTAGAATGAATATTACACAAAATACTTACGTAAATTACTAATAATACATGAGTACATATTTTTACATTTTATATATTATAGATTATAGTTAGAACGTTTTGTGTCATGTAAATATTTTTATTCGAAATGTTTTATTCAAGAAACAAAAAAGAAAAGAAAATATTAAAAAATTCTCATACTTTAATACAAGCGTTTTATACATTATAAATTCAAGACGAACCTAGATTACACAAATACATATAAAAATATTAATGAACATGAAAAATATACAGGATATTAATGCGCTTCATCATCGATTAAAGGAATGAAATGTAATTATGTTTCGTATATTTCTGGTTTTCTGTCAACTTTTACTTAAGAAATTATATGACGGTATTTCAAACTATAAATTTGTGTGTCTGTATGCATATAAAATTAATGAATTTGTTATCTCTGCTATCGGTTTATTTTTTTTTTCATTTTTAGATATTACAATCACTTCAATGCAATTTTTAAAGTCTTATAGCATATTTCTAGTATCAAATTGCATTTAATTTTGTCACCAGCATGTAAAATCTTTATTACATAGTATAAAGATTAAATGTACACATTTGTACACATACGTGCATGATAAAACATCAAGAGACAAAAAACTGAACACACAAATTTCACATTAAATGATAGATTACCGTAATTTTTCTGTATTATTCGAAAAATATTTTTTTTGTTGCTTTCGTCTTTATTTTGTGTTTTTTTTTTCTCGTGTCTTAGATTATCCTGAAAATAAATTTTCCTTTTTTTTTTCAATTTATTTCTTGTTTCTGTTTGACGATATTTTAAGAGGTTTTGTGTTCGTTTTCGTTTACCCGTAATCATTACTGAAGATTTCAGTTAAAATTTTCAAAATAAAAATTCAAAACTGAGTACCCATGAAGTGTGGAATATTGCTCATACCTCCTACTATAGTAGCGTATACTACAAGTATACTGTTATAGTTGATGATCTCCATTGCTCGAGAGTATGTATAAAGGGGAGGAACAAGTATAAAATATTGTTAAATGATTTTTCGTGTTTGTTGTGTACAATATTCGCATTATACTCAGAGAGAAAATCAACTTTTTATGAAGAAAGAAAATATGAGTAAACAGAATGTATAAAATACTTACTCGTACTATGATACGTTCTGAATCATCATTTTCTAATCAAATTCCAGTTAAATTCAAATTATATAATGGACATTGATGATGATAAAATTGATGAATCGGCTCTACAAAATATGTAAGTTCGATTTAAATGAAAAATGATTACTATTAATAAGTAGCTTTTTCTTTCGACCTATTTTATAACATGAATCATCGACAAAAATATAAATTAAATGTTGTTCACGCAAAATAGAACAAAATTATGAAACAATTTTAAATGAAAATAGATTTTTTTAAAACAAATAAATTCGAAATCTATACATTCTGATAAAATATACTAGCATTAAGTTCGTTAGAAACGTATTCCTATTCACATAATGTATTTACATTGTATGTAAAAATTTAATTATATCTATAATTCCTTGAATTATTGGAAAATATTTATTAAATGCATTTTAATGGACGACAAATATAAAATGTAGGGTAAACTTAACAACTAACACTGCTTACCAAATGCTTACTTTAGTTCACATAACTTTCACAGTTCCGTTAACACATATTTTCTTTAATTTTTTCAGATGTTTACAAAATAACTAATACACAAGCCCTTTACCAATGTTTCATATAGCCTCATTGTATTTTTGATCTAAAAATTCGCCACTAGTGTTAACATATTTTTCCCAGTAAAATTTTACTTTGATTCGCAATTCCTATGTTCCATACGACTACCTTTTTAATATCCTTTTTTCAAAAATTCTCCTAATAAAAATTTGAAAAAATGAAATTTCCATTTACCATATAAAGATTGTAATTTGATCATTTTCAGCACATCCAAAACCGTGCGACGCTTGTCAGGACTGGAAAAATTAATCAAAATAATTTTTATGATGAAAAAGAAACATTGATGCATTGCAAAATATTAATTAAATTTAATTTGAGCAACTTTACTATATAATCACATTGGTAGATGTACCCTACGACCCTATACATATATTCGTGTTTAAGTATGCTTCTTCTTCTTTTTTTTTTTGATGTTGCTGTTTGGTTTGAATTACAGAAATAATTTTATTTACATCGAGTAATAAAAACGACATATGTTAAAAAATATTATTAAGAGTATATTAGTATGTAAATTTCCATATGCATGTAGATTGTAGTTTATGTACATACATTCAAAAATATCAGGTGTGCAAGAGGATTAAAGTTAATTTAATTTACGACTTTATGTGTTATATTTCTTTACCAGAACCATAATATTTTATAGATTTACATTCAAATTTTATTCATATCTATTGCATATTGCAACATTTATTATTAAATTATATATACGAGTAACATATAACAAGAAAGTGTAATCATCATCATCACATATGAATGTATGTACATATGTACCGTTGTGATATTTATACAAAAACATAAAATGTATATAAATTCAAATATTCAAAAATTTTGTTATTATTATTTTATCCTTAAACATATTTATATTTATTTACATACTGCGTGATATTCATATATTTATATATGGTACTCATATACAAATTCATATGCATTTATGTGTGTATAGAAGAATATTAATAAAAATGAACAGGAAATTAAATTCAATATGCTCATCTGTATATAATATGGTCCGTTCGAACACAAATTAATGTAGTACGTATACGTATGCTTTTTATCATAGCGATCACATCACAGCACAATAATGTAAGTTTTTACTTATAATGGTGGTGCGTATGCAAATAAATTTACATGTAAAAAACGTATACATATAACGTATGAATGTACTCGTATAATATCGGATTGGAAATTATGTTTTCCAGTACATTTAATTTATTTGGAATTATAGTAATTTGTTCAAATAAAAATAAAAAATTCAAATTTATCTTTCTGAACGCAAAATTTTCATAATTCTGGTATACTGATAACTAGAGCACATAGTATTTATATTAACATATAAATATACAGCAAGCATTTACAACTACATTACATTACACACCTATATACACAAATACAAAATTCAATAAATATTTGTGCATTAATGAAAAACTTCAATTCGAGAAATTGAATTTACGTAATAAACTGATACCTAACTCGTGGCAAGACTAAATTTTAATTGATTGTATTCGATTTCAATTAAAGGACAAAACACAAAAATATAAAATATAATTTCGAAATAGAAAATAGAAAAAATGGCTGGAGTTCCGAAAAGGTGTTCCCTCTGATCCTCTTGAAATTTTGACCACAGATTCTACTCGACAATATCAGAAAAGTCACGGAATATTTTTTGTCGGAAAGCCCTCTATCGGTCACAATTCGCATTTAAAATTTTTTGTCAAAATTCTTATTTTAGCAATATGTCTGTAACGGTACATGATACAGGTATGTTTTACATCTCAAAAGATGCGTCTTAAGATGCTCTATATTCTGAAAAAAAGAAATTTTCAAAAGCTCCTAGTAGAAGGATAATAAAGGACATTTTGTGATTTTTGGCTATTTTCACATTTTTGACAATTTCTCAGAAAGGAGTAAGGATAATCGGTTCAAATTTTTTGCAAATAAAAAAGGACATCATGAGCAAGATTTTTCATTCATTACTTTGATCCTAATGAAAAAGGAAAATGTCCTACAGAGAAATAATTTTATTAATGCTGAATTTTGCAATTTTATGTTCGTGTGCACGTGTATGTATGTGAGTATGTGTATTTTTAGAAGTCAAATATATGATATTTTTTGTATGTGCGTATATATGCGTGTGCATGTGCATTTGTAGAAGGTAAATCTAACAGTGTGTTCATTAAGTATTTTCTATACAGGCATACATATACACTACACGTATATCGGCAAATATGATAGAGTACGCTTGCGGGTTTGTGTGTGTATGCATTTGTAGAAGGCAAATCTGGTAGTGTGTATGTAAATGTATGTGTGTGTGTATTTGTAGAAGGCAAATCTGATAGTGTGTGTGTGCATTTGTAGAAGGAAAATCTGGTAGTGTGTGTGCATTTGTAGAAGGAAAATCTGATAGTGTGTGTATGTAAGTGCATGTGTGTGTGTGTATTTGTTGAAGGCAAATCTGATAGTGTGTGTTTGTAAGTGCATGTGTGTGTGTGCATTTGTAGAAGGAAAATTTGATAGTGTGTGTTTGTAAGTGCGTGTGTGTGTGCATTTGTAGAAGGAAAATTTGATAGTGTGTGTATGCACTTGTAGAAGGAAAATCTGATAGTGTTTGCATGTAAGTGCATGTGTGTGTGTGCATTTGTAGAAAACAAATCTGATAGAAAATGCTTAATGCACAAATTATCAGATTTACCTTTTACAAACACACGCACACACTTACAAACACACACTATCAAATTTTCCTTCTACAAATGCACACACACACTATCAGATTTGCCTTCTACAAATACACACACACATACATTTACATACACACTACCAGATTTGCCTTCTACAAACGCATACACACACAAACCCGCAAGCGTACTCTATCATATTTGCCGATATACGTGTAGTGTATATGTATGCCTGTATAGAAAATACTTAATGAACACACTGTTAGATTTACCTTCTACAAATGCACATGCACACGCATATATACGCACATACAAAAAATATCATATATTTGACTTCTAAAAATACACATACTCACATACATACACGTGCACACGAACATAAAATTGCAAAATTCAGCATTAATAAAATTATTTCTCTGTAGGACATTTTCCTTTTTCATTAGGATCAAAGTAATGAATGAAAAATCTTGCTCATGATGTCCTTTTTTATTTGCAAAAAATTTGAACCGATTATCCTTACTCCTTTCTGAGAAATTGTCAAAAATGTGAAAATAGCCAAAAATCACAAAATGTCCTTTATTATCCTTCTACTAGGAGCTTTTGAAAATTTCTTTTTTTCAGAATATAGAGCATCTTAAGACGCATCTTTTGAGATGTAAAACATACCTGTATCATGTACCGTTACAGACATATTGCTAAAATAAGAATTTTGACAAAAAATTTTAAATGCGAATTGTGACCGATAGAGGGCTTTCCGACAAAAAATATTAGAGTTCTGTGCTTTGCGCCACAAGGACTATCTGCGGTCAAAATTTCAAGAGGATCAGAGGGAACACCTTTTCGGAACTCCAGCCGAAAAAATTATTAAATGATTTAAACCAAAGAAATCAGAATTGTATGATTGTTATGGATGAAATATTATTTTCAGATTTTCACATTAAAATATGAAATGAATCAAATGAAATGAAAGAAATTAAAATGAATTTAGAACCTGGTAACAGTAAAAGAAAATTTTAATTTATTTTCATCAATAATTCTAAATAGGGTGCTTTTGTTTTATTTATTTCCCTTAATTAGTTAAGAAAAAAAAAACACTAGTAAAATAAGAAAATAAAAATGTTTGATTTAAAAATGAAAAAAAAAAAATTATACCCACACTCCACCACAAATATTTTCTGTTGCTCAAATTAAATTCATCGTGCATTTAGATAAAGTAGTAAGAGTATTGAATTTATTTTCTAACTTTGAAACAATTTGTCCACAACTTATTGAATAAAATAAATTGACTAGACCTTAAAACAAAAATCCTACAATAAATACAAGCTAAAGAGGACCGTGATTATATATTATACCGTAAAGAAAATGAAATAAAATTAAATCACTAACACTATACATTTACAATATGAAATACATACACATACTACATGATAGGGCGGATATTTATATGAAAAACGATTCGTAAAACAAAACTAAATGAAAAAAGGAATAGCATTTCATCATTTTAAATTATATATTTATCTTTTATTTTTTTTTTGAATTTCTTTTATTTTCGGTTCTGTCTCAAATAATAATTTTTCTATTAAAATAACACCAATACCAACATGTGCTACATTTTTTTTGGGTTAAGCAAACTTTAATAACACGTGGGTGATATCAAAGTGATACATTATATAGGATTGAAATTGCAACAAAACAAAAAAAGAACACACACAAAATAATAAATTACATAGAGTAATCATAAAAACCATAAAAAAGGATGACTATGATAAAATGAAAAATATTTTGTTTTTGGTTATATTTTTTCTTCATCCGATATTTGTTACAGTAATTGATAATTGTTACAGTGTAGAAAGACCACAATTTCCCAGAAAATTTGTTCAATATTTTTGTGCCTAAAATAAATCTAAAACGTAAAACGTATCCAAAAATGTTTGTGAAAATGGTAGAAATTGAAACGTTCCGAGTATCATCATGTGCGTATACGTATACATGTAAAATGTGTTGCGTGTACACAAGCATTTAATATACGTACAATTACTAATGACATATTATATGTGTAGCATGTAGTATTCATATAAAATCTTATTGTCTAAAATATCCTGTCATTTTCAATGATTTGTCCTTTTTATTCGTATATTATGATTTTGTTTTTCCTACTCACATTACAATTTAACAAACAAAATGTTATCAATATATAAAACATAAAAATAAAATTTGAAAAAAAATATTAAAAGGATCAAGGTGCAAAGAAAAATAATATATGTGGTACATGATACGTATACACAGAGAACATGAGAACGAAAATTAATAAAGAAAACCCAATCGAATATCTTTCATGGAAAAATTTTGAAAAGTCATAAAAAATACTTGTTCTCAAATTGAAAATGCGTGAAATACTATTCGTACTATACTGGCGTATACAACGGCATTATATTCCATGTTTGTCATGTACATTATTCGCATTCTACCCAGAGAGTAAATCAACTTTTTATGAAAAAGGAAAATACGAGTAAACAGAATGTGTGAAAACTACTCGTAGTAAGATACTACAGGTACTGTTATAGTCAATGACTTCTACTGCCTGGAGTATGTAAATAGTAGAAGGGGCAAGTATAAAATGTTTTTAGTTGATTTTCCGTGTTTGTCATGTATGTATAATATTCGTATTTACCTTGCATTTGTATGTGTA
This sequence comes from Villa cingulata, assembly GCA_951394055.1. Classification (NCBI taxonomy): domain Eukaryota; kingdom Metazoa; phylum Arthropoda; class Insecta; order Diptera; family Bombyliidae; genus Villa; species Villa cingulata. Next base: position 691,588 of record OX596018.1, read on the forward strand.
TTTTGTATTTTGTAAAGTGATAGAAGTACTCGTGTCGTATACAACAATGAAAGTGTAAACCTAAACGTTAAATGCCACTACTGAACAACCATAACAAAAATAAGAAAAATGCTCATCGTTCACGTTTTTCAAAAGTGAAAATATATCATACAGAAGATCCTTTTTATTAATATCATTAATTGATATACTTGTGTTATATTCGTATATAAATGTACATATTTAAATATACACTTTTATATATAATGTGATAATATTGTGCAAATTGCAATTTATTATTTTAAAAACACAAAAAAAAAATTTATTGTTTTGTTGTTATTAATTTTATTTATAAGATGACTTGTCTCGTAAAAATCCAGACCTTTTTAGCCAACATACATATTTATAAGTAAAATGTAAAATGTTATTCCTTTGTCGTTTACACTTTTACAGCACATACATATATATTATAAAAGGACGAACAAGTAAAAAAAAATGTATTTCCGTTTTCATTTTGTTTTTAATTTTATTTATTTTTTTTTCAATTTTTCATTTTCTTTTTGGGTTCTGGTAAATTTTTATTCCTTGTTACGTTACACGATTACAAAATATTAAAAAGACACAAAGTTATTGTCCAGAAATGTACATACATACATATGTATAGATGCATACAATAATACTGTATATCACATTTTACGTTTTTCTTTTCTTTGCTTTTCCATCCTTAGAAATCAAACACACGCACACACACACACCCACATTGAAGACAAAAAATTCATATAACCTCATAACTGTAGACAAAAGTTTTTAGACAGGAAAATGTAATAATCATACTAATCATACACACTCTAAGAATAGTCATAATAATAATAACGAGGATATAAAACCATTAAATTCCTTTTTATACGAATATTTTACATTATAGGATCAGAGGTATATGTTCATGTATAGGTACCATTACTCGTCGTTATAGAGTGGAAGAGAAATACAAGAGGTAGGAAGCTCCTTTTTTTCTGTTGTTTTTCAGTTTTATTTTGTTTCGTTTTGATATTTTTCTTCTTTTTTTTTGCCTTTGGTATACAGGATGAAATTATGACCGCAATGTTTTAGGCATTTGTCACTTTAATGGACGGAAATATTGTTGGTTTTTTTTTTTCATTTTGCCAGAACAAACTGAAAAATGGTGAAGCAAAAAAAAAAAAAAAAAAAACAACACAAATTTTCAACTTCAAAATAGAACCATAGAACATTGAGTTTGAAAAATGTTTAATTCCTGTAACACAAAATACATACTAGCCTATAACGCATACATTCATTCCTTTTTTTTTTATTTTCCTTTGAATTTTTTTTGTATTTTTATATGTAATATATTTTTCACCATATTATATTTGCGATCTGATCTGTTTCTTGTTTACTGTTTTTCGCTCAATTTTCTTGCTTTTCTTCAAACTTTAAAATATAATTTGATTTTATTTATGTAGAAAACATATTTTTTTTTTGTTTTTTTTTCGTCTTTCTTATCTGATATCTCATATTTTAGTTCCTTCTAAGGATATCTACTAGTATGTTTCTTAATTCCAAATTTTTTTTATTATGTTTTTATAATTTGTTAGAATTTCTTTTTTTCTTCCTACGATTTTTTATGTATACAAAATACACAGAACATAAAAATAAATAAATGTGTGTATGTGTATGAATATGTTAGCATAAATGTACATATATTATTTTTTGTATAATTTGGAATGAGGTGATAATAATTTCTTCAACAAGTTAAAGTCAAATGTAAATTTTCATTCATTTCAATTTCAAATGAATAAGGTGAATGTTAGCAAACAAAATAAACAAATGAATAAGTATGCGTTATTTGTATGTAAGTATGTACGTAAATGGTAAAAATTTAAAAATAAAACATGATATAGTACCTAAGAAATAAATAAAAGAAGATAAAGAAAATGAAATTAAATGAATGAATACCATTTAAAATATACACGCACACATTCTGTAGATATCCTTGGAAAAAGGAATATAAAACTGACTTTTGCTATGTGTGTACTGTACATATATATGGATGTACATATATTGCATAACCGTATACAGTAGATAAAAAATATGAGTCAATATACACTTAAAGATACCTAAACTTACATTTTTTTTTTTTTTTGTGAACGCATATATACATATACTTAATACTAAACAAACAAAGAATAATAATGATAAAAAAAAATTTCAAAAAATTAGAAAATCATGAATGAATATTCACTGTAATATCTTGGATAAATAAAAATGACAGGAAACACAATTTTCTGAAAATTTATGAGTATTTTGGGGTATTTTATATTTATAAGAAAACAAAAAAAAATAATAATAAAATATATAAATAATAATGAATAAACTAAAAAATAAAATGAAACACAAATGAATTTAGAGAAGAAGAAAAAAACCAACCGTGTGTATGCGTATAATGAAAAACAAATGAAAAAAAAAAACATCATTTAGGCAGATGTTAAAAGTGAAAATTTAGTAAAATTAATTTTATTTTTTTTTAAGTTTATTTTAAAACAAACAAAAAAAATAACAATTTTTTATAGTCATTAATTTCTTTTGTTTTTGTTTTGTTTTTTTTTTTATCTTTTGTATCTTGAACTTAATTTTATAGCATTCCTAAAGATTGTTTATGTTTTCAAAATGAAGATATATTAAGAGCAAATATGTCTTAAAGAAAATATAAAAAAAAAACAACAGAACAGAACGAAACAAAGAAAAGAAAAACATAATAAAAAATAGAATAATGAATGAAACTAGAAAAAAAAGGTTACTAAACGGTAGATGGATGATGAATACATGTACATACGTGCGAGGATATTTTTATATGGCCGCCGAGTTTCTACCATTCAACATAAAAAAAAACTTTTCGTGAGTATTTTACGAGTATCATGATCACCATCATCACCACCATCATCGTCGACTGTCTGCTTTTAAGCAGAGCCCAAATCGAGGTAAGATCTTCACTCTCAATGCAATAACTTCTAGTACACTAATAGCTACAGGTACGAACCAATAACACAGAGCATTCGCATTAGCCACCAATAATTTATGGAATGAAATCCATCCTCGATTCGGTTTGAATATTTATAATTCAAAAGATAAAATGGATAATGACGACTGTACTTCCACATATAAAAGATCACAAAATACTTACTTATATAATAATCTCTCTATTTACCTTAAAACAATGAAATTTTTTACTTAAATTTTATGTCATTTCAAATATAACTTATTAGATAATTACATTTCAGTCGTATGTAGTATACTACATATTTAATTATTATCATTTCCATTGCAATTATGACTTTACGTCAAAAGTCTGATCTGAAAAAGAAAATGAACAATATACATTATATACAATGCTCATAGATATATTTAATTATTAATATGTGCTAACTGAAATTTTTTTTAAAAAAATCTAAATTTGAATATTCAAAAATTATTATATGATATAATTATGAAATACATCTAGTACATATTCAAATATTTAAACAAAAGTGATTCATAATTATGACATTAACATTAAGACAATATGTCTCGTTTTGCATTGCATTAACAATAATTATTCACTTATTTGTTGTTGTACTTGTACTTGTACATTTTATATACATATTATACCACGAATTAATTTTCTCTAGCTGATTATACCGCAGTGAGTGCATCAGTATCATTTAATTATTATTTTTCAAATAGAAAATGAACACTTCTTCTCATCTTCTATCTAAAGTATAATAATTTTACTTTATACAGCTAGTTATACATGTGTACACACACTGTAATGTTAATGCATATTACCATTATACCCGTTATTCATTTATTCATTACAAAATCAAATTATAAAACTTCAGGTAATCATAGATGATACGAAAACTTCATTATGTAAGAACTAACTTTAAATTTAATTATACAGAAAAGAATGTATTAAAATTAGATACCTTAGATAAATTAGATAAATATCGAAATTCACGTATCACTGTTTGGATCATCATCAGTGTGCTACAGTTCATGTCGAACCTGAGCCTTTACTGAAGTGATCTCTACTTATTACTATCTTGTGTGCCTGGGCCTACAGTTCAACTTGGATTTCGAACTATTCGGTTTCTGGTAGAGAAGGAAGCTCTACCTTTTACATGATAAGGCTAATAATAATTCTTTGTATTACCGTATTACTTACTTGTTGTCAGCAAGTAAACTACTTCTCAACATTTCTAAGCTCTTTTTCATAGCAAGCTGGTGGTCTGGTGGTGCTACTCTTTCAAAGCTGAGTGAACTTGTAAAATGAAAAATTAAACCAAAAGTATGAAAATCATTCTTTAAATACAAAAGGTAAAAAACATATTTTTATTATATTTTATTCCTTTTCAATTTTACTGAAATTTATGTAAATATTTGCTGAAAAACTATAATTAGAAAATTGACAGGTATTTCCTCGACTGTGTCTGGTATGTGCCCAATTTCGGTTTTGGTAGCTTGCGGTCTACTATTAGACTAAACAAGACAAAATAGCTATAATCTAGAATTTTAAAATCCATCACCCACAAGGAAGTTCTGTGGTATAAAATCGGCATGCAACAGTTCTACCTGATCTACCCATGAAACATGTACTAGGTATAGACTGCCACGAATACCTATCCACCTACCATAATCATAAATTAGTTTAGTTTTCGTTGAAACAATAAATTGAATTAAAAATTAAAAAAAAATATTTCCAAAATGAACGTTATTCCCACAATTTGGTCTATCACAACAATATTCTTTATGTTGTATAAATTATAAAATAAATTAAAATAACAAATGGAATGAATAAAAAAAGGATATTATCTGCAATTCAAAATCATAGTAAAAATAGTTCTTATCTATATACATGTATGTGCATATACGAGTATGTGTATGTATTTTCATGAAAATGAAAAATATCAAAAATAATTTCACCTATACATTGTATATTGTATGTCACTAAATTTCCTATATATGTATATAATGTACATATATGTTCGTATATAAATATTTATGTATATATAATCCTTTATTTAAAATTATATTTCATGTTTATATAATGTAGAGAAAATTTTGTGGTCGTTATGTGTTCACATTTATTGTCTGAAATAAATTTATTTATTGTTAACGTTAAATATTCTCTGCATGACATAAATGTTATTTTTTAAAAAAAAACAAAAAAATATATAATAATAATAATAATATAATAAAAGATATGACGAAAAACAAAATGTTAAATGTGTACATTAACAATCAAAAATGAAGCATATGAAATCGAAATAAATAAAAAAAAATTTAATTTTTTTTTTTTTTAAATGTTATAAAAAAAGCGATTTTGAAACGATCATAATGTCACCATACACAGAATTTTCATATGCAAGTTAATGCTTTATGTTTGGATGTAGATGAGTATGTATTGCACAAATTTATGTGAATAATACATCCTTTCATTTTGTGTTAGTGACGATAATAAATGCAAAACAACGGAGAAAAATCAAAATAAATTTTTATATTTTGATAAATTACAATTTTTTTGTGTAACATTGTTAAAAATGTACGAGTAATATGGTGAGTAAATGGATGAAATTATTACATGAATTATTTTTTGATTTCTTTTTTTTTTTTGTTCACTTTTTTTATTACTAATATGAATTATGAGGATGTGTTGAATCTGTTTAGCTTAATGTATTGTGATGACGAAGGAATAAAAAGGCATCTAGATTCACTTTTTACACTAACATTCTATGTATAAAAAATTATGAATTATCAATTTTTTACTTAAAGGATTTACATACGAGTATTTATGTAAAATTTGATAAATATACACACAGATTAGTAATTTTATTTGTTTAAATTTCAATTTCAAAGAAATCACATAAAAATCTGATATCGGATGAAAACTCAATCATATGAAATGATGAACGGCAAAACTGCGTTATCATTTTATCTGATATTTCTGTTGATGACTCTCATCAGTACATCCATTATATATTAATGCAATTACATAGACACATTAATTTTTATTTTTTTATTTTTCCAAATATACATATATACATAAATGTATATAGTATATATATTAAGTGCACGCGGATACTCAGTCCATGGCACCGCCGATCAGTAATTTTATGTCAGATATACATTATTATCCAGTTTTATCATCAGTAATCAGTTACTGGTGTACATTGCTGATGGGAAAAATTATTGATCGACTTGGGCAAGAGTAGTCCGCTGGCTGGGGTTCGAACCGTGATCTCAAAGATCGCAAGACCGACACACAACCATCGAGCTATTCAAGCCCCTACACATTAATTGAGAACGTTATTGATATCAGAAAGTTGATTTTCTCTCTGAGTACAGAATTCGGATGTTGTACATGACATGACAAACACGAAAAATCAACAGCGATATTTTATACTTGCTCCTCTCTTTTGTATACATACTCTCGAGTAGGATTTTACAGAACATGTTTACTCGTATTTTCATAGTTGAGAAAAAATTGAAACTGTTTTTTTTAAACACACACATAAAATTATTATGTACGCATTTCGTATAGATACGAATTTATTAAAAATATAATAATTTATCTCTTGAATGAATATAAGGTATACGCACGTGTATCTTAAAAACCAAAAAATGTAAAAAGCTCATAAAATATGATTGCTTGAAATTACTTTTAAAATATCTATATAAACGCACTAAATAATGAAAACCTTCTTAAATTACAATGAAATAAATTCGACAAGCAATTTTATTAACGAATATTTTTAAATAAAAGAACAAAATTAAAAAATAAATTTTTTTCCAAAATTTCAGAATTTTTAAAATGAAATAATTCATCATCTTAAAATCTAAGATTAAATCCGATTTTTGTGTTCCTTATTTTTTTTACATTTTTTTCCTTATTATTATTTATTATTATTTTTTACTTTAATTTTGTTAAAATTGATTTTTCAAATTTAATCAGCTCACATTGAAAAAATTTTTATTATTTATTTTCTTCGAATATTACCTTTTTTCATATTGTATAAACTAAATTACATCGATGAATGTAATATACGCATAAATATATAATAGACACAATATGTACTAATGCATACATACATGTTTCATGGATATATGTACATACTTGTATGTACAATCTTCAATATATGATTGTACTTGTATCTTGTATATCATCACAATATAAAAATAAAATGATATTGAAAATAAAAGGAACAACATTTTATTGAAAAAAAAAAAAATCAAATAAAATAAAATAAACTGTTTACGAATATTACGTATATACATTCGCGTAAAGACAATGTATGTATACCTTTCAATTTAATCTTAACCAGTAAACATAAAGGAATAAAAACAAATCATGTTATGCGTATTTTTTTTTCAATTTTTTTTTTCTTATATATACTTAAGCATAGTCATATTTTAAAAAATTCATCATGCAAAAACAATGACAACAACAGAAAATCACCAAGGATTTAATTTGATGAAGGTTGAATACAATTTTTTATACAAAATTATTCCATAAATTACATTTTTCAATATAATATGAAGTCAGTGACTTTGACTTATACTAACATATATACCTGTACATGTATACATATGAAAATACATATATTATATAGTTATTTTTGGTATAGTGTTATCGTATTTTAGTATAAAGGATATGAATAAGATCCATTCACAAGCACAAATACATATTCCTGATTTGGGATGTATTGAATATACACCATACGACCATACACATTATAATTTGTAACTCTAAACTAACAAAGTATTTCTTATAAAAATGTAGTATATAATGTGCACATATACTTACATATGTATGATTGTATCACATATTTGTGAATGTATGTATAAATGTATGAACGAACACAATAAGTCAAAATATAAATTTATAAAAACAAACATAAAATACAACAAAAATTTTAAATAAATTGACACAAATGAAATGAATTTTATTGTAGAAAATTTATACGTAATATTTTGTAAATGTATCCTTGGGAAATGAATAAATTGACGACTAATATACACACAATACGTACATTACATGAATATAATATAGAAACTGGCATATAAATAATTTTATACGAGTAGTGTATGTATGTATGGACGCATATAATAATAAACAAAATATTACATATTACAAGAAAACAGGATAAGAAGAAGAAAAATACTCTTGTGATTGTGATTATTTTGCGATTATAAATTCATGAGCATTAGAATTGATCTTTTTTGTTTTTATTATATTTTTCGTTTTTCATTCAATTATATTTTCTTAAATATAATTTTTTATTGTTTTATATTCAAGGTTTTTCTATAAGTCAAAGTTGACACACATGCACATACATATAATAGGTAATATTTTTATGAATGATACACGTATACAGACACACACATATACGAGCATTGTGTATTATTGAAATAATAATGAATTATCAAGGAATAATGGAAAAAATGAAAAACAAAGATTTTATATGTATCAAACATGCTTTAATACAACTCATATATGTAATGTGTGTAAACGTTCATCACATATGTACTTTACTATGAAAACAGATTTTTAAAACAACAATAACAACAGCAGCAACAAAACAATTGAGTTAAATCAAACAACGAAATGAAAAATTTCAAATCTAACTTTAAACTATAAAAATAAAATGGTTTTTTTGTGTATTTGTGAATAATAATTTTATTCAATTGTTGTGCATACACATAATAAAATGTACATAAATGCAGCGATTATGTATAGCTAAGAATACGTTATCAAATAAGATGATGAAAATATTCCAAAAACAAAGAAAATCCAAAAGTTTATCTAACGTGAAACGTCAAAAAATCAGGGAAAAATATGATGGCGGAAATTTCTTTGTTATTTTTATTTTTTTTATCTTTCCATCTTCTTTCTTTCTTCTTTTTGTGTTTTATTTTTCGTAAACATTAAGTTATATTCACATTCTAGCGTAGATGTAGAGTTAGTGTATAGCATGAAATTTTTAAATTGTATTCACAATAATTCAGAGTATCTTAAAATCAATTGCAACCTGATGAAATCTGCGCTAGAAGGTGCAGGACGGAAAAAGGATAATGCTATAGAATATATTTTATACGAAAATGAAGGAGGTATGATTTATCTACTCTAGCACGAAATCTACGCTGAATTATGAATGATTATTTAGAATTTAGTAAAAAAAGGATAAATTTATTGAATATCAAAAAGAGTAGAATAAAAATAAAAACAATACGTACAAATCTTTTTTAAGCTCTGTTTATTTTTGTGAAACAACAATATAAAATCACAAAGTGTAAAAACAAAACGACAAACAGCAGCGACAACAACACACAACAACAACATAAAAGAAAAAAAATGGAAGAAGAAGAATATACAAATAATATTTTCTTCAAAACTTATTTTTTTACTTTATTTTTTCATATACTCGTAGATATACACAAAAATGTGTGTGTGTGTGTGTGTTCTAGCATGCATGGATTATAATACAGTATACAAAAGAATAAAAATAAAAATTTTTTAAGTTTATAAGAAGATGACATGGATGCAATTTTACTTTAATAATACAAAAATAAAACAATGAGAAAAGAAACTAAAAAATTAACTAAAAAGTAACAAAAAACTTTTTTATATAAGTAAGTATATGTACATCGCTCATATAAAAGTATTATGCAAAAAAATTAAATTTAAATAGAAAATTTTTTGCAATCACAGAAACAAAAATAAAATTTGAAAAAAAAAAAACAAAAATGAAAATTTTAAATTTATCCTTCACAGAAGGTAAAGAAAAACAAAAGATATTTTGTTTATAAGTATATGTGGTTATGTGAGTTTGTTTATATAGTACATTATTTGAAAAATTTTCTTAATTTTCATAGTATTTTTCTTTATTCAATCTTTGAATAATTTACGAAGTGGTTTTCTTTTAATTTTGTAATAATAAAATGAAGAAAAACTTTTTAAAAATTAACTTTCCGTTATGCTTTATCATATACTTAGTATACTCATAATTTTGTAGATATTCTTCATTCTATAATTTTTTTTTTTTTTTTTTACTTGTTTTAAAGCAATTATTCTTCATTGCCTCTTTTCGATCATTCGAGTGCTTAACTTTAACAAGCATATAACCACCCATCCACCCACCATTTCTTACTGGTTAACAAAAATTTTATTATTTTCTTAGCACAGAAGCACGGAAATAATTTTAAAAAAGAAAAGATCAATTTTCATTGTAAAGTGACCTCCTTTTTCAACGTAATTTTTTTTTTTTTTTAATTAAAATTCATTTATAAAATTATCGTTTGAAACTGCATGTACCTATACATAATGTATGATAGTATGTATGAATAAAAAATTGCAGAACATTATCCACAGTGTATTATAAAAAATGAATGAAATTGCATATTCATTGTCTATTTTGATATTTATACTTACACAAGCTTTAAACTTTTATTTTAAATATCACAAATATCTATTCTTTTTTCTTTACTCTTCTTATATTTACCACTTCTCACTCATGTCCTTTTTTTATGTTTTCATTATTTTCTGCAATGAACTAACAATTAAAACGAAAATAAAATAACATCATCCATTATTTACATTCAATTTAATTTCATCTAGTATATACCTTTATAACAAACATACACCGTATTTACTTTCAAATTTTTAGTTTACAGTTTTACGATTCAAATACAGTTTCAAAATCATACATACATATTTGAACAGCATTATCACAATAACATAAGAGCAATTTTAATTAAATTGCGGCCCTTTACGTAAATGAATTTTTATCATTATGTAAGTATATATAAAAATTTTCAAATCAAAATCATTTAATCACTTAATGATTAGAGGATGTCTCTATTTGATGTTCTGTTTGTTATCATTAAATGCAGTACATATATTTATCTACACGTACATCAAAAATTTCATTTTAATTATCATCATCATCATTATCACCATCATCATCATCATCAAGTCATCAACAATCGTCATTGTCACAGTCATCGTCATCAACATTATGACTGCATTGTTATTCGTTATCGTATCATATCCTTTTTCATATTTTTTTTTTTTGCTCTTTGCACAATGCATATACTTTAAAAACATACACAACTCATATACATACATTTATACATAAGTATATTATACATGTATGTATGTGTATGTGTAAGTAAAAAATATATTGTACTTTCATTTTCCATTTCAAATTAGCAATTAACTTCTTTTTTAATGTCATTTTTATCACATATTCGTTATCCTTTTCAGAATATGTACAACAGAAATGAAAATGTATATACGCATATACACAAATATATAAAAATATAATATATAGATGCATAAATCTGTACATATACATACAAACGCTTTTGGTATTTTTATGCAGTTTACATGCTTCCAGTACACAGAAACATTGAAATTCTTGACAATTTCTTATCATGAATAACGTATGAAGTATGACTTTGCTTACATATAAATAACATGCAATACACAAGAATATTAGTACATACATATACGTACATATGTATGTATTCGCTTCATGTAATGTAAATACATTATTCAAAAAAAAAATAAATAAATTTATCATTTCTCTTCGTTCAGTTTTCTTTTTATTTGTTTGTTTGTTGTTAATTTTTTTCTTCATCATCAGTTTTGAAGCGAAGATTGTACTTGATATACAAATATGACATATGTATGTACATACACTGAAAATACTTCCATATATTAGAGACGACTACATGTATGTAAACTTATCACACTGGATGAACTGAAAATGTATTGTGTGCGTGTGTGTGTATGTGTTTGTATGACAGATGTAGTTTGTGTGCATGTGCTAAATACATATAAAATACTCCTATTATGTATGAATATGTATACAGATCAATGCGAATGTGTGGTATATGACATTAGAACGAAAAATTCTTTGATAAAATAAAATGAAAAATTTAAAAAAAAAAACATATATAAAAATAAAATTTGAACTAAAGTTTTAACTGAGAAAAAATGAATAAATAAAAAATTAAACTGATAAGGAAATATAAAGATTCAAATCTGAGTACATTTATTTGTATATTTTGCATAGCACACACACACACACACACACATAGAATGTTTTCAGACACAATTCTTTCATTTTTTTTTTCCTTTTTATATTAGATATAATGTATTTATAGTAAATGAAAAATGTATAAAATATTCATGTAATACACATGCATAAACGTAAATCAGATATTTTGGAAAAAAAGAGAAATACGACATACTTATATTTCTTGTAAACTGTCATCAAGAATTTTAGAAACAGAAAAAAAACAATTTGCAAAAAATCCGAAGAAAGAAAGAATGAAAAAGTTTTTCGTATGTAAATGATAAAAGAAAAACTAATCAAATATGTACAAGAAAAATAAATAAATTAAAATTTAAGTAAAGGAAAAGAAGATCACAACTCTATGAGGGCCAATCTGTAAATTTTGAGAACACAATTTACTCAGTTACACGTAAATTTTCATTTAAAATTGTCTCTTCTTATGTTCACACCTAAGTATTTCTAAGAGAGACCTCATAATATCGTCTCACTAATGTGTATTCGATCTGCCGAAATCATATTTCTTACTGCCGAAATCACTGTTAAAAAATTCATCAGACTTCAACAAAATCCATATTATAGATTCTCAAAACCTTTAGACTGTCCTAGGTAATATATAAAAGAAAAATGCCAAAAAATATAACCATTAAATTTTGTTATTTAATAACTGAAGGATAAAACATTTATATTTATCGAAATTTATAAAAAAAAAATCTTTCGGATTACAATCTAAATACCAAAGATATAATCAACACCAAATTAATGAAACCGTAAACAATGTAATAAACACAATAATTTTGTGGCTCGGCATACAAAAAAAAAAAAAATTAACTAAACAACCAACAAATAATGTATAAGTATGTAACTTCCGTTTTCTCTAGCATTGCTCTCCATTAAATTTCTAGGCACGTATAATCAAAAGCTGCAAAAAATGAATAGCACTAAAAACGAAGGAAAAAAAATTAAACAAAATATCAATTTTTATTTCTTTCACTTAGAACAATCACGAATTACGAGACTATTATAAACGCTTCATATATCGTGAAATATAACAAGCATACGAGTAACATAATATTACACATATTCGTACATAATTATGAACATAATAAACACTAAAATGTACAGCAACAAAAAAAAACCCCAAAATTCTGATATAAAAAAAAAATCCACAAAAAAATAGGTTCATCATAAACCATATAATGAAGTGTTTTAACAACAACATATACTATAACCGGAACCGCATTCAACTCGTAAAAGTTTACGGAATTAAGAATCTAAATACCCGAACAAACACATAGTCACCATACACATATTCGAATCTATAAAATTTCCCATAATAAATATTTGATCTGTTTATAAGGTGTGCGTGTAAATAAAATCAAGGATATAAAATAGAAATACACTCACAGTTTACACATAACTTACATAATACATACATACATACATACATACGTACGTACTTTTACAAGTATACACAAATGTGGATTTTGTTAAATACGCACAGTCCTTTGTTTTTCTCAGTTTTTTTTTATTGTCATCGCACTTAATGTAATTCACATTTCGGACCTCTTGTATAAATCATAAAAACGTTAACAGATACAATTTTGGAGAGCATTTAAATAAAAATAATTACATAAATTTATACCCATACTCCTACATATCCTCCTAGTGTTACACTAAAAAATACTTTAATTTTATTGTATAATTTACGATTAACAGAATGTTTAAAAGATTAAATAAATTACGAGTAGTTTTAATAAAATCAGGCTTTATTGGGTACTGTTACATATCGATGGGCCATGGACATTAATGTCATTTAAAAAGAATATTACTGAAGTGATTACTATTCACAGAGATAATAACACTTTACAATCATTAAACATAATTTTTAAGAATAATGAAGATATTTAATGTAAACAAAAAAATCTTATAATATTGAGATTCTTGAATATTATTTTTTTTTTCTTGAACATATTTCATGAGTCGATAAATTGAAAATTAAACAATCCTAATGTGTTTGTTAAATATTTGAATGATTTTATGCATGAAAAAATTAAAAAAAAAAAAGTACCCGTGAAATAGGTTTGACAAAACAGCGTTTAAATTCATTAAAGTTGCCAAAACAACATCTCTATTCGTTACAGGCGATTTACTTTGAATCGGCGTCAGAAAAAAAAGAAACACAAAATCTGCCACCGTAGGCAACAATTTAATCCTTCTTGATGAAAAAAAAAACATTTTTAAATCAACTTGAACCTTCACAGTCTATCAGGCGTATAAAATAATATTTACAAAACACTTAGATTCATTTTATGCCTACAATATACACATATCATCTACTACGTCAAATGTTAAAGGATATTTAAAGGATATCATATATATATATATATGTATATGCATACACATATACTCATATATCCTATGAAATACATACATACAAATAGAAAAATAAAAATCAAACCATTCATGAACTCATGAATACAGTACTCGTACTAAATAAGTATGTACGAATACATGTTTGCTGCATAATGGATAGAGAATTATGAAATTTCCTCAAATAGTTCGAGTTATTACTAAGTTATGGGGTTATGGTTATGCATACTTACAAACGTACACTACATTATATGCCATACGATGGATATATTTTTCTATTTTCCATACTTTATATGCATCATTACAAAATGAATATAACAAAAGGAAAAACGTTTGTAATGTTTGTAATTCGCATAAATGTAGTACATTTACACATATATTTTGATATATCATTAAAGTAAATATAGTCCAGAGAAGAAAAATAAATTCTGTTACTGATGCGTAGGTGAAAAAAAAAGAAAATCTCAAGTAAAAATAAAAAATTCCTAAAAAAAATTGCTATACAATTATTGGTTATAATGTGGTACAATAAAATTATATAAGATAAAGTGTTGTGTTTAGGTTAAAAGAATCAGGGGCATAAAAATGAAAATATTTCCATTATGTTTACACATACAACAACAACAAAAAAATATTTACTAATAAAGCAAAGAAAACTACTATCTACTATGTATATATATGTACCTATTATATATCATGCTTACATACACTCCGCAACAATTGTATGACCTCATCCCAAGATATCAATATTTTGAACAGAAGTTAGGTACATATACGTAAGTATTTTTGGAAAATTACTTCGAACCATCATCATAGTAATATTGAACTACTATGTATATATATGTACCTATTATATATCATGCTTACATACACTCCGCAACAATTGTATGACCTCATCGCAAGATATCAATATTTTGAACAGAAGTTAGGTACATATACGTAAGTATTTTTGGAAAATTACTTCGAACCATCATCATAGTAATATTGAAATTGAAAACATTGATAATACAGTGAAAAGTATCTGATAAAGGATTTTCTTTGTGAATTGATCTAAATGGCTGTATACTTAATAATATACTGTATAGATATATTTTCTATTATTTTTATCCAAAATAATAAAATCGATACATTAGTGAGGTCGTAAAGTTGTCACAGATTGTAACTAAGTAGATATAAGATAAAAGTATAATGAATGCGAATTACACAAGCATAAAATAAATAAATGAGATGAAAAACAAAAAATATTCATTGCAAGATTTGCATAAATATGTACATACCATACATATACATACGTACGTATATATACTTTTTAACTATTATGGTAACTATTTTATTTTTAAATTTTTTTTTGCATCGTTATTATTATTATATGCATATTTCGTTATGGATATCAAAGATATTTAAGTGAAAAATGTATACATTAAAGTCACTTGAAAAAATAGAAATTGCAGAAATATTCCAATGAATCCATGATGATCATTTTTTTCTATCTTTTTATTCTTTCTTTTTATTCATTCAGTTGTATCGTTGTGCTGTTCGTGTATAACAAATCTAGTGTAAAAACAATTTTAATATAAAATGAATTAACATAAAAAAAAAAATATTAAAAATTTTTCTGCATGCTGAATACTTCATCTTAGAAAAGCTGATTAGTCTCACTGTTGGTGCACACATGATAGTGTAATAAGTATTGAAATTACGTTGAAGATTCTGTGCTTACAAGAGTGGTAAATTCGAAAGAAAAAAAACTTGACGTGACTTCGTGAAGTTTTGGTGAACAATATTGAGTGGTCAAATTTTCAATCAATCAGTATTTTTTAAATGAATTCATGCATGCTTCTCATCCCATAACAAGGTTTTCCCAACAAAATTTGGTGTCGGAAATGTTACATTTATGCTACATTCACAAAATGCTCAATTCAAGATTGTAGTATGAACGTGGCTTAATGTGTATTACTGTACTTCAAAAGTTCAAATATTCATTACATACTCGTATTATATGTATGTTTTAATCTGTGAATATACAATCATGAAACGTCATCGAATTCCCCTACAGATCCCATCCTAAAAAAAATTTTATTTTTCCTTTTTTTTTCTTTTCCTTTCATTTTTTTTTTATCTGTATATACATATTTTTTGTATGATCCTTTTTTTTTGTCGTCAGTTTATAGAACCTTTACCATTATTATTATTATTATTATCATCATTATCATCATCATCGTCATTTTTATTATAAAAAAAATTTTTTTTTTTTTTGATAGAAAGAAGTCATAAACAAAATACAGAATCCAACGAAAATATTGTATGTACGTACAGCATAGTAGGGAGAATAGAACAAATGCAAAAAGAAAAAACATAACATCAACAACAAACAAGACAGAACGACAAAATAAATTGAAAAAAAAGCCAAAGAGACGGTATAGTATTACATATTACAGTAGGGAATCAATCACATATTTTTCGGCATTTTTTTTTTTGATTTTTTTTGTAAATGATAAATTTTTAATTTTTTATATGAAGGTGTACTCTATGTTCTCTTTGTATTTTATGTAATAAATGATGATCAATATCATACAGCGTATGTATGTATATAATATTTTCATATACGAATATGTATGTATTTTACATACATGAAATATGTCATAGAATATTCGTAAAATAAATTTTCTACGATATATGTACTTGTATGTATGTGTATTTGTCATGATTCGAAAAAAGAATTTCGGATTAAACAAAAAATTTTCAATTGTTTTGTATAGTACCTTTACATCTTTGAAAAATCATATGTGATTGATATTTTGCTGTTCATTTTGTTTTTGTTCTCTCTGTTCTATTCGCACATTTTAGCTTCCTCATAAACATGTTTCTATGTAAATAATGATGCCTGATGCGTTTTCATGTTGTTTGTGTCATTTTCATTTTTAGAAAATTTTCGATTTGATTAAATGATGAAAATTTCGCTTTGATAATAAATGAAAACACTGCCACACTACAAAGCACTATTACGTGCACACATAAAGGTTAGATAAAAATGTTATCATCCAGATGAAAATTAATTCTATTTCATTATTCTTATTCTATGTATGAATTCTACAGCATCAGCAAAAATAAAATCAAAACAAAACTTCGTAAACTCTCTCTCTCTCTTTGTGTTCTTATTAGATTCTATTTTCATATTCATTTTTACTTTCTGTTTGATGTATATTTTCATGCTGTTTTTCTTTGTTCCGTTATGGAAAGTAATTTCAAAATTAAAAATTTATAATCCTATGATGTACTTAATTAAAAGAAAGCCTACTATTTATTTTCATTGCATTTTAGTCTCTTTTTTCAACAAACAAGTTCACATACACAACACACAAACATATTATTTTGTATTTATTTAGTAATTTAATGTTAAACTTAAAATATTTAAATTGCTTTGAAAATTATTTCAAGGATCAAAGAATATTATAGACAGACGAATTAATTACTTGATTTCTAATCAACACTCATGAGACATATAATTAGGAAATTCATCTACATATATAGTACATACGTACACATTATGTATTTATACTCAAAAGGACATATAATCATATCATCAAATGTGCATCGATGTTCTATTAATTGTGGTTATGCGTTGTTGTTATCTATAATTTGTAATCATTAAAGCACTCTGTGGTACTGGTAATTTTTATTCAATCGATATATGTATTTACATATTTATTTTTTTCTTCTTTAATTTTATTTTATATTTTCGTGTTTTTTTAATTACCAATAATATTGTACATTTATTCAAAAATAAAATCAAACCATTAATTATTCACATTCCAGCTATTCAATGTTATAGAGTTTTATACTCTTGCCATTTGACTATAAAAAGAAATTTTATTTTTAAAATTTTATTATAGTATACGTGCGTACGAATATATTTTTTTAATATTATTTTGAAGTACATACATTCAATCAGAGTAGTTCAAACAAAACTTCATTCAATGTAGAATTGACTAAACCAAACCAAAAAAAATAATATATATATATGTATATATTTTTTCAAGGCTCTGTAAATATATTACATGAAATAGGCAGAAATAAAAAAAAAATGTGTATTGTACATGTGCATGTGTGTATTGATGAAATTAAATACGAACCTATACATTATAACGAAATGTTTCAAAAGTTATGCTTCTAACATAAGTATATTACAGGATGATAAAATATCTTTGGTCGATCTCAACTGAATCATTAAATTTTTCAATAATACAAATTTCACTGAAATAGAAAATTGGTAACAACCCTACATTGTATACAATGTAATCAAAGTACCATTTGAAAAAAATATTTTAATTTTAATTTTTCCATTGATATGATCGGTACCCACGTACCACATCGATGCGATTTAAAGTTCATCCTTAGTGTAAATACCACATGCCTATATTGGCATCGATATTACAACACACCTAGAAGTTTTGATAAAATCATTGCTAAATACCATAGACGTGAAATTACGTATTTTCATTCCAGTCTTCTTCACTCATCTTTCATTCAAAACTTCTCGGAACTTGAAACTTTGAAACGCAACGAACGAAAACGAAATGCATTAGCTTTTTGGAATATTCATTCCTGATTCTTCATATTACACGTAAGTTTTCGCAAAATATCACCTCGAAAAAAGTTCCAACTATTCGATCTCCACTTAATTAATTAAGTTTGTTGTGTGGCAGCTCGAATATACATATGTACATATTGTGTGGTATGTGAAATACCCTATAGCCTATACTCAGTTAACACTTCCTTTCCATGTAACAATATACGAATAGCAGCATTCTGCGTATATCTACTATTCATCCATATCAAATTACTTCTCATTCACAGTTAAAAAATTTAAGTTTTTTTGTGTTTTTCATTTTTTTCTTCCTGTCTCGTTTGCTGTTTCAATGTTAAAAAATATATATATATCTTTTTGCTCTCCTTTATTTAGTTTTACTTTACAATATTTATTTTATTTTTAATTTTTTTTGTATTTTTAGTTTTTGGTTTTTTGCCAGTTTTTAATTTTTAAACTTTGTATATGATAATAATAGTATTTTTTATGGGTTTTTTTCTTTGTTTTTGTTTAACTTTATATTTTTCATGAAAATTTTTGTTTAACATTTCCCCCCTTTTGTAACCCTCGTTAGCGTTTCTGTTTTTTCTTTAAACTTTTTAGTACTTCATTAAAAAATTTTCATAACATTTTCGTCAAAAAAAAAAAAAGAATTTTATTCGCATACAACACATAGTCGCGTATTCATTTACAGCCAAAATATGAACTTTTAATTTAACTATATGTATGAATGTATATTTGTACAGTGTACAGTGTATAAACATTATTCGTACATGTAAATTTTTGAGTTTCTCTTGAAAAAAAAATATTTTTTTCATTCACTTTCATATTATTTACATGTTCAAAAAAATATTTTTTTTGTGATTGATGTACACACTAGTATGTATGTATTTGTAGGAACACTTTTCGTGAATTATGATGTTAAGGCGAATTTTACACGAATTCGAATTGTGAATCTGATGTGCAATATAAAGTTTATAGAAATGAATTATGATTGCCATCAATTTGACTGTCCAGTATTTTGATATTGACAATGACTTGCTCCAAGCTCCCTATAATCTCTAACTCCAACCGTCCTTAAGCCGTTCTCAAAGTTATTCGTAGTCAACGAAGTTTGAGTCTTCTTCGCTTTCATTTCCTCGCTGTCACTATATCTACCTTCTTCATCATGTTATTCTCCACCTTTCTCGTTAACTTTCTAATCCACAAAATACCGATTATTAAGGTACGACACAACATACTCGTACAATTATTGCTGTATAAATTGTACAATTTGTCATTTTAAATGACTAGATATCTCTTTGGTAATTTGAAATTAACAATCAAAATTATGCTCCCAGGAAAATTCCTTACGGCAAAAGGGAACAATAAATAAATTATATCGAATAAGCATTTGAATGTTTCTCTATTTCTCTATAATCTTAAAAGTGTAATTTGAAAAACAATTTTGTCCTATTCGAATCCTTTCTTATCATTTTATTATATGTAAATCGGAATAAAAATTTTTTTTATTTTCCTTCATTTTTTCAATACGTAAATTAATTTGGAAGGTTGGTTGAAACATTTCCAAACAGAAAGTAACAATAATACAAAGGATTACAATTGAATATAAAGTGATCTCTAAAGTCTAAACAATGCAAGGATAAGAATTGTACAAAAAAAAAACAATTTTCCAGCATTTTTTTTTACAATTCAGAGTTTATATTAGAGTTTTCTTCATGAGGTTTTTTTTTGGTATCAACATTTAGGATTTACTTAATAACAAAAAAACATTCATCTTTTATACGATCTATTTTTACAACATTTGAAAAATCTGAAGGGATTTTAAGGAAAATACTGAGAAAAAAATATTTAGTTTTTGTCTTTGTTTTCATGTAAGTAGTAAGTAGTATACAATACAATATCTGTTATAAAATGTTCGAAAAAACGACAACAAAAATTGTATGTGAATATACACATACATTTTACATACCTCTTACGACAACATCTATATACAAACATACAGTACAAGAGTGTATACATGTGTCCATTACCATAACCACTATTATTGGAACATTCCATATTCCATATAGTAATATGTGGAAAATGTAATATGCATGATTTTATTAAAAAAAATATATCATTGCAAAGTACATTTGTGTAGATGATTGTGTATAGGTTACATATATAGAAAGGAAAGTCAAAAACAACAAGGAACAAGAGTAAAATAATTCTTGTTCGTATGCCAAAAGAAAATTGGTTTTGCCAATTTCATTTGGTTTTTCGCTTACAGACAAAATATGTATACACAAAGATTTTGTATACGTTCTTACATATGTATGTATGCGATATGCATACAATGCTTATTCGCTTGTAGCTTTTTGTAGCCAATTTAATATATATCATGTAAACGCGACTATGAGTATGTACAAATTTATGGCTATAATACTGGCACACATGAAAAAAACATACACACGTTTGTACATAAAAACAAATACAGATAAAGTAAATATTAAAATAGATACTTTTAAAAATATAAGGTGAAAAGCCATAGATATATATACATATATATATGTATGCAACTCTAACTACATACTCTGCACGAGATAAGGCTACCTATACCAGATATCCTTTATACAACTGACATTGTAGGAGTACATTGCACATTATGTACTCGTACGTCTCTTGGCAGCAATATAATATTAGCAATACATTCATATTCGTTCATGGTAAATGTAAATAAAAGATTACAAATAGTGAAATATACGAATATGTATACTTATGTACAATGGACAGAAAGCAAGAACATTTATCTTACATACTTGGATATATTTTGAAAAATTTTTGGAATCTTTGAATTGAAATTTTTAAATAACTACATTTTCGAGGATACGATTTTATATGTGTACATACATACATATCGATCATCATGAAAATGATCATTTTCTGATTATGTTTCACATATCTACTTCCATACAACATCTATGAATGGAATGTTATGAAATGCAATATAATATTTTTATTATACATAATACACCACATAAAGGAGGCTAAAAATCATGATATTGCATACTACACTACATACTACACATATCCGTATATCATCCATTCATACCTAAGTACATACATTTTCATGTACAACATTTATACTGTACACATATTCGTTTGTATGTATGTATGCATGTGTGTATTATAATAGCCTTCAGTCATAAATTTCTGTGATTATTCGTTCATGTCGCACTGCAGTTACAATTTCAATTTTCATATAAATTTCACTAGTTAAATTTTCATATTTATAGATGATTCTGTTACAAAATATTTCAAATATACATAAATGTTGTTTGTACGGTAAATTTTGAATGAAATGATATCCGCATATCATTAAGGACTATATAATATATTCATAGTACATTAATACCAACAACAACAACGACAAAATAACCAAAAAATGTAAATCCGCAAAAATTTAAATTTGAGGAAATCATTTTGAACAACAAAAAATTAAATAGTAGGAAGGAATACATCAAAGTACTGTACTATGTTGGAATACTAAAAACAAAAGGTATAACGGTATAACATTATATCCTTTTTTCGGATACATAATTCCATTGAAAACTATTATTAAAATTTTATGAATAAATTTTTCTTTTTTCTGTTTTTCCTTTTTTTCTTTTATTACACTTTATTCCTCTAACTCCTAATATTGATATACATAATTCTTTCTTTTATCTCTAAATAACATCTACTATATATAGATATTTAATCCTTTCAAAATATATTTGATATCAATCTTTTTCAATCAAACGATAAATATCAAATTCATTTAATTTTATCTTGTATATTTTCTTTCATTTTTCTTACATTATAAGATTGTAAAAATATTTCTTTAACCTTTCTTTCATAAATATTTGTTTTTGTGTGTGTCTATGATTTTTTTTTTTTTTTTGTTTTCTGAACTAATAAAGTTAAAACAAACAGTTAAATAAATACATATATTGGAATATGTTTCCTTTTTCTTTTGTTTTTTTTTTTGAATGAATCATTCATTCTTCAAAGAATTTTTGTATCGAATTGAACAATGACCTTAAATCTGTTACAAAATTTAATATAAAACCGTAAGACTTTAAGATAAACATGTGGTATCGATACTCTTATGGGGTCGTAAGGATGCCCTATGATCAATTTTCAATAATTCATCATTTGTCTATATCCATCTATACTAAACTAACTATATCGATTTCCTTAATTTTTTTTTTTTTTGTCTTTTAAGTAAATTACCCCTATATAGTTTACTTTAATGCTTAACCTTTTTTTGGAAGGTAAATAACTTAAGGATAATAAATCCTTATAGACAAATTCATATCAAAATTAGATTGTTTTCGAGGATACAACATACAACGTAATTGACCTGACGGAAGTAGCATTCGGATACTTTATATCCACTAATTTCTTTTTAATTTTTTGTTTTTTAATTATTTTACTAAAATAGGTCATTACTGAGGATAATTTTTTCACCCTATCCCTCAAATGGCTTTTCGTCGCGAATTACATATCTCGAGAGAAATTTTCAAAAGGCATTGTACACACACGTATGCACGTACATTTAGTCAGTCAAATCACCAAATTAATATTTTAACACGTATTTAATAATATGGTATCGAGCCGATTATAATTATGACACATTCAAATGTTTCATAATATGATTACATAATATTATTTAAAAAGTAAAATATAAAATAAATACTTTTTTTTAATGTGAATAACTATAAATTCAAATTAACCCACATTATAAATGTTAATATGCACAGACATAAACATAATTGCATATTATCATAATTTATAACAATAACACAATACAATCCTTCTAGCAAATAAGATAATTTCTTGGTTAATGAGGAAATAATAACATGAATAATGCCAGATGTACATACATACTATATGTGTGTTTTACACATGTGTTGTATTATCAGAAAAATTTAATTAAGAGAGAGGTCAATAATTATATTAACAAGTTAATAATACTTTATACTATTAACTGGATTGTTATCTGTAATGTGTAACATTAGAATAGTTCGATTATTATCAATTAGTACTTTATAAATGTACTATAATTTCAAAATTATTTTCATTTTCAATTTATTTATTAATAATAATAAAATCAAAATTTCTTTGAATTTAATTATGCGTACAATATACAAGCAATTTACTATGCATTATAACATTCGAATTCAACGAAATCCATAATATGCTAATATTAAAAACTATTAAATGCATCCACTGAACGTACAAATACGAGTATGTTATTCTAGTCGTTGTGTTGGTATAAAATTTTAATTTTACAATAATTTTTGTTTTTTTTTTTAATTTTTTCTTAATGTGCAATATCATTGTTGTTTGTAAATGTAGGAAGGCCATTAAAAGACCAAAGGATGTAGTAAAATAGTGATAATTTCAAACAGTTATAAGTTGCTTACTACTGCAGATTTTTAACAAATATTATCTTCAGAATGACCGTAATATTCCTACTGACAAATACGATTGCTCATCATGGAAACATTTATTATAATCGTACAGCGGAATGTTTATTACAAATTTTTCATTTTTTTTTTAATTTTATTTATATACTCCTATTGGTGTTCCAGAAATCTAGAGGATTCTATCCTTTTACCATCCACATGTCATTCCATCATCCATCATACAGTTCAAATACGAAGCAGACTTTAACGAAAAGCTGGAAATAAGTTTTTTCTTAAGAAACCATGACTTTGTGGTGAGTAGGTTTATAGTGCTTTATACAGTCACCGAATCTAGAGGATATTTTACATTTATGATTGACATTTTCTCTAAATTAAATTGAATAATGAATCTGTTACTTGAAACTTGATGAATTTTACTTAACAGAGGGTACTACACATTTCAAAATTATAAAATAAATAACAAATATAATGTGAAAAATGTGACAATTTAAAATCGTTCAGTAGCCACCCTATATTTGTACCCCCCTGGTAATGTAAATTTAATAAAATCGATATGAAAAAAAATAAATATGTACGAATGTGTCTGCATATTTTACTAGTATACCTATACTATATATGCAAATGAATAACAGATAATACATACATACATTAAAACCACATATCATACATACACACATAAAATAAATGTATGAAGTGGACGTTAAAAATAAATTAAGCGTAAAATTAATGATCCTTTGGAATATATAAAAATTTCATATTTTCATATATGTATGTGTGCATATCGAGTATATCTATTGTTCATCGTCTTATACACATATCTATATGTACAGACACCAATAAACGATACGTATAGAAGTAGAAATAATTATATAAATAATGTACCTGATTGAATACATGAATACGAAACAATATTATATTGATAAATTAAATACACATACATGAATAAATGTATGTATAAAAGAAAATATCGTATTTTTCATAACGAGACTAATAATTAAGTATATTATTATTTACTGCACAGTGTATCAGAGAGTATTAAATTTTATATCCTCATTCATTACGATGCATATAGTGTGTACATACATATAATAATGCATTTATCTTTGTAACAAAATGAATGATGCTTAATAAAACTGTACACACACATATACTGCATATTTTCGTACACACTTATACGTTATTCTATATTATAATAAATGTGTACTCTATCACATTCTATAATGCGGTTTCAAATGATGAAAAGCCCAATGGAGAATGTCATTTATGATTCTTTTAGAATTGTTGAAACCACAACACAACTATGAAAATAATGCAAGTATTTGTACATGAATACGTATAAGGGTTAATTTTCACTTACAGCCGGACAGACACGAAGCATCTGCAAATTTCTTATACACTACAGCAGACACATAATGAAAACAACCCGATAGACAACGCAATAACAAGCACATTGTTATTGTCTATCAGACAGAAGATATCCAACAGACAATTTTTGTATTGTTGGTCATCGTGATAAAATAATACAATCATAGAAACATCTTGACTCTTCAAGAATAACAAAAAAAAAAAAAAAATATCATTCATATAATATATTCATCAGCATGTAAGTATTTGTATTCTTGTCAAAAAAATATTCACCAAAAAGTCAAAAAAAAGTACAGCGATTTATAAAGTTTTCATCACTTGGCGCAAAAAAAAAAAAAATAAATAAAAATAAAAATAATTTTCCATTGTCCTATTCAAATTTATTCTTCAAAACAACGATAAACATTATTCTCATTTGCTTTAATCAAAAATGTATATCTTCTTCCGCATAAATAATTCACAAAAACCATCTGAATTATACATGTATTTCGAATTTTATAATAATTCGAGGACAGATAAACAAATGAATTACAGTGTTAACCATTTAAAAAAAAATAACAAGGAATGAATACATTGAAAAACATAATAATTTTCCTTAAAATGTTTATATTTAAGTATGAAGGATGATCTAGAAGTTACTGAATTTCCTTAACAATGTATGCAACAGTTTAAAATCACGAAATAGCACTCATTAGTTCACTTGTTCTTAACAAATATCACTTACCTTTTTAATTGAGAATTCATAGTTGATTCTAGCCACAATGAATCACACATCTTCCTATACTCAATTCAGCAATGAAACTTACAAAAGCAGTAGGTTAAAATTTTCATTTCTGTGTGATATTTGTAACCTAAAGCAACGTATTTTGACATCTAAACTAGGTCAATATTAGAGAAATAAGAATGAATGTGTGATAGAAGTATGTTGTTTCTCCCCATCTTTTCTTTTCAAGCTATATTCTCAAGATTCAAATATACTTTTTTTATAACTAAAAAATTACACCTTCATTCAGTTATTACAAAAATCGTCAACCAAAATCGACTTTAACATGTTCTTTAATCTGTATATCATCACACGAAAGAAAAATCAATTATTTTCATGTAGACTTTATTAAATTATTTTGAATCACACTGTTAATACGTACATACGTACATATTAACGTACATTCCATATTTATGACATTTTTTGAATTCCACTGAAAAAGATTTGCTCAAAACAAAACAAAAAAATCTTCAATAAATTTTTTGCATGAAATATGGTAAATGAAATTTGAAATGTTTTCTTCCACATACATATGTACATAGTATGTGGATATTTTTCGCAAGCAATTGTATAGTTGTATGTGTTAAAGTAAAATTTAATATGTATTTCATTTTTCATTTCATTTTATTTTATTTCTGTTTTTCAGGTTTCCTTTTTATGTGTTTTCTTCATTTAGTTTTTTTTTTTGTGTATTTTTATTTGTTTTTTGTTTACATTGTCGTTGATGACATTAATGAAAAAAGATATCAGTCTCGTTACACCTTATATGTATATCTATCACATCACACCATTTACTACACCTTATTATTATTCAATTCTTCAAAGCCTGTATACCAAAATAAGAAACCACAAGCAATTTTCAAATAAACATAATAATACACGAAACACGAAACAAAATTCATATACGAGTATTTTCAATTTTTTTCTGCGTTACAAATTTAATTTTTCATACATACGTATAAACGTACAATTATGTATATGTAATATAGGCTCATCGTATACATCCAGAATACACACATATGTATGTATATATGTAAAATCATACAATGTTTCTTATTAAAAATTAAGGCATGAAACAAAACATTTCATGCAGAGAGTATATAAAAAGGTAATTGATGTTACATTTATAAATTCCCTAGAGAATTTTTTGTTTATATTTCTTACATTTATTTTATATGTATGTATGTATGTATGTATGTATATGGAATATGGTTGATGTGAAAAATATACATTTAATTTTTCGGGATAGCAGAGAGAAAAACATTGATAAAATTCCCTTGTAGACAAAATGACAATCAAAAATAACTCAAAACCTAAAACCTCAAAGTGTTAAAGGAAATAAAACTAGCTACACAAAATTAAAAGAGAAAACAAAAATAAAAATGAAAAACCTAAAGAAAAACCAAAACAGAAACAAAAATAAAATAAATTTGTTCAAAATGTTCAAATACATAAATACAGAAAGAAATCATAAAATTTTTTTGGGATGAAATATAAAATCTAAAAAGTTTTAGCTTTGTACACACGTAGAGTGGTATTCTTTTGGTATTTTGTATTATATCTCATTCATACAGTTAGTCACCATATATTTACTTAGATTCAGTTTCAGGAAGATTCATTACTTAACGTATGTATAACTTTTTCCTTCATGTTGTATGCATATATGTTTTTATGTACAAAATACAAATGAAATCTTTGGTTAACATGTACATTTGGTGTAGGAGGTACATATGTAAATAGTATGTACGTATACTGAAATTTTAGTCCTCTCATATATTTTTGTAAACATATACATACTTACGTATACACGAATATTTATAACAATAACATATAAAAAACAAAACAATACCAAAAGTAAAACATGTATGAATACGAAGAGGAAAATTAAAATATTTACGAGTAATAAGGATATTTCTTCTTTGCTTTTTAAAAGACCAATTAAAGTCTGATTTTCAAGATTTTTCATTAAATAAAAAAAAAAAATATATTTACTATTATCACTGTAGTATACGGAATTACTTCAAAGAATAAAATGTAGATTAAACTGAAAAAGGTAGGTAAATAGAGTAATAATTGGGAAATATTCAAAATAAAAAACAATACGTTCGCATTCGAAATAACTAATTCAACTTTTAACATAACATCCCATAAATATTTTTTTCATTTTGTATTTTATTTGAACTCTGCCTCTTTATCATATCCTTCATATTTTTAATTTAAAATGCATAACATAATTTCTTACTTACATTTAAATATTAATTGAATTTTTCTCTAAAAAATATATGTAAAATCTTAGTTATATTTTTGTACCTATGTGTATGTGATATGTAAATTTGAAAAAAAAAAATTTTTTTATTTTTTATTTTGTTGTTGACATAAAATTAAAAATTCAAGTATTCGTAAAAATTCAAGTGTATTTTATATACAAAAAACAACCTTGAACAGACCTATGTACCTATATATTCATAACCTTGTAGCACCTTATACAAACATCTGTGCTACAGTAAAATGAGAACAAAGTTGAATGATTTAAACAAGCAAATAAAATAAATATGAAAAAAAAAATTTAAAAGGACAAGACAAATAAAAGACGAGACAAATAAAAAATGAAAGTTCTATAATATAATTTTATGATTTTTTAAAGTCAATGTTTTACGGTTGGTTTTAATTTACTACTCGAAATAAAAATAATACCATTTTATTAGGTATGTCAAAATTTATCATTAAAGAGAATTATAAATTTAATCAAAAATTTCTTAGTTCTTTGTGTATTAATTTTATTTACAAACGTATTTTGAACAATTTCTATCAGATTTCTTATACAAACACTTTACGAAAAAAGGATTAAAAAACAGTGAGGTCAGTTTTTTTTTTCTTTGCGGCAAACCATATTATGGCCTAGTCACTGAAGCGTTTTCTAACTAACTCTGTTCTATTTTGGGTGCACCTACACTTTAAGAAAATATTTCTGGTCGATTTTTAGATAAAAGTGATAACAGAGTGCAAAATGATCCTAAGAAAATGTACATGGCTTTGAACACTGATGAAACATTTCATTTATCAATTTATTACCTAGTCTAGTGAATGTGAAATCATAGCTACATATACTCTTCGATAATACGACTAGTATTTCATACATCCTGTTAACTTGTATTTTCTTCTTCATAATAAGTTGATTTTCTTTCTGAGTATAGAACGCGAATATTGTACATGACAAAGACGGAAAATCAACTAATTTTTATACTTGCCCCTCCTTACTCTTTACATACCCATGACAGTGAAGGTTATTGACTACAACAGTACCTCTAGTATACATACGCTAAGATTGTACAAGTAATATTTCACACATCATGTGTACTGGTATTTTATTTCTTCAGGTAGTAGTAAGAAATAATTCCACCCCATCTCTTATTTAACCTTCAGAAAATATGATTATCATTTTCTTGACCTTTTTTTTTAAATCATAATATATTTTCCATTGAGATTATAACTTATAACTAATAAAAATTCTATTTTCTTCACATAAATAGAATAAAAAAAAAATACATAAACCGAAAAAAAATGAAATTTTCAAAAGAAATAAATAATATTCTCTCTCCATCTCTTAGCCACATATGCATATACTCGTATATATTCATATTTTTCTTGTTTCATTTTTTCTAATTCAAAGATGATTCAGAAGCATTTTTTTTTATATTTTCCTATTAAGTATTTTGGTTTTCAATTTTATTTTCTTCTTCGGTTTTCTTTTATTTTAAAATTCCCAATAGAGATCCTTTTTCTTTCTGGGAACAAAATTGAAACAATTTTTTTTTTTTAATTTTTCACAATATTTGATAACAATTTTTTATTTCCTAGATATACTTTAAAAATAGAATTTAACCAAAGCATCAAAAAGAATTTTTATGTTACTTAACCGATATATAGTATAGTGCAATAACTTTGGTTAACTTGAAAATATTTTTCCTTTTTTTTTGTTTCGTTGTCAACCAAAAACACGAACAAATAAAAAATGATAGAGATGATAAAAACAAAAGTTAAAATTAAGTTTTTTTTTTTTGTTTCCTTAAAGAAAATATATTTTGAATAATTTGGATTTTTCAGACAATTGAATTTTTGGGCCTTTTTCCTTCCGATATTTTGATTAAATAACTTTTATAATAAAAGGTAATAAGGATTTTAGTTGATTATATTTTTTTTGCATATAATATGTTTCTTTTTATTTTGACAATTTAATTTTTTGGTGTTTAAGGTAATATTTATGTAAAATTTTGTGTGGTTGTGTTTGTATTTCGTCTTTTTGTTTTCAGCAACATTGAATGTGCCTTTTCAAATTTAGACATTTAATTGCGTTTAAATATTTTTGAAGTTAATGGTTATATTGTATACCAATTGCTTGGAAAAACGTTCATTATAAAATTTGAAGGATAACATAAATTCAAATAGAACAATTTAACAAAGAGCTGAAATGCATGTCTAATCTCTGTGTAGATGTTTTACACAAGATTAATTTCAAAGATTCACTAAAAGATTCTTTTCCTTTTTTCTTTTTCTTTATATAGAATCATTCAGTATGTAAGTGCACACGAATACAACAAATCAATTATTAAACCGTAAATTAGTATAATTCTATCGATAATGTCATTCAGTTTATCGTCAGTTACTGGTGCACATTCTTGATTGAAATACATATTACTGAATTATTCATTTTTAATATTTTTCAAAAATACATTATCATAATTTGGTCTGATCTTTTAGCTTTCAAGTCTTTGACATTCATAAAGAAATTATGAATTTTTTTTAAAAATATTTAAATAAAATTCCAGTTATACGGTAATACTTAAGAAAATTTGTCTAAGATTTTCTTTTTTTTTATTCCCTTTTTTTCATATTTTTCCTTTTTTGTTTCGTTGAATAATTTGAATTCTCAAGTAAAAATGAAAGCCATGAGATATTTCAGAGATTTTATTATTATTTTATTTTTTTTTTATTTTTAATATATATGCATTTACAACGAAAAATAAAGAAGACGCATGCATAACAATACACAAAAAATGTTTCGACAAAGTATCAGAAAAAAACCAATAATATTTAAATAAAAATTTCTTGAATAATTATTATGTATTCGTAGTAGTAGTACTAGTAATACAGAATCCATTAGAATATTATGCAGAAACAATTACAACTAAACGATTCAGAAAAGTTTTTATGAATATAAAATAACATAAATTTTAATAGCAGCGCTGGTTATAGCCTGTTGGGCACCAGGTACACCTTTAAGCTTTTCGCCCTCTAGAATGAAACTTTACTATTTTAAACTTTAATTTGATGTTCTTACTTCCTACATTACGTATTGATTGGAAGTTATAAGCAAAACATAATGGTTAGTGTAGCAGGTAAAATATGGATGGCTTTGTGTGAATATCATTTTAGTATTTCATAGTCATATATAGACAGAGTGTGTAAGTGGGCCACTTTTCAAGTAATAAACCATAAAAATTCAGAGAATATTTTTTTACTGGAGTTTGTAAAATTATTTTCTCCTCTTGAGATTTTACGCCCGGCTTTTGTAAACCATTTTCGACATATAAAAGAACCGTGTATGCTTACTAGAATATTGTTACAAATATTTTTGCTACAGGTACTAGCATTTAGATATGTACGTAGAAGTAGTTATCCTGAATATATTAATATTTATGTGTACATACTATATACATTCTTGATAATACAAAATAAGTACAAAATCCTTGTTTCAGTTTAACTAAATCTTTATTTGTTTTTTTTTTTTTTTTCAATTGCATCTGAAGACAAAATGATTATTTTTTATTATTCATAAGAATCTTGCAGTTCAATTCAATTACAATGCAGATGTTATATCCTTTTTGATTATTATCTGTATACGATTATCTTTATGTAAACTTTGTACTTAGTACATACATGTATCTGAATATTATACAATCTAAATAAACATCTTGGACTATTAAAAGAAATGAACTTACAATCTACCTCTATTATTATACACAAAATGATTATTACTACACAGCAATTAATATTATTGTTCAGAGAATATTTAATTGCATAACTAACTAAAAGGATATACATATACTTGTATACTTATACATAGACAGATAATATTTAGTATGTCTAAAATTAAAATATTTATTAAAATATTCGAAGTATAGATACTTATACCTAAGAAACTGCATTATACACACAATATTACATTGAAAAAAAATAATAATAAAGAAAATAAATTTATTTGTAGAAAATAATCGAGAAAATTTAATATGAATTTATAGATTTTTTCAATCCTTTTAAAACTTAAAGAATTTTAATGATATCTCATTCAAACATCTTAACTTTCTTTTCGTAATGTATTTTTATTTTTTAATGATATTTTTTTGTTTTATTTTTATTTTTTTGTTCAAGTGCTGCTTTCTTTAAAAGTTATACGTAGCAGCATTTCAACATTGAAAATACATATACATATACCATATTTATATACTTACGTAAAGGAAATTTCATAGGGAAAAATAATTATTTTCAATTTCATCTTTTTTTTTTATCCATAATGATCGTGATAATCTGAACAAATTTTACTAAAATCATAATAAATATATTAAAAACTTATTAAATGCATACAACAAATTAATTATTATAGTTTTAATTTAATTTCTGTGATGTTTTATATTGTTTTTATTCTGTATAAATGTACATTTATCTATGTATACATATTTTTTATTAGTAAATCATATACAATTAAGTACATAAATGTATATATGTACAAAAATGTAGATACAAATCTTTGCATTTGTCCTTTTCTTATTCCAACTTCATCTCTACTCCATATTATATTTCATTAAAATAAAAATAAATAAAATTATTTATCAAAAACTTTACCATTTCTGTACATTTTTCGAACGTCCAAAATTTAATTTCGAAAATGAATTCATAACTTTAACACTTATACGGGTATGCATACATAGATATACAAGCGTGTACTTGTGTGTATATAAAATTACAAACATATGCGCATATTGAAGAAATTATCTCATTTATGTGTTCTTTTAGTAGGAAAATTATTTTTTTTTTAATGTAAAAGGATAATAAAACTAACTACTAAATAATAAAGTACATACATATATACGAGAACATGTACATTACATGAATACATAAATGTTTTGCTTCTGTATATATTTTCTCATTTATTTGTTTTCCTCTAATATTTTTATACATGCACAAGTACATATTGTGTGTATTATGCATTATTTTGTATTAAATAGTTTTGTAAATGTTGTGTTTTAGTTTGGTTATTTACTGGCAGTAGAAGTAAGTAGTAGTAGTAGTAGTAGTAGTAGTAGTAACAGAGGTAGTATAGTAGCAGCAATAAATCGCAATTAACATTATTTCATTGGAATGTTTCTCGTTATTTTTTATTTTAATTTTCTTTTGAGTCTTTACTTCTTTCAATTCATCTTTGTATATTCGAGTTTATAGTATTTTTTACTTCTTTACTTCTCTTACGAATTCGTAAATAAATATTAAATTAAAATATTCAAATTTTGAATACGAACTTAAATTGAAAAGTTATTTCCAAATTAAAATCTGTTTCATGAATATTTCAGTTTTACAATAATTTTAATCTTAAAATAATTTAATTTCAAACAAATTTCGTAATTTTTATCAAATTATTTTTCGGAATCTACTTTAAAAACAAATTTAATTGTAAATTTGTTAAAAAAATATCTAAGTATAAAATTATTGATTGTATACAAAATATGCTAAGTACCTACATACGATACGTAGTACATATGTATGGTTTCACTTAAAGAGTTCCAACGATGTATAAATACGTTATGTATGTAGGTGAAAAATATAAAATATTACAATCTAACGTGTGATAAGTTATCATTGAACTGTTGCATTTCAGCTTTTGAAATTTTTCAAAGTTAAAACCAATCGATCATCTATGCACATACGAGGATATATTTTTACGTACTATAATGTAGTAATAAAATTAAATTTTGGTAAAACATCAAATTTGTTAAGCCTAACCAATACCCAACACTAAAATCAGATTATTACATTGAACATATGCATTCATACGAGACAGACAAGTACACAAACGTAGGTAGGACCCTGTGTTCGTATATCGTGCAGGGTGCAGAAACCATATATCCGATCAGAGTTGGTGATAAAAATTTTTGATTTTTAATTTCTTGATACGATATTTGAACGCAAGCAAGCAAATGCCTATAGAAACGTATTCGTTTTACGGTAATTAATTTCGTTATTATTTTTTTTTTCTTTGTCCCCAATTAGTTTTGATACTAAATCACATTAACTGTGACCGTGACATTTTATTATCGTTTATCGGACATTGGGATATGTACATGTATTAGTAAATGTATGTAAGTGTGCGTAAATGAACATAATAATTTATAATATGTAAACGAATTATACTTACATATGTTACTTTATTTATTTATTTGTTCATATGCTAGAATAACAAATTATTGTACATACATATGTGATGTTGTGTTGTGTGCTATTTATTTTAGGGCTAACAAACCGATTTACTCATTTATCAGCTAAAAAATTTCGAACGAAAATAAATTTGGCTAGCCTATCGTTTTAATGAAAATAAATGAATCTCATCGTAAGCTCTTATTGACATTAGCTTCATGCTGGTAATACGAGTATATATGGGATAGGCATATTGCAGATCTCGTAACTGAACACATATAGTAACTCATGTATATATGTACGAATATAAGTAGAATGGTGTAGTATACCTACATATGCTGTAACTGTGATTATATCGTTGATGAATGTTTGACAGAATATTCAATTAAATTAAAATATATGTATGACTGAGAATTACCTGAGATACATATACATTATTCAGATACACATGATAAATAATTGTGTATATAAGAATTAATTACTATAAATGAATTTAAAGCATATCAAGGATGAATAAATAAAACTTTTGCACATGTTCATTGATGTGATGTGTGTACATATATTGCATTTTCCTATAACTTGTACACTTGTACCACTTGTACGCTTGTACAAAAATAAGTTTTTTCGCAAAATATGAAAAAAAAAACCGAAAATAAAAAATAATATAAAAATGTGAAACTATAGAAAAGGACATGTGATTTTTATAATTTATTGTAGATTTTTTAAAGCAATAATGTATGAGATGAGCAAATTAATATGCTATAGTATACGCTTCGCTATCATAGTACGAGTAGTATTTCACACATCTTGTTTAATCATAATTTCTTTCTTCATAAAAAGTTTATTTTCTCTCTGAGCAGAATGCGAATATTGTACACAACATGCACGGAAAATCATCTAATAACATTTTATGCTTGCTCCTCCCCTTCATACATACTCTCGAGTAATATTTCACACATCCTGTTTACTCGTATTTAAAAACAAACAACATTTTAGTTGTACTATACTTCAATTAAAGTAACTTTGATTTTTTTTTTTTTTGTTCTTATTAATTGAGTTTATATTGATTTACAACCGACCAGTATACCTTATCCACCACACAGTACGAGGACATATTTCATAATGTCAAAATAAATTTTCAATTAAAAGAAAAATAAAGAAATTGCTTATTGAGTGACAATTATTTTTCCTTTTCAAATCATATTAAAAAAAAATAATAATTTGCTACACAATAGTCATTGAATATTATGGTCTTGATCAAAAAGGTGGAAAAAAAATCTCTTTTCAAGATATTCCATTTCGTAAAAGTACAAAGTTAACGACTAAACATGAAAATCAAAGTAGAAAAATTAACCAATATGTACACAAAATTATACACAAGAAAACAATTAAATCAAATTTTACACACAGTTTCATAGTTCTTATAACAGAGCAATTACGAATGATCGTGTACACAACTTTATTAACTATATTTGAAATTTGATTCTTTATTCAGTCACTGTAAAAAAGGAATGCTTCTTTTATTGTTAGACAGCACTCTGCATTCACAATATTGTATGCGGATACTATATAGAAGGATGTATGTTTGTATCATAATGTGAATGCTTTCAAAAATTTTCGAATTCATAAACGATGTCACACTTAATGATAATTGCTAAACATGAGTAAATTTTATCTTTATACACATCTATATAAATATGTACGATGTGTGTATACAAGAAAAAGGATCTAAATTACACAAACAATTTTGATCATATACTCTTTTATTCATCATTGTCACGTGCAATAGTTTATTCGCAAATATTTTTTTGTGTGTTAGTACAAAATTAAAAGAAAAATGCAATTTCCTTTTAGTCTACGGTTCGTCACGCTTAAAAAACTCTTACATGAAAAAACACAAAAAAAAAAAATTTTTGGGATGAGGATATATCATTATAAAATAACAGAAACAATTTAAAAGTTTTTGAAAGTGAAAAGAAATTTTTTTCTTATTTTCTTCATACGTATGTATATACAAACCTTTCATGTTTCGGTTTTCCTGCCAAATGTATTGTCTATAATTTTTGGTTTAAATCTGTTGTTAGTTTAACTTTTCCCAAACTCATGTTTTTGAGTAGTTATTTTTTTTTTCTTTTCAGTTATCCATTCATGTTTTTGAACAGAACAAATAAAACTTAGAAAACCTCTGTCAAACTTTCATTTCTTAATATATTATGTTTTTCATGTAACCAAAACTCATTATACATAACATATATTGGTGATGATGATTTTCATTTCATGAGATTCACTTGAAATCCTATATTTGACTTTGACAGTTATACAATATTACACAAAACAAACGTATACGTCCAGTATTTATAGGTGTGTATGAGTTTAAGATAATAAATAATAATAATATTAACAATTTCAATGAATTGTCGTAGTAATCCAGTAAAGGATATAGCAAAAGTAAATTAGTGCGTACAAAATACAAAACATTAAAACATAAAACTTTTAACTACAACATAGTACAATGAATACAGAAAATGTAAAATAACGCAATGAAGACTCAAAGAATAAAATTCATTTTGAATTAGGTTAATTTTTATTTTTCTTAATAAATCAGGAGTTCAAAAGTTTTTGATTATGTTCATAGAAAAAGAAAAATAATGTCACATGTTTGTCTTATATAATTGGGAATGAAAAGAATGCCATCAAGTTCGTTAGTATTTTGTTGTTAAAACGCGACCAAACATTCATGTAGGAGGTAAAAGTTCTGCCGCATATATTGGCTCACCGTTTGTAAATTATAAAATTTATGGATTCGGTTTTTAATTTAAAATCGTAATCACTCCAAATTACAACAAAAACAACAACACAATAAAATATTGAAATCATATAAATTTAAAACATTTTCTATTAGATTTTAACACGAAAACATCTACATATACATATGTACACATAAAATAGATGGAACAATTAAATTCTTTTTGATATTCCCATGTATATCGTATAAAATGTGCACATGTATGTGTATGTTACCTTTAATTTACGTACATACGTGTAGCAAGTAACAGGATAAGTGTGGATACAATCACTTTGTAAATATCCTCAAGAAATATCTATTATTACATAAGATTTTCATATAAAAAATGTTTATATGTACATTACATACATATTATCATATTACACATTCAATTCAAATAATAAATTACATTAGCATAATACTGTAATTAATTACCACAAGAAAATAATATATCCTCATGTACCTACATACATATGTATATACATTCTCAAGTTAAAAAAGTACGTAATTATCAATATAATTATTACACATATATACTTATATATACATACAATAATAAATATATAAATTTTAATTATTTAGTTTTAGTAGCATACCTGTTTACGTGTATTATTACTATTCAAATTCGTATAATTAAAAACTTTTAATTGTGTACACATGTCTTTTACATATACCTATAATAATATATGTACGAGTATATCTGTTCATCCTGATAATACATGTGTACAAATAATAAAGGTACAAATTGAGATTGTATTACAAATTTTTAAATTTTACATATAAAATGTATATGATTGTGTGTGTGTTAAAATTATAATTACATATTTCAATAATATTCCACACTTTTCCTTTCAACAAAACCATAGTAATAAAAAAATCATCTATCGTTAATTACTTCAGTATAATATGTACGCCATTACCGTTCATATGTATGTATGTGTGTAAATATACAAATCATGAATTGTATTATTATTTTATAATTATTATATATTGGAAATCCCCAAAGTGAGAAAATTTTATTATTAATTAAATGTAAAATATGAATCCTTTTCACGAAGTTATGAATTATAAAATGTTGATAATGCTATAATAATAATTTAATATATGTACATATGTAGCCCTATACCGTTATGCAGTATATGAATATGTGTGTTTAATTTGTTGATATAAATGATGTATATATAGTACTATAAGTACTTAATACTTTCCATTTAGCTGTTATAATTTCAAGTTTATTTAGCTATAATTCTACATTCTCATATAATATGTAACTCATATAATGTTACCTGTAAATTTGAACACACTTATATGTATACATACATATATTCATTTGCGCATACATTAAATACGTATATCCTGATAGAAAGTAAGTATTATAATTAAGTATATAGAACCGCACGTGTGATATGTAACATTATATAATGTCCTTAATTACACACGTTAACTAAATGACATATAGGTATATACTACATATAAAGTGTCAGAAGCTGGACAAAATTAAAATTAATCCGTTTTAGAAGTGAAAATTTTAACAGTGTTTCTTTTGCTTTTTTTATGCATTTTTAATATATAAAATTCATGAACTTCCTCTAGTATGTGTAGTGTACCACTGTTATTACCTCTCTGTATTTACCACCTTCCCTTATAAGTGTGTACTCCACCGTAATAATATAAGTATCAAGGATGAGTATACAGACAGATGATATTAAAGTTTATGTATTATACCATCATACGTGCTTTTATGTGTTTATATTATACATATGTGTGTGTAGTATATGCCCCATTTCATTATTAAAAAAAAAAAATTGGTTTGAAAAAACGTTGAAAAATTATTCGTGAATTTCTAAATTAGTGCAAATGTTGTATTAGTATTTGTACATTACACATATACGTATGTAGTATGTATACATATAATGTATTTACATGTATATTTAACATATATTTTAAAGTAAATATTTGATGTGGTTTTCACTGCTACACTCATAATGATGTAATATATGTACGATCAATGTGGTACAACAGCTACATTCATCATATATATACATATACGAGTATTCAGTTGTATGTACACATATGAAAGATTATAATAAACATGTACGTATGTAAGTAAAACTCATATTAATGTGTTATTCATTAAGTGAAATGAGATAAAAACCGTAGATAAATTTTTAATTTAATATTATACTTTATATACCTTGCATAACTTTTTGATTTTATTTTACTCTTTCTATTCTATATTCTTTATTAATTTAGATATTGGATGCACTTATATACATAAATACAATACATCTATAAAGTTTTTAACACTTTATAAAATAGAATAAAATAACTTTGTACATATGTACATAATGACCACACTAAAAAGGATTATAATTTAAAAATGCATTCATATGGGTGGCTTAGCTGGTGTATATGTATGTATACAACCCAAACATATATGTATATATAATATTGAACTTCATTTCATTTTTTTCTACTTTTATTTATCATTTCTCAATATATTACCAAACCACCAAACCTTATGAAAAAGGAAGAAATAACATCAGAAAGCTTTAGTTTTTTTTAAATGAGTGAATTATTTTGAAATAAACAACCGATGTGCAGAATTTTAATACAATATAAACAATAGGAAAACCAGAAAATATACACATGTCGGTATGTATGTATGTGTACTACAAAATATAAATAATGTGGATTTTCTATTGAACAGAATTAAAAAAGATTTTTAAGCATATGTGTATACGTGATCGGAGTTTTAATTTGTTTAATTAAATTTTCTTCACAAAAAAAAAAAAAAAAAAAAACAAAAACAAAGTTTTTATACTTATACGTATATTGCTGTGTGTGTATATATTTTTTTATTAATTATTGCTGTTTTACTTCTAAAATATCCATCGGACATTATACTATTTACGAGTATATGTACATTTACCAGGATAACCTAAAAATCTTATCGATTTATTATCTATTTGTGATTTAATACTCAGCGTACACATTTAATACACTGTACACGAACACAAACTGTTTAGGTCATTCGATCATTCGATGTAAGTTATTTTTATGTGACAAAATTTTGTAATTCGTTTCAAGTTCAAATTTAAACAGAAGCAAAGATTAAATGTTTATCAACAAAATTAATTTTTTTTAAAAGAATTTTGAAGATTTCATTTATTTTGACAACAGATTCTTAAAAATGTACTTTCGAATCGTTTTGAAAAAGTACATAAACACTTTACTGTATGAACGTTAGGGGTGTAAGCAATTTCTGCATGGTATAAGATCTGCACGTAAAATTACCACTTCTTACTTTATGTTCATTATGATATATCCAATATATATATGTGTGTGTGTGAATAAAAATACTGAATACATAGTATTAATAATAAATTTAAGAACTTTTACTCTTTGATGCCCTCCAGCTGAATAGTGATTGAAATGGATGACTTTCTTTTTTGTTAAAATTATATAAATGGACCACACATTTTTTTTTTATTCTATTAATGAATAACAATAAACCAAATGTCCTAGTGTGCATGTGTATGAAGATTTATTAAAATATATATAATTCATTAAAATCATTCCACAAGGATGTTCCACGTGTACAAAAGAAAATGATATTTTATTACACTCGCACATACATACTGGATTTTAATGATTTATCTCGTTCAAATAATTACAATCTAAATATTCAATATTCAGACTACATACACACATGTATGTGCACACAAATACAGTTGTTTCTATGTAAATTGTTGTAGAATCATTGTCAATTTGTATACGATATTATATTCCTTACATACGTAGATAATGCATATATGTATTGTGCATTGTGTATATATATATACGTACATATTTTTAATCTCTAGAGCAATTTTATAGAAAATTCCTTTATTACAATCGTAAGATGATATTATACACTTTGTGATAGTTACTGTATCATCATCATCATCATCTTTATATATTGTGGTTATCCTTTTTTTATATTAAGAAAACTTAAACGGTCCCCATATATAATTTACGTATAAATAAGCAATTGCATGTAGTAATATAACAATATAGTTGTTTCAATATTCCATCTGTAGATATATAGAAAGGATAATACAATATTTCTGTCACTGATGTAACTGATATTGCTATACTGTTACTGTTCCTGCATCCCAATAGTTTATTTCGTATATTTGCACGTAGATGTATGTTAAATGTAATCATGTATTGTATATACCTCTTATTTTATTTAGTTTATTTAAATATCACTCCAGAGTAATAAAATTGGATAGTCCATATGGGAAAATTTAATAGGATGTCAGTTTCAAATTGTGCTTGCATAAAATTTACATGCATATCCATTTATACTACATCCATATATGTAGTCTATCTATAGTATTTTTACAATTTTGTATATTTTCTAGAAAAGTCTTCTAATGTCGCCTATAGTATATTATATTATATTTGCTACTAACATATTCAAAAAAAGTACCCTACGTATATTACATAAAGTGCATTCACACATACTTATACGTATATGCATTTTTATGTGTGTACAATTTGAAATCTAATCAAAAATCAAAATTGGTTTCATGTATGTACATCTAAATATATTTATGTATCTATTTCACATTTATACTGTGCGAGGTACGAGGACGTAGTAAGAACTCAATATTGTTTTGGATCCGAAGAAAGGATGACTTTTCCAGAAATAAATTTCTTGCAGTTATTTCAAAGGGCATGGTACTTGTAATTCTATTTCGAATATATCTTGATTTTACTCAGTTTTACCCAATTCAATTCAAATTTTCGAATTCAATAATAAAATTTAATTAAAACATATCCTAAAGATTTTTTTTTTTGATCTGACATTATTGTATCTACGATTATGATTATAATTTCGAGTAGAGAAAGTTGTATACCATATAGCACGATAGCACCTAATATTGAGTCAGACTGAAATTTATTTAAATGTTAATAATAAAATATATATATAAAAATGGTTATATAATTATTCGTCACAATTTGTAAAAAATTATTTTAATTCATTTTTTATTCTTTCAATGGATCCTTCAAATAAATGGTTATTTGAAATCGTTTATTTTTTACTTTTTTTTTTCAACATCATATCGGTCAATTTCATTTTCAACAGATGTCATTAAATTAAAATATATCTTTAGTTTTTTATTTTTTGTCATTGATTGATATGTAGTTTACATCGTTGTAATATCATTTTAACGAAATCATTCTCATCGTACTACATAACTTTCATATATACGAACACTCACTACCACCACTACTACTATACTATTTGCATTCGAAATAGTACTTTATCATAATCGAAAAAATGGAAAATGTACAATTTCTATAAATTGACATGAACATTTTCAGTTATTTTTCTATCACTCTTTTTGTTAAACTTGCATTATCTGTCATTATTTTTTATTCGCCA
Organism: Villa cingulata; assembly: GCA_951394055.1. Classification (NCBI taxonomy): domain Eukaryota; kingdom Metazoa; phylum Arthropoda; class Insecta; order Diptera; family Bombyliidae; genus Villa; species Villa cingulata. The sequence continues at coordinate 734,928 of OX596018.1, forward strand.
TTTTGTAATACGATTTGTCCAATTTGTAAAATGATTATAATTTATACCAATTGTTGAATCACAAATATGCATTAGTATGAATATATGTACATATGTATCTAGTTAGTTTATTATTAAACTTGTAATTCGTGGTGATTGTTTTGTGTAATATTTATGAATCATTGATCGTCATTTGACTAATGCTCAATGTTCCCATGTTAATTTACCAAAACAATACAGAGGACAATAGTTAATAAATTTTGGAGGAAATATAACATGGCTTATAATATTGTTTGAAAGATATATCCAACTAATTTAATCGCGTCCCTCTTCCATACATCAGCCTCTTCTATCCATTATCCATTCTTCCATTTTTAAAAATTAATTATTTTACTCTAGAACTTTATTGATTGTTATTTTTTTAAGGATAACTGTTCAGATCTATACAAGTACTATTTCGTTTTGGTAAATGCGTTTCTGATTATTTATTAATTCCTTTGTTCTTTTTGTCCTGGAAAAAAAGTTTTTAAAATTTTTATTACATTCTTCCTTTCATATACATATACGCATACATCATTCATTTTGATTTTAAATATTTTTTGCTTTAATTTATTCTGTATAACATGCACTTTAAATTTTACATAAAACATAACTGAATATTTACTATATGTCCTTTTTACCATATATCATACATTCATATAAATAAAATTTTATACATGTATACATATATATATTTATATAATCTTGTACATTCATATACCTTAATCATTTACACTCTCGTTCATGTATGATGCAAACCTTCGTATATGTACAATCCTTTAATAACCCACAAAGATGCATATTTATTCACAATAAAATGCGTATACAAAATACATTCATATCATAGGTAGCAATTTATCACCTGTTTCGAACAGTATTTAAGATTTATTGTAATTCTGCATTTGATTAAAACAGAGAGCAATCTAGAGTAGTGTCTATGCATATTTATGTAGGTACATTACATTAAATATTACATGCATTTACTATGTGTATGTACAATGCTTATGTAAACAACAAAATATGTAAGATGAAGTCCTTGAAAATGAGAAGTAGCAATGCATATAGTACTCGTATGTATACGTATACACATATTGTTATATGCTCATATATCCTCCTACACGCAAAACCATAAATGATACTTCGCATAAATCGATAGTATGTGTGGTATGTAGTTGTAAATACGTTTATTGTATACTTATGGACGTGTAGTTATGCTTGTGATATGTAAATATTTCAGAGAAACAGAATTACAATCGAAAATTAATGCCATAAATTTAATACGAAAATTTCATATGAATTCGATTAAATACATACCTTCATGTAGGCATAAAATTTATGAATGCATTGCATAACTAATCGAAATATGTATGTACGTATCTTACATTTACATACCCATCTTATATAGTTTTGTTTTATGTAATTTATTAGAAGTCGCAACAACAGCAACAACAACAAAATTGAAAATTACTTAAATTTGACTCATTTTTTTGTTATGCCATTTTGTGCAATGTATAGTACACAATTGTACAACTGAAAAAATTTTTAACGATTTTTTTTTTTTCATTTTTTTACGAAAAAATATTTTCTTTTATATTTTTGTAATTAAAATTCTCTTAGTTTTTTATATTTTTCCTGTGTGTGTAAAGTTTTTTTTATTTCCAAAAACAAAAAAAAAAAAAACATATTATTGTATACAGTGTCATTTTTTAATACTGGCAAAAAGGAAAGAAATATGTATGTATATAAAAATGAAAAAGATAAAAAAAAAATGAAATCACCAAACAAAAAGTCCTGATTCAACAATATAAAATCCCTTTTTCAAGTGCGTTATTAAACGAAAATTATCATCATCTGTATACATTATATTACATGAATGTAGTCTTACTATACATGTACATATATTGTACGTATATATTATCCTTTATTCACATTTATATTACAGAAACAAATATGCACATAAAAAGAAAATATATCCTTTTTTGAAGTGTATTCATAAATGTAATGTATGTGTATATTATGTATGTATTATGTTGATATATATACTTCATATATATGCCCAATGATATTAAATTTTAAAATTTATTCTCACTAAATTAGTAAAGAGGTTTTTGTGTTTTCCAGTAAATTGCAGTTTTTTTTTTTTTGCGTTTTTATAGTAGCACTTTACTGTATCTCTCTTTCGAAAAATATGAAAGAAAAATAAATATTTGTAAAAATGTATATAACAGATTATGACGTCCACTATACTAAACCATAACCGTTTCCTTAGTTGTTATTTTTTTTTTTATATGAACGAATATGTAAGTGTATCTACCAGTATAAGGAATATTACTACACTTTTTATTATTTTACATTTCCATGACTTTATGGCAGATATAAAAAAAGTACCAGCGTATACGAGTATTTGATGATTGTGTGTATATTACACACACTTTATTAAAGTCATTACATAAAGTATCAACCAAAAGGATACAAACAAACGTATCGCTATATTCATATTATTCCCGTTCATATTATTCATATCCTATGCACACATATACACATATATGTACATGTTTGTATACAATTACAGTAAGACAGGACTATGGTTATGTATGTATAATAAATATGAAAAATAATATTATTTTTCTTTAAAAAAAAAAAAACAAAAAATATTTTTCTTTATATTTGTTAGCGCAAAAAAAAAAAACAAGGAAGGGAACAAGAGATTCGTGGAAAGGTGTACAATATAATATAAATTCCATGAATATTTTCTGTAAAGTAATGATAAAAAAAATGTTTTTCATTACAAAATTATCATTTGAATTTATGTACATTCAGATAAACATGTACATGTACCGCACCGTACCACCAGTAATGGATAAATTGCAAAAGGAATCAAAGAAAATGACATTCAAATTATTGAAAATATAAGAAAAAAAAATAAATTCTATAGTGAATTTTTGGTATAATCACTCAGCAGCAGCTTGCAGCTTGAAGAAAATACCGGATTTGCTTAACAAAACGACAAAATTTAATTGGATCTGTAATTGTAAATGGTGTAGCATCAAAATGTCAACCAAAAGCAATACACTATACTATGCCATTGCCATACTACTTATCCCAATGTTATACATGCCAAGCATATTGTAAGTATCTGACTAAGTTGTAAAGTTGCTCATTATACACGAAGAAAAAAAATTTTTTTTCGCTGATTTCTTTTATGTATTTTCGCTCATTACTGGTTCAATGAAAAAACCGTTGATGTCGTTACTGCAGACGTAAAAAAATGTGAATAGGATGATACGCTTAAAGTTTTCTTTATTTTTTTGTTTGCTTTTGGTTTGGTTTATTTTGCTTTAAATGTACCTACCTAACTGCATATAATACATGTATATTTATGTGAGTTTGTATACCGAAAAAAAATATTACCTCCAATAGACGAAAGAAAATTAATCATGGCTCCTTAATTACATTTATTACTAAGTTTTTCATTTTGTCAAATTAAAAATGAAAACCAAAAACAAACAAAAAATGAACAACAAATTGTATAATTCAGGAATATCATTTTTAATTAAAATATTTTTACTTGTGATTAATGAATATGATTAAACAATGTTTCAGAAATGTTTTTTTGTTCATTTAATTGTATACATAATAAGTAGACATAAGTCTTATATGGGATCAACGACCTATTAGTGCATTTATTAGAAAATGAAATTTTTTTGTAGTTTTTTTTTCTAATATTTTGTCACTTTTTTTGTTAGTTTTTTGTTTTCTAGTTGACAAAAAAAAAATTAAACATAATGAATGCCTTCACATTTTTGAGAATATTTGCTTGCACATGAAAAATGTGTACAGTCATTTGTCTCCTACATGCTATACATGCAGAAATTAACAATTTAATGGGGGAAAAAAATCAAATTATCCATGAATAATAATGAATAAAATATTCAAGGGTATTAATCTTGTTTTTTGTGGTTTTTTTCTTGGGGAAAGAAAAGGAATATCTGCAAGGGATGAATCCAGATTATGATGTAGTAATTCAAATAATTATTTTTCTGATTTCATTACATTTTTAATTTATTTTCATTTTACATGTTAGCTATTTAATATACATATAGATATTAACAATATTAAAAGAGCACACAATCAATATCAAAAGAGAATTATAATGTCCTTTTTGAATGATTTTTTAACAGCTTACCTGTAACGAAAAGAAAAATAAAATTGAAATTTTTAATTATTTAATTTTTGAAAAGAAACTTAAAACAAAAAATTATTTGGTCAGTTCAAAATTAATTAAAGTATTTAAGGGAAATTGTTAAATTAATAAAAATCAGTGCCTAAACATACATTTGTTCAAAAGAAAATAAATAAATTAAAATTCCCAAGGGTATTTTCATCTCTAATTTTAAGTTATAAATGTTTTCTTCTTTCCATTCACATTTGAGGTCGAACCTTGTATTTCTCATTCTAAAATTGTTTGCATCTTCTGAATCTAGTTTTTCAGTATCATTTCTAACACTTCCAAATTTGGTTTTGAGGCGTCCAACAGTACTCTATCATCGCTTCATCTTCAAAGGTAATTTATGTAAAGTCATTAGCATTTCGCCTCGCTACATGCAAACATACCGCGCCTTAGGCGATTATCTCTAACTTTGTGTCAGAAACACTTTATTTTAATTTAAACATTAAACGTTCGTCTTTAATTTGAATCACAAAAATTATTCTTCCAAAAATATTTTTTTATGTTACTACGATGAATCAAATAATCAGAAATATAAAAATTTTAAATTCCATCTATGGGGAACTTTTATCAACCCATAAGTATCAAAATACGAAATGATTCGAGTAAAAACTAATGAACATTTCTATAAAATCGATTTCTACTTTAGAAGTATCCATCCGATTAAAGGATTTTTATTTTTTAGAATTAAGATTTTGTTTTTGTATGTATACGCAGGTGATGTAACTTTACTGAGACTTGTAACAATACTCGTATATGAAGAAAAAATGAATATAAATCGAAACAACACATATAATTCTCATGCATTATTCTATAGGGAATAATAAAATTCAGTTCGATAGGTATACATAAAGTAAATTGTACATAAATATACATATATTTTATATATCATGTGTGTAAAATGAGTATTTTTTTTTATGTGTGTACATATTTATTTACATAATATATGTACACGTACAATATGACGTACACATCCACATTCCGTTCTTGTATATACCACAAAATATTCGAATAATTTTTTGGGGAACATTAAACGAATGAGCAAAAAAATATGAAAACCAAAAGAAATTGGATATTCATGATCCCATATTTTTATACATGTAGGTATGTATTTCGATTTTTTTTTTTCATTGGTTTTGTTTTTATTCTGCAGATTGTACATAAAATTTACACACACAAAAAATGTTAATAAGAAAAGTGAGAAGGATATGAAGAGATGAATTTGCATTGATATGGTGTACAAACAATCAATAAAATAAATACCAACATTTTTTTATACATTTCTTTACTTTAAATCTGAAAATACAAGACATTTTTTTTTTGTTCTAGAAAAAAATTGAATATTCATTGGAGGAGAATTCTAATAGAAATCTATACAGAATTTTATGGAAAAAAAAATACGCATCGTTATAAAAGAAGAGAAAAATAAATAACACCAACAACTGATTTATGTTGGAAAAACATTCTATAAAAATCTAAACATTTTGGATTTTTTTCATTTCATTTTAAAGACAAATTCTTTTTTCAAGAAATTCATTTTACATAGATAGAAGGTTTGAAATTTTTTAATCATTAAAATGAAATTTATTTCTCCAAAACGCCAATTTTAGTCAAAAAATCGCAATCAAATATTCATATAAAAATGAAACGAGAACAAAATCTGAAAAATAATAATGGACAAGAAGTAATGGAAAATTTAATTCACTATTGCCTTTTAGATAAACCAGGACAAATAGTAGGAATGGAATACCCAAAAGATATAGTACGCAAAATATGGACTAATAAATAATGATAATATGTAATTTAAAACCGCAAAATAATATAGTCATAGTTGAAATTACGTATAAAAATAAATGATAGAACTTTTAGTTATCCATTCATTTTATTGTTCATTCGTCCTTGGATAGTTGGTTTGGAAATGCGAAAAAAAAAATTAAAGGAAAGGAAAGCAGGAAAGGAAAACGGAAATTTTTTAGCGAATATTATGTATACGAAAAAAAAAAAATAATTCAATAAAAGTTACAAAAATTTTGTAATATTTCTGGAAATTATATAGTATGAACTTTTCATTTTTTTTTCCCGTTTACACAGACGTAGACACATACATACACAATATTCAAGGCCGGATTAACAGTTTTACGTATCTGAAGCTGTGAAAACTGTGAAAAACCCTAAAATGAATCAAAGCCAATTGTTTGTGCCTGGATAAATCGTAGGCATGCTCATAAATTAGCCAGATCTTATTGCAGCGAACGCCCTATATCCGACCACCGACCAAGTCGATTATAAATTCGATCAGTAATGATGATAAACTGCACAACTGATTGGCACATTAAACAACCATATTGTCATATAAGGCTTTATTGATGGGACGTAGAAAAACTAAAACACACAAAAACATCTGTCTTTACAGTTTGAGATAGATAGTGCAATGCATCTTATCTAACCTTGACCGCAATCCATCAATTTTCGACAAACCCAAGACTTTTGTCAGTAGAATCAAAAAAAAAAAAAACTGACATGAAAAATAGAAGGATCTCATCTAATTTGCTTAGAGGATAAAACAGCCCTGCTTTATACAGTTATTATTACGACATAGTTTTCCTTTTTTATATACATATTTGTTTATCATTCAGATCATTTATATGTGCACATAAAAAAAATAATTTGGAAACGACGCTTTTTCGTTGTGTCCTCTAATTTTATACCAGATGGAAATTTTATATATTATTTCATCATTCTTATATATATTATTTTTTTTTTCAATAGAATTTTATAGGAATTAAATACTTCGTACGTAGGAAAACAAACAACAACAAATACAAAAACAAAAAGGACAATTTTACTTTGAAAATCCGAAAAATGTATTAACAAATTTTAGATACAAAAATACTAAAAAAAAAAATAAATTACAAATAATAGAAAAATTTTATATTACATCATAAAAGGATATGTCTGAATGTAAAATGTATAAAAATAAAATTACGAAAAAAATATATATATAAAATTTCAATAAAATAATGAAATTGTTGGTTGGGTTTGCCATCGTCGGTATATACAGTCCTACAAATACAAATAAAAATTAATGAACTTGAAATATACGATAATCGTATAAAATAGAATAAAAATAATATAAAATGGAACAAATTTCTATTATTTGTTTGAGTTTGTTTGTTTTGTTTTTTTTTTTTTTCGCTTTTTGAAATGACTATTCACCACAAAAATTTGTTTTTATATACACCAACGCCACTAACATTTTATTTTTATTATTAGAAAAATACATTATAACAAATACAGAAAATTTTTTTTTTATTTTTTTTTTTTTTTTGAAATTATTTAGATTCTTTGTATATGCATTTAATTTCATTTTTTTTATTTTATTGTTACATTTTATTTATTTTGTTTTTGGTTTTGGGTGTAGATTAAAAATTAAAACGTTCTGTAAATTCATTTTATCCCACAAACAAAAAGAAAGAAAGAAATGAATCAATTTCATTGATAATTAATAACAAATCAAACAATATAGAGTGTACACAGCATACATGTAGATAATCGATGAACTAAAAATTGAATTTTTATCGTTAAGGATTTTTAAGTTAAACAGTCGCCTATCAAATGTATAATTACTAATCATCATATTCTGCATTCGAATTTTAACTATAGTTGAGTATATCAAGAATTCATATATGAGTAAATATGTTTGGGATCAGATCTAGTTTTATGGTCAAACTTTAGTGTTTTAACCTTAAGTAGAGTTTAAGTAATACTTGAGATGATATAACTGGTAAGCTACGCTTCTCTTAATTAAATGATTCACAATTGAAAAACTGAATTCAAAATTTGTCAATGTGACTCAATGTCAGTGTTGACGGTATTGACACGTTAATCAACATAATTAAGAGATTGCTAATAATTTGAAAGGTGCAGTGATATTTTTTCATGTTCAGTGTACGTACAGCATACAATTTTTACTAACTAAGTAATTAAATAATGTGCACTGTATATAGTCATATTCAGTTCATATATAGTAATGTCAATTTCAGTGAAATTTAATTATCAAATAATTTCATTTTAAATTCAAATTCATTTTATAATAATTGAATTTTTATTGCGTCAATTAACGACTAAAATGAAATAAAACACTGAAATGAATAATTTTGAAAATTTTGTACAATTCTCTATATAAATGAATTTATTTTAGAATTCTTGAAAAAGATATCAATCACAAAAAATAATTACTTTGATAAACTTGAATGTTATTAATAGAAAAATTTGCAGTTAATTTTTTACACAAGCGAAAAATATAAAATGTATATATACATTATAATATTTTATGAGAAATTTCTTCATTCGGAAAACATAAAATTATATTCTACTTTTTTCTTTTTGTAATGTTTCTCTATTCTAATTGAAATTGAAATTTAATTGTGTGCAATTGAAACAATTATACTTGAATTTCATTGATAACCATGTGTAACGTATACCATAATAATATAAAGTATAAAGCGAAAATGGATTTTTCTCATGAATGATATTGCGAACGCATGACATATGAAGTGCCACTACCGTATGTCGTACTATAATTTATAGTTAGCTCTCCATTTGCTACTACTATATGTACTACTTATTGTCTCTTCCTATTTCTCGTTTACTTCTTTTGGTGTATAGGGGGGTTAGTGCAAAGCAAATGTAAAGAGAAAATTGATTTTCTCATGAATGAAAATACGATTACATTACTTAGTATGCAAGGTATTATAAGTATAAGTAGTGCTATAGTTAGCAGCCAATCACCTGATTTTTACTAAATACTGTCTCTTCTTATTTCTTGTATATTTCTTATGGTATGCAGTGCATAATAAGTATAAAGAGAAAATGAATTTTTCTCATGAATGAAAAAACGATCAATGCTGTATACTATGTTTCATGTATAAACCTAAAATTTATTGAATGCTTGAAACTACAAAGAACCATTTACACATTACATAACTAGCATCGCCTAAAGCTTCGTTTTAATATAGTTGATGAACATTTTGTTGATTTTTTTCTCTTCCATGTTTTAGTTTTTTATCTTTTTTTTTTAAAAATTCAAGTTACACTACAAATTACCTGCAGGTTATATCTCTTAATAGCTCATAATTGCAATGTATCCAATAAAATTTCATCAGTTCAGTTTAATGCAAACGAAATCAATACCTATGTATATACGTGTACAAAGTCTAATGTATTCTTTGTACATATTTCAATCACGTCTAGAACTTATATAGGCGAGTATGTATGTACGTATATGCGTAATGTATCCGTGTGTAGAACAAAACGGTAACAATAGAAGTAAAAGTTTAAGTGCTTTAAACGAAAAAATTTCAAAATATTACACTCATACATAATATGTACAAATCATGTTATGAAAAAGAAAATTACAATACAGCAAACTTAGTTGTGTACATACGTATACATAGACATAAACGCAAGAAATATACTATACTTGTTTATATGTATGTCTGTATGTATACATGCAAATTATATTATATGAAATCTTTCCTTCAAGTACCTACTATTACACACTCGTAGTTTTCTCATTTAAATTTATATTTATGTATCCGAAGCAAAAGTGTGTAATAATATATCACATACATGTAGGTATTTATTACACTTCAAAAAAAAAGAAAAAAGAACCAAATTAAAAAACAAAACTACATCAAATATGATTTCCGTATAATTGCTTAGCAAATATTACATATCGTAATTCGAACATGAATTTTCCATCACATAGTCGTATATCAGTCTTTTCATTTAATTTTCTCACATTATTATATTATTGGATACTTATATTTAACATATAATCTAATGTAGTTTATCATTATAGTTAAATTATATACATCTACATATACTATAGCATAATAATGTGTAATATATATGTAAATATTTTGACTTCTTTCGTATAGAAAAAAAAAAAAAGTTAAGTAGATATATATCAAAAGTAAATATATGTAAAGGTTATGAACTGAATATACAAACACATTATTTCAATGTATTTATGAATGTGTTCAAATATATCTATAATTTCGAAAATATAGATAATTATTTATGTATAATGTTTGTACATCATATTCTTATCCACATACATGCATACATCCACATATGTATATAAAATGTACATAATAATACACGTCTATTTCAGCCCCAAAAGTAATTCGATTTTCATCATAAATCAGTTTACTTAAATTCAGTATTAAGAACCTATGTATACCATAAAATGAATGTACATACATACATTTATACAGAATCATAAAAATAATATTAATTCCGACAACAACAACAACAACACTATTACGAACGAAAAAACAGACTGAATATGCATATGGGAATAATAAATTACATTTGAAATACATATTATATAATCTTAACACTATCCAAATATTAAATACAAATATTCATATATATAATGTACGTAGTTATATACAAACAAAATCATTATTATGTGCTTATGTATATATGTATGCATAAAGTACAAATTTATTTACATATCAAAAAAATAAGAAGAAAAATAACAGCCTAAGGATATGAATATGTGTAAGTCCTGCCTATACCTTATACATATTATAAATGTACAGATACAGTACTCATGCATTAAATACAGTTATTACATAATATGTATGTACCAAACCAATAATAATAATAATAATAATAATAATAATAATACTTTTCTTATCAATTTGGAAAAAAAAACTGTTGAAAATCCTACTAATATATCTAGATTTTCGTAATGATTCTTCTGTTCTGTCTCTATTACTTTATCAGTTTCTGTTTCTGTTTCCCAAACAAACCATTCATTCCATTTCCATATTTAGGTATAAGAAATTGTATAATATGTATGTATTTGCAAAAAAAGAAAAATATAAATTTACGAGTATGTAATGTAAATATTCTACAAATTTATTGAAAAATTGAATTTAAATGTACATACATTTATGTATTTTACGTATACGAGTACTAACGATAAATTTAATATTTTTGAATATAATTTGCATTAAAATGAGAAAATCCTTTATTACAAATATTGAACACCAAACCAAACAAAAAAAAATGAAATGTAACCAAATAAAAAGTGAAATTTATCCATGAAATGATATTGAAAAAAAATAAAATAAAATGTTTTTTTTTTTTACCACAAATGTGATATTCATATGTGGATTTATAATACCTACATACATGCATAAAAGTAATGTTGTATTCAGTCTGTATGTACATATACATATGCGATTGTGTACATGCTAATCTAAGAATGTAAAGAAGAAAAATATACATATATATGTATGTATATGAAAGAAAATTCACTGTAATATTATCCTTGTTGGCACATAAAATATTACGATAATTTGATTGTACCGTCTGTTACAAAACAAAACTATGAAAACATACCCGTATAAGCACAATACATACTCGTAAGTATAGAAGGAGAGCACATACTCTAAAAAAAAAAAAAAACAGCACGGATAAATACAATATAAATATAACAACCACACCTCTAATCATTTTTTGTACATGTTGCAAACTACAATTACGAACACACATCCGTTTATGTAATGTATCTACCTATACTCATATCCTTTTTATCCTATGTATAATATATCATTACAATGATTTTATTGAGAAAATGTACGAAAAATATAAATGATGGTGTACTCATACGTATACTCGTAGTAAAGTGACGATATGTATATAATAGCATAATATACGAGTATAAAAAATAAAAAATAAAAACTAACATCGAAATAACGATACTAAAAATTTCATAAGATTTGTGTTCAAAAATGCAATTTGTCAGTTAAAATTTCAAAAAATAATTTATGTGCATTATACTTTATGTACTCATATATACATACGAGTATATTGATATTCGTATATAAATTTATGTATAATAATGGTCGTTTTCAATTCTTCATTTTTCAATTGACTTAAATAGAATTATTGTTTTCTTTTTTCTGTATACCTACCATACAATTTTCCTTAAAATATACCCATACGTATACACACAACACACATACATATATAAAATAAACATGATGGTAATATGTCTACATTATACATACATGTACACTTTGTACATTATTTTTTTTTTTTTTTGTGTTTTTTAAGTATACATTGTCTTGTATCTTGTATGTATTTGCTTTTGAAATTTTATTGAGCCATTTAAAATTTAATACGATATACCTATAATGCGATTATCATAAATCTAACGTCATACAAATATATGTATCTGTACAATCGTATAAAAAGCAATAAAAGAAATTTTTTTTTGTTTTATTTATATTTATTTTATTTAGCTTACGAAAATATATGACTTTGTAGAAATAATAAAGGCATATTATTGTCAGTTATATAAGCAATGTGGATGGGAATGTCTGAAAAAAATATTTACGTAATGTTCATGTTTTTCTGTTATACTGTTTGTACATTACATACATTACATATTTGTGTTTTTTTTTTTTTTTCATTTTTCTTATTATTTTCTTAATTTAATCTGTAATTTATTTATTTTATTAAATTTTATTGCTTTCATGTTGTAGGTAGAGCATTTATTTGTGACCTGTTCTAATGAAATTATTTATGAATCAAAAATAATACGTGTAAAATAATAAGAAAATTTCTAAAAAGGATTTGTTCTTAAGTATCATTTGGTGAATACACATAATGCTGATCTCTTCCGAATGAATGAATGAATGAGATCAAACATGTGACAAATTTCTCTTGAAAAATATTTCTTAACTTAACACACCACATTTGGAACCCAGGATCTAGAAAGTATTTCATCATAAACATTTTAAACTAAACGAATAGCACACACTTCTTCAGTTCGACATTTAAGTGCATCATATAATACTTTGACAGATGTAATAAATGATTAAATGAATCTTACAACTTGTATCAGCTGTTAAAATGTCGCGAATAAGAAAAATTCTTGTTTAAAATAATTGATTTCAAATTTTATTTGAATAATCGATTATTAATTTGAAAAAAAAAATATTTCGTTAAATTTCGTTAAATCTGTCAAAATTGAATATTTTCTATTCGAATTATGCTCAATTTTATAATATTCATACATATTCTTCGCGTCTAATAAATTATTAGAACGAACATTATGTGTGTAAGTATGTATGTATTACGTATGTACAAGTATTTGTTCCCTTTCGCTCTTATTAATCAAAGATATAATATAAGAAAATTTAAAAATATATACGTGTGTATTATTTTATAATATATACCACTAAATAAATACATAATGTAGATACTCTATGACAAATACAAACACATTACTAAATAAAAAATTCATGAACATTTTATTCAAAATGAATTACAAGAAAAAAATAAATAAATAAATAAATTAAACGAATAGAATAATCATATTCCAACGCAAAACGAAGTAGATACAATGTACAATGTGAATAAATCGTTTTGTATTATTTTAAAAAGTAAAGAAGATTAAGAAGAAAAACAAAACAAAACAAAAAAAATCGAAATGTTACTTTTATTTTCAATTTTTTGTTTAAATATGTCATGCAAATATACAGTATCATAAATTATTATCCACCATTCGAAATGATAATGATGATAATGACGCGAAGTTATTTATGGCACGAATAGAAAGGCATAAAAGAATATAACCACCACATAACATTATACAATACATTGTATGTAACATGGATATATGTACGTACATTATGTACGTACACATATATCCGTGTATATGTAAAAGAAAAAAAATAAAATTAAAATACCGAAAAAATAAATACAAAAAAAAAACAGAAGCAAAAAAAATGTATTTTTTTTTTATCTTCTTATACTTTTAATATACACATTTGTCATAAATATTACTTTGGAATTTTCATATTAATAACGAAAATATGTAATTTTATTAAAATTAACTTGACTATATATGTATATACGTAACATTCACATACCATCATCATAATACTCGTATTATTATTATTTTTTCGCATTTTTGGATAATTGGATTATCTTCATTCATATTAAAATTATTTTTGTTTTATATTTTATATTCGTTCCTTTATTCTTTTCATAATTTTTTTTTTCCTTTATCAAATGTACGAGATATGACGATATATGAATATGTACTTTTACAAACATAGTACATTACTTATAAACTTACGTATACATACATATTTTACGAGGATTCATTTATGAATATTATGTATGTACATAATTTACGAATTCATTTCATTTAATATTTTTATTCAAATTAACCTAATCAAATTTTCTAATAAAACAAAAAAAAAAAAAAGAAAGAAAAATACGTAAAATGAAATGAGAAAAAAAAATTGAATAAAAACGGGATCATTATGAAAAAATTCACAAAGTAAATACAATGTACGCGTACTTATGTATGTAAAAATAAAAAAATAAAAAAAATAAAACAAATAACTGTGAATAATAATTTTCATTTGTCAATACTCTTTTGAGTTCATTTATGTAGTATTTAAATTAAATATAAAATATGTGAAGTAATAATTTCTTGAGGAAAAAAATTTTTTTTACAAACAAACTCGTATCTCGTATAATATAATGTATTCTTGGAAGATGTATTATTTATATTTCTAGTTAATATAAATTTTTTTTTTAAATGATTTTTCATGTCCTTTTTTTTATTTTGTAATTATGTATATACTTTTGTTTTCTTTCTCATTTTCGTAATTTAAATGCACAACTAAAGACAACATAACTTACTCAGAAATATTATTAATGTATTTTTAGAAAATTTAATACCTGAAAATGTGTCCCTAATTAATATAATAAAAAAAATAGGTAAAAATAAACTAATAAAAGGACCGTAGCATACCGTAACGTAATGCAAATTAAGTGAAAAGAAAAAAAAAAAAAACTTTTCTCATGAATGAAAATACAAACACATAGTATATACTACGTACTATAGTCAGCCAACAGTAACCTCCCACCGCCTTTTTCTCTTTCTCGTATTTGACATCTTATGGGGTGTATTGAATGGCAAGTATGTGAAGAAAATGGATTTTTCTCATGAAGGAAAATACGAACACATGGTATATAGTACATAGTACGTTAGTTATATGTACATAGTACATATAGTTAGCTACCAACAACCTCAGTGCTATACTTTCCACTGCCTTTTTCTCTCTCTCTTATGGTGTGTAGTGCATAGCTAGTATAGGTATGAAGAAAATCGATTTTTCTCATGAATGAAAATACAAACACATGGTATATAGTACGTACTATAGTTAGCTACCAATCACTACCAATAACCTCAGTGCTATACTTTCCACTGCCTTTTTCTCTCTCTCTCTCTTATGGTGTGTAGTGCATAGCTAGTATATGAAGAAAATCGATTTTTCTCATGAATGAAAATACGATTGCAGTGTGTAAGCAGTTTCAAAAATGCATGTAAAGACAGAAATCAACTGGAATGATATCACTCACAAGAAAATTTTATAATATCAGTCAAAAAAATACCACCTTCCAAGTAAGAAACAGCAAAATGGAATTAATCATAGAAGAAGTAATATCGAAAAATTTATTTACACACAAAAATATGTATTAGTACTTTGCGATGCTACACTAAAGGATGGATGCAGCGTTGATTAATTTATTAGCGCGTCATTAGTCGTCATTGTTTTTTGAATAAAATTTACCAAAAAATATCGACTATGATAATATTACCTGTTGAGTTTCGAGTGTAAATATATGATAGATACGTCTACTGATATCTCATGTACCTACATACATATACATGTAACATCTATCTGCATTGCAATAATTTGATTCAATCAAGCGATACGATTGCTCAAGAATTTATGATAAGATCTTATTAAAACAAAAACTTGAAGAGTTATTTCTAATAGAACATAATTGTACTTGAATATGTCATGTACTCATATTATAATACCTGAAAATTAATAAAATGTAGAGAGAATTTTCGAAATCACGAAACAATATTAATTTTGAATCAAAAATCAAATAATAAACTGCAATGCTTATGCTTACTGAATGATGAGTGTTCAGCATTTAGAAGTATCCATATATTATGACTCAAGTGTAGTATGTATTAATGCCAGTAAATACATGTGTAATTATTGTGATACAAAAAATATATATATTATACATATTTTGCAGAGCATACACAATTTGTTTTTCCTCACATACATTATTATAAAAGTGTATGTATAGTAATATTGCACATAGTATATGCTACTTTTGCTTATACGAGAACACAATATGTATTCATATTATTTACAAATATCTACCTTGCTAAAAGCGTAAAAGGTAAAAGTTAATCTGCTGTCATATATCGAGCATTCACCTTTAAGCTTCCAAGTACCATCATAAGTGCACTTTCTTTTCTCTTTAATTTTAGTTTTTTTCTTTTTTTTTTAGTTTTTGCCTCGAGAACTCGTCAGTTTATCTTTAGTTGTTTTTTTTTTTTTTTCATAATGTTTATAAAGTGCACATAAAATGAATGAAAATGTATATCCTGTGCATTTATATGAACCCAGGTATTTATGTATATGAATAAAAACTTATATTACTCGTACATAAAATGTTTTATTACCTTACAGCAATTTAAACTATTTTTTTTTTATTTTACTTTTTTATACGTGTTTCATTTCTATTTTGTTTTTTTAATGAAAGCAATTTTTCACAATATGCATATGTACGCTCATTTACATAAAATTATACTAATACCAAACTATACATTGCATATGAGAATATTATGCTACTACATTATTATACGTGTGTATATGTTTTTGAATATACATTCATATATGTATACGAGTACACAATTCAATAAACTAATACACAATAGATGTTGAAAATTCTCTGAATAAATGTTCAGATATCTTCTTTTTTATATTTCTAAATCCTTTTTTTTTTTTCATTTTTATTCAGGTATAATATAAATGCATATACTCATCTCATGTATATGTAAGTGTACACATAATGTATACACGTATGATTTCAGAGTTAATTCCTGTAGCAATTTTATTGCAAGTGTGTATAATATGACGTAATTAAAATTTATACAAAGTTCTTCACATGTACAAAACATAAATAGATACATGCATTTCCATTTATATATTTCTATATAAGTAATACAAGTGCATCTTGTCAAGAGGAAATATATGTACATATACTTATATTGCAAAAAATACGCAAACTAAACAAAATCATGAAATATTTTGTATATGAAGAAAAAATAAAAAAAATGAAAGAGAATTTAATATAAAAACATTTAAAAACGGACTTAAGAAAAGTACAAAATTAAAAAGAAATAAAAGATTTTAAATACATACATATGTAGTTACTTGCTTGCTTATAGAGTCTTAGCCTTAGTATACGTACAGTATTTTATATTCAAAATATTATATGTATGTAAATGGCTTTTATATTTTATGTTTTTTAACATTTTTTTTTTTTCATTTTTGTCAGTATAACATATTTTTTTTTTCACTTTGATCAAAACACACTCGACATACACACTAGTAAACATATTGTACATATAGATAGATACACAGAATGTAAAATGTTTCATATGTCCACACATACAACAAAATTTATTTTCATGGAAAGGTGAAAAAAAGTGCATGATAAAATTTTTAGGTCAGTGCTTGTTTAAATTTTAAACTTTACTATTATTATTATGTACAAACAAACATAACAAAAAGTAAACACAAAAAATTACAAAAAAAATTTTCAATAGAAACTTTAGATGCAGGAAAAGAAAATTATTACTGTGTACATACGCTAGATATACACACATACATTATACATTATGTAAACAATATTTAAAGGAAGATGCATGTATATTATCATCTTATAAAAACGTGTATAATATATAATATGTATATTAAATTAAGTATGAGTATGTATGCGTTTCAGATGAAGTTGAATCTATAATACATATGTATGTATGGTGTATGGTGTACACGTTCATCATAAGTAATACTAAATGAAAGATAAATCCATGTTCATCCCTAATGTTTTATGTAATGCATGTATATAGTACTAATTTTTATTAATTAAATTTCTATTAACAAGAACATTTTTTTTTTCAAAAAAATAAAAAAAAACTGAATATCATAATATGTGCACACACATTACTCGTGCACATTTATCTCAATATGTACGTGCTTTTACATTATGCATCTACTAAAATGTAATATGAAATTTCATTTTGCATAATGTAACGAACATAAAATTGCTAATTATGTATTTCCGATTTAATTGTAAACATACAGGATACACCGTACGACAGTACGTAACATATATATCTGTTTGTGTGCATACCTTTTTATAATCTAGGGAGAAAAGTTAAGATAAGAACATATCGAGCTGGTTGCGGTTGCGATACAGATCGTAAACAGCCAACCAACTATTCACATAACTATCAGATTGACCACCGCATAAATATATTTGAGTTATCTGACCTATATGACTTAATATAATATAAGACTGAGTCCGACTGCAGAACTCAAAACTCAAGACAAATTCCATCACGTCACGAAGTTAAATTCAGCACTCATGAAGCTAGTCAAAACTGACCAAAACCAAATACACACTCCAGTAACATCATCAACGTACCCAAAACAAAATATATTTTTTTTTTTATGAAATACTCAACTCTCATCAGATCAAATACAGATGCAGCTGACTATCTGAATGAAAAATCGAAATAACTTAAAGAAGGTCAACAAAACTGACTAGTTAGTTGATTAGTTGATTTTTTTTTCCTGAAGTTTTGTTTTATTAGTGACAGGTGATTACAGCTAGATATTCCCAGACCGAAATTGCAACCCGGTTCGATATTGTTTTAGCCTTAGGAAATAAAAACTAAACGCACGGCAAGATTGTATGGTAATTTTCACAAAATTTATGCAAAGTGAAATAAAAATTGTTTAGGAGAATAAATTTAAAATTGAAAAATATTTACAAAAATGTTTTAACCATTTTTCGTTCGTATTCCTTCACTCTCTCTCTCTCCCTCTCTCATTCACTTCCTCTTTTTGTGCTGAATTCAGAATTATGAAAAAGTGAAAAAAAAAAGACAAACACAAATTAAAGCAAACAAATAAATTTTAATGTTGCTTAAATTACATTATTATTATTTTTTTTTACAGGATTAGTTTTATATTTATGTCAAATACATCATCTGTATTTTAAAAACTTCATACACAATACCTTTGATACCATTAAAATTTTGTTTTGTAAACAAAATTTGCTCAATTTTTTTTTTGTTTTCTTTTCTTCTCTTTTTTTTATTTTGCTCTTATTCAAATACTTTTTTTTTTGGAAAAAAAATCCTTTTTCTTTTATTTTTTCAAGCTTTCATTCTATTGTATTTTTTCATTTCAAAAAACTTTTTCATATACTTTTTCCTATTCAATACATACAAACATATACACATAAACGATTTTATATATGTATACAGGAAACGTTTATTTATATTATTTTTTTATAACACAAATGAATTCATAAATACATCAAATATATGTACGAGTATAATGTAATCGTACTGTACTACTACTACTATATGTATGTTATGTATGTAGATATAGTAAGAGTTTTCGATTGTTGTAACATTAAGCATAATAGTACTGCAATATCCTTTTTAAATTATTGTTGCTTTGTCATCAACCTTTCTCTTTTCTTTTTTCTTTTTCTTCTCTTTTACATACTGAAGAATTCATGTATATATGTGTGTGTGTGTGTACGTAAATATAAAAAACATTCAAAAATTGTTAATAAAAATACAAGAAAAGTTAAAAAGAAAATGAAAAGCAAATAATCAGAGAAAAAAAAACATATACTGACTGACCCTATTGTTTATTTATTTATAAGGATTTTAAACTTTGATTTCTTTTATCTTTGTTTAATTTCTTTTTTTGTTGTCCTTTTTTTTTGCGCAATTTTTTTTTTGTCATTTCCTTTTACAAAAATAGAAGTTGATTTCTGTAAATCACATTTTATTTTATTTTTTATTTTAGTATTTTTGTTTTTTTTTTAGTTTTTCTTTGTTTCTTAACAATTTGTTTAGATCGAGTGAGAAAATAAATCAAATTTTTCTTTTGAAAATTTTTGAAAAGGAAAACATATTAATATGAAAAAAAATAAATAAATAAATAAATAAATGACAGAGGAAATTTCTTCGTACGAAAATTTCAATTTTTGTATTGATCATACACACACATACTATAAAGATTTTTGGATTTTTTGGATTTCAGGAAGCTATTTGTACACACACACATGTATTTCATGCAGATATCGATAAATAAAATTTGTGATTATCTGAAAAAAAAAATGAATGAAAACGACTGACCGAAAATACAGATACTCACATTCATATATGAATTTTTATAATACAATCACAAATAATAATAATCAATCAGTATATTATAGATACAAAATACAGTAATACACGATGCTACAAATAGAAGAAAAAAAACATAAAAAAGGAATATGGCAAAGGAAGTTAGAAAAATTCAATTCAAAATGAATTTAAACTTAACTGACAAAAATGTGTAAACAAAAGAAATTATCATTAACATTTTATTTTATTTTATTTATTTTTTTTTTTGTCTCCAATTAAATTTATATCATGTAAAGTATTTTGTATGTGTATGTGTATTTAGCATCATCACCATTCATTTCATTCAAATTGTTGTTTAAAACAAACGAAAATAAAAAATTTGAAAAAACAAAAATGAAAATAAAAATAAAAATTTATATTAGAAAAGGGACAATTCTCTTTTTACTGTCAATTATTATACTCTGAATATTTTGCACATGCCATAAATTGCTTTCCTGAATTAATTTCCAGGTTTTTGTTTTTATTTTTTTTTTCTGTTTATTATTTAAATTTTTTTGTTTAAATAAATTTTCTAAATTTATTTTTATAACAGTCTCATGTGCAATATAATAAATACGAGTAGATACGGTACAATCTAGTTATCAGCTAAATAGTCACATAAATAAAAATATGTATGTACATACATACATATATTTACACACGTATATGTAAATGGATTTTTTAAAAAGGATCACGTACACTTAATTTAATTAGTCACATGTATACACGCAAATAACAAGTAAAAAAAAAAAAAATAATAATAACAAAAAATATATAAATGTTAAGACAGTAAAAAAACATTTGTGAATAGTCATTTACATTTAATTTAATTGTAAGTTTGTTTTTGTTATTTCATTTTTTTTTTTCAACTGTTTCCATATTAGATAAAAATATATTATAAGGATAACACTTATTCCAGTATTTAAACAGTTCATATTGAGATTGAGAAACATGTGCAATTACTTAAATGACCTGACCCTGTATTTACATAGTATGTACATAGTTAATATGTATAACTGGTATAACTAAACATTTAACAACTAGCATTTTTTGTACGTTTTTTTTTTGTTTTGGAGAATGTTTGGAAAATGTAAAATAGTAATTTTGTCTATTCTGTAAGCACGTGAAAACAAAATTTTATTTAAATGTTTCTTCTTCTCCTTTTTTTTTGTGTTAGTTACGTGATCCATATGAAAACTTTTTCCACGTGTAAATGTCTGATATGGGCATCAAAATTGTAAATGTCATAAACTATTTGAATGTTTCTATGAAAATAGTAAAGCTAAAAAAGAAAGAATACAGAAAATCCTTATATTTTTTTCTTATTTATTATAATTTGCGTTTGTTTCACTCTCATCTCTTACTTCTCGCTATATGTATTTCATTTCAAATGCAAATTATAACGCTTATAAGTACGTAAGTACGTACAAGTACGAGACGAGTATTAATGTCATGAATGCAGATAAAGTATATAAAGTATAATATGCGAATTACATTATACATCGGGATTATATAGAGCAGGATGGAAATGAAGAATGAAAAACTTTTTCAAAATTTAATACACATTATAACGATATTTTATGAAACTTTCAAACAAGTTAGCGAGTTAGCTAATTTAATTAATGTTATTGAGAAAGTTTACTTTTTTTTTCCACTAACTGTATAAATATTTATAATCGCATGTATATATAAATTGTAGATATTTAGTACCAATGTAGTAAACTGTATATTGTGCATTTGTACTCGTAATATTTATGTTAAGAGCAAAAATCATAATTTTAATGACATGTGATGCAGCAACAACAAAAAAATTGTTTTATTGTGAAATTTTATAATACGATACAGAAGTGTTTTAAACTATATAAAACTAAAAAGAATGTTTTTGTTTATAATGAAATAAAATTCAAATTGGTTTGTTGTGGTGGTGAGTTTCTCTAATGCACTTCTAATGTGTAATATACGTGGATTATGAACTACTGTATTTTTGTGGTATAGCATGTGAAAGAATCTACAAATAAGAATACTCAGACTTTCGTTTAAAGTGGTAAACCACTACATATCAATCGTCCCAGTAGATATTTTCTGGTGGCTTTTTTGAAATTTTGACTCCGTTTTAACTTTCTTTAAATCGTTTACATTTTTTGAATTAGCAAAGTAACACGAAAATGCAAAAATTATAAAATTGAAACGATTTGTGCTCGATTTTAATAAATTACTTGCACACTTCATTTGAAAATTTCAATAATCACCATTGAATTTTTATCATTCCTTTATCTTAGACGACACCATATCTTTCATCTTTCTTAAATGTTTTTTTAAATTGTGTACTTGATTTCAAATACTTTGTTGTTTTAACCACTAAAATTTTTGAGCCTTTACATTCGTTTTCATTTCTATACTAAATCCTGAAAATTACGTGTTACATAATATCATCTTCGTTCAAAAAATTATTCTTCCAAATTATCCTTATGCAATTGCTTTAATTTTGTTTTAATGATAAAATCAAATATACAATCAACAGTGCTGCAATCAATTCGATCTTATAATTAAATTTATTTGTAAACATTTTTATTTTTACAATTTATTTTAATAATTTCTATGTGCTTCGTTTTTTTTTTAATTTAAATTTCTTTTTTTTTTACAAATAATTATTTTACGTTTATTTCAAATCATTATATAAATAAACTATTGCATGTACGTACACAAATATTTATTTATTTTATGTAATTATATAACTTCTAATTATCAAATATCATTGTTTCATTCATTTTCTATATTTTATTCATCTAAATATCAATTTATACAAATTACATCCTTCTTTAAATGAATTCAGTCCAATTAAAATTTTCATTTAAATAAAATTAAATTGAAAAGCATTTTCTTTAAGCTTCTTAAACTCACAACTATGTATTATTTATGAATACGTATCAAAATATATACAAGTACATAGACATATTACATAATATATTGAATATACCTATACAAATTTATAAATTTACAAATAAATGCAAACATATTTACAAATAATTTATAAAATTTAATTTATTATATTTACATTGCAATTTTATTATTTAAACAGAAATATGTATATATGTATATGTTGAATAAATATTTTCATATACATAGATGCACGTATACATATATGTATGTGTATTAGATTCAAGTATACTGTGTATATCATATTAATATAAAATACAAACTGAATATTATAATTTATGATATATAATTTATGCATATAATACATTTCTATACATATACACTCGCATATATCCTTGCAAATGCATATAAATTTTTATTCATTAAATATTTGAAATATTTTCTTTGAAAATTTATCATTTATCAAACAACAACAAATACATGTGTGTGTAGTACATACAAACGAATAATGTACATAGCTACATGTAAAATCGAAAAATATAAAAAATAATAAAAGTTACATAATTTGAAATTAATATCGATTTTTACCTTTAATTTTATCAAAAAAAAAAATGTTTTCATTTAAAAATTGAATGAATTCGTATGAATGAGTTATACGTATTTATGTGGTTCAGTATGTCTATGACCTTTATTTTTGATTAATATTGTTCATTTTTCATTATCCTTTTTTTTTCTTTTTTTTTCAACTTTTGTCTACCTTTTCTTCGTTCGTTTATCAATTTTATACCGTGAAAACATAAAATTCAATTCATTTCAATTTATTTTATTCATGTTGTATACTTATGAGACATGAACATAATCAGGATATTTGTACATACACATATACGTATATATTTGTATTGTAATATAAATATACCTATGTGTGTTTATTTGTAATCTTTGTTCTGAAAATTTTATGTAATCCGAGTATACTATCAATATATGTACATTGTATGAACACAAAAGTACATGAATAAGTTTTCAAATTCAAATATGTATGCGTATACGAATGTGTTATCATATAACAGTGCCTATATAGTACATACATGTAATACTATGGTATATCTGAATTTCATTTATGTACTTATTACTTATATGAATTTCCCTCTTGAATTTTCCGCCACATATAGATATCATTAACGCAATTTCAATATACTATGTACTCAATACAATGTCGACGATATTGTCATTTCGCTATTCATAAAACGAACACGATCCTTATTTTTTGAATATTGAGACTATGTGTGTACCAGTATAATCATTGAATGTTATGTATAAAATAGAAAATGTATAATTTATATGTATGTATGTACATATATAATACACAAATATAATCTTATAAGTTAACAGAACAAAATCCCATATAACTATTATCCTTTATAAAGCATATACGAGTATATGTATGTGTACATGAAATTTATTTACTCTGTTTACACGTTAGATACTCGTATGTACCACCATAAAATTATACTAGAGATTTTCATTTTATGAATTATTAGATTTTCATCTCAAAAATACAATGTATGTACATCATATATACACGTAATACAATGTATGTCGAAAAGTTTACATGCATGCATGACAATAAGAGGCAATATACTCATTCATAGTATATACAGATAGGTATTTATATATTTTCAATTCTAGAATGAATAATATACAAATACAATAATATTCGTGTATTATTAACGTTACATAACTTTTTATGTATGCACTATACTCGTTGATATTTTATACTCATACATTTATACTCGTATAATGTACATATATGTATGTAATTATCATGAATGAATTCTCTTGTGTACAATACATAAATAGTGTGCACAGTACAATAAAGTTTTTGTTATACTATGTATGTCCTAGTTTTATAGTTTTCTAATTTTTGTTTTTTGTTTTTGTTTTGAAACAAAATTCAAAAAATTTTACACGCATTTCTCTGCATCTAATCCATTACTCGTATGCACTAAGTTTTTTCTTTTATATTTATCATCGTTATAATTTTTGCAAAACTTTCACATTAAAATTTAAAAAAAAAAAAATGATTGTATTATCTTCTTATACAATAATGATATTGATTCAAAAGTTCATCGATTTATCGAATTTCTTATTTTTAGAATCCTTTTCAAGTTTGGAAGTAAGGAAGAAAGAAATTATAAATTTTTCCTGTAAATGCAATTTTTTTTTTATTTTTTACAAATAATGGAATGAATGCACTCTTGAAACAACATAAAACAGTAGCGGATTTTCCGACTAAGCGCCCACAGGCGTAAATTCAAAAGTGTTGAATGCTTTACTGTTACTCGTACTAGAATAGCGTATACTATAGGTACTGTTATAGTCAATAACCTTCACTGCTATATGGATATATGTATAGAATAGAGAAGCAAGTATGTATAAAATGTTATTAGTTGATTTTCTGTATTTGCCATGTACCATATTCGCATTCTGTACTGAGAGAGAAAATCAATACAATAATTAAGTCATAAAATTTTTTCATAACAAATGTATGAAAGTAAACACAAAAATTGGATGGAACATTTTCAAGGATTTTTTTAAAAAAATATTCACGCAAATACAAATACACCTATGAAGAATAAAATTACAGTAATTACATTATAATTACATACATAAATAATTATATACAGGTACCTTAGTTAAAGACATCATAGTGGTATAATATATATTTTTTTTTCTTTCATTTTTTCTTGAATAGGAAGTAAGATAATTAGAAGGAAAAATAAAATTATCAAATTATATATTCATAATTATTGTAATCTAGAATGTGTAAATATATAATTACACTTTTGCACACACTTAAATGAATTCAGCCTTGTTCATTATTATATATGTATTATATTCCTCTTGGTCCAGCACTGAATGTTCATTTCATTTGAATCCTTTTTATTTCGTCATCATTTATACACACTTCATACTGTCTGGGGCAATATACTATATATATAATAATTTTCTATATAGAATGGAGTTTATATGAATAATCATAAGGAAACTCTCTATTTATTATTTTAACTCTATTTATCAAAAATAAAAGAAATATAAAAACTTTAGAACTATTATATACATGAGCACATATATTTTGATACTCATTATAACCGTTAAATTAATATATATAAACTTGTAAATTCAAATAATCATGCAAATTACATAAATTCTACCACTCCAGACATAAACACTTCATTTTTTATTTTTTTTTTTTTTTGCTTTACTTGTTGTATACATAAGTATTTTAGCTTTTACCACGCACACTAAATCTGTTACTATAATCTACGAATTACGATTCCTTATTTAAATACATACAATTTTTTGTATGTGTTTGTGCTATTCAGGATTTTCTTTATTTATTTTATGTTTTTCTTGGGAATTTTTACATTCATTTTATTTTGAAAATAAATTCTTATTCATATTTTTGTAACACTAAATACAGATGAATGTGCATAATAGTGCATACTGCATCCATCTATCATATCATTATAGAGCAGACATTCTAATTTTAATTTGTAAAAAAAAAAAATGTAACAAGTCATCATGATAATTCACACTTTAGAGAATGAAAAACCAAACAAAACAATTCAAGATAAAAATTGGAAAATAAATGAATGAAAACAAGGTAAAATTTTTAAGATAACATACAAAATATGTAGAATTAATTAAACGTATATATACATACTTATTTGAATGAATCACATGAATTCATTTAAATTAGATTTCACTTTTCAATACATTGTTAGTATGTATAGTAACACGCAAATGCAGAATATGGTTCTACAAAATGATGAATGTGATTAGAAATTTAAATAATGTATTCAACACATACATACATAAACGTATATTTACTTATACATTTGTAATTCTTCGAATAGAATATTTATTATTATTTTCTTAAAATGTATAAGTATATCCTATTTTCTTATTCACATTTTTTTTTTGTTTTTACATTTTCTCAAACATCAATATAAGTAGATGAACGAAATTGTATAATCTTAAGTAAGTATATAATGCATTAACAAATATTTATGTACAATGTATAATACAAAAACAAACAAAAAAAAATAAAGTTGTTGAAATGATCTTAAAAACACTTTCAACTATTTTTTTTTTCAATATATACTCGGATTTCGTATACAATCCGATATGCACATATACATAGAATACATTATTATATAGATACACATTGTATAGTAATTTTAAATTCAAATTTATGATTACAACTTTAATTCGTCGAAATAAGGAATTTCCAAAAAAAACATTTATTTCAATTTGCCATGTATACACTAACATAATCATTATATACTCATGTAAGTATTTACATGTATGTATGTTTATTTGTAAGTGATAACAAATTACAGTATACAACACATTTGAAATTATCATTCACAGACTTTCTCATTCAATATGAATTTTCCTTTTTCTTTGCCTTTGAAGAAAATTAATTTCACACTTAAGTGCTTCGTGAATAAAAAAAAAAAAATGTATTACTACAAAAAATAAAACAACAACAAAAACATTAACAAAATTTAATTATTCAATTCATTGTTAAGTAATATAGAAAAATACGTATGTATGTATGTATTGTACATAAAGATTTTCATAAATATATTTTTGATTTCATTTAACGCAAAAACATCAGTAACACATTTAATGTAATAAAATATCCTCAAGAAATATTATTTTTTTTTTATTAAACAAAAAATAAATAATTATTTTATATTTATATAAATTATGTGCATAATGTACAAGTAAACTTTTGTAATAAAAAAAAAGTAACTATATCTACATATATTTTATCGGTATATTTATTCAATTAGATATGAATTTTTATATATTTATATTTATATGTCCGTATATGTATATGTACATGTATGTAAGTGCCCAGCTGACCAAGTGAACCCATAGTGAATTCATTCTGAATTCATTTCAACTAAGTGATTCTTCACGTGAACGTTCACAGTGAATTCACAGTGAAGATATTTTATTTCAAAATTTTTTACGCTATGGCTGGTCACAGTGAATTCACTTAATGAATTCATTTTGAAATCACTTACTGAATGTTTAATGAAAACACGAAATGAATTCATATTGAATGCACTTTGTGAAGGTAAAATATCATTCACAATGTGAGTAATCAATGAATCCTGGCTCTAATTATTATATTCCTACTTTTCGATTTTTTTTTCATTGATTTAAATAAAAACTCTTTAATCACTTAATAATTAATCACTTCGTTATTTTTTATTTATTTTACTTTCTATTTTTAATATACTAATATTGCACAGAATTTAAAACACTTGCTTATTCCTTATTCTTAGACTCAAACTCAAATAACTACATTTTATATCGCTTCAGTTTACAAATTAGTACATGAAAAAGAAATACAAAATTTCACTTTACGTTCACTAAGTGATTCCATAGTGTTAGCCTTTGTGAATCGCAACCATTTTACGAAGATAAAACGAATGAATTCGCCTAATCATAAAATTAAAATAAATAGTCGTCATTCGTTTACATAAATCGTCATTCATCAAATGAATTTTATATGAATATAATTCATATTTCAATCACTTGGTGTATTCAAAATGTACCCATATTTTTGAATAATTAACTTATTTTTCACTTCGTGTTTTCAAAATGAATAAGAGAAAAATTATTCATTTCGTGAAGATTTTTGGCATTCACTATGAATTCACTGTGAACGTAGTTCACTGAATGGTCAGCTGGGTGCTTATAAATTAAATAATTACTATATATGTATGTATGTATAAATATTTTTTAAAGTATTTACTTTTTTAGAAGGTTCATTGACCATACACCTTAAAATCTTACATATGCATGTACATATACACACACATTATACATATACTCGTATATTGTCTAGGATATAAAAAGTTTTTTTTTAGAGTAAATTTGATTTTTTTTTTTTTCATCATTATTATTTTTTGCTTTGTACGTAGGTAGAGGTACATACCTATTTCTTCCCATATATTTGTAGAATTTTTCACATTTTATTAAATAAATAGAATTGCTTTTAACATAAAATAAAATGAAATAGATGAAAAGTTTTTCTTTTATAAATCTTACAGCAGAAGTCAGTTTTTGTTTTGTTTTTTGTGCTCAACCAAGCATAAAATCAGTTCCAAAAAATACTACATTATATGAACGTATATGCACACAAATATTTATCTACAACACATATAATTATGAGTATAAATGTATATTATATGTATTAGGAGTACTGTATAACACACACAAAGGAATGTACATGTAAAGAGTTACATATAAATAAAGATAAAGCATATATATGTACATATGTATCCTTTCTATGTATCTGACTTTGTATATACTGAGACACTTGTATACATATACAGAAAATAAACAAAATATATCTAATCTTCAATATATAATTTGTACTACGTACTACTTACATACATATGTATGCATGTATTAAAGCAAAAACATACGTACACAACAGATTTTCACTTTTTAGTTGTATATAAACTTTAATTCTATTTTTAAATTTCAGATAAAGTAATTATATAGTACATAAGTAAGTAGTAATTGTATACTCGTATATGTTTGGGTTTGAATGGTTGGAACTTTTATCACTTCTACCAATACTTATAGATAAACAAACTCTCAAATACTAAATCGAGTTAATCAGATTTTTTCAAGATTTCCTTGGCCCTTGGGCAATAATAAACGTGCCTTGCAGAACAAAATAGAAAATCTAAAGAAAAAAAAAATTATTTTTAATGAAATATTGAAGAAAACGAAAATCCTAAATGAAAATTTTCCCAAACTTAAAAATCCGTTTATAATAAATTTACTTTTTTATATTAAACCAAAGAGCAGTACAGCATACTACTTATATATGTGTTTGCGGAGGTAGAAAATTAGTACAGAGAATAAACAGAAATCAGAAATGCACAGAAGACATTTCGTTAATTGGAAAAAATGGAAAGACTTATTTTTGACTATTTCAGTCAGGATGATTTTCATAGAATCACGTAATATTTAAATTTAATTGATGTCATCTTCAGACCTGGCCTCTATTATACAATTAAACCTTAACAATGTTGTTTCCAATTCTATGATTTCTTTAAATATTTGATCACTATTAAATTATGTACATTTGACCAAATTTAATCTTCTTATAGCTATCGTCATAATCATATCTTCAACTTCATGTCATCATGAATATTCATTACATATTATGTACCTACATATGTGTGCGTGTGTGTATGAATAATTTTCTTTTTCTAGAAGAAATTTTTATCTTAATCTGTTACAATAATATTTAATTACTGCATGACAAGAAAAAAATAAATAAAGACAAACAAATAAATAAAAATAAATATTAAATAACTGATATTTCTATAGGCGACATTCAATAAATAAATATTGTCATTTTCACTTCTACTTTCGAGTACTTCTTCATATTATGGAAACCGCATACAACAACACTGTGTGATGATGATGATGATGAAATTGTTCAATTTTTTTTTCAAAATCATTTCTTAGTTAATCATTTGGAAAACAAATTGTCCTTTTTCCCCCAGCAACAGTGTTATGATGAAAATTTTTATAAAGACTTGATGTTTGAATGCCACCATGTCAAATTGTCATTATTTGATTATATTTTTTCTTGTAAAAAAACCCGGCCATAATTTGAGCATTTACAATGAACAGTTCACATCTAAATAGTAAAGTCTTCTTATATACCTGCAATTTCATAATACAAACAAATAGGAATTTGAATGTTAGACAATTTTTCATTTCAATTTCATTGATTCAATAATAAGGATAAAATAAAAATTGAATTAAATGAGGAATATTACATTATCGTTTAGAATTTATTTGATTTTCAATTTCAGACGAAATATATATAAATTGATTTTATCACTTTGAAAGATTTTCATCTTTTTTATGATTTTCATATGTATTTGTTGTATGTAAATACGAGTATACATGATGTGTGAAATACTATTCACAATATCCCAGCGTATATTACGGGTACATTATATACTTAATGATCTTCACCTCCCCCGTTATTAGTATCTATAGAGTATAGGAGCAAGTATAAAACATTGATAGTTGATTTTCTGTGATTGTCATGTCTAAGATTCGCTCTCTAAATTCAGAGAAAAAATAAACTTTTTATGAAGAAAGAAAATACGAGCAAACAAGATGTGGGAAATGCTACTCGTGCTATCTTAGAGTATACTGCAAGCACTGTTATGGGCAATGACCACCCGCACTACTCGAGATTATCTATAAAGGGGAGGAGCAACTATAAAATGTTGCCAGTTGATTTTTCGTGTTTGTCATGTACAATATTCGCATGCTACTCAAAGAAAGGAAATCAACTTTTTTTTTTAGTTTTGTAACAATTCTTACTATCATTCGTATTTTGTACCAATCGTATCGTGAATATATCACCATAATAATCGTCATAAATGCAATACGGTCATTACGCATATATTTGTGCAGATATAATTCTTACACAGCACTTTTTTCCAGTACATAATATTCCTAGATGTAGTATATTACTCTTATAATGAAATATTCCAGAGATATTATCTAGAATACATAAAATTTACATTACATAAGCATATGCATAGATAGTACACATTATCTGCATTCAATATCAGTGCAAATGTTAAAATGTACATATGTAATAAAGTCTAATATCATGTTATTTCATTTTTTTGTAATTATTGTACTTGTGCATTTTTAATAAACACAAAATAATTATCAATTTTTTTTTCTCTGTATTTCTTAATTTCATTCTTTCCTTTTTTACTTTTTTAATTTTTAATTTTTGCATTAATTTCAACGTCAACAAAAAAAATGTTTGTATGTATCTGTACATTTAATATGCATTGTAGCAGATAAAAATACACACGTACTTACTTACGTACAACTTGTGTCTGTATATTTTGTTTGAATTTTTTTTTTTTGTGCATTTTTGTATAGAATTTTCAAGTTACGTACATTATTATAAATGTTCTTACTTACATATGCTTACGTATGTAAAAAATAATTCTGTTTTTTAACTTGTAATTTTTTTTTTTCAAAAAATAAAAATATTTCCTCATAACTACATACATACATGGGTATGATATGTTGACATTTTACATTTAACACGAAAATAAAATTTGATGATCACAGAAAGATCTCATTAAAATCATCATCAACTCAAATTTTTTAAGCTTATGTATACCATATACGAATATATGTATGTACATTTCACATTTAATTTTTAATTTAGTTTAGTTTTGTTTTTTTTTTGTTGATTTTATTTTGTTTTAATTCTGTTGTTCTTTCGAAAATTGTTCGAAATATTTGTTATAATATTTATTTTGTTTTTTTTTTGTTTTATTATTTTCGTTTTTTTGTTTTAGACTTAATTTTTTTTTTTTTTTTTTTGTATCTTGCAAAAACATTCAAATCCTACTACTTACATACTATACATACACAGAATTATTTACGTAATGTATTCACCGTATGTGTGCATGCTTATATAGAAAAACTTTTCAATTATAGTACAAATGTAATGATATGCATGTATTTAAACTTGAAGTAAAAGAAAAAGAGAAAATCATAATTTAAATTATTAAATTTTGTACTGTACACGCGTATGTTTGTATGTACATATGTGATTTTAAATATGAAAAATTATGTAGAAATATGTAAAAATATATCATACTTGGAAAAAATTGCAAGAGAAAACAAAGAAAATACTTTGGCATTTTCTGCAAAATTGTTTTATAAAATTTGACGCATACACGTAAAAAGAGATTCTTGTTTTAATGCAAAGGATATTTATGTATTTATATTATTTTCAAATTTGTCTTATTGCTTGTACTTCTACCATAAATTTAATTATAAAAAATTTAAAATTCTTAATAAAATCACAAACACCAGGTCTATCAAAAGACACGATACAGTGAAGTAGTGCGTATTAACTATTCGAAATTTTTGTCACTTAGTTTACTTTTGACTTCATAAGTTTTCTAAATAAACGCAGGATTGTAATTGAACTGTTGTATTTCACAATTTATAAAAGATAAAAATAATTTGATACCTTATTACCGTGTATTACGTATTACACTGATTGTGTAAATGTAAATGACTCTCTTAAATAAAATGACTCGTAATTTTTTTTTAGTCGCTCGTTACATGGAGTATACATACAATACGAGTATAGTATTACATTACCTAAAAGGTATAAAACAAAACTTTAATAATTACAAATTACAAACTTTTGCAAGGTATACATATTCCTTGAAGTCGTAAATTTGTTTTTTAATTTTTTGAAAAAACAAAAATTAAAAAATAAAACTAAAAACTTTAAAAGTAAAAATTATTTTAAAAAGTTACCATAATATAAAGCAGACAAACTTTATGGTTACTTATACATATTACTTCTTGTGTTAAATTGAATATTTTCATAGGATATACACATTATTTTTTTTTTCGAATATTATTTTTGTAGTTTGTTAATAACAAAATTTAACAATAACTGAATTTATGTATGTACATACGTAACAATAAAAGGAAAACGAAAAAAAGGAAGTATCGTACTGATTTTTTTTTAAATTGAAAAAGTACACGATAAGTTTCAAAATCTAGAAAAAGTTTCTCTTAAAAATACGATTTATTCATGGACATAATGTATGTGTTTGTTGTTGTTTTTTTTTTCTTTTTCAATTTTATATTTTATTAGACTATTATTAATAGTGTTTCCATTTTTTGTGTTACATTTTTAAGTATTGAAAATGGGAAAAAAATCAATTTACAAAAAATTTACAATTCAAAAAAATTGTTCACAATCACAATACTATTCTTCTTACAACATAAAATATAATCGAGTCCTTTTTTTTCATACATTTTACATTTTGCCTTTATTGTCCAGGATTGTAAACATATAATGTGCTTTTAAATACATTTATCATGTACGAATACTGCACATAAATTTCTCTTTCTCCTTCTTAATGTGTACAGCAGCAATTTTGCATGCATTCGAAAAGAAATTTGTTACAATATTTTTTATTCATTTTCTCGTGATATTACAGCAGTACACATACATAATATACAGGATGATCAAATGGGAACTATAATTTTTTTTTTAATTTAAAAAAAATAGCAATGGCATAAAATATCAACACAATTTTTTTCTTATTTTAAATGCGATCACTTTTGAAAGTTTTCAAAAAATCGGTTTCTTACGTAAATCTATTCATACTTCACTAAAAATTTTAGCTGTGAAGCCATTGAGCTTTTGTGGTTTATTGAAGTAGCAGTAGTCCAACGAATAAAGTAATCCCCCAAAAGAAAATAATTCGACAGAGTCATATATCACTAATGCTCTTTGGAGTTGGAGAGAATCTGAGAAAAACAAATATGGCCGCTATGATGCTAAAAAAATAAATATAGTACTAATTCGATCATTCGTTTTTTATTTGCTACAAGAATATACAAATAAATGAAAACTACAAAATTCAAATAAAGAAACAGATAAAATGAGCATACAATCATATAACATAATATTGACTTTTAAGATAGGTCACGTAAAGACCATTTGTAACAGTGTAAGATAGCGTAATTGTATACACACAGTACAGTCATACTCCATCCCTTCTAAATTGAACATAGAAACAAAGTCACATATACGCATGAATATTACCTTAAACATATATAATTATACATTTCTCTTACATAGAAAAAATTATAGGTCCGTTTGTACACTAGAAAGATTACGAAAAAGGAACTAAATAAAATTTTTCAAAAACTATGTACATTTATAATTAAATTATTTCTCTGTTACATTTTTTCTTTATGAAAATTGAAAAAAAAAAAATAAATTAAAAAACTATTTCATTTAAACTTTATACAATATAGCTAACTATAACTTTTTTAACAATTAAAACAACATTGAAATACTGATAAAATTGAATGTGTGCATTTGATGTCCTCTTCCTTGTAATATGGATTTATACCTTTATAACATAAATGAATACGAATTTATCTATGGACGTTTATATGTCACGATATCATTATTATATTTTATATACATACATACATACTGATGTATCTGAAATGCATGCATGTAAGTATGTAACATCATAAAAATAATAATATTTAAAAAAAATCTCTTCCAATTCGATTATACTATTATTATATACTTTGGGCACATACATACATATACGTATACATTTGCATGAATTAGATACGAACAACAATCAACAATTTTATAACAATATTGTCATCATCATACGAATCCTTGAAATTCTACACTTTACACACAATATACACGTTGTTCATATACATGTGTGTGTGTGTGTGTGTGTATTCGCATCATATCCAACATAAATATTATATTATACCCTCACATCATATAGCAAAAATTCTAAATTTAAAATGAAAATGAATGACACATATTCATGTTAATGCAAATACTCATATACATATATTATAAGTGCAAATACATACATGCTCGTACAATATAATATGTGTACATAATATGATGTACGTACATAATATGTGGGAAAACTTTTATATGACTCAATGACCATCATCGTCATAACCAATTTGAAAAACATCAACTACAACTAAATTCTGTGGTCATCCAACTGAATATATATCTGCATATATTTCACTGGAATTACGAATACATGAAAATATGTATGTATGTGTGTGTCCTGTGCACATAATATTTATATAAAATACGCATACAATGTACAATACATCTATATTTATATATCTATACAATCTGTGCACAAGAGTATGTATATGAATGAGTACATCTAATTTACATCTCTGTTTAATATCATTGTTGAATTTTTAACATGAAAAACTAATATGAAAAAGAATAAAAGAAAAAATATATATATATTTTTGTTTTAAATTATGTACAATCATACGTTCATATTTACACACATATGCATATTATAAAAAAAAAAAAGTTTTATCTAATTTTATGACAAATTTTTCATTTATCTATTATGATGTTAGTATACTGTACGTACAATGGGTACTGGTACAATGTTCATGCATCCTTATATGGATAGCTGTATATGTAGTACATATGCGTTTATTAAACTTATTCTCTCTATATATCAAAGAAAAAATAATGTTATGAAATTTAATTCAATTTCTCTTTCTATTTGCTTTCTATTTTGTTCAGTTTTTTTTTTTTGATTGAATTTTTTTTTTTCTATCAATTTTATTTTTCTATCCTTCCATTGTCATTATTTCTGATATTTATTGGAAGTGAATTCCAATCTAAAACAATACCCTCCTACATACACGAATATTTTGAAATCCTACAGTACAATAACAACTAAAATCAACACAAAATAAAAATGAAAAAAAAGCAAACTACATTTATAGAATTTCACTTCGAAAAAGAATTCAAAAGTTTATTTATGTTTTGACAGAATTCAATGAATGATCGAAAATGATTCAATTCGAATAAAATAATTTTTTAAGTACTTACATAAATCAATAACAGGAGAGTACAATACCAATACCAAGGGGATGGAAAAAAGTTTTTCCCAATATTTTTAATATTCTTGCATATAAAACTTTTTCGAATATTTTCCAATACATTATGATTATAAATCTTGATTGTAAATAGAGTTCTTGAATTTCTATATACTATTGTGTATTATACTCATGTATATGGAGTTTGAAAATGACACAACATTATATACCTAAAGAAAAAGCATAAAAAATAAATATTATTGAAAACTATT
Organism: Villa cingulata; assembly: GCA_951394055.1. NCBI lineage: Eukaryota > Metazoa > Arthropoda > Insecta > Diptera > Bombyliidae > Villa > Villa cingulata. The sequence continues at coordinate 772,252 of OX596018.1, forward strand.
TTTAAAAAATAATATTTTATTCATATTTTCACATTTTCTTTTCATTTAACCCATTATAATTAGATTAATGTTTCTGTGGAAAAAATATTCATTTAATATTCATTTAAAAAAAAACAACAACAACAACAAAAATCTACTCATTTATTAAATTACATAATTTATCCTTTAATAATTTTATATACATTATGTACACTATGCATATGTACATACATATTTATAAACATTAAATATGGTAATCATTATATGTAACCTTAGTGTAGTGTAATGAATAAAGCCCTGCAGGTCGTAATTAATACGGGTACAAATAGATAAATGTATCATATTCTGCATTTAGTTATTTTTTCTTTTAATTGTTATTGAAAGGATTTTTATAAAATTGTATATAATGATAAATGTACACAATTACATTCTCATACAGGATGCATCAGATATTCATTAACTTCAGTTGCCTTAATTAAGATAGAACTTAGTTGGTCTCATTGCCTATCACGTGTTCTGTACTTAAATTGTTAAGCAAATTTCTATCAAAGGCAAAACATTCTTCAAGAATACATGTATTTGTTGATATATTTTCTTCCCCGAAACATAATTCACATTCTAGATTGATAACATTTAGATTCTATATTCTAATTTATTGTTGAAGATGTCTCAAACATGTAATGCCCAGTAATTAATTCAATTTCACAAGAAAAACCAAACACCCTATTACAATATTAACATTAAAGTATTTCTCAACTACAAAATACATTTAAATACGAATCTGTATGTATGCACTTGCACATTCATTTTCATTACTCATTCCACATCGAAAATAAATGAATTCTATCCCGGACAATATGCTCAGGAAATATAATATTATATGTTAATTTTAAATTAAAAATGAAAAATATAAATTTTAATAAAAATCAATGAATAAACACATACATACTCACATACATACATAATGTACATCTACGTATAAGCTCTTCATTTTTGATTTAATTTTGTTGTATTTTTTTTACGACTTTTTTTGCAACAATTTTCCAATAATAATGTCACAATATTTTTTAAAATAAAAGACAATAAGCTAATTAAATACCTACATACATATATGCATTTTACGCGTACAAACACATAAACATAATAAAGGATAATTTTATATATATATGCACATTACATGTTATATATATATATTTTTTTCTCAATTTGTTTGCTATTTGTATTTTTATATCCGATATTTTAAACAAAATATAGTAAATATAAAGGGAAGTTTTCAATTCCTGGTTTTATTTAATTTCCTTGTTATTGTTATTTTGTTTACTTAATTCTCGAATATTAAAATAAAACAAAAATCTTTTATTTTTGGTTATAATAAATTTATTATAAAGTATATGTTAAGAGCTTATTGTACTACACTCGTATATGTGGTGTGTGTTTTTATGCATACATTCAAGCTAAATATTTATAGTATACATTAAAACATATGCATTAAATCTCATCGATATACTATATAGTAGTGGCTAGTGTGGCATTAAATATTCTTGCGATTTATTTTTAAATTTTTATTTCGCGTCAATGAAATCGATTTTAGTGTTTTTTTTTGTTTTGTTTTTTTTTCATATTTGCAGTATACACATGCACATACATAGTTCATTAATAAGTAGAGGATATATAGGATGTGTATTCATGTACATAAATGTAAACTGTAGACCATCACATTCATATATGTACATAAGAGTATTACATGTAGCTACAGTATGAATTAGTTTTCATTTTTATTATCATGTTTTATTATTATTATTATTATTACTACTTTTTTATTGTGTTTTTCTTTTGTTTACAACTGAGAATTTTAAAATGCAAATTTATATTTGTTTGCATAAAATTTAAAATCACAAATAATCCCATTTTGCTTCATATGAATGGATCGTTAAGTTTTCATAGTAATCAATAGCGGATTTTCCCATGAAGCGCAACTAGGCATCACTCGAAGTTTCAAAATGAAATTTCAAAAATGAGTACACAAAGGAAGAGCATTGAGCAAGTATAAAATGATGTTAGTTGATTTTCTGTATTTGTCGTATACAATATTCGCATTCCTACTCAGAGACAAAAATAACTTTTTATGAAGAAAGTAAAATATGAGTGAACATGATGTGTGAAATACTATTCGTGCTATCGTAGCGTTACGTTAGCGTACCTGCATTACTACAGAGTATATAAAGAATGAGTGGGGCAAATATAAAATGTTGTTAGTTGATCTTTCGTGTTTGTCATGTACAATATTCTCTGTCTATATCATAGCTCAGAGAGAGCAAATCAGCTTTTTCTTAAGAAAGAAAATACGAGTACATATTATGATGTGTAAAATACTATTGATCCTAAATTAACTAATTTTCTTATTTATTTATTTTTCAATAAAATTTACATATCTGTATTGACCTTGAGAGACCTTATTATTTGAAGAGTCGCATAATATGTTGAATTGTTTTCTTCTCTCATTTCAAATTAAAGGGAAAGTGATATGGCAAAAATAGAAAATATCAAAAACAAATTTAGTAATGAAAAATCGATAATTTTTTTATGTACGAGTATTTAAGTACTCCAATTCAATTTTAAATATGAAAAATGACTGAAAACATATTTCAACTGTATAATATAATATTTTTAGTTCATTAAATATTAAATGAGCTAGCAAAATATAAATGATAAATTAAAAAAAAAATATAAAAACCAAACCGTCAAAAAATTAAATCTGTGTGAAAAACATTAATAGTTTATTAGCAAAAAATCCAAAATTGAAAATTAAATTTATGTATAATATCTTTTTATTTTATATTAATCGGTAGATAGCAAAAAAATATTTTTATGTTTTTATTTTTTCATAGTTCAAGTATACAGATGAAAAACAAAAATTAAATAAATTTTCAATCATTATATGTATGTGTGCTTGTGTATAAATTTAATTAATGAAAGATAAATTTATAAATTCATTCTGTTTAATGTTCTGATAAAATTTCATATTTTAATATAGCGTGTTATAAATAACCATTAAAAATTATATTTTTGCAATATTATATTTAAAACTTATGAATAAATATGAATACATGGAAAATTGTTTGTTTTAAAAAATTAATATAAAAAAAAAATCATATCACATAATGAAGTTTTTATGAAACTTTATTAATCAATTATAATTGACATGATATTGCATACAATTAGCCATTAATGAAAGAAAAAATTAAAGAAAATACAAATTATATCCTGAAGCCAGGACTTAAAATATTCTTCCATACCATACGACGGAATTTAATGTCAATTAAAATATTAAAAAACCCAACAAAATCTATCAAAACCTCAAAAACCGAATTGATGTTTATAGAAACACCATAAACTAAGTAAGTATACGAGGTATACAGCATCAGTTACTTATTATCTTATCGTATCCTGGCATAGAATTACATCAGTCTTCCATAATATTTTAATCCTTTCGACATTTTAGCTGATATACTATATTTGAAAAAAAAAAAATGGAAATAAAATAAAGAAAGAAGAATTGCTTTATCTTTCTAACCGGCTTTCGCAGTTTTTTTTTCCACATAGATTTCTGTCAATGAATGGAATATACGATAACAAAACCTTTTATCTTTTCTATAGATACTCACATTTTTTTTTTATTTTCTTATCATTTTTTTGTGTTGATGATGAAAAAATATAGATGACAAACATAAGTTTATTTTGTGTATACAATAAACGAGAAGGATATACTGGATATACAACAATAACGTTAGTTTTAACATAATGCAATGACATTTTTTTTTCTCACTCGATCGTAATATATATTTAAACATACATAACATAATGAAATTAATATCTTAACGAAAATAATAAAGAAAAAATAGGATAAAAATATGAAAAAATAAATTGAATAGAATAACGAAGTAAAAAAAAAATATATATATATAGAAAGTTTTATGTTTCTTCGATAAATAATGAATTTTATGCCATTTACATAATACGCCTCATCAATAATATTTGTGTCTAAACTATACTATAATTAGTATATGGAATAATTTTCATTTTTAATCTATTTTTTATTTAATATTATCTTTTATTTTAAGTTATTTTTATTTTTAAATTTTTTAAATTTTTTTTTATAATCAAATACTCTTATGATACGATAACGAAAAGTATCATTAAGTATGTATCAGATTGTATATTATATATGTACAAAAAGAAGAAGAAGAAAACTACACATTCTATATCATTTTCTCTTATTGATTTTAAATTCTACTTGGAAACTTTGTAAGAAAGATTAAAAACGATTTTTTAAAAACATAAAAAGGTTTTTCTTTTCTAAATGTAAAGCAGAATAACATGAAAAATATGCACTCTACTCTGATTCCCTACAATAAGATATCACAAGCTTAAAACTGACATAGCCAAAGAAAAAATTATAAAATTATTTACTTACACACACTGATTGCGTATAAAAAATGAACATGTTTATGTACATAATCTATTGCATGCGTAATTAGATTTATTCTCATCTCATATCAAGGAAGTTTTAACAATTTTTCTCGTTACCGGTACAGTGGGTGGGTACGGTAATGATAAACTTTTTACTTTACTTTGTCTCGATTATCTATGTTACATACTTTATTACGAAGCAAAAAATCACGTAATGTATAAGTGTATGCATTGTACAATTGGATTTGAATAAAATTAATATTGATGTAAGGATTTTTATAAAATTTCAATTTGCACGTGGATTTTTATGGATATATTTTTTGTTTGAATTAAATTTAATATTTTCTTTTTTCGTTGATTTACGTAAAAATGATTTCAATAGTGATAACTTTCAAAATAACGGTTGCCTAATTTTTCTTTAATCTATGTAGCTAATCTATGTAGCATGCCATGTAATCGTATTTTCATTCATGAGAAAAAATTCATTTTTTCTTCACAATTACACTACCTACCATGAGATTGAGAAGTATACGGAATACAAAAAGATGTATATATACGTACATATTGTCTTTCAATACTTTTCAATAATTTTTCCAATACCCTGCTGGAAATACGCTTATATAAAAATAATATCATAACACAAAATATTTTTGAATAATTTCCCATTTATTTAATACATAACATAAATAATATTCTTTAATATTTTCGTATTTTCTTATTTTTTTTTTTCTAAATAAATAATTTTAAAAAAAACGAATTTCTAATTATAACAGCAATCAAAATAAAATAATAATAACAAAAATAAAAAAAAATGTTATCCTTATGTTCCTTAATTCTATTTTCTAAAGAATTTCATCATCGAAAAAAAGTTATTTTTACTGAATAAATTATAAAAGAAACCAAAAAATAATTAGATAATATTTTCATTTTTACTGACCGAAAAGAAAAAGTTAATAAAAAATGAAATAGATAATAATCATTAAAATTTTCATATTTTTTTATAATAAAATTTTCATTTATGCGATTTCTTTCAAAAATTATTATAAGATGTTAAGAAGATATAAAACAAAAAAAAGTTTTACGCGGAACGTAAAAAAAAAGGCCAAAATACAAAAAAAGTTATTACCGTCATGTACGCACAAATATATTTATGTACATTATTTTAAAAAAAAAATGTTTGATTGTGATTTATGTTAAAAATTTCATTTGTAAAAAGATTCTTCTAAATATTTACGTATTTGAAATTATTTATAAAAAAATCTTTTATAACAAAAATAAAAAGTTTAAGGTTTAAGGTATAATAATTATATTAAGGACTGTAAACATCAATCCATATTAGGTCCGACGAATATTCGTATTTTATAGTAATTCAATAATAGCTGCAAAAACTTTGTTACAGGTTACAGTAAAGCGGTTATGAAGATAAAAATTATTTTTCAATTAATGGAATCAAAATCACATGGTAGTCACATAAAATATCATTTTGATTGAGAAATCACACAAAAAATTTAAAGTAACTTCAGAAAATAGTTGTACTAATTTTAGACGAATTCAATAATACCGCAAGTGTAATTTTCAATTAACAGATTCAAGAAATTTTAAAAATCCTTCAAAACAAAATTCATTTCAATTGAAGTTGGAGTTGTGAATTGATGTCGTAAAGTCACAAAATTATACTCAGAAGAATATTACATATTACAATCGTATAAGTCTTCATGTATAGTATACAGTAGAAAATCATAGAAAAAATTTACATTTTTCGAGAAATGAGAAAAAAATAATGATAATGATATAAAAATGAAAAATACCTTTCGTTATTGAATTGTTGAAAATAAGAAATAAAAATGATGAAATTAGTCTGCAGCTGAAATTGATTGCAAGCACTTACCGCAATAATAGCTTCGTCTTGGAATTGAGTTTATAAATTAAATTATGATCATTAATCATGAAAATATTATTTCATGTTAATACCCGTAAATGCCCGTATACCCTTACATATAATACTTACCTAACCAAAGTACATTGATGTACGTTTGTGTATACAATTCATTTGGGGTTCTATAAATATATTTTTAATTTATAAAAGACTACGAATATAAGTAAGAGAGAAAAAAAAACCGCTAAAATAATAAAAAAAAACGTTAAAAATGTTATTTTCTTGGGATATAATTCAATATAACAGCAATCATCTATTACTCATCTAGATGATATAAAATTATACATGAAAAACTTTAATAACTATACTCATATGTATAATCGTATACGTATGTATGTATTTATAATTTATATAAAATAAATTTATATAAAATGTTTGATATCAAAAATTTCAAGAAATTTTAATTTGCCAATAATTAAATTATTTTATAGCTAACAAGAATTTCTAATTAGTAAAATGTACATTACATTATAGTAATATCAAACTAACGTACTATGACATTAAAATTTAGCAACGAAATTACAGTATTATTCGTTTATACGTACACCGTACCATTACCGTACTTATCCATTTACATGTGGATGTTTGAATTACATAAACTTTAGTGTATTCCTTATCGTAATAAGGGTATTCACTTACTGAATAAAACGTGTAAATACATACGTGCACATATTTTACTGGGTTTACATGCCTTTTACTTCATTAAGTTAACACCCTCTCGTTATATAGTATTGTACTTATGTATACACATTATCAGTTATGCATATAAAAGTATACAAATATTCTAATGTAATAATGTTTGGGTTACGTTAACGACTCAACAATAAATAAAGCTTACTTCAATTTAAGATATGTTGTACCATATAGTATAGGTACGTGTATGTAATGTAAATAAATGTAAGTATAAAGTATTGTAAAACATGACAAATTACCTTATCCATAATACTTCTCTATTACAAATATACATGTGTACATAAGTATACATATTATATGCTGATTTATCTACATACATCTATGATACATAATATTTAATTTTAATCCTTAAAAATAGAGGATAGATTAATTAGTTCAATTGGTTGAATCCTGTGTTTATGTGTTCAGGAACAACCAACAAAAAACTTTAAGAAATTGATTAAAGATAAAATATACCAAAAATTCACTACAATCGCACAAATAATATAATTTGCTAAATTAACCATTTTGTATGTAAGGTAAGGTATAAAAACGACAAACGGACACCATCATTAACAAAATTTTCGTCTTTTACACGTACGACGTACCTATATACATATACACTACTTTACGTATAGGTACACTGACATTACATACAGATATGTGGGAGTGTGAATTAATTTAATTGTGTAATTTGATTTTTAGCTCACTACAGGAAAAATTATATGTACGTATACATGTATGATAAACGCTGTCGTCATACATATATATCAGTATATTGATACAGTAAACGCTAATTTACATGAAAATTTAACAAAAGTTCCGTAGTATTTTCTTATCTATAAAACAAGGAAACCTCTAAATGTTGTATAGTAAAAGTGGTGTAGTTGGGACAAATGTACGAGTATATAGTAACGGCGTGCCATGTTTATATAATGTACATTACATTAAAGTCTATGGTATATTTATACAAACATTTTGTTCATTATACATTATGTATACACACATGTACATTGAATTCACAGACCCACATTTGTATAATTTTCATGTTCGACTTCTATTCATTTATTTCAATGACATCAAATTTATCATTCTAATGTCAACTTATTTTCATATTAGGCAATTTATATAGATAGTGATATCCTTACCCAAAATAAAAATAAAAAAAAATAAAAGAAAGAAGAATCAATTTTAATGTTGATTCAGAATACATATATATATATCTTCAGATTATTTATCAAAATATCAAATGAATTTCAATTCGTTACACGTATAATCCTAATTCATACATACATGATGTACAAAAATACATATCCAATTTAGACGATTATATGTGTTTGTTCTACATTTTATGTACGTAATTTCTTTGAAATGAAAATAATCAAATAACTATAAGTAAAAAAATTCTTTCACGTATCGCAATTACGAATTGCAATTTTTCTTCAATATTGTATAGATAGGTGTATAGTTTTCGTAATGCATAAAATCACTGCAAACAAGAAAAATCTATACGTACGTAGATACAAATGCACATAACATACAAAACAAAATTAATTTAAAAATACGTAATAAAAAAAACAAATTAAAAACAATTTTTATGAAAATTTCACTTTTTGACCAAAACAAAAAAAAAAAAAGTAAAAAACAAATAATACGAGTAGAATATACCTACACGTAGGTATTAACAGAGGAATAACACACACAAAACAAACAAATTTTTTTTTCTTTTGAAATAATCGAAAAAGTTCTAACTAATTGAGGGTTCTTTTTCGATATATTTCTTTGTCATATTGATTGATTTTTCTTTTATTTTAATTCCTTAAAAAATGATAGCAAAAAAAAAGGCAAATAAAATGAAGTGAAAAAAAAAATGCAAGAATATACAAAAGTAAAAGTAAATTCGTTATAGAAAATAAAAAGTTTAATATAATGTAACTATGTAATTTTTTCATTTATTCATTCTTTTTCCTTAGTTTTTTTTTTTCCTTTTTTTTGTTTTTTCATTTTATTTTAAATAAAAAATAACCAGAATGAGTATTCAAATTTTCATCTATTTCCTCATTTTTTTTTTTTTTTTGATAGCTAACTTACATACATATAACCAACTGACTGAATAAGGAAACATTACTATATAGAGAGAAATGATGAATATTATATTATCGTACACACATACACACATCCTTGCATACCAATATATAGCTTAACTTGTATATATGTGGTAATGTGAACATTACATAAACTTTTATCTCTTATTGAAATGAATGAAATTTTTTTCATTTTCCATTTCAATCTGTTTTCTTCTTCGTACTTTTTTTTTGTCTTTTTTTCTCATACATATATTCTTCATTTTGATTCCTTTTCGACGAAGGCATTCAATTTTTTCTTCATTATCATTCGTTTTTTTTATATTTTCCTTTTCAATTTTGATGATATTGAAATTCAATATCCATTTTTCTGTTACATTTTTTCTTCTCTTTTTTAAAGTCAAGATTAGCTTTTAATAAGATTCAATGACATTGAAAAATAAGAAGGTCTTCAACGTTTAAATTATTATTACTATACTACGTGCATATATATATATTTTTTTTTTGTAAAGGCATTAAAAAAACATAATTTATGTACATTGATACGATTATAAAGTAAATTTTCAATGTAAATTTAAATAAAGAATGACAAAAAAATAAAAATGAAAACTGTGACGTAAATCATTTAAAATATTTTTTTAGGTAAAAAAATTAACATTAAAGATACGACAGGATTATTCGTATTTTAAGAATATTCGTGTTCAATTCTCAATAGATACAAAAAAAACAGAACAACAAAGAAATTACACATTAAAAAATTTATTGATTTTTTAATATATTTTCTATAAATAAAAAAATAAAAAAATATTCGAATTTAAATGCATTTTGGTTTTTTTTTTCTTTTTTTAATTGTATTTATATTTGATTGGTATGTTCATTCTCATTATTAGTATTTCGATTTTACGATATGATTCAGATTTTGAATTATTCATAAAAGAATTATAATTTAATCAGACGTTCGTGAACAGAAAAACGTATGTATGTATATATACATACGAGTATCTGTATATATTCTTTTCATGTATTTTTAATAACAATTATGATAACGATGCTCCATGATAATAATAATAATAATAATAATAATAATAATAATGATGGCGATGATTATGAGATAATAATAATAATATTGTGTAATATATTCTGTTGTTTTTATTTTTATATTATTTTGTTTAAAGCAAGAAAAATAATATTATATGTATATATGTAGATATGCAAACATAAATATTTTGTATAATTTTTGATATTCGCACAAAAATAAATTTATTCATAATTCAGTAAAATTCTAAATTATACTGGTACTAATACATAATTCCATTCAATACAATACACATAATCATTCGTACATAAATGATTTATTCGTTTTTGATATATGTATTATGTATGTATCATACATTATGTGTGTGTATCAAAATCGATATTCGAAGCATTAAAATACTCTGTATCAGAATGTATAATAATGTACGTGATTAGATTATTTTTCCATTATGAAAATTTTGATGAAAAAAAAAAACGGCAAAACAACAAAAATCTATCCATTTACAATAACACCTCTATACAGTGAGCGTCAAAAATATTTTTATGTTATTTATCGAAATTTTATTAAATTTATTTTATTTTGAATCTGTTATAAAATACAATAATTTAACGTTTGGAACAATAAAGTTACATTTACGATCTAGCGTAAATTTGGTGTCAGAGAAGATTTTCTACAACTCAATGGCGATAGGAAAAAATTATATTGAAAACTTGTGTTCCAATACCAGTGTTCCTATTTAATAACATACGGTAATCTAATCTGAATTGTAAATAAGGCTTAAAACTGACAATTTATTTTAAAAGTCTTTTGACAACGTCAAGTTAACAAAATTTTTGTACGGTTGTTGTTCTGGTTTTAACCTTAAAATTGAATACTTTTACACCTTCAATTTCACCAAAATTTCGATCGCTTCGAAATATTTCTATATTATTACTGCGTATGTACATGAAATTTGCGCGCATATTTTCTAAGTTGCGCACAGTAGATACAGAATACAGAGAATATTTTCACACATGCATATTTTCAGTTTATATATATACTATTTTCAGAAATTGAAGTCAGTACAGGCAAGATAGGCATGCTTTTCTATATTCTTTCACATTGCGTTTGTATAAATCTGTCTCGTGTGTGGGGTGATCAGATCTCAATTTCAATCAAGACAGAGATATATTATTCAGAATTTCCTACAAAATATTATATGTGAAGTTATCAGAAACTCATCGGGTAACTTTTTCCATAAGCACAATACTGACTTCGATTTCTGAAAATAGTATAAATCTTTAATTATTTTATTTTTTTATAAAACAAAATTGATAAATTCATTTCTTCTTTTTTTTTCATAATTTTACATATATTATTTCATAAAAAACTTTTATTTGTTATTTTCATTTAATTACATAATCTCATATGTTCCTAATTTACTTGAATATTTTTTAATTATCCTACTACACACATACATAGTACATATGAATGTACACACTAAAACTTATACAGTATTATGAAGCGTATATCACTTCTACCTCTATACATGTAAACCAAAATAAAAGAGAGAATGTATGTATATGTATAGGTAAATTTTATATCTTAATTCTCGATTCTATAGATAACATCATCCTTATATATCTGTAAATATCTAAGCTTTTTAGATTTTTATCACACATTTTATCGGTATTACTTATTTTAGAATACTTCTATACTTCTACACATATACGAAAGATTTTACATAATATTGCCATTTTATCATTTTATTTTATTACGCAATCTTAAATATTTTGTCTTCCCATATAAGGCTTCATCATATTTTCTCATTTGTTGTTCTTCCTTATCCCACATACTATAATGTTTTCAACATCGGAATTTTTAGATAATTTGTTTTTAAGGTGTAATATTTTTAAATCATATATTCAAACTCGTCGATATACCTATGTACCTGTGTACCTATTTACGTCCCCGTATACGGAAGACAACACATATGGTTGGGTGTTGTACTCGTATATAGAGGTACTACATACATTTGAATATTTTCGCTTTATGTCTGATATATTTTATACATAACTTTTTTCGCATACATCTGCATAAATTTATTCTTTTTATTGTGTTGTATACTATAAACGAGATATGAATATGCCTACATATACATGTTTATACACACCTAAATATGAACTGTTTAGATTCCTTTTTGCTCTAGGCAATTAGAAAAAAAAAATAATAAACTTGCAAAAAAAATGGAAAGAAAAATTGCAAACGGAAAAAAAAAATCTGTAGCAACAAATTGAATTTTATGCTCAGAGGGAATAATTTTATTGGGTAGGTACACGTACAATGTTTTTTTTCCTTCTTTTTCGTCTATTCTTACATCCTTTCTACTTTGATGGCTATACAATCTACATAGTAAAACAAAATGAATGAAAATAAATAATTTAAATAAAATTAAACGAAATGAAGCAAAAACCGAACATCGAATCAAAAAAAAAAAAAAATAATAATAATAATAATTTTCATACATGAGTATTTTATTGCTCCACAAGCCACAAACTAACTATAATATCAAAGATTGCACACAGACATTAGTCTATTCTGATATCTCTAGCTAACATCAAATACAAAGACTTTTATGTTTATGAATTTTAAAAAGATTAAGGATAACAATATTTATACTAAATTAGTAGATATGTAAAATTTAGCGGGGTATAAATTTTCATTTTATGAAAGAAGAAAATCAAATTTGTTTGTTATGAATGTACACGGGAACACAGGTATAGAAAGTATAACTTTGTATTTAATTCAATCAAAATTATAATGAAAAAAATTAAATTAAAATCGATTATCCTTTGATTATTACTATTATTATTATTATTTGAAAAATAAAATAAAATTGAAAAAGCACAAAAATTAAAATTACCATATATACAGTCTTTCAAATTCAATGAATCGATAATTTTTATTTTTTATTTTTCAATTATCCTTTACTATCAACATTTCTTCTATTATTGTGAATAGTTTATACTCTTTCGCATATAATTTAATATAAAACTACATTAAATTTTTTTTTTAAAAATAAAACATGGAAAAAACCGTAGGTAGACCAACAGAAAGAAAATCTAATACAATATAAATATTTCGCATTTATTTATTTATTTTTCTTTTTCTTTTTCATTTTTCATTTTTAGAATAAGGATATGTCTGTCATAAAATGGCCTCCAGCTAGTAATAATAATAACGTATATACTTTGACATGACTCTGCGATAATCGTTTCCACATATACAAAATACAATATAGAAATATACTAGCTAGTATTTGAAGATTTAAAAAAATCCTTAGCAAAATAAAAAGAAAAGGATATAAAAATTTTACAAAAAGTATAAAAAAATTTTTAAAAAGAAGGAGAAGAAAAAACAAAAAATTTCATAAATTTCTTAGAATACTTTCGTAAGTTAAAACAAAACAAACATAGGAAAAACACAAATTGTTAAAAACCAAAAAAATTTTCATGTTAAAAACTTTTATGTGTGTAGATATATGCCATTATCACAAAGCGCTAACACATACTATAAGAGACGAGTAGTTTTATATGGGAAAAACTTTTTGAAATCACTAAATTTTCATTCAATTTTTTTTTGTTTTTTTTTTCTTAAATTCTTTTTACTCTTCTCATTTTCTTCATCCTTAAAAATAGTTTTTATTGAAACTTTTTCATTTGACTTGTACTCGTATGGTACATTTTTTTTTCTTTTCTTTTTTTGGTTTTCGTGCTTAATATTTTCGTTTATTTTATTTTATATTTTTTTCTTTTCATTTTCATATATATGTATGTATTTTGAAACTTCGTATACATGAATTGGCACGCATACATGCAATTTCGTGCATACGCACACATAAGCATACATGCAATTTCGTGCATACGCACACATAAGCATAATATGCACCTAGATATTTACTACCTTTTAGCAATAATTTAAAATTTTTTTTTTTTTATATACGTGAATATGTACAAAAAATGTTTTATGTGAGTTTATACTTATGGATATTGTACATTCACATAAGGTATACATAATGTATATAACATGAATGAATGAAAAATATGTAACTTTCATTTTAATTAATGTTTGCCATAAAATATATTATTGTTTGTGATGTAAATACATAAAATACTTATACAAAAGTGAAACAAAACAAACGAGAAAACAACAGAATAAATAAATGAATTAAATGAAAAATTTGAAAAAAAAAAAAAATGAAAAAAGTAATGAAAATATTTTTGTATATGTATATGTGTGAGTGTGATATACGAATGTGAAATTTTTATATACAAAAATTGAATTTAAGAAGATAAATGAATTTTCTTTATACCTTTACATATGTAAATGTATGTATGCATCTATAGGAAATAAGTGCTCACATGGTGTATTACGTAATATGCGAATACAGTCAGTACGACGAAAAAAATATATAAAATCAAATAAAATATGTTTAGCGTCGACTTCTTAAATATGCTGATAAGGAGAGAGAGAGAGAGAGAGAAACGAAACAAGACTGAGTGTATGGAACTGTTGTTAGCTGGGGTGCAAGAAGAATTTGTATAAATTTTTATGTGCATATATACTACACTCATATATAACCATACAGATAATGTATGTGTGTGAGTGTGTTTATTATGAATAATTTATAATTTTCTTTAAACAAAATGGTTTTTTTGCATTCAAGATAAAGAAGAAAAAAGCAAGGAAAGCAAAAACTTTTTTGAACGATTGATTCTGACAGATTTAATTTACTAAAAAAAAAAACAAAAAAAAAAAAACAAAGAAAATATGTTATATATTTTACTAACCTCGAGTATACTATTATTATTTTTTCAACACTAAAGTTGAGTTTATTTCGACGAAATAACAAAAAAAAAAGTTAATAAAAAAAATATTTCACTATTATCATAAACATGTATACACGATAAACATTTTTCAATTATTATCTTAAACATGAGTACACAGTTTTCTTTCTATTTCAGAAAAATTAATAAAAATAAAATTTTTTTTTTTGTAATTTTTCATTGTTTCATTATATTATATTAGTCATTAAAAAATTATTATCGTATATATGTATGTTTCTATGTATAACATGTGTATAAACATATGCATATAGTTTTTAAAAAGTTCCAAATTCAAGTACATATTCATATGTATATTTTATCATATGTTATTAATTTTTAAAAACAAAGAAATACACGATGCTTATGTATTTAGCTACTTTATATCTAAATATGTACATATGTACATACATTATGTTATATATGCAATTTAGTTTTAGAATAGATCCACATAAGAGAGTACATAATTTTTTTTTATTTATACAAACGTCTTTATTGCGTATATCATAGTATGGATATCCATTGCACAGACAGGATATATTTTTGTTTACAAACAAGGTAAGTTACTTTAAACAAAATGCAGTGATTATATATTTTATAATATTTACATATATTATGATACATACACATTTAAATATTTGATTCAATGTTAGTTAAGTATATAAAGTGTATACAGATCCTTTATACTGTATAATATAAGCAAATGTCTGTAAGGAAAATATATAGGTACATTATATACACGAAAAGTCTTGTAATGAATTTTTAATGTTCTTAAATGCATATTCAGAGTTTCAATTAATAGAAGAATGAATGTTATAATTTTCTTCAAATATAAATTTACGTATTCGTATGTTTATTATGTGTAGAGTAGACCTGAACGTATAACATGCATTATGTATTTGAACAAAAGGATTTCATTTATTTCATATAAATTCGAATGCATAAGTCATTCAATTTACTAGTTTACATATAAATAACAAGATTTATAGAATAAATTTACTTATATTATATGAAGATACATATACGTATATACGAACATCTATCAGATCAGCTTAAATTTAATGCTTTACATAAGTACACGTCATATATGTATAATATTTTCTTCAAGGTATGAACCTCCTGCAGACGACATGCACATTTAACATTTATGTGCATATACAGTGACCCCAAAAACTGTTCACGAGTTAAAGCAAAATCAAAACAAATGATCATATCTCGGGAACCATGTATAGACATAATTTAATTATAATTTACTTTTGGTATTCTTTGACTTGTAGACACATCATTTTGGTCACTATAAATTATACAGGTCTACTGATGTATGAAATATTTTAAAACTAAACAAAATAAATGTATAAAATTAAATATGTCTACAGATTTCCGAGATATGCTGATTTGTTTTGATTTTGCTGTATTTCGTGAACAGTTTTTGGGGTCACTGTATCTACTGATTAATTTACTTTCGTATATAATCTATGATATTTAGAGATATATACTTATTTATATTTATATTGTTATCATTCATCTCTATTTCTCGTATATAATGTTAATTAAAAGCTAAAATGTTCTTATATAATGTGCGTACTTACTATTCTGTATGCTTTTATTTTTCTTTGAATATTTTATTTTGATTATATTTTTGATTTTAACATTTGTGATTATTGTGCAGATCAATTTTTAATTGGTTTTTTTAGATTATTTATTAGAAAACTTATCTTATTTATTTTATTGTTTTTTTCAATTTCATCGAATCTCATATACTTTAATTTTCATTCATTTTTATGCATTAAATTTTCTATGTTTTATCTATACTCAATATCTATTTATATATGTACTTTAAAAGTTTTCATTCTTTTTTTTTTTTTTTGTTTTAGAATTTATAATTTTTATTCATTTTTGTCTTTGTTTACAAACACGTTATTTAAAGTGACAACTAAATTGTGTTTGAATAATGTATCTTCTTCCTTGTTTTCAACGCTTTTTTTAGTCTCATTTCGTATTCATTTCCTATATACAATAACTTTAAACTATATTAATATACAAATACATACAACAAAAATTTACATACTCCTACATTTTATTTTAACAGTTTTGTTTTGATATTATTTATGGTAAGTATAAGAAGTATGTCGATTGACGATTGAACTTATCGACATAAATTTATATAAGCTCATCGAAAAATTCTTTTGAATATATTTAATGTGTGTATAGATATAAGGATGTAATATGCAAATTATTGTATATGTGTATACGTTATTGTTTACATAGCAATTTAATTTGAAATGACAAATCATTTAAAAGGTATGATATATTCGATATTAAATAGCGTTAAATCGTTAAAAACATCAACAACATAAATTTATTCATAAACAAATAAAAATGAATAGAATGAATATCGAAAAACACAATCACTTAAGTTAAGTATTATATATAAAACATTTTACATTATTATACACGTCTTATACACATACACACATAACGACATGTATTACTTATGAATTATCTGATGCTATTATTTTTGTCAATATCTATATTTTGTATTTCTGTAGTATACATAGGGGTTTAAGATTTATATACATACTCGTACATAGTCGTAAAAACTTTTTCATTTTTATTTTTGATTTTCGTGTTTTTTTTCTTGAAAAATGTGTAATTTATTTCATATTGAATGGAATGATGAAAAATTAAAATGAAAAAAGACAAACAAAAATAAATTCATGAAAAACACAAGAAAGAATACATAAAAAGAAAAAGTTTGAAAAGAGAATGTTAAAGGAAAATTAACTCAAAATAGGATGTCGTGAATAGATAAGTGAGTTGTAATAATAACAAGGCCCAGAAATTTAATATGTATGAGAAGCAGTAATTTATTTTTCGACAGTAAAATTAAAATTTGCATAATGCTCGATGTTATATAGGAATTTTTGTGAAACCCAAACTAAGTATGTATATGCATGCATACACATAACGCGTATGATGGTGATACTTTTATCTTATACAGCAGAAATTTATGAAATTGTGTCGTATATTTATGTATAGCTCTTCAATAATTTTATTTAAATAGTACACACAGATCATGACCATAGTAAAATGAAATTAAAGAAGATTTATGAGAGCATATCCTAGTAGTGTATAGAAGAACATAGTAAAATGAAAGAAGAATAAAAAAAAATAAAAATAATCAATTTAAAAATGTTTTCTTTAAATCGTTTAAAATTACAATATCGATTTTCCAGTGTCCCATAAACATTCTTATTATTGCTACAAACAAATTAGAATGTATATAATGCACGTTAATATCATAATATCGCACATCTAAACTATTTAAATCCGATAAGAAGCTAAAATGCTCCACACTTTTTCCATGTAATTCACAATAAGAGATAAATACTAATATGTAAGTATGTACTTTTAATAATACTAAAAGGACAAATTTATTAAGGGATCAGAATTTTTTCTTAAGAGTATATCAGTAACAATCAATTATTATTATTGTATATAGAAAATGATTTTATACTTACAGCTTTATTTCTGAATAAATAATAAATTCTTTAAATCAACACAATCTTTAATATTTCCATAGAAGGAAAATGATTATTGTTTAAATTTGAAATGCCACCACTTATACCAACATCAGAATTCTAGTATATAAAATTTTCTGTATTTTATCTGATTTTACTTTCAAAAATAATTTAAAACAAAATTTAATGTTCCTTTCAATTAATAATTAATTGGTAATTTTCACTACAAAATGTTTGTAAACAAAACTTTCTTTATTATCATATCTCGATAAATATTTTCGTATTCAATATCTACATTTTTATTTTTACAGCAGATTTGGATGCTTTCAATATTCATGGTGTACTGATATAACTGAAAAGCTTTTACTAAATAAAAATTCCCAAACAATATAAAAATCATTAAAATTTTATCTGCTGTAACAGTTTGATAGTAACTGCTAACAAAGACAATAAATATAAGTAAAATAAATATACATCGGTTTTACGAGTTTTACTATTTCTATATGGCTCCAAAACGGCGCTCTAAATTGTTGATATCACAATCGCACATCATTCTATAGATTTTATAATATTTACAAAAGAAAAAAAAAAAAAAAGTTTATCGAACTTTAGAAGCTTTCCAAATGTACCATTTTATTAATGCTGATGATTGAGCTCCTCACCATATGAGGAGTTGTACAAATCTGTGTATGTGAGATGTAAGGAGCAATAACTTTTTGGAGACTTTTCATACAAATAAGAATCCCCTAGAAACGATTACTCCTTCTTCTCATTGTACGCATGTTATTCAAAAGTTAAAAATATTAAAATAATTTTACAAAAAATAATTTTAATTTTATGTGAATTTGTTCTGTTCATTTGGCAATTCCTTAATTTAAAATTTATAACATGATGATTCCTATACAATTTTTACTATTCGATATGCACATATTCCTGTGGCTAGGATGATATAATATTGAATAATGATAACAAAAAATGCAAGTTTTATGAAGCCGAAGAAATTGTATAATAAACTTTATAACTGTATGTCTGTTCTGACAAAAATGAAAACGCCAACAAAAAAAAAAAAAAAAACAAAAACATCCCAAAGTCATAAATTGTTACACAGAAATGATATGACTTGGCTTTGCTATGAAAGTATGCAGGTTCATATACAAGATAGAAATATATTTTTATTAAATGCATACATGTGTACGTGTATCATATATCTTCTAGTATCTATTATATTTCTTATTCTTACGCTTTTTTATTGTATAAACATACATACATACATATACGTACTCGTATATTAAGAATATTTTCATTTTTTATTATTCTTTGTCATTAGTATTAAAGGTTGAATTTTATAATATTTTAGATAAATAAAATATGTATGTAACGTAATATATTCCACATTATACGAGTATGACCACAATACCTTATAAAGATTTCCTATAGTAGTTGTATGAAATGAGATATACAATATCAAACAATGATAAAAATATACTTTATGATACGCAATAAGAAAAGGATAATAATGTACGTAAACGCATATACAGCAAGTAAAGTCAGTAAACCATAAAGAAATAAATTTTTGTTTCAATTTCAATTAGATTTTTTAATTTATAAGAATATTATTTTTATTGCTGTTGTATGTTTTATTCATCTAGGATTCAGCATATATTCTGTATGTAATGTAATGTTTCCATATGTGCAAATTACTTTACATTATCGTATTAAATTTATCAATACATAATATCGTACTTCTTTCGAAAATTATTACTAAGAAATAAAAGAAATAAAATTCTATGACTTACACTGGTATATACATTCCACATGAACATATTTAAGAACTTTTTAATTTTCCATGTCACAATATATTTTATTTTCAAAAATAAATTATTTCTTGTTTGTAGTACGTGTGTAAAACATCTTCAACCACCACATACTTCGTATAAATAAAATTGAAAAAAAAAAAATAATAAAAACAAAAGACAAATAAAACAATATAAAATCGAATAAAACAAATATTGATTTAAAAGTTAAAAAAAGAAAAATAATTAGAAAAATAAAAGCACAGTAAAGAAAGAAAGGCAATAAATTGTTGCATTCAGAACTTAATAATGCAATGACCTTGGGATTTTATTTGGCCAAATCTCATTTTATTTCTTTAAATACACATATACGAACGAGTATACATATACCATGTTCGTATACAATCATTGATACAGTTTAGTACAAATGTATATTTAGGAGATTCATGAACAAGCCCTTTTTTATTTAAGAAAATCGGTTCTTTAATTCAATTCTGATACAGCTATAAATGTATATTGCTTCTTATACCATTACCACTATACAGAATTATAAATCAAAATAAAAATTGTGTACAACAAATGAATTTATAAAAGCTTCTCTATACGAGTATGTATAGATGTATGGTCAGCTGCAATATATAGACATATGAACAAATGAATATATGTATTTTGTATGGCATTTACGAGTATACATGTACATTGCTTTTTTTAGCAAGCTAGCTAACAAATTTAAAGTTAAACTATTTTTATATTTATTACATGTACATCATGTACACATTATCATGCACCAAGTACCACCACCATTCGTAATAAAAGAATGGAACACAGATGAGATGAGAACTAAAAAGAAAAACACAAGATAAAAAATATAAAAAAAAATCCAACAAATAATATTTTTAGTATTTTTATATACAGGAAATTTATATATAAAAACGTAGATAATGTACATACCATGCATACTCAAATCTAAAGATACATATGTTTATATGTACTCGTATATTACAATAAAATAATGTTAGAATGTACAACTACATATTTCAGATAATCAATGGATGATAAAATAGAGAATGGCGTGATCACATAAAAGCTTAATATACGTTAAGTACATAAAGATTTTCAGATTCTTTACAGATTTTCATTTTTTTTTCTTTATTGTATTTTTATTTACTTATTTTTTATTTTTGTTGTTTCTCCCATATTTTTCTAAATCTATATTCAATTGAATTTTCGTAAAATGAAACGAAAAAACTGAAGAAACTGAATACATATGCACTTGTACTCCTTCTTACATTGTGTATGCATTGCAATCTTCTCAAAAATGAAAAGAAAAATAAAATAAAAATGAAAATCTTTAGATAAAATAAAATAAAATTCAATTGAAAATGTTCAGATATAAATTACATTTTAAATTTTATATTCGGATCACTCGTTAACATGAAGTTATGTTATATGCTGGATGAAATATACACACGAAATACAAGCATACACAACCATAGATCCATAATATTATGAATAATATTCTGCATAGTTTATGTTGTCTGGACTGGAAATAAATATGTTAAGTGGTGAATCCAGCTGTCAATGCAATATAAATTGAAAAAAAAACAAATGTTTCTTTTTTTTTTGCAACATCAAATTAACAAAACTTAAAAGTTCATTAAGTCAATTTTGTTAACGAAACACTTTCCACCATTCATTTTTACTTTCAATTTATCTAAGATAACTACAGAGTAAATTGTTATGCAAATTTTTTTTTTTTTTGTTCTCAAATTTAAATAAAAACTAAACCCAAAAATAAAACTCGAAAAAAAAAAATAGTTACATCAGTAAAATTCACATGAAAAACTAAATTATAAAAAGCTTTCATAAGCACATTATCCATAATAAAATTGAAGTAACGTATAATATGCTTTTAACATAAATACAATTACGATTAGTGCCAGAAAATTTACTATGGTATACCACACTATGTCACTCTACTACAGACTGTAGTACACACTTTTTCTTTCTTGCACTATCCTTTTTTATTATATTTTTTTTTTATATTTTTATAAGTATCCTTTATTTTGGTTTCATTTGTTTTTTCTGCTTTGTCTTTTTGTTCTCATCACTGTAATTTAAAAGTTTTTGCAGAAAAACAAATAAACTGATGAACATACATATAAAGTGCAGTAATGCAAAAATGACATTTACCTATTGATAAAAAACAAAATTGATAATAAAATAAAATTAAAAACTATACGAGTACTTGATATCTTTATGTGCTTACGTACATTTGTTTTTTTATTTTAGCAATACGTAAGTATATGTACTTATTTTCATAAAATATTGGTGCTTTTATCGAATGTTTACGATGTTTTTCTTGCAAAAAACAAAAACTAAAAATAAAAATAAAAATAAAAAAATTACTAAAAACAATAAATATATAGAAAAATTTTTCATTCACATATGCGCATGTAGTAATACTAAAAAAACAAATTTTTTAAGTTGTTAAGTATTCATCGAATTTTTCATTTTATATAATATTTTTCAAGTACATTGAACGCTAACAGTACACAGTATACTTCAGCTAGAAGAGTATACAGTAAATGTTATACACTCACTTACACACATAAGAATATACGTTGTTACATCATTTATCGTTTTCGAATATGTCCAAAAATCCTTTTATCGACATAAAATCAAAATTTTTCTACTCCAATGAATTATATGTATACATTTACATATACAATATTAGGTACAATATTATGCGTGTAAATTATAAATTTAAATATATCTAAAAAATAAACAAAAATAAATAAAACATATAAGAAAAAACCAAAGAATATTTATACTAGCTACATTAGATGTGGATTATGAATGGAAAGAAATGTCAATGAACTCTGAAAATATTCATGAATTTTTTTTCCCATTATTTTTCATCACTCTAATTACATATATGAAAAATTCAAAAATTTTATATCGTATCAAAATGTTGAAAAATAATAATAATCAACAACAGCAACAGCAACAGCAGCAACAACAAATTATGTATATTCTTAATATTTTACGAGTCGACATATGTGATACTATACTTAAATATGTAATGTAAATTTTTTATGTACATATGTATAGTACATGCATAACATTCATTAAATTATTCCTTTCCTTTTTTTTTGTTCACATGAATATTTGTATGTGTATATGAATCATTGAACTTTTTTGAATAGAAAAAAAAATAAAAGATTTCTAAAATTCTAATTTAAAATCATAAAACAAAAATCATTTTTCTCTACTATATTCACTTTTTGAATAAATTATTATTCTCTATTTAAAGCAAGCACACATACTCTCTCTCTACACATTTTTTTTTACAAAAACACTTATATGTATATGAATATTATTTTTTTTAATATTTAATTTTTTTTTTTCATATTATTTTTTTTAAATTCAAATTCACATAAAGTGATGTTATTCAATGAAAAAAATTAATAATTTCCATCATTACTTTTCACTTGCAAATAAATTAATATAAAAAAACAAAAAACCAACTAACGTATAGACTTTAGAGGAAGGAAATAAAATATTTTTCCGTCGTATTTTTGTTGCTTTTTGATTTGTAAATTTATGTACATACGAGTATATAGCAATCGATGCGTTGCAAAAAAAAAAAGAAATTAAAAAAATACTGCAATTGCATATTCGTATTTTTCTGCTAGACGAGATTTATTTTATATCCCAGCACATGAAAAAAATTATTAATATAAATTGAAAATGGTCATTGATAAGTTCACTGCAAGAAGGATATATACATAGATAAATTCATGAGGATTTTAAAAATACATCTATACATATATGTATGTACATACATAATGTATGTGTGATGAATGAACACACATAATATACACATATTTATATGTAAATTGATTTCGAATTTATAAAAAAAAAATTTATACATACACTGAATGGATTTGAAAAATTCATTTTACATATATGCATTTTTGAACAACAAAAAAAAATCCGATTATTCATACATGCAAATGAAAAGAAAATTTTACGATAATATTGTATATACGGCATATATAAAATCCTCTAATAATATTTGACATATAATATTGGCGGCGTAGCATATTCTATAACCCAGAAATGAAAATTTGATTTTGTTTTTGTGTGAATGAATTCATTTATTTGAGTATATTTTTTTTTTCGTCGGTTTCATTTTTTATATTTCTTTTTCCTTTTTCTACTTCTTTCTAAAAAAAAAATATTCTCAATTATATCTCTGATTTGATTTCATAATTCAATTTTATACATTTTACTTCAATCTACAGATATACTATTATGATTATTATTGTTAAACATAATAGAAAAGAAGAGAAATATTACCAATATTACAAAGTTAAAAAATTTATCAGCAGACAAAACGAAACGTACAAACATACAAGTATTATATCCGTTTATAGTAGCTGAACTCATTTTCTATTATCTTATGAAATTTGAAAATGCACTTTGAAAAATAAAATGTATTACACATACTGACTCTGATTTTGATTCTGATTCTATGTGATTATCGATGCACATTTTAAAGGAGAAAAAATATAGAGCGGAAAAATCAAATTTTATTTCATTTTACTTCATTTTTTTATACTTTTAAAATACTGTGTATGCACTGATAAATGTAACGATAAATGCGTCTTCTTATTATCAATTTTATTTTAAATTTTTATATTTATACGTATATACATTATTCGTGACGGAGATTAATAAATTTTACGTCATTTCTTTCGTATCTTTGCTGTGGTTTGTTATTCTAGAATCGGTATGCAATCACTACTTACTGTCTGTCTCTTCCTCTTTCTTCTGTGTCTACTTCTCGTGGTGTGTAGTGCAGAGCAAGCATGAAGAGAAAATGAATTTTTCTCATGAATGAAAATATGTAGGAGTACATTGTACATGGTATGGTATGGTAACGATTGCTATTAATTGTTGTTTCTTTCTGTTTCTTGTATACTTCTTATGATGTATATATATATTAGATGCCAATAACCTCAATGCTATACTACATACTTGTCTCTCTCTTTTTCTTGTATACTTCTTATGGTGTACGTAGTGCAAAACAAGTATAAAGAGAAATCGAATGAAAATTTTTTGACTGAATTTGAATTGTGTTCAAATACAAACCTCGGTATAGTAGCCTCGTATAAAGTAGCCTCGATTATCTGTTCATTTAAGTAAAAATAGAAAAAAATTATATTTGTATAAATTTCAAATAATATACTTTTAAATGTTATAAAATTTTCATTAATTTATTTTTCGATATTTTCATTAAATACTTGAAAGTATAAATTTCCGTTTTAAATTCATATTTTTCTCCAAAACTTAAATATTATATTTTTATACACATTATACAGAGACGTAAATAAGTATGTGGATAAATAAATAAAAGTTCAGTCATTATTCAGGGAGAGAAGATTAATTTATTTGTTTTTTATTCACCTTTTACCACTTTCAATTTTAATTAATTAATATTTTTTACATTAAAATTACCTGATTAAAAAAAAAAACAGAAATAAATTATAATCTTATTGAAAGCAGAGATAAGTATATAAATGTATATTTTTGTGTTACATTTACATTATAATTATATGTAGATGTACACATTTTACACACAATAGAGCACAAGAAATTGTAATAAAAAAAATTTTATGTTTTCTTAAATTTAATTATAATTACAAAAATATATGAAAGAGAGAGAGAGAGTGCTGTACTGAATTCGATTTTCATAAAAAAAAATTTATTCGATGATTACTTTTCACAAAAATGAATTAAAAATGAAAAATTAAATTAACAAAAAAAAAATTAATATTATTTTCTCATTGCATTTAAGTATTTCATATGTATTTAATTTAAATTATGTATTATCTTTTAAATATATATAAATGATAAAAGCATATAGATCTATATATGTAAATATGTTAATATTTGAAAATGTAAATAAATATCGATATTGAATATAATATATTCATTTTCCTGTTTAATCGTTTTTCATCATACAGTGTAAGTGTACTCATAATGTAAAGTATGTATATACTTAAGTACTTAACAAATTTATCGATTGAATATTATACGTATTACTGCACTACACATAGTATCAGCTGAAAAATGAAAAAGACGAAAAAAAAAAAAAATAAGTAAATAAAATTAAATTAAAAGATGTTCGTAAATAATTTTATTTTCTGTCCCAAATTCATATTTAATTAAATGAAAAAAAAATAAAAATAAAAATTAAAGTGCATAAATGGACAAACTTGTATACAATACATATGCATATGTATATGCAATGTACAATCGAATATGTGCATTAAATCAACATAATGCTATAGATATATATTTGTATGAGTGAAAAAAAAATTTAAATATGTATTGCATTTTCAAAATAAACGAACATAAATTATATTTTATGTGACATACAGAACGTAGCAAATAACAAATAATAGTTTTATTTACTATACTCGTGTATAACATATATAGGTATATATATATATAATATAATATTTGTAAATATGTATAATGTATGTTAATTTAATTGGAAACCATATGCAATAACTAATTTATCTTAATTAACAATACAAATGAAAATATTATTTATACCGAACATAATACTTACATACATATATTATACTTGTATGTATGTATATTTACATTGTAGATTGTACATATATAAGCATAAGTATATTTACATACATATAAATAAGTATAATGACATTATATTTTAGATAATCACTTACAATTAAAATTAAACTCATCAATTTGAAATTTAATGTCATATATATTGAGGTAAAACATTTAATATTTACTTTATGAATTTAATTACTTGAATTCAATTTTACCGTTAAAAAAATTTAGATTTTTTTTTGTTCTCTTAAATATTCATAATACATTAAATAAAATTATAAAAATTTTCGAATAATAATAATTGAAATATAATAAAAAAAATTATTTAAAAATTTATCAAATTATCTATATAGTTACCTACATATATATTTCCTAGAGTTTTCGATTTTTTGGAAATGTGAAAATTTTATAATTAATTTTTACAAAGAAAACACTCAATATCAAACACAACATTTCCATTAAAAAATATTTGGAAATAAAAATCAATCAAAACACAATTTCCTCAAATTCTATAATAACAAACATAACGATTACGATCGAATCTACTGTATAGGAAGCTGATGACACCTAATCTCTCTCTCTCTCATTAATTGTGGTGTGGCTATAATTTAATTAATTTTTAATAAATTAGTTAAAATATTTTTCAATGACAGTGATTGGTGGTAAAACGATTGACAGATAAGAAAAGTTAAACAATCAAAATTCCATGATTACTTTTGATACAGAATTTGAAATAAAATTTTTGTAAAAAATTTAATACTTAATAAACTTTGTGCTCCATTATACTCTAACAATATAATTATCCTTTCTTCTTTTTTTTTCATGTATCGAATATTAACACAAAATATTTGATCCGAATCTGATTATTAATTTTAAATATCACATTAACTACCTCTATTTACCAAAATTTAAACACTAACCATTCAATTTAAGGAAATAATTAACGAAATTACATAATGAAAATTTCATGAAAAATATCAATACAATTCCCACTGAAATTGGGAGGGAAAGGGACTTTATATATCCTTGTATCCTTCTATATAATACCATTAAATGATAAAATTCCGACCTATTAAATTAATTTTACGTTATTATTTTATATTTAATTAAAACTTCGTATATCAATATTTTCGTTCTTTTTGTTTTTTTGTTTTTTTTCATTTTATGTTTGACTATGTGATTTTATAGTAAAAATTTAAAGAATATAAATGTAATCTCACGTATAAGTATTCAGATATGAAATTTCATAAGTAATATAAATATAATCAATCAGAAATTTATAATAGTTATATATCTATGTTCACACATATATCACATACAATATTAATCACTTTAAATAGATAAAAATTAAATTCATTATTTTCTGTATACCTACCTACCATCTCTCTAAAGCATCAAGTAACTAATTTTCATCATTAATTTAAGTAACCAATGACAAATGGTATTTGAGAAATGAAAATTATTCATCGTTCTTTAAACAAACATTTACATATATGTATATACATAAGTACATGCATAATATAGTGTTTATATACACACTATACACACTTACCTTTTTACACAGAACTGAAAAGAAAATTTATATTAATTTCAATGTCTCGACGAAATTTTCTTTTTTTCTTTTTTGTTTTTTACTTTTTATTCCTTATGGTTTTTCTTCGATGTTATTTCTTAAATAATCAACTTTGAACTTTGTGTAATGCTAGTACTAATACCATTAAAATGAATAGAAAAATCCAAAAAAATGCTATATATGAAAAAAGAAAAAATTTATAATAATAATTTATGTTCGTTTTTAAAAATGCATTACATGAATATATTTTATCTACATTATTTTTCTCTTGTGTATAGAATAGAAAAAAAAAATAAATAAATGAAAAGAGAGAAAATTTTCCTATGAAAATATAAATAATTTTTCTCCACATGAAAATTGATTAAAGGTAAATTTTAAAGCTAATTATTTTCTCATTATTTTCATTTTCCAACATTTTTTATCATATTTTTTTTTTCTCGTATTTTAATAAAAATAAAATGTTATACATGTACATAGTATGTACATGACTATAAGAGGGTATTTGTAATTTTATACTTTCTTTCTGTTTCTGTATACATACATACATACATTTACAGATTATTAAATTTAATGTTTAATGTATACAGTTTTTAATTAGAACTCTTTAAAAATGAAAAATTAAAAAACCAAAAGTAAATATAAATAAATAGAGAAGCATTATTCTAAAAGCTAATGATTATAAATTAAAGTTAAATGAATAAACGTAGAAGTACATAGACGAATACGATGAAAGGAAATCAAAACCATATGCATATATGCAACTCATACATAAATATATAAATAATAAGTACTAAATATAATATGTATGTATAGATATAACATCAATTTCATTCAATATAATCTTTTGAATTTATCTATTTGGTTTACCCCTCTACGCTATGATCACATTTTTTTTTTATGTATAATTTTTCAAACTCTCTCTAAAACTATAAATGAGATAACGCAAAATATATGTATCTATGTAGATTATACACGAGTATATGTGTATGCTAACCAATTGCAATAGCCACCGCAATACAAAAAAATTTTTTTTTTATTCATTTACTTTTCATTCGAACAAACAGGAAATCAATTAAAAACAGTTTTCCAATACTGATTGTTATTGACAATTGAAAGTTGAATATCTATTGCTTTTAATGTCCTTCATATTATATGATAAAATTTTTCTGAATTACATTTTGTTTTATATACATAAATACATACGAGTACATAAGTATAAGTTCGTACATTGAAAAGATTCAAAGCAAAATAAAAATAGTAAACATTTTTGTCTGGTTTCCATTTCGGATTGTATGTATGTATGTAATGCATTATATATAGGACACATATATTATGTACATGTACGTACAAATAATACATACATACACACATAACTGACCTTGTTTCTTATTAAACTGGAAAAATTGTAAAATAAAGTAAAAGGGAAAAAAAAACAACTCAAATCAAATTGCAATTATGAATGAGAGATATTAAATTGAATACTTAAAATATGCGAGGATAAAAAAAATATTAGAAAAACAAAAGTATTAATCAAATAAAAAATACAAATAGATAAATAGAATTTGATAAATATATACACTATTTACGATATATAACGATTGTTTTATATTCAAGGAAAATAATAATAATAATAATTAAAAATTAAGGCTATAATCAAAATGAAATGACTCTAGTATAGACACTTTCAAAGGCAATTAAATAAAATATTTTTCATTTTTCTCTATATAAATATATTGCACATGTTATAAATTTTTTTTTTTTTATTAAACAAATATCATGATAACTGATGAGCATATAGTGGGACTAAATAATTCCAAGAATTTGCAATCATATTAAATTTATTAGTGCTGTCTAACAGGTCACCTAACCAAAATATGGTAGTGATGAATGATATATCTGCATCTGTATTCTCTGTCTATAAAGGAGAACAAACACTTTTGCATATAATGCCAAATTCTTTCTTTCAAAGAGCTAATACACTTCTGCCAGACGGTATTAAAAAGAAAATCTTAAAGCTCTTTAAGAATACGAGACTACAACCTAAAACCTACAACCTACGACTTTGTCATCTCAGGGCTATATATGTACTGGTCGAGTTATTCTGAAGGGAAAAAAATATAATACACAATGAAAATGTTATATTTTCATTTGTTTAACCAAACATCCTGATCTTCATTTAACATCATTATTTTTTTGAGGGATAATTTTCTTTCAAATTATAAACATGTCCGCATTTGCCTAAAATTCGAATTTATCATAGCTCTATTAAATGGCTCAGTATGTATAAGTGTAAAATTTAATGCATTTTCGTAAGTATTTAATATTTTATGTAGAATTTTTACTGACTAAATTTTTGGACATGAGCTGTGCCTAAAAGTATCTAAAACTTATGCTACTATGGCGCATAAATTTCGACACTAAATTTCTCTATTTAATACTGAATGCATACATGTATACAAATTTTGAAAAAAAAAATACATTGAAATAAATCTGAATATGGGTTAAAGAAATTTACATGTAAATATAGTGTGTGTAACATTACCACTGTAAGAAATTTATTAACTATCCTTACTACTTACCTTACAACATAATAACAATAGCATAAATTTTTCATGTACATTATGTATAGTATGCATGTTTTTAAATTAATTTCATTCACTGTATGTACGTTATAACGAATAATAACTATAATTCATTTAAGCAACATAAGGAATGAAAAAATATATAAAATTATCTCTTTATCCGTTTATTCTGGCTTTCATTTTTAATTATTTTTGAACTTTATGTTAAGATTTACATTGCGTTCAAAGAAAATGAAATTTATTTTTCATTATTATTATGTTAGTCTGTACTATTTTTTTCCTTCGACGTTATTTCATTCATACTTATATGTATACGTATCGTATAGTACATTTAATATATTTAATTAGAAAAATTTGTAATAAACAATGAAAGAAAAACAAGTACATAAACCATACTACTACACCTATACATGCTACACCACACATATTATATACTCGCATATTAATAAACAGTATAAAAATATTTATGTACATACGTAATATATTTTTATTAAATTTATTTACAAATAAAATACGTAATGCATACAACAATTAAATTAAATCACACTGTTTAACAATATTAATTAAATTAATTTTATTCGTTCTCATATGTTACATGCGTGTAATGTGCAAATAAAAAAAAATACACATTCTCAATAGACTATATCTACATAAGAACAGTCCAAAAGAATCAAAATTTTTTTTTTTGGAAATTAATGCCTTCAGTTTTTGAAGTTTTAAAATTATTCAATTGTGAAAAATTCAAAAATTTAATTTTAAATTTTAATTTGAAAACTTTACGAAAAAAAAAAAAAACAATTTGAAAATATGAGAAATTTATTTTTTAATTGAAAATGAATTTAATTCATTACAGAATATTTAGAAAACCTTGAAATTTAAGATAAATTACTTTAAATAGGAGGAATTATGTTATTACATGAGAAGATGATGAGTGACTATATATGAATGCTATTATGTAAATTTACATTTTGTTTTGTGTACTTTCTTTGTCACTGTATAATATAAATATTTATCACATACGAGTATATTGGAGAATATAATATTCAATTAGAATCAGAATTTCTATGTTTAAGGTTCATGTGAATTGTAAGAGCTCTATCAAGATATATGATCGCAAAAAGCGATCAAGATACTGCAACTTTGTTGGTAATTGTCGCTTATAAGAGAAAGGAATATATTAAAATCTTCAAACAAACAAATGACGCAATTGGGTGTCAAAATGAAAATTCAATTACATAACACTCTTGCTCTCCTCATAGATGTATTTGTATTCTAATCTCGCTCAAAACATTTAAATCTCACTCATATATGTATATTCATCAATTTTTTATAATATTTAGCTAAATATAACAGCATTTTACTTAGATTATTTTTATGTCACAAATTTAAATCTTCGCATTCATTATTAAAGTTACCTAACCGAAAGAGAAAATTACATATTTGCAAACACATATATATATATATACCATTGAAATCTGTATACTGGCAACGACTTTATTTAAATATTCATCAAAACTGAAAAACTTTATAAAATTATACACCTGCATAACGTCAACAGTTGTAATAGAGCTGATGAAAAATTGGTCAAAAACATTTAATACCATATGTACGAGTATAATGTATGTACGTAGTATATTTTTTATCAAAATCTGAAAGTTTCTGCATAAATAATTTTAATAAAATAATAAAACTAGATTAACTTAGCTAAATTAAATTATGACACTTTTTCTTGTAATTTTTATTTTTTATTTATATTTATTCTTTCCCTTATTTCTGTTTGTTGAAAACGTGATTTGGTATGTTAAATGCATTCGAGTACGTACCAGGGCTGGATTCACGCATAGGCAAAATAGGTTGATGGCTAGAGCGAAAAATTTTGATTGGTGACAAATTGACTTATATTTTCATTACAACATTTTAAAATTGTTTATCAAAATTCAATGACTTTCAAAAAAATATTTTCCTTTTTTAAAATTGATTTTCTCTCTGAGTATAGAATATGCGAATACTGTACATCTACATGACAAACGCGAAAAATCAACTAGCAACATTTTATACTTGTTCATCCCTTTTATACATACTCTCAAGGAGTAATAGCACCTGTATTGTACGCTACGATATTACGAGTATTATTTCACACATCATGTGTATACATTTTTGAATTTTCATATTGAAACTTCTACTGATATTTATAGAAGAGCTTAATCGGATAATTCGCCACTGGTACGTACAAATACGAAAATTCAATGTGTATGAACGGTAGAAAAAAAAACATGAATCCACAGATTATATAAAAAGTTTTGCGGTTAATAACATCGTCTGTATAATAGGTTACAGTTTCTGTTCAGTATAAGATTAGAAAATATAAATTCATTTTCACATAAAACTAAAAAAAAAAAAATTAAATGTAATAAAATAAACAAAAAAATACAAACACAAACTGAAGAAAAAACAAAAACATAAAAATGAACTAAATGTTGTGAATTCGTTACAAAAAGCATATATTTTCATATTATAAGAGTATACATATACTGACATTTCGGATTAAAAGTGATAAAGCGTTGCAAAGAGAATTAAAATATTAAATTGAAATAGCATAAAAGAAAAATATAAATACAGAAAAAAACATAAATTTCAACAGCAACAACAACAAGATGAAAAAATTCTTATTTATGCAGTTATATACATTTACCTGAATCCCTGAATATATACTTAGTTGCAGACATAAATATACAGACTAAACGTCAATAATTCTTGCTATTCTCGTCCATAAACCGTACTTTTAAATGATACATGTTGTATAATATATTTTTTTGCTTGTATTGTATAGCTAAATATTTATTTTACACGTCCAGAATAAAGTAGATACACACAAAAAACATTTAAAAAAAAAACTAAATATGATGTGTTCTAAAATTTGAAATAAATCACAAAAAAATACACACAGTTTTTCTAAAAAAAAAAAAAAAAATGAAATACAAAAAATTAAATTACATTTGTATTTGTATAAAAATATAAAAGAATGCACATGACTAAAAAAACTTAAAATTTTTAATTAAAATTCTATTTTTATTTGAAATTGAATAAAGTGAAAAATCCAATTTTACAATTTTTTCATTTTCAAATGTTTTAATTTGTAGCTTAGTAGAGATTTAATAATATGACGAGATTGATTAGATATTGTACTAAGGCGATTTTTCATCAAAATTAAAATTATTTTACTTTCTGTTGTCAAATTAATATGGCGCAATGAATGGCGCGCAATCCTTTAATGGTCATCAGTTTGTATTCACACGAAAATGTATGTAACGTCTCTAGCCTTATAATATGCGTATAAAATAATATCGAAGACACAACATGGTATTCTTCCTGGAAAAATTTAATTACTGTCAAAATAGTAATTTTCACTTCCTAAAATAGTAATGAGCATATATGCTATCATCATATGTGCTACGATAGTTGGATAGTAGCTCGTATTTTGTATAGACGACATATTTATATGAAATACTTATTATGAACGAATATACATATGTACATTTATATAACATATATACATAAATGTAAAATTATTATTTTTGTTATGCTAACGACAGTGCTGCGGTATAAACTAACTTCAATGAACTGTGCTTCAAAGAGCTATCACTGTAAGTTGAATATAATCTGATAAAACCTTGTTTAATCTATCATTCAAAATTACGTATGCATCTACTTATATTTTATATGGTTTCATATTATCATACGACATCACAAAAATATCCTTTTCAGGTATAGGTATTATACATTATATAGAAAACATTAATAAATTTTATTTTTTATTAATATTTTTTATGTCCATCAAAATTCAAACATAAAAGAAAAATTGTTTATCCTTTCTCAGAAAATTCATAATATATTTGATGAAATGATTTCAAAGTTTATTTTTTTTTTTCAATTTTATTTTATGATTTTATAATGTAAAGGAAATTCCTTTTAATGTACATACGAATATATTCGTATAGAAGATATATTTTTAATATCTTTTTTAAATCCTTTAAACTGTAAACATATGTATATTATATTGTTTGATTTTATTATGAGATGATCTGACAACTTTGAGAAAATACTTTTTATACTGCTACATAATATAGTGTATCTGGGTATGTACTCGTGTATAATGAAACCAATTTCCGGAACATATATTCTACAAATACTTATTTACAACGTATACATAAATATGTGTTATGTAAGGGTATGATTTTGTTCATTCTTTTTTCTTGTTTTATAATTTTATATTAGTGTAGAATCGATATATACGAGTATAATAACAACAAAAATCGAAAATTTCTAAAATATGACATTTCTTTTACAACTTTCATAGATAAACTGAAAATCCTCCTTTTTTTTAAGTAAATAATAAAAAAACAAAAAAGTAAAACACAACCATTTCATTTCATTCGTTACTTAATTTAATGTTTTTTACTTTATACATATACACTTTAACTCAACGACTCAACATATTTTTTGTGATTTTCTGGTTATCCTGGTTCCTGTTTTGTATACAATATTTATATCTAAAAGTTTTCCAAATTTTTTTTTTTTGTTCTCACACACTTATAAAGAAGTTATATATAAAATGAAAAGAATAAACAGATTTGTGTGTATATACGCATATGTATATACATATACACACATTACATACAACATAAAATTACTCAATTAAAAGTTCTGAAGAAACATTTATTTATTGATTTTTTTTAGAAACTACCATGATTACACAACAGAATATCTAGAATAAAACATAAATAATAAAACCGATCAAATTAATTCACTTGGAAAATTTACCTTATGATGATGTTGTAAGGCACTATATAAATATGTAGGTGGTCCATGTAGGAAGGGAATATTTATTTTTTGATTTTCTATTTATGTACTGGCAAAGAGAGAAAAACAATATTTTCATTTTGTGATCTTAGTTTAATTTTGAAAAAATATAAAAGACTCAAGTAATACATAATCAATATACAAAGAAACTTTTCAGATTCAATATTTTGTAATCAATTAATAATTTTGGATATTCTGTATATTATTTTTAATTCTTGTTCTTCTTTGAAAAGAAATTGAAATGTTTTTCAACCGGAATATCCTTATTTCATAATCATTGACGAATATTTTATATGATATAATGAAATCAATAAAATAAACTTTTAACGTTTTATGTAAGAATGGTTTATTGTGTGTTATGCTGTTAAAGAAATATTTTTTATATAAATTTTATTTCTATATAATAATCCCTGAATTATTCAAAAAAAATTTTCATTTTAAGTTTCTTTTTCTTATTTTTTATTTGAAGAGAAAGGCTAAAATTTCTTTTCAAATCTTCAAAGATTTAAATTTAATGTATGTACCTATATATCCTTTTATTTATATCCATCTTCAATTTGTACATGTAAATAAATATACAATATACTTATATGTGTATGTGTATATGCTTGTATTTATAAAAATTACTCAAGCTTAAAATATATTTTTTTAAAAGATATAACAAGAAAATTCTAATCCTCATGTGATTTAGACTTTTAATGTCAAAATAAACTGAAAATAATAATGTGCAAAATGTGTGCAAGTATACCTACATATACGTTATATGTTATATGTAATATGTACTCAAAATCAACAAAAATTTCACAGACATTTTTATAATATCAAATCTGACAAAGTTGAAGTATTGTACATAGATAAGATAAATGTCGGATTTTATTTCTTTCGCACTATAACGTTACAAGACAGGTACATTACACTACATTTAGGGTACCTTACCTATGTACAATTAAAGGTAAATAATTCCAAAAAAATTTTTTAGCACTTCAAAAACCCTAAAAGCTTAAAGTATTCAGTCACTTAAAAAATCGCTCTTTTTTAATAGCTCTTATTTATTCAAATCAGTGGACCTATATTCATAAAAATCATCATTATTATTATCATTATCATCAACATTATCATCCTTTAGGATATTCATTGCAGTACGAGTAGACGAGCAGATATGTAAAATACTTATGCACAAGTACACATACAAATATTTACCTTAAAGGCGTATTTTATATTCGAATTTTTTTGATTTTAAATCCCAATTTACTCGTTCATTTTATTTACTTTTTCTGTCCATCATCATTCATTCATCTAACGCGCTTTAAAACGTTATATAATTTGCAGTGCACCTTCACACCATAGTATGCTTACATTTTATATCATATTTATGTGAATAGTATATGATTCTTCCTTATGTATATATACATATATGACTGTATAAGTAAATATCAGAAAGAAAAATTTTCATATTATTTTCACTCCATTTTACATTTTCATTTCCCTTCAGAATTTAACTGCAAAAAAAAAAAAAAAACTTTAAGCTGAAATTAACTTTTCATGAATTTTTTGTATATTTTGATTTTACATATATATATTTATTTTTTCACTTCTGTTTTCTGTACATATACGGGTAGGTACTACATTACTTTCTTTTCCATTTCATTTTCTTCTCAAGTTCACTTTGAAATATTCCATCGGAATTGTAAAAATTCTTCAATTGCGTATGTATGTGTACGGTACGCAGAGGTTATGTATTTTTATTTGAAATAATTTTTGTTTTTCTTTTCTAACATCTGTCATGTGTACATAATATTGAAATACGCGAGTATCAAAAAAGTACAATAACATAAAGATAAATGCGATGTATGCGTAATACGTAATACTTACAAGGTAAATACATAAATATATGATATTATATACATATAAAGGTACAAATAGTATATAAATATATTAGAATTTTGTAAACACACACACATACATACGAATATACTCGTCGTATAGTGGTATTTCTTATTTCGAATTCAAACATTTAAAACAACATTTTGAAAAAAAAAAAAAAAAAACAAATATTCAAACTCATATATATTTCATTTCATTTAATATAATACAAAAAAAAAATAATTTTGCATTTTATTATAAATATACATACATGTATACATAACCTTAACACATCATGTCATGGATACATGTAATGTAATGTAATGTACTATATCATCCATCCTTATGTGTTCTTGTGGATGTGAAAATAAAAAAAAGGAAACATTTTTTTTTTCTTTTAATATTTTTGAATGTTTATGCAATGTAAAAATATAAAAAAATATTACAAATATACACACATATATGCTACATATAATAACTACACCTAACATACAAGTAAGTAAATGTCCTTTAACATTATTTTTATATTTTCCTTCATCATTTGATGATAAAAAAAGATATATATTTTTTTTTTTGACACAAAAGTTTGCTTATACACATATTCTCAATACAAGAGT
Source organism: Villa cingulata (assembly GCA_951394055.1). Lineage (NCBI taxonomy): Eukaryota > Metazoa > Arthropoda > Insecta > Diptera > Bombyliidae > Villa > Villa cingulata. The sequence continues at coordinate 810,754 of OX596018.1, forward strand.
ACACGTATAAGTTATTTAACATTTTTTTTTTGTGTACACATACACAAATACATTCGCATATTATATACATTTATATAGTAAAATAATAATTTTTACATCTTATATACAAGTATGAATATAAAAAATATTTTATCTCTGGTGTAAATATTTTTACATTATAAAATATACATAATACTGCATACCTATATCAACTTTATATACATACATAAATGTATCTGAAAATATATCAACGTAATGTATGTATATTTTATTTATTTATTCAAATGCCGCCTATTATATATAGCAGGTAATACATTTTATTCATACTAAAAAAAACAGGAAAAACAAACGATGAGAAAAAAAAGTAAATAAGTTAAAAGAGATTAAAATTACTTTCGTTACCCTCTTTTTTGCATTTCATTTGTATAATCACATCCATTATAAAAAAATAATATAAAACAAAATAAAATGGTGAATATGATAAAAAAAAAAAAAAATAAAAAATAAAAAATGAAAAGAACAAATTTCAAAATGAAATTCATTTGAGTGTAATCGAATATATCATTAGAGAAAATATAGTAATGTTCAAGTATACATATCTCCGGCATAAATGTATGTATTATTTATAAAGATGTATGTACCATGAAGTGCTTATATAATATACATGCACATATGTATGTAATGGTAATGTATATGTAATGTAGTAGAGTGTGTAATATGTAATATTATAAAACTAATGAGAAAAATTTTATTCATGTGCATATCATAATTTAAAAAAAATATACCAAATACTTTTACATTGAGTTGGTTGTTGGAACAAACAAACAAAAAAAAAAAGGTACGACACAGTATACCAACAAAATTTATGTTTGAGGATGTTTTCAAAAATTCAAAAGATCAAAATGTTAAAGTAAATGAAAATCATCCTCAAAAATTCTAAAAAAAATAATTGAAAAATATACCATATACCATATTATATACCAGCATATACAATCTATTATATTTTCCAATTTAAATCTTCTTCGATTGCATTTAGGATTAAACACACAGCGCAAATCTGAATGAGATCTTTATTTATATTGAAATTCTTATTCCTAGACTTATTTATCGATTACTTTTAACTCATCATCATGTATTGAGATACTTAACTGAGGTTAAGTCAATTATTATATAATTAGTATTCAATCATAAAGTATGCTTAAAACACATCACGGTTACACTTCGATAACTGAAGTTAACAAAAATATTGTAAGTATTTCTTTCTATACCAGCAATTAATTGAATTCTAATTTTTAGACTTTAATGTAAGTAAATGACATTCTATTTATGCAGAACACATAATACGATTTAATTTAATGATAAATACACTTAAAAAATTTTCCTAGCATACCATATAGCAATCAAAATATGATTTAATTCTTATTTTAAAATAAATTTCAATTCTCTTTTTGATTATATTTCATTCACGAAAGAAGAGAAAACAAAAAAAAAACAGCACATTTTCAAATTTTTTTTTCTTTCATATTTATAAAGAAAATCTTTTAAACTTTTTCTCATTTTATTTACACACCCGCTGTCGTATTTTCATTCATGAGAAAAATTCATTTCCCTTTATACTTGCTATGCACTACACACACCACCGTATAGAAAATATACCAGAAACAGAAAGAAAAAAAAAACATTTTTATTATGAGAAAAATTCATTTTCTTCTTTTTTTTTCTTCTTCTGCACTACACTCGTGAGTCATGAGTCGTGACACGATACAAGAAGCAAGAAGACAATAAGTAGTAGCAGTGAGGTTATTGGCAGCTAATCATAGCACGATATACTCTAGTAGTATCTTGCATACCAATCGTTTTCATTCATTTTCATTTTCTCTCTATACTCACTATGTACTAGACGCCACAAGTAATATACAAGAAAAGGGAAGAGACAGTAAATAGCACCAATCAGGTTCCATCCATTTTCATTTTTTCTTTTGTACTTCCTTTGCATTACAAACCATATAAAATTGAAATATACAAGAAACAGGAAGAAGATGGTAAGAAGTAGCAATAAGATTATTGCCATCTCATTATAATATACGATATACATATTATATACGCGATTATCTGTGATTGAGCTGAGATCCAGATATGGACTGTAACGTTACGAAAAACTTGTAGTTATCGATTCTTATATAATTCTCTTTGATCTTTGAAACACTTCCTTTTTGTATAACTACATGTAAAGAAAAATTATAATAGACCCGTGCATCAACCAACCCTAATGTATATTTTACATCATAAATTTTAATAAATTTTTCTTTTTTTAATTTCAAGTAATGCAGTGTGTGTACTCATAAACTTAAATTAATTTTTGCATTTTTTTTTTTTTTTTGTTTTTCCATTTATTTTTTAAATAGAAAATAAATTATATTATCTGTATCTAAAATTCCGTTAATCTTAATTTAACTATACAAAAAGTATTAAGGAAAAAATAAATTAAAAAATTAAACATAGTTTAAAGCGTATTATATAACATATGTATAGTATATATGCAAATGCTACTTACTTAAATTCGATACTTTACGTTTGTGTATACGAGTTGATTTACAATCTTGTACATCTTATATAGGTATAAAAATTATAGAGAAAATAAAATATGCTGCGTGTACTCAAATAAGTATTACATACATACATATATACATAATTGTATGTATAATGTACACCTAGCATAGATACTTTTTACACGTTTTAAATATTTTCTTTATATTGTACAAAAGTTTTTCAAATGAACAAAAAAACATGAAATAAGTAAAATAAAAATAATTTAGTAGAGTATAGAAGAAGAAGAAGACAAAGTTTACAAAATAAATTAAACTTCAGTTTGATAAATTAAAAAACGACAAAAAATAAATAAATAAAAAAATAAATAAATAAAATAAATGAAATGAAACAATAACAAATAACAATAACAACATACAAAATCTTTATAAAATTAAATATAGGATAGTTTAGAAATTTTTTGAATAAATATCATCCAATCAGGATAGATTATAAAAAGTTTTATTTTTTTTATTGTATATACGTATACATAACAATATTTATTTTCTTTTTATTTTAATTTTTTCATTTTATTTTATAATAAAACTTTTTTTCAAACAATTTTCTTCATTTCTATGCCCCCCCAATTCCATTTCAAATAAACATAATTTAAAATGTATGATGAATTTATGAACTTCTATTCTTTACTACTTACATATCTATGTATGCGTACATAATATGAAATGTATGAAATAAAATGTAGAAAAAGTAATGAATCGATAAAAATTAAAATTGATTTACTTTTTTCGCATGGTATTTTGTTTTTGTATTGTTTTTAAATTGATTTCATTCAATTTTATAACATTTCAAACTAATTTTAAATTAATAATTGAATTTCAATAATATTATATCGACAGCAAATCAATTGAAAAATTTGAAGTGAAAGTTACAAGAGTATTTGCCTAAGTGATTACTTCGTGTCTTTTAATGTACACGACAGTCTACAATATAACTAAAGTGATTTCTTCTATTTATTATTTACTATCACTTTATTGACTCTATAATGCAATACATATCAGATTCTTTTATATGTTGAAATGGTTCACTAAAACCGGGCTACAAATTTCTGGAGCGTGAATAAGGACAGAATGAAAGTTACGTATCCATGATAAATACTCGCATGATAAATATTATATAAAGAAAAAATTTATGGTTTAAAACCTGAAAAGTGTGCCTTACATGCACTAGCTATGTATGTATATGACTATAAAATACTAAAATGATATTCACACAAAGCCACTCATATTTTACTTACATTAATCATTATGTTTGGCTTGCAACTTCTAATCAGGCTTAGTATTGGCATGATTGGATCATTTTAAAACAAATATAAACCACTGAATTAATGTACAACGTCGCAACATAAAGAATATCGAATCAAAAGGTTTTGTTTATTGCTCATGTGCTTTGCAAATTGCAAGTTATAACAATCTGAAATTCTTCTCCGTACTCGTCTATTACAAGTACAATACAGTGCACTGTGCAGTACATAATTTACACAAAAAAAAGGAGAAGAAAAACTGCTATTCTAATTCTAGTATCTTTCTTATTCTTTTCCTGTTATCCAAATACTCAAGAGTTCAATGACTATGTTTGTTTACACATGAAAATGTAGGTCAAAACAATTATCGGTTTCTCTTGTTTACACAGATCTAAGTAGTTTCAATCTTCTTCGTACACTCCCACTACGCAGTGTAGTACAATAGTACATAGTTAGACATTTTTTTGTTTTTTATTTTGTGGCTTTCTTGTTGTTTTACAAAATACAAATTAGTATATTTATTTGTGTTTCGAGTTTAATTCATGGATATGTTTTCTAAGTTGGCTTCTCTTTTAACCCTCATTCTTAATAGTTACAGCGCCACAATGTATTCATGAAAGAAAAAATAATTTTTTAATGAAGTAAAAATTTTTACTTGACATCATATTTATACGCACCGCAAATTCTAAACTAAATGAAAATTTATGTGTAAGTTACGTACTCATATACTCGTATACATATAAAAAAAATTCATTCATGCATAAAACATGAAATGGAAGAGAAAATAATGAAAATTCAAAATTATATGCATTCATAGATACGTGCATAATATGTATCATAAGTAATACTCATACATACGTATATAATTATGTATTCTATATGTTAAAAAATGTACAAAAATTTTTACAAAATATTCAATTTTCTAAATAAATTATTTTCATTGTAATAAGTACATTACATATATTATAAAGTATATCTACAAGTACATAGTTATCTACACAACATACATATATATACTATACATACTATATAATGCATGTTTATATAAATACATTTTATGTAAGTATATTTTACATCTATACATATATGCAATTTCGTAATACATATTATAGTATATACGAATGAAGTATAAATTTTTATTTCAAAATCTATAAAAAAAATTTTTTTTTTTACTTGAATACCTTTTCAAATTTATGTATACAAATGAAATGTGGCAGTAATATTACACATTCTGGAATTCAATTATATCACATATAAAATAAAAAAATAAATATATACGAGTATACATCATATAAATGAATAAAATATTTTATATGTGTACAATTACAATTATATATTCTCATACATAATATGTGTATAAAATGCATGTACATATGTGTATATAATAATGTAAATATGTATTACTTGTACATATGGTATGGTATATATATGTATGTATGTATATAATTCTTTATATTCTAAATTTCCATATAATATTATAATACTGATGTGATTTTCATTTTGACCTTCCGCATTTTCCTTACACATACATACATATGTATACATAATGTAGATTTACTTTATTTACAATTAGAATTTAATATTCATAAAATTATTACACATATATACATAAATATATATATTACATATTATGTACATATATGAATGTATTTTATGTTTGTATATGTATATAAAAGGACATTACACTATATTGAAATAAAGGACAAATATATTCAGTATTTAGTCAATATGTATGTAGATTTAGTTATTTTTCTGTCTTTAATTTAAAACTCTATCTATGTGTATGGACATTATACGAGTGTGTATGCTGTATGCTGTATCTATTATTGTACATTCCTATATATTGTACAAACACATAAAATATGTAATAGAATCAGAATTTTTTTTTCACCTTAATTTTTCCTTCATTTTCTTCTTCTTCTTCTTCTTATTCTGTATAAAATTCAGGTCACAATGCAAAAGATTCAAAATTAAAACGAATGTATGAGCAGTATTATTTACATGCATATGTGTAATGTATTCACATATGTATGTACAAATATATAACTATCTCTAAAATTCTGTATTATTATCTATTTTACGTATGCATAATAATACATATCTATACTGAAAAGAATATAAAGTTAATACGAATGGTAAATGGTATATGCTGTAGTATATAAAAACCAATAAAATTTAACTGTACACATAATACATGCTCTACATTGTGATATACTTACATACATAAATGAATACATATACTTATACGGTTGAGTTAATGTATTATTACCTAAACATATACACGTTGTAGTAGTATGTCCTCTGTATAAGGATTTCAAACATATATGTATGTATGCATGTATAGCCAAACGTATTCATTTTACTTTTATATTCATAGATGCAAAATTTTTTCTTTAAAAGCTAGCGGTTTCGTTTCATGCAAAATTTATCATACACACACGCAAACACACACGCATAAATTCAAGTAAATGTACTGTACATATAGGTACTATCATATATAGAGTTTGGTTTGGTATAGAATTAAAGTATAGTATTTTGTATACAACTTTACTATATTATCTGTTATATTTTATTTTAAAAGTTCTCTTGGATTTCTATTATTACATTATTTATTTTTGCTTTGTTTTGCTGTTTCTTTACTAAAGTAAAAGTTTAAAAAATATATATTTTATTTTTCCTTCTTTTCTCTTACATATGTAGATATGTGTGCAAAATGTGAACATGTGAATCTCTTTTACTTTTATTCTTGTAGATATAATTTCGTACATATCATACTTATGTGCGTATGTGGATATGATGTTAATGTACATACAGAATCATATACATAATGTATATATAAATATAAAAATATTTTATTGAAATACCAAAAATTTCATACTATACATATGTATATGTGCATATACTTATCTTTATTCCAAGTAAAAATTAAAAATTAAAAACAAAAATAAGATTTATGAATTGAATGAATTTCTATGACTGAAGCTCTCTATGTACAAAATAGAGAAACCGAAATTTTATCATCATATCATCAATAAAAATTACGCAAACATTATGTATATTGAGTGTACGAAAATACATACATATCTACTTTCACATTATATAAAATAAAATTGTAAATTGTAAATTAATTATTTTTTATTTTAATTTCTAAACTTTTTTGTAATAATTTTTCGTTGAAAACCAATTAAATTTTTTTTTTTTACTGTCCACATATAAGTTGATATTAATTTATCTCTTGCGTAGTAGTGTCAATTACATTTTTGTTTATATACATTTGATATTCATACATAAAAATATATGTTTGTTTATTTTTATAAATATACCCTAAAAACATTCCCGAAGCTATATCATACACATGAGAAAATCATATGTAAAGTAATGTAGATTCATATTGTGATGTTTATACAAATTTATAATATGCATATACATATACAAAATGTATCATCAATTTGTCAGATGTTAGCTTAAGGAAAATTAATTTTAATACACATATCATCTACACACATACAGATTTTGATATTAGCAATCATATACATAAATATATATACATATATATATATATATAAATATTGATTGATGATTACATAAATCAATAACTCATCACATCAATTTATAGAATGAATTACCTATATCATATGGATGGATCGGATCTAATCAAAAATCATGCCTGCACGTTTTTATGTATCTATATTTACATAAATAAATGTTCGTATGACTTAATCAAAATATCTATATCTATATCTACATACATCTACGTTTTGTATGTGAATGTATAGATGCAATGATTTTCACTGATAATAATTATTACAAAATTACATTTTCGCCTAAATTATAACATCAACATATAACAGATATGTAGAATCTATACCTATACATATGTATGTAGTAATTTAGTAAATAAAATTTATCAGCTAATTGAAATGCTAGTATATGATGTAGTAATTTTAGTAACTAAAATTCAAAAATTAAAAAGGTAAATACAGTTTTCTTTAGATAATAAATTTTATACATACATAGATATGTAAAACTATTACACCTGCCATATATAGGGAATTTCAAGATTAATTATAGTATGAGTGGTATTTCATATACATCATCTTTACTCGTATTTTCCTTCTTCATAAAAAGTTGATTTTCTTTTTGAGTAGATTGCGAATATTGTACATAACAAAACCGAAAAATCAACTAAAAACATATTTTATACTTCATCCTCTACTTTATACATACTCATGGATGGCAGGGGAGTTGGAGATCATTAACTATAACAGTACATATAGTATACGCTACGATTTTACGAATAGTATTTTCGTAACATCATATCATCGTATTCAAATTCTTCATTGCTTCATTTCCTTTTTCTTTTTTCTAATTATTTTTTCCAATTTCTGCTCAAACCTATACACGTACATATGTCTCTCAAAATGAACTTATTTTTCTAAATCAATAATAATCATTAAAATAATATTTTTATAATAAATATATAAAGAAAAATCAGTATTATCAACTTTGAGAAAACAAGAAAAATACAAACAAATAAAAACACAAAATAAAAATTAAAAACCACCTCAATATACCGGATAATACTTTATATTATATCGACATCAATATTTATAAAGATTAAAAAAAAAAAAACAAACAATCAGTATAAATGAAAAAGACAATTCAAAAACACAAACAAACAAACATGTAAGTACACAAACAAATAAAAAAACCAAAAACAATAAGAGAAAAATATCACATTCGAAATACAATCAGTTTAAGCATTCAATTTCCGCATCTATATCAAAGAGTATTTTTTCTAATCAAAAAACATGATTATTGATTTTTCTTATTATTTTCCTTATTTATTTATTTATTTATTTTTTTTGTTTTATAATTTTATTTTTTTTTAGTTTTATGATCAACAAAAATATATTTATTCAAAAAAAAAACAAAAAATCTGATTTCAAATAATATACGTTTTCCGATTTCAGTTCATCTCTTTGCGGCATTATATTGTATTTGTTAATCCCCACTATATGGAATTAATACATAGTGTTTATATATGGTTTTATTTAAACATTATTTGTATATACTCGTACATACATTATTGAACATTACATATTAATATTGATAACAACAAAAATAAAAACAAACAATTAAATACAAAAAATGAAAATTTTCATTTTTAATTTTCTTTTTACCAAAGTATTCATTCTCATTATACTTTCATGTATTTTAGTTTTGTTTAAAATGTATAAAGTAAATAAATCGATTTAAGAAAAGAAAATTTTTTTTTCAAAAATAATAAAACAACAAACTTTTAAATAACAAATTAAAAACAAACAAAAAAAAATTATTTATGTATGTTTTTTTCGGACGAAACAATAAAAGGATAACAAATACTGTATATAAAATCATTCTACCAGTCATCTATATACTAATAACAATAATAAAATAAATTCAACATCTATTAATTTAACATTTATTTAGCTATAAAACTTTTATTCAAAATTATATTGTACTATATACTTAGTTCAAATAAATAGTGAAAAACATAAATATTTATTTTTCATTTTATTTGGAAAAGAAACAAAAACAAGAAAGAAATAAGAAATTTAAATTCAAAAAAAAAAAACAACAACAACAAATTATTCTGATTAAACTTTTATCTCTTTAACGAGTATTATATATTTTCAAATAATATCACCAATATTCGAAAATAAATGTATACATCTTGTTTATTTCATTGTAGATAAAATGTAAATACAGAGATACTCATTCACATATACATAGTTGTAGGTTGTAGGATTTAAATAAACAATAATTATAAAAATGTATGCATATACATATACTGGTACATATTATGTATTTGACATGAATTTTAATGTTTTCTATAATATTCGATTATTAGAAAATATTCGATTCGTTAAATTTTCAAATAATTTTGTAAATGAAATTTGATATCATTTGATCAGACAATAATAATAATTTTATTGTAATGTAATTGAGTTTTCTTAATAGATCTATCAAATATATGTTATGTTTTCATATATGTATTTGTATGTACTATACATATTTAATGTGTATAGTAACACTTATATAAATGTATGTATAATACAGATTAAAATAGGCAATCGAATCGAATAAAAATCAAAATAATTAAGTTCTCTGACACATAAAGTTAACGAATTTATGTATGTATACATAATGAAAGTAGTATATATGTATAGGACCGACATTTATATATGTATACATACGTAATGTATGTATGTACGTTTATATATTTTGATTGAAAATTAAATTAATAATTCATATCGAAAAAAATTCTGAATTACTTAAGTATATATACATACATAGTACTTATGTATACACATCATATAAGCACGTACAAGGTGTTTATGGGTGTTTATTATTTATCGTGTTTCGAACAGAAGTTATAGCGTTTTATATGAGTTCACCTACCGGCACAAGCGAAAAAATTGCAATCCTTAAAAAAAGTAGTGAAGGAGGGATTTTACAAAAAAAATGTCTCATCGTAAATGCTGATCACAACACAACACTTCAAAGAATCGATTGGTATGTTCCTTTTGTTGGAACACTTTATTACGAATCACCCTGTATACATATATTGATAATGTTTGAATAATACAAATCTTTTTTTTGTCTTAATCAAAGCAGATATGTATAATAAAATATTAAATATAAATGCAAACTTATACGTGTATGTTCGTACTTGATTATAATGTGCATTTACTCCGTTATATGTATGATTTTCTTCCATATCCAATAATTATAATTGTCTGTATACGTACATTAAATATATATTTTAGTAGTCGAGACTCGAGACTTAATTAAAAAGATTACATTTACAAGAGTATATGTGCGAGTATATGTTCATTTTTTTATACATAATCGCTGTACATAATCTGTGACCGTATATTTATATAACTGTTGGTAATTGTTGGGAATATATAAAGAAGATATCCTTGCATGTTAACAAAAAAAAACAATAATAATAAAAATTATATCTAATTGTTGAGCTTTTTTTCTCTACACAAGGACAAGGATTACTTTCAAATAACAACATTAAATTCAATTTGTTATAACGATATTATGTTGTTCATTTTATATGACTGTATAAATGATATTCGCATAAAATATCGTTAAGTTATACGATTTTAATTACATATAAAAAATTTCAATTGAATTTTTTTTTTTTAATTTCAAATAACTGTATATGGAAAATCCATATATGTACATACGTGCATGCATGTGTTTATAGTTTTTAAAGTAAACGTTTGATTTCAATGTTTTTTTTTTTTGTTTTTTTACATCATGATCATGAAATTTACAATTAATCACATTTCGTACATTCGAAATAGTTATGAAACGGAAACCAAATAGAAAATGAAACATGTAATCTTGATATACATAGATACATGTTGTATATGGTATACGTATCTATATCTGAAAATCATTGTATAAAAAGAAAAAAAATGTTTTCTCATCATCTAAATATATTTTTCCATTTTCACTATTTGCGATTGCGACTATGAGCGAGTATGGCAAAAAATTTTTTTTTTTTTTCTGTTTATGAAAAAGCAATCGAAAAATCGTTTTTCTTTTCTGTCATTTTGTTTTTAAATCCAAATTTATTTTTCAATTATGTATTTACATTTGTAGTACATAACATATGTATGTAAATAGATAGATAGATATGTACATAAATACATAATGTAAATATCATGGTATACATTCCTGTATAGCTGTGTTTGGAAATAATTTGTTTCTCATTAGACTTAAGTTAACATTTTGATGATTTTCATGCGTCTAGAAGAGACGAAATGAAGCGACATACACTATTTTAACATTTATCAGTATTAACAATATTTGTGTAGATATATAAATCAAAAACCATTCCATTAAAAAAACAAAAAAGAATATGTTTCAATTGAAAAATATTTTTATTCAATATGTGCATTATCGTCATCATTGAAACAAAAAAAAAAAAAAAAATTTCCATTTTTTCTTTAATTAGTGCCATCTTTCATAATAAAAATTATTAATAGACCAATAATTCATCAGACCAGTAGCCTTACACATAAATATTTAATTCGAATGTGTGGGTGTTTTATTTTTCAATTTATTTGAATTTAAAAAAAAAAAAAAAAAAAACACTAAAATATCAGCATTTTTATTTCATAATAAAAATATGTTGCTGTTGCTGGATATTCAAAATTATTCAGAATTGAAATTTAATTAAAAAAAATGTATAAAATATACGAGTGTATAACAGGTGAACCATGTCTAGAACACTATGAAATCAAAAAGAAACAACTATAAAAAAATACAGTAGAATCCGAAAGTAATGACTTTAAAAGAAAAAAGCAGAGAAATTTTGACTTATTATTTGACAAATAATCATAGAAAAAACTTGCAATGAATGTTATTATTGTTGCAAAATAAGGCTTATACAGCAAGCATCTTGATGCAAATGCAATTCCATTAGGTATTTCATGAAAAAGAAATTGTGTCTTCCATTTTATAAATTGACCACCAAAATTAAGCGATACAAACCCATTTGAAACAATATAAATAATCGCTGTGTGTATATGAACTCAGTGTCATTATAAATGAAATTCATTAAAAAATAATAATGAAATGATTATCTTGTGATTTATATGAGTATTCACAAATTTCATTGTTTTTTACACAATTTTTTGTTTATGCATATACATATTTTTGTTATTTTTATTTAAATTGAAATCTGTTTTCTGTTTTTATATTGATTAAGAATTTAATTATTTATTAATTTATTTATTATTTATTCGTTTTAATTTTTATTTTCAATTTTCTTTTTAAATTTTTCCTGTTATTGTAACGTACATACACGTATGTATACTATAGAAGGATTTTCATTTTAAAAAATGAAATAAAATTAATTATATACATATGAACATGAAAATAGTATATAGGTATAGGCAATGTGCAATGCACAAGGTTAAATTTCTTAATTTAATCTTCAAATTTTTATTTTTGTTTATTATTTTTATGCAAATCTTAATTAAAAGTATTTTATTTCAAAAATGAAAATGAATCATTAAATTATAAATATTTTATTCAAGTCCATTATATGATATCGATTTAAATTGATACATTTAAATATCATATAAATGTTTCTAAATTTATTTACTTACCTACACATATTCGTTCATATCATATGTGCTTATAGTGTATTATAATGATGACCTTTATTTATGCTAACAAATTTTTTTTTTATAATTTATGAAAAGTAGATAAATCATGAACATTTAAAAACATATTTAACCTTTTATCTGTCTATATAGATACGTAGATATAATAATGTAGTATGTATGTATGAATATAATCAAAATTTTTCTAAATAAATTTAATGATTTAATACTTCTGATAATGAAATAAATATACATACATATACATATATTTATGTATTATGCAATTTAGATAAGGCATGATACATACATACATATATGCAACGATATAAAACTACATAATTGCATATCAATTTAACATTATGTACATAAATAAATTCATCAAATATGTATTTTTATTCATATTCTCAATATCAGAGTAAATCCTTTTTCTTCTATACATAATATACATGCATATAATTATGTAAATGAATGAAACTGTGTATAATTTTATGTATATGTATGCAGAGTATTCATGTGTATAACACGTATATGCAAATTTGTATGCATATGAAAATTAAAATGTCTCGTTAACATCTTCTATTAAGAGCTTAAAAGTTTTCAATCTAACATACACTTTTAATATATAAATTTGTACATAATAGTACACATGTATACATACAAAATAGACTACTGATCTAAATTTTGATCTAATAAGGATATTCTATCAATTTTCATATGTAAACTAATTATAAATTCATCTGCATATAGAGCTTAAATGTTTGACCATATAATAAATAATGCATATACTTACTATACATATATGTACATACATATGAGTGTAGAATGCATTCATAATGGATAATAAGAATTTTTATGTACACAAATACCATACATGATTCTATCTGAATACTTAACGGAGCAAATCACCTCCTTAGAATATTGTATTTTTAATAATGAATGGCATTATAGAGACTATAAGCTTTAGTTAGGTTGTTCTGCTTCTTCTTGAATGGTGCTATAGCTCATATCGAATCTGGGTCTTCACTGAAGTGATTTCTTGACTTAAACTATCATTTGTGCACTTACAACAGTTTAACGTGAATTGCAAACCACTATGAGTTGCTGATATAGAAACAGACTCTTTAATATGATAGGACTTAGACTGATCTATTATTAGAATAATGTAATCTCATTATAGGTCGCTCTATTATTACAAATTAACCAAATACATTTAATATGATTAATGGCTCAAATTTTCAATTCATATTTCGTGAATATTAATCAGTTCCATTTCCATCGTATACATAAAAGACTCATTTTTAAAAGTAGACTCATTTTTAAGAGTTAGAAAACAACACAGATATTATACATGAAAGAATATCCATTACGAATTAAATGTGTAACTTGTGTTTATACTCAGTCAATGTTGCTAAACATAATTAATATGTGATTATACAAATTCGTATATACTTTGTATGCGAAACTGAAACTACACTAAAATTTTTATCTAATCAATCATTTTTGAACATATATAATTCTTGATTACAAGCTGTTACTGGCATTAACATATTTATATGTATGTATATGTAGATGTCATATACAAAAGCAAAAGGATATCTTCATTAAAATTTTCAAAATGAAATTATTCTTAAATTTTTTCTATAAAAATATAGAAATAGATTTATTCTAGTATACCTATAGTCTAGTGTGATGCATATATATATTTATAAGAGCAGGAATGCATGTAGAAAGTTGTTTATTTGTATTTCCTAATGAATTGAAAATCTAAAAGTACAAACATATATTATAATGAAATTGTATAAAGATAATTTTATTTATTGATTAAAATGAACAGATATGTGATGGTGATATGCATATGCATGTATATTTCCTCAAATATTTCAAGTGTATTATGGATAGTATACGAATACCCTGTATCTATTGTATGTTTAAATCGATATAAAATTGAACATGCAAATTATAATTGCAAATTTTTATAATTGTCGAACGATAAAACAACCATTATATATGTACAACAGTACAACCAATTTTTATGTGTACAAGCACAAAAAAGTACTCATCTGAAATAACGTTAATTTTAATAATAATAAATATCGATTCGAAATTAAAAGACCCATCTGATTTTCTTTATTCACCATCACCGCCATGCCATATTTATAAGTGTATCTGCAATACACTTTATCATCTATATGCATTTTTACATTCAGCTAAAACTGCAAGCGAATGAAAAAAAAAATAACAAAAAAAAAATAACAAAAAAAAATAAAAACTTAAAACTATTCTTCGTTATTGTAATCATCTATCGCTTATATTTTATTTTTATTGATATACACTACATTACATGCATGAGTACATCAGTACACATATCTGTCTGTATACAGATAAGAAATTTTTATCGATAAAGTAGGAAAATGCAACACATGTGAATAATACGAAAAAACAAAAAACAAAAAAAAAAAAAATTAAATTAATAAAAAATTCACATAGAAGTGCATCATAGACTTCAACTTCAACTGTATACTTTTCGACATAAGGATACTCAAAGTTATTTTTGGTATAATAGACTTTCTAATACTACTGCTGCATACACTTACAGGTTTGTAGTATAGTATAGTAGAATTTTACTTATAGAGATGCTTATAGACAGTAGAGATAGATGCAATCATTTTTAATATGAGTACATAAGTATGTACATGATGCATAATATAAGATTTAGATGCAAACTTTTTAACTATCATGAGCAATAAATATAAGTTCAATATGAGTCAAACTCTTTTAACTATGAAATAAATTTTCATTTAATGCATGCATTATGAATATACAAACATTTATACGAGATATGAGCGTATAAGTACATATATAAAGGATTGCAAAAGACTTCTATGGAAATAAAGATATGCGAATACTGTTAATAAAATGAGAATAAAAACAACAACAACAAAAAAAAATTAAAAATTTAAATAATATAAACCAGAAATCAAGCTAAAAGTAATAATCTACACTTGCATCAAAGTTAAACGTTAAACTTTGTTTGCTTGCTAATACATATATGTTTCTTACATTATATTAAATAAAATATTTATTAAATAAGAGTTTGTGTGTAGTATTAGAAAAAAAATATAAATGTTTATATTCATATGCACGCATACTATACACACATACATACATATTACGTACTACATACGTAGTATTGTATTAGTTTATTAAATGAAGAGAAAAATAAAATTAAAGTATACATACATAAACACATGTATAAAAAATATAAAAACAGTTATTAGATACATTTATGTATATTCTATTATATAAACAAGGATATACTTATATTCGTTACAAATGTATGTCATAACTATCTATAACCATATTTGCATATATATATATAATTTCTTTTTACATTATAGATTCTACAAATTGTATATGTATATTCAATATATGTAGATATATACGAGTACATATATACATGAATTTGTATAAGGAAAATATAATGAATGGTTTACTAAACACTTTAATGGATTACAAAATTCATTTTAACTTACTAAATACGAACATGTACGTAATGTACATTATTATGTAAATATTATTACTCGTATATGTACATAATATTAATAAAATATACTGTAGTATATAACAAAAACTATTCAATTTCAGTTCATCCATTATAATAAGGATATATTAAGAAGAGTACATATACGTATTATATGTGGGATGATACATGTATAACCATTACATTAAATATTACATGCTATTATAGAAATTCTTTAAAGTCCTTTATCCTTAGAAAAGTTTGTTTTTATTTTCTCTCGGTTTTTTTTTTATTCATTATACATACATTTTATCAAACACTAATTGTAAGAACTATGAAAATAAAAAAGAATAAATTTTTTTTTTTTTCATTTTGCTTTTGCTCTTTTATCCTTTTCAATAAAGAATATACCTATATGCATGAAATCATGAAATGCAACTGTATACCATAATACATACAAATATGTACACATATATGTACATCTTTAG
Organism: Villa cingulata; assembly: GCA_951394055.1. Taxonomy (NCBI): domain Eukaryota; kingdom Metazoa; phylum Arthropoda; class Insecta; order Diptera; family Bombyliidae; genus Villa; species Villa cingulata. The sequence goes on from OX596018.1 coordinate 827,764, forward strand.
ATTCTGTATTGTATGATATAAACGTTTGGTGTATATGATACAGTAAAAACAAATTGTATTTTTTATGTTAAACAATTTTATTTTTCTGTTATTTTTGTAATGTGAAAAAATTTATATAAAAGAAATATAAATCAAAAGAAAACTACAAACTACTTTATTAGAAATTAAACTATGCATTTTATAGAAAAATTCAATCTTATATAATTACGTAAAGGTACATAAATATGCATGTATATTTATTCATATATACATATGTACATGAATAGAATGAAAATGTGGACAAAATTATTACTCTTTTATCTTCTCAACAAAAACTATAAATTTTACACCTTTGAGCTTTGAGGACAAATTTATTTTACCCTGAGTAAAAATTTTTTCAAAAAATTTGAGTAAAGAAAAAATAATTAAAAAATAAATGTAACTGAAAAATATAAATTTCTTAAAATGCATTTTAATTTTTGTTTTTCTTGATAAAATTTTCATGAATTAAAAGAAATACTTAAAACAAAATGTATATTTCTAATGAATCACAAATTCGTGAATTTTGTTATATTGGTTTTTCATTTTTCTGTTATCTGTGGAAGAAGCGTAAACTTATTAAAATCGCAATTAACAATGCTATCAATATTTTACATGTTCGCCATATCCAAGGTCTATTTAAGTCCGTTAGCGGAACATACTTGACTCCCACCCATTATTGTTTTAGCCACATTATCTCTATCATCTTTGTCATACTGAAAATTAATGAATAAAAAGCTAGTAAAGAAAAGTGACAAATATAAATATATATATATATAACTATATACCTATTCTAGATATTGATTTCCTCTTTCTGGGCCAACAGGAACAATCAATCTTACACTACTTTCAATTGATCAATTAACTCGATTGGAGTATCTAGCATTGCAACTCCAACATTCATAGCGTTATACGGTGCAAATTCTTTATAATCTCGATGAACATCATCCTCTACCAAAAAAAGAGAAATAAAAATAATAAACGCTTCCTGCTACCCTGCTACATAAATGGTTTATATACATACTCATACGTATATTTTTAGCTCACATAATATAACCATTCTATCGCTTTCTAATAAACTTGGATCATCATTTTTGATATTTTCTGTAAATGTACTATGTTCAACCTCGGTTGATGTTCAATTCGAAGTACACGTCCACGCCACGTCCAGCCCTATTATCACCATTATCATCTTATTGATCCATCATATACTTCAAGAAACAAACTGTTAAATATCCTTTCCTGTTACAGGAATTTTCTGATTAAAAATTAAATAAACTTGTTCAAATAATTCTAAGTATTTATAAATTATAAAGTATCTAACTTTTGTTTATAAATAACCTTAATATTTTGGAAATGAAGCAATTAGAATAGAAGAGAAAATCAAAATATAAACAAAAACACCATAAATTTTAAATGTCAAAAGTCAAAGTGGAAGTGTGTGCTATGCGGAAGTGAAAGGCGAAAAAATTATAAAATAGATTCGCCTTGAATGTGGTAGACTTATAACTTAAATGCAATTCCAACGACCACGGAAAGTCGTTGCTTACACAAAATACAGTCGTTTTGTTTTGTTATTGTTCATTAACATATGTATGTACACAAATAATTATTTTTTCTTAAAGCAATCAACAAATTGAATATTAGATTTTTGAAAAACATTTATAAATTCGATGAATTTTTCTTCAAAATTAATGTTAAAATTAAAATTAAAAAATTATAAAATTCAAAAATCGAAACATAAAACATTTATTAACGGAAATTTTTTTAAAAAATTAGTTGTCAAAATGAATTCAATCTTTTTCTTCCACGACGAACGACAACCAAATTTCAATGGAGAATGGAATGGATTGGAATAGTGTTTGTGAATTTTGAAATTAGTGAACGAGTGAATATTAAAAAAAGTTTTAAATTTTGAAACTTAATACAGAATACAAAAAACTACAGCACAGCAGCGGCACAGCGAGGTAGCACGACCAAAAGGCTCAAAGTACAAGGCACAACATAAAAGCGCAGTGGCGCAGCCCGCAATCGCAAACCACATAGTGTACAATCTATCTACAACTACAATACACAATGCACAAGCATACAAGTAGACAGACGTTAGACACAGCGAGAGTGACATACAGTATTACAAACAAATACAATCCTCTGCTTTTGTAATTCTTTATTTTTCTTTGACGTTATTTTGTTAAATTTGGTGTGTTGTTGCATTTGTGTAATACGTAATACGGTAATACATATACATAAACTGAATCCAATATAAAATATAATACATAACATTATTTGAGTGGAATTTTGTCTGTTCTTGTCGTCGGTGTTATCTGTCTGTTGTGTTGGTTGGTTTATTTTTATTTATATTACAGTCCGTTAAAGTTGAAGAGGGTAGATTATTGGAATTAGGTACGTTGAATGTTGATTGTTGATTTGATATTTATATAGTATATATATAGATTCTCATGCATAGGCAAAGCAAGTGTGTACATGGTTCTGCTTTCTGCATTCTTCTCCTTTTTTTTTTTAAAAAAATTACGAATTTCAATATGTTTAGTTAGTTTAAAAGAAAATGTTCAGTTTTATTTTTTTTATATATTTCAAATAAAATTAACTTTATTTAATACGAATATCAAGTGAATTTATACATAACTAGTTTATTTATGAATTTATTTAATAAAATGTGAAATAAAAATTATTGTCTATTATAATATAACATATGTAAATATACAGTAAAAGAAAAAAACAACAATAATAATTTTTATGTGCTTTAATTCACGTGTATAAAAAAGTGCCTTTTATGTAAAAAAAAATTAAAAATAAGCAAAAAAAAAATTTTTTTTTTTTTTTGATTTTTCATTCTTTTACTTGTTTCGTGTGGTGTTTTTACAAATAAATGGTGATAATAACAAATAAGAAAAAATATGAGGAGGTCACTTAATCGTAACCATTATTTCATCTTTGGATTTTTATTTGGCTTAATTCTAAGTTTTTATGTACCAGAAGATATATGGGAATTAGTACAGGATGATTGTCCACAGACAACAGAAAATTTCATTGATAAATTTGGTGATGATTTTGAGCCACATTTAAATTTAATTAATAAACCTTTAGCAGCTAAAAAGCCGGTAAGTTTAAATTTAAAAAATAAAAAAATGATTAAATTTTTTCTTTTAAATTAAATTTGATAACGAATAAAAATAAAAAATTATTTTTGTTGTGAAATTATTTTGTTGTGAAAACTACACATTTATAAATGTTAGCATATTGAGAAACAAATATAAATTTTAATATAATTCTTAAAATAACTTATGGTTACATATTTGATCACACATTCACTCACATCATTCAGGTTCAGAGTCTATAGTCTGGTACTGGTCTGGTCTTGCCTGGTGGTCTGATATGATATTTGAATTTCTGTATTCGAAATACGAAAAAAAAAAAGTAAAAGCAACGATAACATTGAAAGGCACAAAAAATTCTTCTATTGTTTTAATAATTCAGTTTAAATAAAAAATTTGTTATAACATAATAAGGTGTACGTACATTTATGCAGTATAGCTATCTACTTGCTATATATATAAAAATATTTACCACATGTCATTTCAAGCAAATATAATTAAAAGCTACACAACACAAACCATACGAACGAGTATATTCATTATAATATCATCATATCATTTTTATAAAATATTATATACATCAATATACAGAATATAATGCGATGCGATATAATGTATAATTGGATATTATATGTGTGTCATCATAAAACCAGTAAAAATTAGGTGTTTTTAGTTTTTGTATTAATTATTGAAATATTGTCGTTATCCACGCGCGCTAAATTGCCGACAAAGTTTAAAGTTGATTTTACGTGAATTTTCAGCAGATAATAATGTAGCTATATATTAATGTAATGTTAATTTTTTTTTTTGTTTTGTTTTTTAATTTGTTCCCTGTTATATATAATATTGTAACTTTTTTCCATTTTTTGTTTCTTAATTATGATTTTAATCATGCAAGTTTTTATTTCATTTTAATTTTTTAAAGATAGAATTTTAAGTTAGTATATGTGTACATATATACCCATGTTCATGTACATATATATATGTATATGTATATACTTATTATATATACAGATATTAGATAGGTGTATGTGTATAAATGTTGCAAATATATACTTGAATACTACATTATTTGTTAAAACGTGCATGCATAATATCCGTGTATAATATAGTTTATTTTTTCAATTAATATTCACATTCGGTTGTGTCAAATTACATTTTCGTATAAACAAACAAACAAACAAACAAAAAAGTGCACGCATATTATGAATGGTATATGGTATATCTACATTTTTATTATTAGGTACATATTAACATAAATATCCATGCATAATATACTTAAAAGCATATAATGTAAGTATTTATTGTCACATTCAAATATACATCATACATAACATATAATATGTAAATTATTTTCTTTTTAGTATGTATGTACCATACATAATATTGTTTTTATGGTTATACTCATATTTGTATGGCAAAATATTAAACATGTTAACAAGCAAAAATAATAAATAGTCCGTTGTGACAGAGAACAAAGTCTTAAATCATTGAATCTTTAAATCTTGATTATTATTATTATAGATAATGATAGAAATACTGTGAATGTAGTCTGTCAATTAATTAAATATATATAGTATACACAAATTACTATTTTAGAGAAGATAGTATGTACCTAATCTCTCTATACATATATTAGAGATTTGCATAATATTTGCCTATAAGTGCATGTAGTCATGTACATATATATTATAACAGGTAATGTACAAGTACACCATATACAAAATCACCCAATCCTTCAGTAGATATGTATGTATATGTTATAAAAATAATAATACCTACATAACAGCGATAACAATGCAAATAATTTTTACTACACTAATAATAATAATAATAAACATTAATTTATATTACTCGTATATATAGCCATGTATGAACATAATGTACATTATTTATAAATATGCATTTAAAAAATGTTTATTAAAGTAGCATTTTACATATCATATGCGCTCATGTGGACTTATATACAGCCGTTCAACGTATATACACAATTTACTTATTACATTATAATATTGTATTATACCATACCTACTTATTGATGAAGAAAAATAAAACACAAAACAACAAATTTCCTATTGCAATTTATCGTAAATAGTTTTTATTACATTTGATAATGTTCTGGTTTTTATTTTCTCACAAGAAAATATAGATATACATATGTATGCACTCGTATGCACTCATAACATCATAGACATAATGTACATTTAATGTAACGATACGAATATAGGTATATATATATATATTCATATAAATATTAATATGATGTCTAAGAAATAGATACTATTGCTAGTTCGGTGCATTATAATATAGATAGTTTTTTATAGCTACTATACTAGATTTAGATACTCTACTTCATATCTTGTATATGTATTTATGTATGTAAGTACATATATATATATATATTACATTCAAATACATATTTGGATATAAATCTGTTAGCTAGCTCCTCATATCTGCCTGTTTGGTTGCCTACTCATTTTACTTTTTTTTTTTTTTTTTTTTTTTTTGGATCATATAATATGTATCATATTCAATTTTTATTTGTATAGGCGGCTGGAGTTCCGAAAAGGTGTTCCCTCTGATCCTCTTGAAATTTTGACCACAGATAGTCCTTGTGACGCAAAGCACAGAACTCTAATATTTTTTGTCGGAAAGCCCTCTATCGGGCACAATTCGCATTTAAAATTTTTTGTCAAAATTCTTATTTTAGCAATATGTCTGTAACGGTACATGATACAGGTATGTTTTACATCTCAAAAGATGCGTCTTAAGATGCTCTATATTCTGAAAAAAAGAAATTTTCAAAAGCTCCTAGTAGAAGGATAATAAAGGACATTTTGTGATTTTTGGCTATTTTCACATTTTTGACAATTTCTCAGAAAGGAGTAAGGATAATCGGTTCAAATTTTTTGCAAATAAAAAAGGACATCATGAGCAAGATTTTTCATTCATTACTTTGATCCTAATGGAAAAGGAAAATGTCCTACAGAGAAATAATTTTATTAATGCTGAATTTTGCAATTTTATGTTCGTGTGCACGTGTATGTATGTGAGTATGTGTATTTTTAGAAGTCAAATATATGATATTTTTTGTATGTGCGTATATATGCGTGTGTATGTGCATTTGTAGAAGGTAAATCTAACAGTGTGTTCATTAAGTATTTTCTATACAGGCATACATATACACTACACGTATATCGGCAAATATGATAGAGTACGCTTGCGGGTTTGTGTGTGTATGCATTTGTAGAAGGCAAATCTAGTAGTGTGTATGTAAATGTATGTGTGTGTGTATTTGTAGAAGGCAAATCTGATAGTGTGTGTGTGCATTTGTAGAAGGAAAATCTGGTAGTGTGTGTGTATTTGTAGAAGGAAAATCTGATAGTGTGTGTGTGCATTTGTAAAAGGAAAATCTGGTAGTGTGTGTGTATTTGTAGAAGGAAAATCTGATAGTGTGTGTGTGCATTTGTAAAAGGAAAATCTGGTAGTGTGTGTGCATTTGTAGAAGGAAAATCTGATAGTGTGTGTATGTAAGTGCATGTGTGTGTGTGCACACACACTACCAGATTTTCCTTCTACAAATGCACACACACTATCAGATTTTCCTTTTACAAATGCACACACACACTATCAGATTTTCCTTCTACAAATGCACACACACACTATCAGATTTGCCTTCTACAAATACACACACACATACATTTACATACACACTACTAGATTTGCCTTCTACAAATGCATACACACACAAACCCGCAAGCGTACTCTATCATATTTGCCGATATACGTGTAGTGTATATGTATGCCTGTATAGAAAATACTTAATGAACACACTGTTAGATTTACCTTCTACAAATGCACATACACACGCATATATACGCACATACAAAAAATATCATATATTTGACTTCTAAAAATACACATACTCACATACATACACGTGCACACGAACATAAAATTGCAAAATTCAGCATTAATAAAATTATTTCTCTGTAGGACATTTTCCTTTTCCATTAGGATCAAAGTAATGAATGAAAAATCTTGCTCATGATGTCCTTTTTTATTTGCAAAAAATTTGAACCGATTATCCTTACTCCTTTCTGAGAAATTGTCAAAAATGTGAAAATAGCCAAAAATCACAAAATGTCCTTTATTATCCTTCTACTAGGAGCTTTTGAAAATTTCTTTTTTTCAGAATATAGAGCATCTTAAGACGCATCTTTTGAGATGTAAAACATACCTGTATCATGTACCGTTACAGACATATTGCTAAAATAAGAATTTTGACAAAAAATTTTAAATGCGAATTGTGCCCGATAGAGGGCTTTCCGACAAAAAATATTCCGTGACTTTTCTGATATTGTCGAGTAGAATCTGTGGTCAAAATTTCAAGAGGATCAGAGGGAACACCTTTTCGGAACTCCAGCCGTATAGGCCACATTGAGAAAGCAAATTATATGTTATATATAGTATGGTAGTATGTAATATCGTAATATATTAACAACAGAAAGTTAGAGCTAGCTAGACATAAAATGAACGTACTTAAACTTTAAATAGCATATGTGCACACACATTACACAATCATCACATTACTATATGAAACAAAATAAAAAAATTTTAAATATTTTTCTCTAATTTCCTTTTTATTTTATTAATTCATATTATTATACAAACAAACTTATATGCATAAATGTTTATTTCTATTTCGAAATGCAATTCATTTCTTCACATTAAATTTACATACATAGTATATGTACTAATATCTAATATTCTTATTATAGTTGAACGGAAAATATTTTTCTCTGAACGTATGTATAATGTACATATACACAAATATCAGTGATTTAAATTTAAATTGTGCAACTTCTAATTAAAAACAAGTTATAGAAGATTTTTAATTGATTTTAGAAATTTTTTTTTTTGTTTGTTTTTTCAAAAAATAAAATTTATTTCATGTAATAACTGTAAATTTCTATATAAATTTATCTAATATACCTAATATGTATGTAATTTTATAGAATTTTATTCATGAAAATTTTGAAAACAAAAACAAAAAAAAAATATGTATTGCAAAAATTTTCAATATCATTTTAAAGTTTAGTACAAATAATATGACTATACTTGACTGATCTGATACCCTTATACATATCATTTTATTTCATGGAAAATATAATTATGTATATTGCTTTCAATTATAATTAATTATTACCACTTATTACTTAAACACAATTTAATACTAAACAGGGTAATTCAAATTTGATAAACATATTAATTTATTGTACAATAACTTTATTCAATAAACTAAACGTTTAAAAAATATTAATTATACAATTTGTTTAAATACTCGTATATGTACAAAAAAAAAAAAAAATTCAGTTTATTACTTCAAATATTTTTCTGAGTATTCTTATCTCAAAACGACACTGTTGTCATCAATTAATTTTAAAATTTCCGAATCGAATGCCAAAACTGGCCTAAATATTGTTTTGCAGATCTAATTAAACTCAATTACATTACCATTCGCAAATATGTATGTACATTAATACAAAACCTTAAATATATCCGTTTGTGTATTAATATAAAATGAACTTACATTACTTTCAAAGAAAATGGCTCAGATATTGTACATTTTCAATTGAATTTATTTTATTAAAAAAATCGCAAGTATTAAAAAGTATATAATTTTTCTTTAAATGTGCATTTTTTTTTTTTTTGCTGAGATTATTACTTTAAAAAGTCTTTACTCTCGAAATATTCGTGTGTAACGTTTATGTTTGCGTATTTTACGTACATATTGTGTACACATTATCTGTTTATAATACATAGTATGTTAAGCTAGTGTAAAAAAATATAATTTGCAATCTTTCAATATTTATATAACGAACGAATGCAATATACGAGAAGATAAGAAATAAATTGTGTTTGTGTACACAAAAATCAACTTATACGACGACTAAAAATTTGCTTTTTTTTTGTCGTTTTCTTGTCCATTGAAATGATATCATCGAAAGATAGAAATACGAAAAAAAAAAGAAAAAGTTTTAAATTGTATGCTGATTTAGATAAATATGTACCTGAATATGAATGTATATTATTTGTATAACTAGGCATTTTGTATATAAAAAAAAGTATAGTTAAATGAATAAATAAATAAATGGAGTGTTAAAAATAATATAAAAAATAATTAAAAAAAAAGAAACAGAAAATAATAATATTTTATGCATATGAAAAAGTAAAATTGAATTTCCTCTTTTACTAATTTAAAATTGATAAAAATCATAATTACACTTATTTATTATCATATATTAATAGTAAAGTGTGTAGTACTACACATATTATGATACCAATACTTTACTAAAATAAAATGCTCTTGAACTTTGATGAACTCGTTAAATTATCGTTTATACCTACACTTTTAAATTATCATTAATAATTTGCTACTGATACATATATTTAATATAATTTTTATAAACGAGCACATGTCTTCATAAATAATGTAAAGCCAGCAAATAATTATTGTAAATTTTATAAATTATAAGGTTCGAGTATTATCCATAAATTACATAAAATTATTATTTTTTAAATTTAATAATTTAAAGCTTTCTTCAAATCTACATATGTACATACATAATAAATATTAACGAACATTCTATACTCTTATATACTCGTAGATTTATGTACATTATAAATATATATCTACGTATACATATGTTAGATCACATGAGGAAAAAGTCAATTATCATATAAAATATAAAATTTCCGAAACACAACTTCACCTAATTTAAAAATATATGTAATTGAATTTTTCATAAATTTATCTTTATATGCATAAATGTATAGTACATACATATATACATTGTATATTTTTCTTTTCATAATCATTCTGTTTCGTTATCATCCGTTCGAAATTACATATTTATAAATTTCGTTTTTTTTTTAATCTTTGTTTCATTTAAAAAATTATTTTATTTTTCTTAAAAATAGCAACATTAAGAAATGCATATATGTATGTATATGTACACATATACATTAGTGTAAAGTAAATAATGTAGAAAGAAAACAATAAAATGAAATTCTTCCAAAAATTATAATATTCGCATACATAATAATGTACGTACGAAAGTATGCTATTTTATATTCGCATCAGAAAGACAAATAAATAGATAGATATAGATGCCACATATAATCAAAATGATGATGACGATATAATTTATTTGACCTTATTGCTATATACCCGTATAGCAGCACTCGTAGCAACATATTCATGTGTCATCATCACCATTCATATACATTTTACGAAAAATTATACAATATCCATACTTCATACATACATGTACGAGTACGTATATATGTACATATAATCGTACATACAAGATGAGTATTTTACATACAAGTGTATTTAAATAATGTAATAATGTAATATCGACTATCGTATAGTGAAATATTTTTACGGTGATTATATAATTAATCGTAAAATTTCAAAGATCTATCTATGTAGATATGTATATAATTAATATATATGTATGGACGAGCATGTATATACATATTAACATAAGCTTATGTATATGTATGTACTTGTATGTAGGTATATTTTATTGATAATTTGTAAAGTTTGTTTGTTTTTTTTTTTTCTTAAGAAAATCTTGAATGAATAGTAAAAACTTTTTTTTTTCTATTATTTACGGTATTTAAATTTATGAAATGAATATTAAATTATATTATATTATTACATAAAGTCGTAGATTTTCTTGTTTTTCTTGTACGAATTCTAGAATTCATACTCATACATACATACATATATAAATAATTTAAAAAAAAATTTAATTAAAAAAAATAATAAAAATAAAGAATTCAAAAAAAAAACAAAATATAATTAAAATATTGTTATTACAAAACATACGTCGTAATACGTACGTGTAGAATTAAAAGGTATTTTAACACGCTTTATAAGAGTACCTGTGTAGTTAATGTTATATGTATATGTATAGAAAATTTTTCAGATTCATATCGTAAATTAATCTAAAATCTGTGTATATTAGATGTAAAACAAATATTTAATTAAAGATAAATTGTACAATAATTTGTTTTATGTTCATCAATTAAATTGTAAATAACGCATACGGCGATTAGTTTAAAATTTATAATGAAACGGAAAATAATATCTATACAGAGAGTGAAAAGTATTTGTATAAAAATTCATTCAATTTGTAAAATATATCAAAATTTTATTATTACATAAATATAACATATACTTTTTTCGAGTCAAAACAAACAATTTTCAAGACAATACAATTATTGTTCAAGTCATTTTCAACAAATGTTCAAATCAAATACAACATTATTCATGTCAATATCAACAGTGTTCAAATCAAATTCAACAAAATTCAATTGATATCGACATGAAAGGTGTCATGAAAGGTGTTGAGTTTGATTTGAACATTTGTTGAGAATGACTTGTGAACTTGAACAATGATTACAGTCAAATTCCTCTAAGTCGAAATTCCTGTAATTCGAATTTTCCTCTATCTCGAATTTTACAGACATTTTTTTGCGTTCCCTTGAAATTTTCATAGTTAAATCATCCTCTAAGTCAAATATTCCTCTAACTCAACATTTTTGTCAAGTTTTTGTCGATCTTTAAATTCCCTTAACTCGAATTTAAACATGAAACAGTGCTTTAAATTTCTATACATACATACATATTTGGATACATTTATTTCTAGTTAGCTTAACACTTGTTCTATGATGCAAAACATGATTATTCATGTTCACTTTTGTTTGGCTTGTGTATATACAATATGCAAAAATTACAATGAAGAATCAATATCTTTGTTTGTTTGTTTGTGAATTCTGTAATGCAAAACATGATCATTCTGATTTGAAAATGCCATTCAAATATTACAGAATGCTATTGAAATGACTCCTGGTGTTCCTGATGAGGTGCATGTTAGCTTGTATAAATTAGAAACCTTTTTTAAGCAAAAAAATGTAAATTTTCAATCAAAAATAACTGATTTTTTCTCAAAATAAATTAAATAAATATGTACATATCTAAACATGTATGCCCACTGTTTTTTTTTTCATATACATACATACATATTTTTCAAAAAAAAAAAACTTATTTTTTATTTATGCCATTTTTGTAAAAATTTATCTAATAAATTGTACGAATTTTATTTATTGATTTAATCCACCTAAAATCATTTTTTTTTTCAATTCCTCTAACTCAAAATTCTTCTAAAATCCCTTTAACTCGAAGTAATTTTGATGGCAGTTGACGATTCGAGTTAGAGGAATTTGACTGTATTTTGTTTTCATCTGGAAAAAATATATAAGTACATATATATAGTTCGCTGTTGTAGTGTTGTGTCGGAGCACGTCAAACATGAAGTAAAAATATTATTATAGAAAATATTGGCCAATCTAGAAGTAACACCTTTTCGAAGTCCAGCCAACAGTGAATGCTTAAAATTTCAGTCAAAAGTGTTATAATTATAATACAAATGAACATTTCGATAAATTATCTGTTTGTCTCACAACTTATTCACAACACTATGTATATATACGAACATACTATTTCTTTCTTTTTTTTTTTTTTAATTATTTTAATGTACAATGAACCTTTCACAGAAAATATTTTCAATTTTCGTTAATTTTTTAGACAAAAATGCTAACAGAATTTTGTTAAAATTATCAATTAACATATAATTAGAATAAGAAATGTTTAAAGAACTGAATATGTATGTATGTATATGTATAAATAATTTTAAAATAACACACTATATATACATAAGTGAATACTTATTTATGTATTGATGTGTTTATGAATTAGAAAAATAAAAATAAAAAAAGAAATTGTACAAAAAAAAAATAAATTTACACTTCCTTTATTTCAATTGAAAAAATGTGAAATGAGAATTTATAAATCATTCAAGTAAAAATGTAATATACATAATGTACATAAGTAATGTATATATGGATAATTTGAATTTCTTTTTTTTTTTAAATAATTCTGATGATTTTGTTTTCTGTTCTGTTTAGAGTGTATGTATTTGCATAAACAAAAATTTATAGATCACAAAATGATTATTTATTCAATTCATTCGTTTCCATATGAAATCGTGTGCACATGATCTACACATAAAGAGTATATGTTACAGATAATTTCATACGTTTCCTACATACTTATATCTATCTATCGTCTATCCTAATATTCATATATATATATGAAAACGTGCGTACATAATTTGTAAGTCGATTTAATAATATTACAAATTACACAAATATGAAATGTAACATTTATTCATTCAATTATTTATTTATTTATTTTTTTCTTTTATTGTACGTGTACAGTACATGATCTTGTACACACTTTATAAATTATTATTTTTATTTTTTTTTTTTTATATTTTTTTTTTAATGAATGACTTTTGATCATTCCCCTATGTATCTCTGTGATACGGTGATACACAACTATAATGTGCTAATATAATAAATTACATCTCGTCGTATAATGTATATTAAATATAATTATAAATAAGTTATTTCAACGATTATTTATTTATATATTATCTGATTATCATATAGAAATCAATTAAATTTACAAATTCAAATCAATTTACATAATTATTTAATAGAATTGATATGATCTATTTTTTTATCTTTTTAAATATTGTAAAACTTCTAATTTAATTTAACGATATTAAATCTAAATTCATTTTTATTTATTAAATTAATATTTGTACGAGTACATACATATGTGTATACTGTATGGTAATGGTACTGGTATCATTGGTACTATGTGGTACTATGTAACATAAGTTGCTTGTATCAACACAGGACAAAATACATATTATTTTGTAATGGATATTACTGTTATTAAAATGCATTTATTATATAATATGTAGACTATGAACGTTCTTAAACGTTATAAATATTTTAAATTAATCTATTAAGTATTCAAGTTTGTGATACAAGTATAGATATATATGGAATTTTAATTAACAATTAAATAGTCATTCATTATATATCCTTATATATGAACGAATACAAGCCTATATACTTAGTTAGAAATTTTTACAATTTGAAATTGTAACTGAATTTTTTAAAATTTAAGAAAAAAAGTATCGATCTTTTAATAGGCAACGTCAAATATTCCCCATTTAGATCCATGGATTTTTGTCATTTTTATCGTGAAACCATAATTTCAACTTTGTAATAGAATTTCTAAGATTTTTATGCGAAAAACTGTGTGGCAAGTCTTTATAACTTTATTGATCAAAACAAACGATAATTTGGACCAAGTATACGATGGGTGCATTAAAATTTGCCAGTCAACCTCTTATTATTATTACATTGACGAGTCACCAAAGATAAGTTATACCATACATACATTATTATATAGTGACCTATAACATTTGTCATTTGTCATGATAAAATACAACGTCTTCCTGTTTTGACCAATTTCGGTGTCTTTTTTTTTTTTTCAATTATGTATACTTGTTTTCAATCGTATAAATTTCTGCTGACAGTATTATAGAGAATATAGATACGATATTAAAGCACAAATTTTTTTTAACAAACTTACGCAGCATTTTTGCTTACAATTGAAGTAAAATTGGAAAATGTATAAAATTTTTTTTTTAGTCTCATTCATTCATTTTTAAAACAGAGGGTATAATGACCTAACAAAAGTCGAATGTTTTTTTCCCTCTCAATTTAATTTACAAAAAACTACATTTCAAATGTGTGTAAATATTATGGTAGATGGATTGAATATAAGAGATATCTATATAGTGATGACACAATAACGCCCGATACTTTTTCTCCAACCTAGAACGTTTAACAACCATAATATAGTATTACATGGAATAATTCGTATAAATTACGTTATAATATTCGTTGATATATTTGTACATACATATATATTATATGGACATTACATTCTACATTTATGTATATGTACAAATTAATTAATATTTTTACTGATTTTAAATATTTTCATTTAAATTTTATTGTTTCTTTATTATTGTTTTAATTTATTTATTTGTTTGTTTTTTTTTTCTCTCTTTTCTTTTCTTTTTCTTTCAATTTTTTTTTAATTTTTTATTTATTATAGGTCAAAAATGTCATCCGACCAAGATATTATTCATCTGAACTTGGTATACGAGAAAAATTATTTATTGGCGTAATGACATCCCAAGAAAATATAAATACATTGGCAACAGCATTCAATTTAACTGCTGCACATTTAGTTAATAAAATAAAATTTTTTATAAATGCTGATAATATAATAAAAACAAATTTTAAATTAAAAAATATTGTCGGTTTTACAGATAATAGAGAAAATTTAAGACCATTTCATATTATTAAATATTTAGCTGATAATTATTTAGATGATTATGATTATTTTTTAATAACACCAGATACAAATTATGTGAATGCAAGAAATTTATTAGAATTATTATATCATATTAGTATTAGTTTTGATATATATATGGGTAATAAACGTAAAACAAATGAATTCGATGGTTTAGATCAGGAAACAGATCAAAATTATTGTGATTTAGATTCTGGTATAGTATTAAGTAGTAGTGTTATTAGAAAAATACGTAATAATTTAGATTGGTGTGTACGTAATGCAATTACAAATTATCATAGTATTAATATTGGTAAATGTGTTAAATATTCAAGTAAAGTGGCTGGATGCCAAGAAAAATTTCAGGTATGTACTATATGTATACATACACATAAATGTATGTAAAGTATTATTTTTTACACATTTTTTTACACAGTTAATTTCATAAGTATTCGTCGACTAATAATTTTATCATAAAATCTAGAAAACTAAATAAATTTGATTTTTTACCTTCAACCATTGCTCTTAATCCTCTCGCTTTCTCCTAGTAATCACTAAATGTGAGTCACTCTGTGATTCATCCTTTCTCTACTCTATTCCTACTGATGATTTCTATTTTCTACGCAAGATCGCATTGATCAAAATCTATCAAAATTCGACATTTAACTTTCCCTCTAACCGACCACAAATATGATTCCCTCCTATAATAACCATAAATCATGACTTATCTCTATTCCTTCCTATACCTCCTTACCGGCTACTTATGTGAACAACTGTATGTATAGATATATCAAAAAATTATTTACTAAATTTCAGCTGTTACTATGCATGCACATATTTCATTTTTTTTAAAACGTTTTGTTCCTCATAACAATGATAAACACTTTTTCTATTCTCATGAATGAAATTTTAAATTTGTATTAAAAAACTTTTACTGCCTACTCACTAGTCACTGTGTCACTAGTTAAAATTGTTATGAATGGCGTCAAAAAATAGACGATATTTTGAATATATGTATATAAAACTCATTTCAAGTGTTTATATTCACTTGAAATTTTTTATTTAATTACCCGCCTATTTCTAATAGATAAGAACCTACAAACTACAATAAATATTATTCACTTCCAACTTTATAAACATAATATGTTTGTATTGAGAACAACATTTTTTACATTTTATGATTTTACTATATTTTCAGGGAATCAGTATAAAATCATATAAATTTGATAATGTTAAATTATATAAAGATCTCAAAATGTTATCTGGTGATCAGAACTTTCAAAATTCAACAATTATTTATCCAGTTACAAATCCAGATGATTTTTATATTCTTCATGCATATTTTTCAAGGGTATGTTTACGTTGAGGGTTGATTTATAAGTCTTTTGAATAACGTCATTTATGGTTCACAAATAATAATTTTGTAATGACTTTCCATTTCTTTTAAATATGAAAAGAAAATTCTTCAGAGTACTTGAACCAGCATCTATCCATTATTTTGACTTTTACGTGCACTGATGGATTCATGTTTCATCAACTGTTCTAAAAACAGGTAAATATTTATTTAAATTACGCTGGGCTGGAAGAACTTAATCACTGCAAGATATTCACTTTTTTTTTTCATATTTAAAAGTACACGATTCACAACAAACAAAAGAACTTGCTCTCACTGACGCACAGATGGCGTTATTTTGAAGACTTATCAATCTACCCTCGTATTAAGTACCTCGATTTATTTTTAATTTCAAATTATTTTTTAACTAAAAACTTAACTCAAAAATTTTATGTGAATTTTTTGTTTTTGTCCTTTTTTCTTCTTCTTTTCAAATTTTAGATACATTTAGAAATTCTAAGAAATAAAAGTATTGAATTAGAACAAAAAACATATCGTATTGCGAATGGAACAATATCAAATGATATTTTAGAGATAAGATGGCCATTAGGTGTACCACCGCCAAGTATTCCACAGACAAGACATGACGTTATTACATGGCAATTTTTAAATACAACACACATTCTAATGCCGAATCATGAATCAAATATTGAACCGTTAAATAAAATTGATTCAGAGGATTTTCATAAAATTTTAAATATAACAATATCGTATGCAAAACATAAATATCCAGAATATGAATATAAAGAAATTCATACAGCATACAGAAGATTCGATCCGATCCGAGGTATGGACTATAGGATACATTTGAATTTACTAAATCCTAGAACACAAGAGACTTCATATAAAAGGTAGGCGAATAAAATGTGTAAAAAAAAAATGTCTGCATTTATTTATGCATTTTGTTTTTTTTTTTTCATTTGTAATTTTTATAGTTTCGAAGTCGTTAAACCTTTGGGACGTGTCGAAATTGTTCCTTCACCGTATGTAACAGAAAGTACACGTGTTGCAATTTTATTACCAACACTTGAACATCAAATAAACGAAAGTTTAGAATTTGTTAGACGTTATGAAAAAATTTGTATGGAAAATCAGGATAATACTTTTCTAATGATGGTAAAATAAATAAAAATTTTAAATATTAACAATAAAATTATTAATAAATTTTTTTGTTTTTTTTTATTAAGATTTTTATGTATCGTGTAAACAGTTCAAGTAAAGGTGATACGGATCCATTTAAAAATTTAAAAAATCTAGCATTGGAATTATCGAAAAAATTTAAGACTGATGGTTCGAAAATAGCATGGTTATCGATTCGATTACCACAAATATTTAGTGAACCTTCATTACCAGAAGATGTAATGATTAATTCAATGTACGCTCGAAACGAAATACTCAGCTTAGCTGTAGTTGATTTATCATTAAAAAAAATTGGTTTCGATAGTTTAACAATGTTGGCATCAAATTCAATGTATTTTAAAGCAGATTTTTTGAATAGAGTTAGTTTTTCATTTTATGATTAGTTTATAATTTTTCGTTTAATTTTTATTTATCTTTCTTTTTTGCTCTCTTTCAGGTTCGTATGAATACAATTCAGAATTTTCAAATATTTTCACCAATTGGATTTACGATGTATCCATGTAATTTTGTTAATTTTTGTAAAGAATGTGAAAGCTGCGATGTTAGCCAAGCCACAGGATATTTTGATAAATATAATTATGATGTTTTATCATTTTATAGTCGAGATTATATTGATGGTAAAATTAATTCATGCAAATAATTAATGAAAATAATATTACTTTTTTTTGTTATATTTTTTTTTTTAATGTAGCACGAAAAAAAATCGAAAATTTAGTACCAATTGTACGTAATGATAACGATATAGAAACGCTTTTACAGAGAACTGATAAAACAATAAATAATGTTATTGATATGTTTGTAAGTGCACAACTTCCAATACATATATTAAGAGGAATTGAACCAAATTTACGTTTTGGTTTAGCTATAAAAAATTATATTAATTTACATCATCGTGATATACCAAGGTGCCCGATAACGACGACGACGACGACGACGAAAATTTTTAGAGAAAATGATGAAAGTGAAGAAATTTCATCAAATATTAGCTCAAATAAAATACCATACAGTGATAAATGTATACATATAGCTTCTAGAAAGCAAATAGGTGATGCTATTGTAAGATACGAGGATAAAATTTATAAGAAAAATTGACCAAAATTAATGAGATTTTATTATATTAGAAAAATTTAAAAAATTAGAAAAGAAAAAGAAAAATACTGTATGATATTAAATTAGTATAAATAATTAAAATAATTGAAAAGAAAAATTATTTTTTAACATGTAACGTATATAGAGTTTAGATAGAAAAGAAAAAGAAAATGTTTTTGTTTTTTCTCTCTTTTCAAATATGTACAAGTTATGTAGTATATGATGAAAAAGAAACAAACAAAAACTAAAAAACTTTCATATGCAATATAAGGTGACTAAAAAGACTTATGAATGTACTCATTTTATTGTTGCGTTTGCGTCAAATATTTGCTTTATTATTGAATGAAATCATCGATCAACGTATGTAAATTATTAGTGTTTTTTTAAAAAAAACATTTATTTTTATAGTGAAAATATTTTTAGGATGATTCTATACATAGAACATTATATACTAAATGAATTAGAATTTAATATTTAATTTAATATTTTTTTATTTTTTTTTTTGTTCTATTGGTTCCTTTTTCTGTTACTTTAATTATTATTATTATTATTATTATTATGCAAAGTATTCTTTGTGATTAGGTTATATTTATTTAATTATTAAGATAAACAAAAAAAAAATATGTACATACTATGTATGTATGAATATATGAATACATTCTCGTCTTTCATTAACTTCGATTTGTACAATTTTATTACATTGTACATACATATATTGTATACCTACTCCTACATACATACTCGTAATATTTAGTAAATTTTATTATATAATTTTTTAGGTCGATTTCGAAAAAAAAAAAAAAAACTCGCAATATTTAATATCTAATTATTTTTTCGCCTTTTTTTTTTGATTTTCTTAGAAGAAAATAATTATTTTAAGAATAAAATTTCTTTTTTAATTTCTATCAATCATTAATCATCATCTATCCTGTCTCATAAAATTAAAATTCATCATGAAAATTCTTTGTAAATGCGTTAAATTTCATTTAATTGTTGAATGAATGAAAAATCTTTGAATGTAAATGAATCGTATATATCGGTCAACAGTTCGGAAACGTAATAATATTTGTGATGTTGTACATTATAAAATGTCACAAATTTTGAAATGTTATCGAATTCATAATGACAACAAAATCAAATGTTTGGAAACATATTGCGAATGCATCAGATGCGTATCAATTATGAAATGAGCAAACAACGAAACAAGAATATTATTGATATACAAACAGTTTGCATTTGCATCGTTTTTGTTGTCGTTTGCATCAATACGTTTCCAAAATTGTCCATCTTTCGAATTATTATTTGGAGTGATAAAAATTTAATGAATTTTTTTAATGGTTTTTCTTTTAAATGTTTTATAATATATGTATGAATTGAAGTAGTCCCAAAAAATTATTCCAAATTTAAAAATTAATTCAAAATGTTCAATTAAAATTTTTATGTACACTTTTTGGAAATTATTAATATTCTTTTTGGATTACCTGGTGATATATGTATATGTAAAAATAAGAGTAATTATTTAACTATATTTTAGTATATGTATTGCAATTTACATATTTTATGTGCAATATTTTCTACTATAATTTATTTATAATAATTAATTATACAAGACTGAAAAATTTTTAATGATTTTGGTAAAAATATTAAATTAAAATTATGTACGTTCAGCGTCATTGACTGAAATCAAAGCCGAATAAAGAAACGAGTGATTTAAAATTGAATGCATTGCGATGCGATCAATTATATCGACAAAATGTTTTATTATTCAGTTTTTTTGATAATTTTCGTTAAAAAAATATATATAAATACTACTACTTCAATCTATACATTATATATCAAAAAACAAACATATTCATTATTTTCATATTCATAACAATTTTTTTTTCTCATTTAATTCAATTGAATTTTTAGTAAATTTTTCTATAGAAAAAAAAGTAGAATTTTTAAAATAAATATTTTTATGGTTGTGGATAAAAGATCAAATTGATATGAAATTGAAAAAAAAAGAAATGTTATATGTATTTGTATTATGGATGGCATGTACATTTTTGTATGTATATGTGGAAAGGAAAAAATTAATTGCGCTTTAATAATTATTTGCTTTAATCTTGGCAGCCATTATTTAAAAACAAAAAAAACAAAAATTAATAAATAAATAAATAAAGTACACAGTACATAAAGTCAATTATATTTATCTTAAATTTTCAAGATGTAAAAAAATAAAAAAAAAATTCGTTTTTTTTTTTTAGCAAAAATAAAAGAAAATTAAGTGCCAAAGTGAATAATAATCGCTTTTTTTTGAATTTTTGTTAAATATACACATAACGCATATTGCATATACTTATAGATAGTTTAAGGAATACCAGAATATTTTGATCAAATAAAAAATTAGTGAAAATTGTATATTATTACATAGGCAGCTCTATATACTCCATATGGTTTCCTAGAAAGAATAAGAAAATGATCATTTTTTTTTTAGATTTAAGATGCATGAAAGTTTTGTATGAATTTACATGGATTTATAAATAAGAATCTATAGTATATGGTTATATATTTAAGTATATACATATAATATAAATGTAAATGTATAATATTATGATTGATTATGTATATGTATTAAAAATCTTTAAATTAATGAATATATCTAATATAATTCTATATTTCTGACCAAGAATAACTAAATAGTTTGTAGGTAGGTTTGTAACGATATTGCATTATTTTATTTAAAGTTTTTTGAAGAAATTATGTATATTTTATGTAATATGAAAGATGTTCATTTTAAAAAAAGGAAAAGAAAAATTACATAACATATATGTATTTTTATAAATTTATATATATATATGCATATGTATATATACGAGAATAATGAAATATATAATAATAAGCAATTTAGTTGTATGTACTTTTTAAATATAAAATTAGGAAAAGTGTAATTTTTTTTTTAAAGAAACGAATAAACTTTTTTACAGAATTTCATAGTTTACTTTATCATTTTTTATTGTCATTTTTCTTTTGTTTTTTTGTCAGTAAAGAGAAATTTTGAAATTCACATTGGATACAGGATTAAAATATTCACATAAATAATGTTTCCTTTATTTGTAAATTTGTTTACTTCATTTTGAAATCTTTCGTTAAGATAAATGATTGAAATCTTTACACAATATTTTTAAGTATAATTTATTAATTTTTCAATTATTTTTTTTTTTAATATATCACATGTTATACAATAATTTCTTATTATAAAAATATACATATATAAAATGTGATGTTGTCTCTTGTTATTTACTTATTACATAACATATATTATTGTTGAAGTAAAAAACTAAGATTTGATCCACTAGGATATTCTTTTGGTTCAACGTTTCTTTAAAATAAAATAAAAAAGTAATTTAAATATTATATAGAAATGAAAATTTAATTAAAAATTATTTAAATTATCTACTAACCTTTGAAATAATTTACAGCCAAATTGACCTTTTAAGGTAATTTCGTTGCCATCAATGAATAAACCAGTACCTTCACGTAATCCAATAACTGGTACACTGTTATATTCTAAGAATTCAAGAATTCTTTGATCTCTAGTTTCACCTTTATGTTTCGTATTTAAATCAGTTTCAATATAATGTGGATTTATATTGAATGGTACAAAATTTAATGCATCAAATGTTGGTGGATAAACGATTGGCATATCATTTGTTGTTTTAATTGATTTCGTTGCAATATTTGTACCAGCACTACTACCAATATATGGTATACCATTATTCATTACTTGATCTCTTATTGTTTTTATTAAATTTCTATCATATAATGTTTTCAATAGAACAAATGAATTTCCACCACCAACAAATAATATTTCAGCATTTTTTATAGCATCAATTTCATTTGATTGTTTTTCATGTAAACTTTCTACATTATATCCCCATTTATTAAATGGTTTTTCAATCAATTTCAAATATGAATCATGATCTTTTTGTGCATATGGTATAAATAATACAGTCTTTATATTATTTCTTTTATTTTAAAATGTTTCGTTTTATAATAAAAATTTAAAAAAAAATAAATATTTAGGTATATAGTTTATAATATCGTGTACAAGGTATTATATTGTATCATTGTAATGTAAATAAAAATTATAATCTCTAAAGTAAAGTCATAAAATTTTATTACCTTTTCAATAAGTTGTCGATATCTTCTTTAGCATGCTCTAAAAATTCATAACCGTGTAATCTTGAAGATGATAACAAAAGTATTTGCCTTTTTGCCATTTTTATTTCGTTCTATACTTATTTCAATAATAAATTAATATATCTATGTACCACAATAATGAAAATTTCAATATTAATAATATAACTTTTAATTTTATTTTCTGATAAATAGTGATTTCAAAAAAAAAAAATACTTAGTTTTATCTTAAAATAACTACATTACAATATATCTATCCCATACATAGGGAATCGATTTAATACGTTATACACGCATAACAACAAAATTTTAATTTTAAATATTTATAATACTTACCTTTACGATAGATTATTTCCAATTGGAATACAAACTGAAATCATAGAAAAAAATCGACTAATCTTATCAGTCAGTCAGCTACCCTACGCTGCGACAAGCTGCGATCTATGAATAAGAAACAATTGATCTTCTATATGAATGTTTTGATGAATGTATACGACGAACGGATATTGAAGCTTAAAATGATGAGTTCCACAAACAAAATGTTTAAAATCTACAATAATTAATTTTCAAAAATTCACTGAAAATAGCTAGATAATAATAAAAAATAAAATCTTAAAACTTGGTAAAAACAAACAAGATATGAAATGTCAAATGCTTCAAATCGCAACGCAAGCTATGCATGACATGATAATGACAATGCATCGCATGCATCATTTCATAAAATTTTGTGAATTTATTGAAAAGAGCAAAGTTGAACATTTAGCGCATTTTAATGTATTTAATGCAATCATAGTGGTGGGGTCAAAAATGCAAAGGTAAATTTACATTTAGGAATACACCCTTTTTTATCATTTATTTTCAAATTTTGTTATCATTGGTATTGGTATTAGTAGAATGTGGAATGTACATATATATCTGACTGAATTATTTGTTTAGGTATCTAATTTTATTTGCCGTTATTGAAAAACTCTTCACTAATTATGTTGTTTGTTTAAATAATTTGAAAAACTTATTACACTTGTCATATACCTGAATGTATTATGTAGATAAATGTACGATATGTACAATGTACATATTATTTTATTGATAGTCCATGTGGTCATATATAAAACAAACAACATATTATATCATGAAATGAAATTGTATATTAGAAGAGAGCGAAATTATTTTTATTAATTTCCTTCTTACTTTAAAATACAAATTATTCTACAGCTAAGATCGGATTGTTCTTAAGTATCTTTTGGATTTAAATTAAACCCTAGCAACATTAACGACAAAACATCCAGTTATATATATTTTGATAAAAATTATAATCCAAACAAATTGAATTTTTTATTTTTTTATTTATTTTTTTATTATTTTTTTTTTTTTTTAATTTTATCTTTATTATGTAAAAAGCAATAAACAATATATATCGTACATTAATTGATAATTTTATGTTTATAACATATTCAACATGTATTCGTCTACATTCTATATAATATTTTATTATGTATAATTTTCATCAAATTGTGCATGCAAAAAATTACATTTTCTTTTCTTTTTTTTTTTCTTTTTTTTTGCTTAGAAAAAACCCGCATTCATTTTCATTAATTAACATTTTAATCAATCACTTTCGTCTGTTTATCATCACATAATAAGATTCTCAAAATATATATATAAATTTGAAAGAAAAAAAAAAGAATAGAAATAAAAATAAACAACACATTACATATTGAATATGTATGCGTATATTATATAATAAATTTGCATAATGTATAACTATCTAATAATAAAGCATTATGAAAATTTTCGAAATTTTATTTTTAGAATATAAAATATATTATGAGCACTCGTATACTCGTACATACATTTATGTAGAGTTCACAATTTATATGGAACAAAGTTGTGAAGTTTCAGTTAATTCCTATATTAAAAAAAATTATAGGAATTTCGATCTTATATATAAATAAAATTTTCAATTATGTATACAGATTTTTATATTCCATATATTTGTTATATAAATATTTACATATATAGAAATATGTATTTATTTTTGAAAATATTATTCGTATAATTTGATTATGATATAGAGCGTTATTAAATCTAAAATGTATATGAAGATCGATGTAGTGTCGAAATATTCTTTTCTTTTTCTTTTTACATTTCAAAACGCACATGTACGAGAATTTAAATTAAAAATATCGTATATATGGTGTATGTACATGCGATGTACTTCATAAAAAATACAATACATATACATATTTTAAATTTTTCTCAAAAAAAAAAAAATATATTTTAAATTATAAAGTGAAGGTTAAGGCTTTTATATATTTTCATTATTAGTCTTGTCTCCATCATTTTTATTGATATTTTTATCAAAAACGTATACTCCAAGTCCTTCATTAACTCGTTTTAAATTCGTTATATGATCAGTAATTTCTTTGATTGTGTCTACCTGTTCTTGTAAGTATTGATTTTCAATAAAATCACATAAATTTGAATCATTTTTTTCCGAAGCTAATGCATGTAAATTCAATAGACTCTAAAATTAAAAAATAAAAATTCCAAATTTTATTATTATTACACACACATACTATATACATATAAGATGATGATAAAATCAATAGATAGATTGATGCAAATCAAACAAATACCTACTCCGAAAGAAAATAGAAAATATATATAATTTAAAAAAAAAATTAATAATGAAAAAATGTTTACCTCATTAACTGATTTTTCTAAATTTAATGCTACGCTCATTGCATCCACAGCCGTTTCCCATTTTTCTTTTGGTCTTTCGATATCAGTTAAAATTATCCTTCCACCGCGTTTATTCAAATATTTCATGAATTTCATTGCATGTTCTCTCTCCTCATCAGATGCTCTCTTAAAATACCAATGCATACCCGGCAAAGAAACATCTTCACGATCAAAATGATATGCCTATAAATATGCAAAACTAATCAATCCAAAAATCATCCTTATTCTTGTTTGAAATTTTTGTTCCGGCCTCCGGTCAAAAATTTCAAACAAGAAATACCAGTTGTTCAATGTGGTTCAACTTTTATCTGTGATAGCACTTATTATTTTTATATAAATTTGCAAAAAAAAAAAATTACAACACGAATCAATGAACATACCATTGACATATATAAATAACTAGCGTATAATTCCATATTGATTTGTTTATTAATTGCTTTTTCGCATTCAATCGAAAAATTTTGTCGGACCATCGAACTCATTCTACGTAATAAAATTTTTGATGCAGACATGAAACTCATCATTTCATCAAAAGTAATATATATAACAACTATATAAAAAAAAAATGTAGTAAGTAGGAGTTGAAGTAGTAATATAAATAACCAATAAAAATTTTTAGAACGTGACCGTTTTATTATTATATTGTTCTAATATTCACAAATTGTATGACATATGAGAATACGAGAAATGAAAGACTTTTCTTTTTCATTTTATCAGGATATAAAATATATTTGAATTTGACATAGTATTTGACATATAAATTTTGGCAATCTTAAAAATTTTTTTCTTTTTATTTTAATTAAATATAATATGTGAGGCATATTGTGAGAAGAGAAATTATTTCCTCAATTATTTGTAAACATTGAATTTAACATCTGAATTTCTGAATAATTTATGTAATTTTATAAATAAGAGTATCAACGAAAATAAATTACAAAAATACATGGTAGATAATTAAAATAAATGCAAAAATGCAGAAATAATTATTGCTGGATAACAAACGGTCTAATTTTTAAATATTTGAATTTGTAACTATTCAGCAAAACTTTTCACTTTTTGGAATTTTTTAAATGAACGCTGAATTTGATGAATTCCTATTACGCTTCAACCAATTTCATTATTCTGTTTTGACGTTTCTTATCATTATCAATTTTGTAGAGTGTATTTTCATCAATTATGTACATTTACCATTTAATTTACTATTTACGTATTTATACCTACTTTTTTATACAACAGAGAATCCATAGGCAGAAACAGGAATACAATACAATACAATATTACAATTCACAAATCACAAACACTTCAACTTCACCATATGTATATATTCAACAATTTGAATAAACACTTATCGATATCGACAATCGACATAAACATAAACATAAGAAAAGAATATCACCACAATCACAAACACAAGTGCAGATACAGATTTTGGTTTGCTTATTAATAATAATAATTAACATTGAGTGCTTAAAGTAAAATAAAAACAATTTACGCAATTATTTTAACTGAAAATAAAAAACATATTTACACATGTGGTTTTTAATTATTTTTCTGTAGATTAGAAATATAACTACTAATTACCATTGTAATTGAGTGAATGAATTGCAAAAAAGAAAATATGATATGAGAAACTTAAAAACATTATAATACCAATAAAATGGAAATTCGAAAATATTTTAAATTATTATGTTTTTTGAATATTTATGTAACGATTTATGCAGTTAATCATTGGGTCCTTAATGAAAATGGTAAAATATTACAAAAGGTAATGAATAAATAAATTATATACAAGGTTTCACCTATATGGTATTCTAGTAGAAGATAAAAATACATATTTAGTATATTTTATTTTATTTCTCTATCAAAATTGTACAGATTGATTCACCGTTTTATATGAGAGAACCTGCGAATCTAATTGCATTTTTGGATCTAATAAAACATAATGATAAAATATTGATTGAAAAAGATCAAAAATGTTTAAGTAAATCACAAATAGCCAAGGAAATGAAGCATTTCAATTATTATTATTAGGTATTTTTGAAGATATTCTAAGTACTGTATACTGTACTATTTAATTAAACGTAAATTTGATTTTGATTTAAAATTGATATTTGCAAATTTTTGAAAAATTAATTTACAAAAAAAAAATATTTTTTATATTTTTATCTATTCAGTTATGTAGAATTGTTAAGTAAAAAAGTAATAGTTAATGAAGGATATGAAAAATAAAATCACAAATCATTTATACACAAGGTATTGTTGCATTGATTTTAAAAAACAAAAAAAAAAAAAACATTTATTAGTCAATTTTCTTTCTAATCAATTTCAAAACAGGTACCAGTTGATGATAAATTTTTAAATTTGAATCGAAAAACAAAAAATTATGTTTTTGACCAATACTGTTCTGTGATTTGTAATCGGATTTATAAATTATACGTTGTTTACTTTAGATTTTGATACTGA
This sequence comes from Villa cingulata, assembly GCA_951394055.1. NCBI lineage: Eukaryota > Metazoa > Arthropoda > Insecta > Diptera > Bombyliidae > Villa > Villa cingulata. The sequence goes on from OX596018.1 coordinate 856,265, forward strand.
TATTGATTAATAAATTAACCGTAAGTAGTGAGTGAAGAAAATTTGTGTAGGTTGTCAATTGAATTGAACTTCTAGATTAAGTAAAGAAAAAATTATAATTATGTTGTAAAGTTGTATTTTGTACTGAACAATGGAAGAAAATAAAAAATGTACAAAGACCAAGAAGAGAAAATATTTACATATTATATACATATATTTACAAATAGAAATAAATTTGGAATTTCTATAAATAAAATGTAATTAGAAATAAATATATTTTTTCAATTTTTTAAATACAATAATAAAAACATTATTTATTTAATTTTGTAATGTATTTTATGCAATTTTTTTAATATTTATTACATTTATAACTGTAAAATGTAATTACCATTCTATATCACTTTTTTCCATTTCATTTAAAAAGCATTTCATACTATTAAAAACATGTTTTTCATTAACTTGTGGATCATTTTTCCATTCTTCTGAATAATTCGAAATATGTATAGCTGACCATCCAGCATTTCTGGCACCCAAATAGTCACATATTAATGTATTACCTATATGTAATGCTTCATTAGCATTCACAATTTTATAAATTTTTAATACTTTATCATATATTCGTCTATCCGGTTTCGTATATCCTAATTCATATGATGTATAAATAAAATCAAATTTCGGTAATTTCATACATTTTATAACATCATGTAAACGTGGATCTGTATTTGATATTATTCCTACCAATTTATTTTCATTTTTTATTTTATTTATTATTTCTGTAGCGCCATCAATCTCCTTCCAGCATTCTTCTGTTTTATACAATTCTATTAACTTATCTGCAATTCTTTTAATATCACTTTCTGGTATATCCGAGTTAGATTTTTCAAATACCTTTATAACTAGTGAACGCCACCAATCAATGAATGTCATACCATTTATATTTTTACCATAATTCGGATATTTTGTATACATTTTTTTATATTCATTTTTGAATAACGCATTTAATTTATTCTGATCGATATTCACACTGTAACCAAATGATGTTGCTGTTTTTAAATATTGTAAAGCCGGTGGAGTGCTGAATTTCAATAATGTATCTGTAACATCAAATGATATTAAACGAAACCTTTTTAGATTTCTTCCAAATCTATTGATACTCATATTTTTCTTTAAATTATTTTTTTCACAATTATTGCATTACGAAATTATATATTTTAATTGTGCTATTGCAATTATATTATTTACAAAAGTTTCATTCAAATCAAATTTAATGCTGATTTTTTGATGCATGAGCCTGATGGGAAATGGACAATAGTAAAAAAAATCAGCTGTTAAACGTGCTGTTAAATGACTATTTTTCTTCTGCATTCAATTCGCGTTCGCGATAAACATATGATGTAGGTGTAGGGCAAATGTAGGGCTAGGGGCTAGGGTTTGGTTGGATAGCATAGGACTATAGGAGTAGGATTAGGATGTGTAGATACATGTACTTTGCATGCACTAGCCAGGGATGTTACGAAGCGTACAATTGTACCATTTTTGGTACAATTAGGGACTAAAGAGTACAAAGGTACAACGGACGATATTTAGGTACATTCGAGCCTGATTCAAATAAAATCGAATTTAATTTTTCCGTCCAACTCAAAAAACTTTTAACCCAACTTTTTATACGTATATATTGCATAATATGCATAATTGTTTTTGCGTGAATTTTATTTGTGAGAAGTTACAAAAATTTTGATTGTATAAAATCTGATAAAGACCAAATGTAGGAGTAGGCTTGCTGTAGATACAGTAGCATCTTTGACTTTGATACTTTGATAAAAACAAAGAACCTTTTAAAGTCGACTTCCACATGTTGCTTCGATTGTAAATTGGACAAACCAATACTACTACAAGATCAAAATATCAATAACGAGATGGAAGACGTTATACTTTGATAAGCTCATATATTATCGTATGATAGATAATATTTAATTATTAAGTGTAGAGGGCTATGTTTTTTTTTGCTGATCTAGAGACCAGATAGATTTTTATATGAATTAACTCTGTGAAACTTAAAATCCTTACATTGATTTATTGTTCTTGTTTTCATTCTTTTTATTTATATTGTTTACTTTTACTTTTTTATTTAATTTTATATTCCTTTTTGTAAATGAATTAAGCCTGAAACAGAATGTGTAGCTGTAGTATGTAGTACATGTAGCACTACGAGCTGTCACAAATACACTGCATTAATGTAAGTTTGAAGCACCACAATGCGTAGCTGTAGCAGTAGTAGTAGTAGAAGCTGCTGCTCAAAGTAGGAACTTTTCTACTTCATGCTACAGCTACAGCTTTGACAAATGCTTTTTCTTTTTTTTTTTTCACTTTCATATTTTATTAATTATTTGTAATATTTAATTATCAAGTCAAATGTCACAACACAATACAAATGAGCTACATACTACATCATTATGTCAGTCGATATAATGTCGCGCTACATCTATTACTACTACTACAGCTACAACTACAGCTACATACTACAAGCTGCACATTCTGTTTCGCGCTTTAGATTGAACTTTATTAAATATATTTATTTTTTTTGTACTGATTGGTTCAAGTAAGCTACGTTAACCTGCCCTCCCCTATAATAAAAATAAAAATAAATAAATAAAAAAGTAAGTTACGTGTAATGTAGATGGGGCTATACATATATGTTTTTAGTAAATTAATCGTGGTACAAATGGTACATTTTTTATAAAATAAAAAGTACAATTTCATATAAGCTCATATCATCCCTGGCACTAGCACTGATAATTTCTTTGTTTAGACAGATTAAAAATAAAATTTAAATAAAAACAAAGAGAAAAAAAGACAAAACTATCACACCTTTTTACCTTTTTCTTGCTTATTTTATTATTTTTGTTATTAATTTTTATCAATTTTGTAGTTTTCTTTACTTCGTTTTTTGTTATGTTTTAGCATTTTCAGAGATTTTCACCATCACCAATTCTTTTACTTTATTGCATTATTCTAATTCTACAATAATTCTAACATCACATCAATTCGCATCAATTCTACTATATTTACATTATTCACCACATTTCATCATTGAATAATTACTAATTACATACTTCGTATTTCTATTTCTACCTTTATACAATGATTTCATCAATCATACACATAAACACACACACAGTAATTCAGATTTAAATATTTTTGAAATTTTTTGATTTTTAGTAATGTGTAATGTGTGTAGTGTAATAGCATAAATACAATTATACCACAAAGCGACGTACGACATGCGACATACGACAAGCGACAAGCAGATGATTAGGTAATGTCGTTGCTATGAATTAAATAAGGCGATAAAATCGCTTTGTCTTGTCATTGTTCATTGCCATATGCACAGTGATTTGTAAAAGTCTACATACACCAATTAAAATTCAGAAAATTGAAAAAAGTAATATGATTATATTTTCAAACAAAACAACAACACAAAACACACAGGTTATGTTGTACAGCAATGGATAATTTGCAATCTGCCTCAATCGTTCGACACAAATCTTCTAGAAAATATATGGACAGAACTATAAGGAAGATTCAGGCATAGAGAAATATCGAACAAATTACAACTAATGCGGCTGGTAATTGAAGAATGGCCAGATAGATATTAAACTTTCATTTATTGAACTGTATGCAGACTTTTGCAACAGGTTTTCTAATAATAAAAATTAGATATAACAAATGGATATTTTTAACTGTATTTTTAATTGTTTTTTTTTTTTTTTTTTTTTTTTTTTTTTTTTTTTAAGTAAATTTAATGTACATTTATTATGATAAAAGAAAAAAATTGAACTGCAAGCCTGTCGTGTTACTTTTTGTCAATTTTCTTGCATTTTAATTGGTGTATGCAGATTTTTTCAAAACACTGTATGTATATCATATACATCATACACAAATAAACATTTTTTCTTTCATTTTCAAATTCAAAAATTTAAAACATAAAAAGTAACTGAAATTTTTTCAAAAATGATTTGTCAAAATGAATTGAGTCTTCTTCTTCCCAGGCGGCAGGCGACAAAATTAGAAATAGGTTTTAATTTTGTCGCCTGGCGATAATATCGCTTGTCGTTGTCGCTTTATTAAATTCAATTACATACAACTACATGTATTTAAAAAGTTTTTGACATATAAATGTCGTATGTCGCATGTCGTACGTCGCTTTGTGGTATAATTGTATTTATGCTATAAAAGCTAAAGCTGGATAAAATGGCTGCCGTGGGTGATTGTTTTTCAATTGGAAGTACTGTGGTCTGTAAGACATGTTTTGATCAAAGTGTTGAAGGCGAAGTATTAGCATTCGATCAGCAAACAAAAATGCTAATATTAAGTATCCTTTAAAAATAAATGTTTATTACAATAATTATTAGTTAAATTTAATTGAAATTTTTATGGATTTTTTGTCTCATTTCATTACATTCCATAATTATCATATGATCATCATCGATTGTGTGAGATGGAATTCTATATTACTTTTTTATTTTCAATTTATTTACATTTTTTGGTTTTTTTTTCCTTGTATACAAAAAAATGTTTTTATTTTAAATTTAAATTTTACCTAGTGATTTTTATTTTATTAAAAAAAAAAATGAAACTGACACAATCAAGTCAAATTTATATTGTTTCTCTTTGTACAATAATGTCAAACATTTTTTATTATTTATGTATTGTCAAAATCAATATGATAAAAATCTGCATCAATATTTATTTAATGATTCATATTCATAATGTAATGTAAATGAATATTACAGACAGAAATCCATAATTAATATTTTAAACGATATTTATTATAAAAATGATTTATCAAAATTATTATAGTCCTTATACATTACATTATATTTTATCAATATTACTTAATGGTTGACACTAGGTATCAGTGATATACTGTAATATATCGATAACATGAATTATAGTATGTAAAGTACTATACTTATTTAATAAAAGAAATTTTAAATAAAATTATAATTATGTAGGTATACGAAATCATTTATTCAGATACTTAAATTTGATAAACATAGCACATATTATAAAGTATGTAAACAATCATAATTGTAAATTACATACATACATATGTAGTTTTTAAGTTCATTTAATAGAATTAAAATGAAATAATGATATTTCCTTAATCAAAATAAATTTCAATCAATTTAGAATGTCGTTCAAAAAATTCAGAAAAATTGAACGACGTTTATATATTAAATTTACAATTTTGCAGTGATGTTCAAGTAAAAAATGAAGTTAGTGCTAATACAGATACTCCACAGTCGCTTAATTTAAATCGAGTAAGATATTTTAATAAATTTTTATTTTTTCTTTTGTATTGTAACAAAATTATTAATAATTAAATTATATAAATTATAATATAATTTTATAGTTGAAAACACGATTACGTAATACATTAGAAAAACGGCAAAGATGGGCTGATGCCTTAGCTGCAGGTGCAAGTCCAGAAGCACAGCGCCTTTATATGGCAGTTGCAAAAATGTGGGATGAAGTAATTACAAATGAAAAAATTTTTAATTTTTAGATTTACACTGTTAAAGAAAAAAAAAAAAAATGTATTTATCTGCAGAAAGTAACATGGCAAGGTCCTAACATAGTAGTATTTAACGAGGTAACAATATCACCTCCATATAAAGTAGATAATGTAACAGCTTGTGACCCTGATAATATGGATAATCCACGTTTATTAAATTATGTTAAGAAAATGGTAATTATCATTTATTTTTTCTAAATAAAAAATTTCAATTTTGATTAATTTGTAAATGTAAATTACATATTTATTTTTTAGGTTGATCAATTTTTTAAAACTCAAGCAGCATCAACAGCAGCGGCTGCTGCAGTCGCTGCTGCCGCTGCATCAGGAAATAATAGCTCCTCAGGTTCATCAGCATCGATGGCAACAGGCTCGACGTCAAATAATAATCCAATAGCATCAACAACAGTAGGAACATCATCAAATAATGTTTCAGCATCTCCTGTTCCGGCGAATTAATTATTAATAAAAAATTTTTTTGTTTAAATTATAGTCCTTTTTTTTTTATTTCTAATAAAAAAAACAAAATCAAGTATTTTTTTTGATAACTTTGTGTTTCATGTACAATACAAATGTTTTTTTTAAAAAAATATTTTCACAAAAAATAGATACAATTATTCTTTAACAATAGCTAAATTTTTCAATTTTATTTTTCTGTATTTATGTATACATTCTTTTAAATCAATTTGAAAAACAAAATTATGTATAAATTTGCTGTTATTTCTTTTTTTCAATAGAAAATTAATTTTTTTTTCCGTAATGTAAACTAAAATAATGAATGAAAAAAAAAGTGATTAAGATCTGTATACATTTTTGTATTTTTTTTATTTCAATTATTTTTGAGTTATCGAAAAAAAAATTTTTTGAATAAAATTTATTTATTACCGATGAAAAATTAAAACAAATATGTATATGTCCATTCTATTTTAAATTTTGATGATGTTTATATAAGAATTTCACATTTTTCCAAAAAAAAAAAAAAAATATCAGGAAAATTATTCAAACAATTTGATTTGCAGTGCATCTTGAACTTATTTAATTTTGTAGTAGGCATGCATATGTATGTACGTATTTCATGTAAACAATCAAACAAATTCAAAAAAAAGAAAAAACAAAAAATCCTCGGAATTGATTCTGGTTTGAAGAAGTCATTTTAATGCAAATGACACAAATTGACGATGATCAGGAAAAATCATCAGAGAACATTAAAGAAGAGACAGAAGAAGAAAAGAAAAATGATGAACAAAATCAAATTGAAACAGTAATTGAGATTGTGCCTGCACCATCTTTTTCAGCATTATATCATGGGCATGGAAGTAAATCTCTGATCATTTTACAATTTATAATTTTGGTAAATATTTTATGAATATATTTAATGTTTTTATATTATTTTTAAATACGGGACGGAATTATATTTTTTTTTTTTAAATGAACAGTTTTTAGCTATAGTTACATTTACGATTTGTGTTGTACATTCAGAATATCCGGGACGAAGATTAGAGTTACTTCTTCAAGGACAAGCTGCAGCCACATTCTTTCATCATTTAATCTACATATTAGCTGGAAATTATGATTGGAATTCGACGATTAATTTATTAGTAAGTACCTATATTTTTTTCATTTTTTTTTTTTTTTTTGTAATACAATCAATAATCCTTACATAATGTGTAACAACATTATTTAAATTAAAATTATCTATTATTTTTTCAGGCAATATTTTTATGTATAGTTAATTTTGTATTTTATCTAACAATATCAGTTGCAGTTATACGAATATTTAATGCACCATATATTTATGAATTTTCATATACCGTTTGGAGTAAAGGTGAACGATCTGCTATCATATTATCAGCTAGTTTAGGATGTGTTATTAGTGTTTTATTAATTGTTGAATGTGCATTATTTTTTGTATGGTATCAAAAAGTATAAATATTTGAAACATTAAAAAAATAAATCTTACAATATGTGAATAAAAAAAAAAAAAATATGTTTTCTTCATTGTAAATTTGAATTTTTCATTATTTTTTATTATCAGATTAGATTTTATGTACAAATTGTATTCTTAGAATTTTTCATATCATTTATTTTTGATACTAGTACAATAATTTGAAAAATCATTAAAAAACCACATGTCATTCCAATGAATCCAGTTGCAATATAAAGAATTCGTTGTGATAAATTCCATATTGTATTATCGAAATCAAATATTTTATAATTGAAAAACATTATTAATATTAAAAGACTTGAATATAAATAAATTATACTGTGAGTAAAAGAAACTGCAATTGTCTGAAAGATAAACAATTGTAAATCGTAAGCGAATTTATTTATTTTTTATTTTCTTTTTTTGAAAGTAGTATAAGTTCATTTTTGATAAAAAAATTAGTTAATTGTAATAATAAATGAAGTCTGCCATTAACTTTTTATCTATAAACAATTAACGGTTTTAAACAGACTTTAAAATGTTCGTTATTTTGTTAATACATATTTACGTAGTTAATGAAATTACACTAAATACAAATCCTTAAATTATGGTACAAATGAACTTATGCCACTTTCAATTAAAACGGATAAAATTGATTAATACAAACTATTTTCCATAAATTAATATTATATCCACAATATCCTGCTACGAATATTATAAAAAAATTTATAAACACAATTGTCGATTCGATTTGCATGAACAATAATATGTATTGATTTGAATAATTATGAACACCGGCCATAAAATAAATTAAAAATGGAATAAATGCAAGTACCTATTATATTGTATAAAAAGAAAAAACAAATGAAAATTTAATTAAACATTAAACAAAATTATTCTTGTGCAGTATAGTGTTACACTACATTACAACCACCACCAATCATAATATTTGAAAAATTCAATAATGAAATAAAAATTTTTTTTTACCGATATCGATAATGGAATACCAGATTCTTCCCATTCATATTTTTGATAATTTTTTTTCATCTTTCATATATACAAAATGACAATAGGTAATCAGGTCGGGGTTAGAATACAATTCGTTTTCTGCGGTGCGGTGGTTTCCTGCGGTTTCTATGTTTTTGATTTATTATTAAATTGGCAATCAATGAATTATATTTTTAAATGCTTGAAAAATACTTTATTCATTATATAAATTTACAAATCAATTAATTATAAATAATGTACATATAAATAATTAAAAAACAAAAAAATACTAAAATATATGTATATTTATATTATAAAGTAGATAAAATTCATAAAAATATAATGTAGACGTCAATAAAATAAAATTTATCTCGAAAAAAGTATATTTTTTTTTTTTTTACATACATACAGTGCTGTTTAAAACAATAGCAAATCGTCCGAATTTAGAGATAAATATTCAAGGTTTTTGTAAAATTTGTATTTAGTATTCTAGTAACTATTGTGTTTTTAGAGTTCCAGTATTATTGTACTTTTTTGTTGGAAGACCATTGCAAGACAAGGATAAGGTAATAGATTTTATAATTTTTCTCAAAGTTCAAAAATTTTTACAACATTTAAATATTTATCTATAAATTCAAATGATTACCAATGTTATTTTGTACAGCACTGTAATAAAGTATGAGTTATTTTATTGTATATGCATGTGTGTACCGTACCGTACAATGTAGCTGAAAATTGTTTCTGCAACATTTATTTTTAATTTCAACTTTTCTAATTAAGTAAAATAAGTATGTTAAATATACATTAAATGTAGTTGTGTATTCATTATTTTAAAATACGTTTTTTCTTCTTCTTTGGATTTGTTCATTTAAATAATTTTTGCACATTAATTAAAAATTTATAAAAATACATTTTTATTTCATATAATATGAGGCAGTTAAGAGGTATTTGTAGCACATTATGTACTGTATAATTTATATTAATATGTATTATTGCATTATTATTCAACTGTTACACTTACTACAAAATTATATATTTAAAGAATTAATTTTTTTTTCTTTTTTCTTTACAAAAAAGTGATTTTAAAATATAAAATATGCTAGTATTAAAAGAAAAAATGAAAAAAAAAAAACAAAACATAAAATTAAATAAAATTGATTTTGTTTTAAATTTTCGAAAGAATCTAATTTAAAATGTATTCGAAATTGATATGATTTTAAATGTTTACTGTATTTTATAAATTTTTGTATTTCAAGACTGTATTTGATTGACATTATTACCATAGATAAAAATTAATTATCTTAGATACTTATACAATTATGTATGCACATAAGTAACACACACCATAAATGTGAGTACCTAAATCTAAAATATTTATGCATGTATGTAGGTATATGAGCTAATGAGTATGATATTTTTTTGTGTATTGATTAAATTGTTTGTAGAATTAATAATTAATTTAAATTTTTTAAATTTTCCAATTTATATGAGTATATGAGAATTAACATTCGATTTTTGTATAAATTTATAATATTTAGTATATAGTAAAGATGTTTATTTCTCAAAAATTGTGTATGATTGAATGAATGATTGAATAATACATATTTAGAGTAGGTAGGTATATTTATACAATATGTATAAAATTATAACAAATTTTTGTTCTTAATTTAAAAAAAAAAAAAAAAAAACGTACATACTTTAAAATTAATTTTTATTGTGTTTGTTATTTTCTCTTTTGTAAAAAAAAAAAAAAAAAAATTTGTATTTTTTTTTTTTTTTTAAATTCCACGATAAGATCGATGAGCATAAAATGCACTTACTGCATACAAAATTGCATTTACAATACCAATTATTGATGCAGCCAAATATGAATCATATCCTTTTGTTGATTTAGTATAATACGTTTTATTATTAATGGTATCAGCTAAAAGTAGTATTGATGCAACAAGTATTAATATGAATGCGATTGAATGATAAATAAGTTCCTGTAAAAAAATAAAATATAATATAAATAAATTATTTTGTTTTGTAAATAAAAAATAACAAAATTCAACAAATTTATTACATAGGTATTTAATATTTCTAATTGTATATACTTACATAAATTGTTTTTGATATTAATCCACCTGTACTTAATGAACAGAGGCATGATAACAGTAAGCAAAATGTTCCAACCATAAATGTAACAGTCATCAAAAAGAATAATATTTCTGAATCACGAAATCTATAATAACCCCCCGGTGCAAAATAATATGCAATTATTCCAACGCAAACAATACCCAAAATCTATAATACATGCACATACAAAAACAAAAATTATATAAAAATTGTAATAATTTAATGTACCTATACATATATACAGCAAAAGGCAAAATTGAAATGGAATATGAAATGATTTGATTGATTGCTGTGCGGATCTTGTAAAACTTACCAATTGAAAGAATTTTAGCAAACCTGGTACTGTTTTCATATATCCTGTATTAAGGACAATATATGATGTGTTTGCTGTGGTTGTTGTTGTACGTGTAATTGTAACTGAATGTGACATTTTGGATTGCTTATAATTTTAATTATGTAGAAGAATTTTAACTGTAAAAAATATAGGTATAATTTTTAAAATTTTTAAATTTTCAATACATTAGATATACAACACGAAAATACTTGATAATAATTTTAATTACATATTTCGAAGGTAAAAATAATGAAGAAATATTAATCAAAAATCATCAAACATACTACACATTAAGTACATATACGAGCATATACGAATACAATCAAATCATTAATTAAAAATAATGAAATAAGAAAATTTTGAATATTTTTCGAATAAAAACTTTATGTGTAAAAAATAAAATACATTATCATCAACTAGATACATCATTTTTATTTTTAAATAGAAATTTAACAATTTCAATCAATTTTATTATTACTACATATCGATATCATATACATATGTACCTATAAATTTAATTTTAAAAATAGAAAATCAATTTAAGTTAAGCAAACAATAATAGTATTTGTTTTTCTTTTTTTTTTTTTGTTTAAATCTGTTTATCTGTATTTGTATGTGAAATTATATAAATTAAACATATGTATGTATAACTAGATCTAGAGATATGAAATAATATAAAATACGTGAATAAATATAAGAAATGCATACATGTATACAATCTGAAATCTGAGTACATAATTGTGTACACTATCGTTCGTATATTTTTGAATATTAAAAGTAATGAAAATATGAATTTAAAATTTGATTTTATTTTTCATTTTAGAAAACATAAAATAAAAATCAATTCGACGAATTTAATGAAAATTTTTTGTTATTATTGTTTGAATTTGAAAGTTTTATTTTATGAAATCATATAGTACGTACATATTATGTACATACTTAATTTTTTGAAGATCATTCAATAGATTTTGAACATTTATTTAATTTCATATAGTAGCCAAAATCTTGGAATACCATAATATCATGCTACGTGCTATGAGCTACGATTTAAATGATCGAACACAAATATGTATACATAATTTAAGTATTTTGATTGTTTATTAAAACAGTTAGTAACAAAAATTAAATTTGTAAATAAAAATTGAAAAAAAAAAAAATTCATGTTTTCTTTTTTTTTACTCTTTCAAAATAATATGCATATGGATGATGCAAAGATTTAAGATTTTCAAAAAACTTTTTATTTTTTTTCAAATAATTTTTGTTATAAATTAATATTGGTTTTTGGATATAATATAGGTACATGTTATATTGTTGATCTAAAATAAAAATAAAATTAAAATATTGTTGATCATCATCTCAATTCTTAAGTGTGCATATACTTAAGACAAAAAAAAGAAAAAAAAAATAATTCCGAGAAAAATGATTATCAAACTTTACAAACCTAAAATTCTGTTAAAAATTTGATTTTATATTTTATTTCTATTTTTTATTTTTCAAAAATGTATTTTGTAATATGTATTTTGTCTTTTACACACACCGAAAAACAATTAAACACGCTAGACTGTGTAATAGTGGTAATAGCTAATAGAATAGATAATCAAAGCAAATTTTTATAAATTATACGTAAATTTAAAGTTTTTATATTGTACGTGACTCATATGACTATACTGTATAATACGCGACAACTTTTATAAAAAAATTTTATATTATTAAAAATAAATATTCATAATAAAATCACTGAAAATAAAAAATACTTCAAGAAAAACAAAAAAAAAATTAAAATTTGTAAACAATTTTAAGAATTTCACGCAATCTTATTATTATTATTATTATTGTCTATATATTATCTACTATTATTTTTATGTATGTATGTATGTATACATGAATATGGTTAAATCATATATTGGAGATTTTTTTAACAATAAGAAAATAAATAATTTGAATATACATAGTTAGAGGTGGTTTTAAGTAAGTTAAGCTTAAGTTTAGAGAATATTTTAATTTTTAATTAAAACAAATACATATATATATAAAACATACACATATACAAATAATATTATAAAATGTGTGTGTACATTGTATACATATATATATTTACATCATATTTAATAAAATGTATGTTTGTGTGTGTATGTGTGCTTTTTTTTTTTTAATTCTATTCAAACAACAATATAATAAATTGATTGTTTATTTATTGGATAATTCAAATTAGTTTTGGGTTGTTTTGTTTTTTGTTGTTTTTTTTTTCTTCAAATTTTTTTATTTCACAACATTTTGCAAGGCAATAAGGCAGGTATAATGACGAAAATTAATAAAAATTCTTTAAATAAAATGTAGGTACTTAATTGTTATTCAAAACTTATACTGTATGCATGAAATATGAAATAAATACATAAATGTACATACATAATATATGTAATTTAATTATAATAAAGTGTACAAAATATACCAATAATATCTACGTTTTACAACATTATAACATAAAAATAACATACAGACACTCAGGACAAATTATATGTTATTTTGAAATTTTATTATTATATAATTTTTATAAAGTAGGTACATAATATACCTATTTATATATTGTATTATTTTCTATATTATTATTTAAGGTGTGAAAATTCAATGAAGAAATCAATTAATTTAATTTTCATATTATAATGCAATGAAAGAATATAAATTATGCATGTTGCATGCTATGCTTGTAATATTTTATGATATAATGATACTTGGAATTATATTATTTAAATTATATACATACAAATAAAATTATATATAAATTTATATAAGTATTAAATAATTAGGTATATGGATGATTCTCATTACCATCTGGGTATATGTATAATGGTCATTTATGTATTAAAGTACGTATATATATACATAATATGCATATTACATATACACATTAACAAATTGTATATAAGTATGTGTACACGGTTTATGTCATCATCATTAATAATAATACAATAATACAAAATACACACCATACACACACAATACTGTAGTACTATGTATGTATATACAATCCGGAAAAATCACGTCATCGTTAAAATAAAAATGAAAACAAATTCTTGATGACTGATGATTGCTTTTCTTTATATATACAAATACAATAGGTATGTAATGTCAGTAATGTATACAATTTTCGTACATATTTTTTATACATCATGAATAATATTATACATATATACACAACATATTCATGTGCATAATATATAAAATATAATATATGTACATAATTACAAATCAGATAAAAAAACATTTAGCTATGTGTATATATATTGTATTTATATACATTTCAAAGTAGACATATGACATACTTGTACAAAATTTTAAATTGTGACAATAATGTTAATGGTATTGTTATCCAACCCAATTTTTTGTTTTATTTCTTTTTTTTTTTAATGATAAATAACGATTTACGACTAGTGAGTAATGAAAACTTAATGTATACGATAATCCAACGATGAATTGAGGCGGGAAATTATATACCCATTTACCCATTACTACCTACTATTACATAAAAATGTACTCTAATAGCTTATAGTATATACATATATACCTAGTGTATGAATTCAAATAATTTGTAAACTTATATCTTAGCCTGTGCTTTATTAGTATTTATATTGTTTTATATATTTTTCATTATATGTATGAATGTATGTAATGTATATGTATCTTTTTTTTTTCAAATTAACATATTATGCAAATAGGAAATATGTATCTATAGATTGTATAATAAAAACAAAAATACGAGTAAATAATATAAAGTTCATTGTCACATATTATTAATAAATTTTTTATCTTATTATTTTTATTAATGAACGCAACAATAAAATAACGTATATACGAGTACATATATGCATTTACATATCTGTGGTACAGGCATGAATGGTATAAATGTAACGATATAAATAACCGATAATATTGAATAAATTACAAAAAAATCGCACTTATTATATTCATCATAATAAATAATCATAAATAGATATGTACATAGTTATATCACAGACCTAAATAACGATAATATCCTACTTGATTGATAAATGAGTTCATCATTTTTTTTTTTTATTTATTAGTTAGTAATATGTATACAGTATATAAATAATTTTTAATAATAATATTAATAATAATGATATTCAAAATCGGTCAAGGACTTCAAGTCTCCATATTTATAAATTTTAAATTTAAATTCATTCATCATTTTCATAATACCAATAATACACACTTATATTATGTATATTTTTTTTTCATTATACAGTACATATATTTAAATATTACATGCACCATGTATACATATATGTATATATATGTAAATATAATGTATTATATTATGTATATGTATAGTTTGTAATGATATTTATACATTTATATTTAATGCAATTACGTCATATTTATATTTAAAATAGCATTTATGTATGTTCAGTCAAATTTTTAAAAAAAATTTTCCGTTAAAAATGAAATCGTATATAATCTATATAGGTACATACATATTTTAATTTAAAGAAAATTCGATAGCATGAAAATGAAAATTTATACAAATTACTATACAAATTATTATATTATATACGCACAGAAAAATAGAACACATAATTATTATTCTACTACGCAAATATGTACATACATGTATTCATAAATGTGTAATTTTGTAGCAAAAGATAGAAAAACTTCGAATTCACAATAGATAATTGAATCAGTACTGACTGTAGGTATATTTGCTGTATAATAAAACAAAAAAAAAAACTAACCGCACCCACAGTAATAAATACTTATTATCATAATGTGTATGTATGAAGATAAATATGTATTTATAAAAAATTTATACACATACAAGAAATATAATTAAAACACGAACATTCATTAAAATAAGCAAATAATAGCATAATAAAAATTAAATTTAAAATAGAACAAAATAATATTATTAGTAATACTTGTATACATATAAATGTACTATGTATAATGTAAAGCATATGCACATCAAAAAGTAATAATAATAATAATAAGATTACTAAAAAATTATACTTATTATATATTAGATTAAAATTATACTTTTAATAATATGTAGGTATACGACAAATTTATTGAGATTTTGATATTATTACTAATTTTTCTGAATCGTTAAAAACATGCAGATATTTTACAAAAATTTACAATTTAATTTTTACTATAGATATTCTCGAGAAAACAAAAAACCAAAAAAAATTTTGTAAAAATAAAATGAAAAACAATTAAATTAAAAATTTTATTTGAAAAAATTATTTTCATTTAATATTTTGTGATACTAACTTTTCAATATTTTATGCACTATGACTATATATTATGTATACTCTTTATATTGTATTCAGCAAGAATTTTTTTTTTTTTTTTTGTATACTTTTATTTTTAATAATATTTTTATAGTAACGAACGCGTACTGTACTATACTTGCACAACTCTCTGTCACTTTTAATTCGACACTGATTATCAAGAAACGATCAAAACGACTGCCACTTTGCTAATGCCACTGGATTTCGAACGAATTTCGATTTCATTTCATTTTCTTCAGGTTTTAAGTAAGCATAAGCTTTCATTATGTATGTAGATAGATAGCATTTTTCTTGAAATGAATTTTTTTTTTATTTTGTTTGTTTTGTTTTTCCTACCCGCTCCGCGCTCACTTTACGTCTGTATATAAATATATATAAATAAATAAATAAACAAGTGTTTTCTACATACATTTATATTATTAATTATATTTACGATTTTTTTATAAGAAAAAGTAATTTTTATATGTATGTATAGTAATAAAATGAAAACTTCGTATCTGTAGGTAATATAATGTATGAAAATGAAATCATTCTTTCTATGAAGGAAGATACCTATATCGTCATTGTGATTTTGATAAGATATAACAACAAAATATAACTGATTCTATATTTAAGTATGTATATTCAATAAATTACGAGTATGTGGTGTGGATGTGGTTTTTTCTTGTTTATTTTTTTACTGGAGGACATATAAAATGCATGTAGTTTTTCATTAATGTATATAAAAACTTATGCACATACATATGTATAATAAATTAAAATTATATATAGGAATATATAGAGCAGTAAAATCTTATCTCATACTATAACATAACTATAAACTTTATATAATGTTTCGTATATTATATACATATATATGTATGTACATAGAATATATATTGTAATTCAAATATGTATATAGTTTCAATGGACAAATATCTATACAAATTGAATTAGAACATCAATATAAAACGCATCATCATCATCATCGTAAATTGAACTGAAACTGACTCATTTCATATAATTTATATACATTACATATGCATATATGTATATGTATATACACATCGCTTACATCATAAATATACATAATATCTGTATATTACTACAAATTCATATATAACTTTGTTGGTATTTTATGATTTTGTTTAGTTTTCCAAAAATAAAAACAACCAAAATTTTGTTGAAAAATAAAAATCATGTAGATTACTACTTTCGATTACTTAATTTTTAATACGAATGTGTACAAGAAGAAGAGAAAATGTATACATAAATATGTAAAGTATTTCTTCTTTGAAAAATAACTTCAAGAAACTGCATACATATAATATGAGCATAACGATTTTAGAATATTTAAATATAACATAAATGTAATAATTAATTCTCTATTTCGTTAAATGATTGTGAAAGTTCTGTATTTTTTTTTTTTCTTTTCCAAAATTAAATTATGAAATTAAGAAATTTCATTTCTCTATTTAGATATTCAGAAATAAAGAAGAAAATTTGAAATGAAAATTTTTTTAGAAAAGATTCAATGAATTTGAAAAAAAAAAAAACAATTTTTGAAAATGTATATATGTAATAGATAATTATGAGAATAAATTTTCATAAAATTATATATTTGTAATGTTTTATAATTAGGTATAATTAATTTCGTTCAATTACTAAAAAATGAAATAAAAAACAAAAAACAATACAAAAAAAAGTAGTTGCGTATTAATAAAAATAAATTCTCAATAAAAAGAATAAAATAATAAGATAGGTAGGTATAAGATCATTTTTAAAACTGGCAAATTTAAAAATTACAAATATTTTGAAAACATTATGGAATGGAATGTACTATATAAGAATGTTTACCAGCCTATATACATATGTATGTATAGTTTGAATCAAAATTCATTGAAAATTTTTTATTACAAATGAAATTATTACTTATATACTACTTATTACTATTTATGTTTTTTTTTAGAAAGTGATATTATTGTATTATATACAATATTTTATCCTATATGCTATATGGCATTTCCAATAAAAAAAAATTTGTAAAAAAAAAAAAACAAAATAATTTAATTGTTTAATAACATTTTTTACACGTGCCTTAAATTAACAATCATTTATGATAAATAGGATAGGATACACAATACAATAACAATTCCAGAAGTTACATACATTACATACATTAAAAATAAACTAAAAAAAAATTGTGTTTTCAATAGATTTTTTGAATAACAATTATTATTGTAATTCATACAAATGTATTACATGTACATATGTACATAAAAATAAATGATGACAAAATTATGAAAATATTTACTACATACATTTATTAGGTTTTTTAAAAAACAAAATAAAATAAAATTTTATGAATAAGAAAGAGAAGAAAATTATTATTAATTGTAGGCATATTTTGTATGCGTATACTGTATACACATAAATAAAATGCTTGTTTATTATTGTTGTAGATTTACAAGATTTTTACAAATAATATAAAATTTTAAAATATTTTCATTTTCAAAAAAAAAAAAAAATAAAATAAAATATTATGTAATTTTGTTGTTGTAATTTCTATCTGTACACAATTTTAATCATTTATAATTAATTATCAAGAATACAAAATGAAATGATTCATGATGTAGATACTCTTATATATACATATTTAAATTATAAAGTTGTTAAATTGGATTTTATTTTTTAGTGTTTATTTTTTTTTTTATATTTTTTTTTATTTTAAAAAATATAAATTATATGTAATGTTACATATATATACATACATTTAAATATTTTTAATATTTTTTATCCTTGCATTTGAATGAAAATTTTCAACCAAATATAGAAATGGAAATAGAATGCGATGATGTATGAGATGTAGTTAATATATTACATTTACATTTGTGCGTACGTGCACTCATACTAATACATGTATTTCGTACAAGTATATACGAAAGATATTCACTATTCATATATGTGCATTCATGTTGTATATGTACATACCTATATTATCGCATAATCCAAAAATTTTAAAATCCTGACTCATTCATATCTCATATAGTATCTCATCAAGCGCTCAAACTCATATACAAGATTAATATCAAAATTTTTAAATGATATAATTATTGGAATAATTGTGTTATTTGTTTCATTTTTTGATTAAATAGATTTTCGGCTGGAGTTCCGATAAGGTGTCACCCCCGATCCTCTTGAAATTTTGCCCACAGAATGCCATTCCAGCCTTCGTCACGGGTTCCTTGTCTTTTTTGGCGCATCGCCCCCTATCGACCATAATTGGCATTTTAATTTTTTTGCCAAAATTCTATTTTTGCTAATAACTTTATAACGGTACATGATACAGATATGACATATATCTCAAAAGATGCGTCTCAAGATGCTCTATAATCTGAAAAAAAGAATTTTGCAAAAAGACCTAGTAAAAGGATAATAAAGGACATTTTGTGATTTTTGACTTTTTTTACATTTTTGACATTTTCTCAAAAACGGTTAAAGATATCTGGACCAAATTTTTTGCAAATAAAAGAGGACATCCTGAGCAACTTTTTCATTTATTACTTTGATCCTGATGTAGAAGGAAAATATCTTAGAAAGAAATGGTTTTAATGGTGCTAAATTTTGTAATAATTCAATAAAATACACACACACCCATACGTGTGTGTGTGTGTGTGTGTGTGTGTGTGTGTGTGTGTGTTATGTTTATAGAAGGCGAATCTGATAGAAAATATTTAATACACACACTATCAGATTTGCCTTATACAAATGCACATACAGCACGGCCGTACGAACGCACACACATACACGCGCGCGCGTGTATGTGTGTGCGTTCGTACGGCCGTGTTGTATGTGCATTTGTAAAAGGCAAATCTGATAGTTTATGTATGCATGTGCATGTGTGTGCGTGCGTACGGCCGTGTGTGTGGATTCGTAAAAGGCAAATCTGATAGTGTGTGTATGCACGTGCATTGTGTTGTGTGTATATACATTTGTAGAAGGCAAATCTGATAGAAAATGTAAAAAATGCACACACTTTCAGATTTGCCTTCTACAAATGTACATACACACACATGCACGTGAATACACACAATATCAGATTTGCCTTTTACAAATGTACATACACACACATGCACGTGAAAAAGCACACTATCAGATTTGCCTTTTTCAAATGTACATACACACACATGTACGTGAAAACACACACTATCAGATTTGCCTTCTACAAATGCACACACACACGCGCGCATTTGTAGAAGGCAAATCTTATAGTGTGTGTATATCTGTGTAGAAAATGTCTAATGCATACACTGTCAGATTTGTATTCTATAAATGCACAGACACACACATTCAAGTGGATACGCCCACTATCAGATTTGCCTTCTACAAACGCGCAAACAGGCACACAAACTCACGTACACACAGAAACACATAAAAATACTCTAATAAAATACTGTAACGTATTACAAAATTTGGCACAATTAAAATTATTTCTTTCTAGGACATTTACCTTCTACATCAGGATCAAAGTAATAAATAAAAAAGTTGCTCATGATGTCCTCTTTTATTTGCAAAAAATTTGGTCCAGATATCTTTAACCGTTTTTGAGAAAATGTCAAAAATGTAAAAATAGTCAAAAATCCCAAATTGTCCTTTATTATCCTTTTACTAGGACTTTTTGCAAAATTCTTTTTTTCAGATTATAGAGCATCTTGAGGCGCATCTTTTGACATATATGCCATATCGGTATCATGTACCGTTATAAAGTTATTAGCAAAAATAAAATTTTGGCAAAAAAATTAAAATGCCAATTATGGCCGATAGGGGGCGATGCGCCAAAAAAGACGAGGAACCCGTGACGAAGGCTGGAATGGCATTCTGTGGGCAAAATTTCAAGAGGATCGGGGGTGACACCTTATCGGAACTCCAGCCAGATTTTCTTTTTTTTTTAACTGAATTTTGATTCACTGCGCAATGTGTAGTATATTATTACATACTTGTATTATCCGCAAATAAAATTATAAATAATTCTAGAATTAAGAAATACATGTGTAATTACTAATGGTTTTTTGATAATTTTATTTATTTTAAATTTGGACAAATATAATACATGTACATAAATATAATTATACTTTGTATATTACTGATACGTGTACAACTAATAGATTTTTTATTATGAAGAATTTTTTATCAATAAAAGTACAAAAAAAAATTGAAATAAAAAAAAATGCAAGATAACATATTTTTATAAAATAAAGTACCTAATTCATATTTAAAATTGTACATTTATACTCTTATACTTTATACATACATGCTTGTACTTATTGAAAAAAAAATAGAAATCGAAAAAGATATTTTAAAAAGAAAATAAATTCTTAGTTAATCAAATTTCTTAAAATTGTAAGTATTGAAGTAGGTACATTTGAGGTATGTACATACATATTTGAAGATAATCTTCGACACATTATAAAAATATGTCATTATCTTTGAATGATACAAAATTTCTAGATAATTTTCTATGATAATGTACACCTTCTTACTAGTATTAGTATCAAGCATAATATAACTACATACCTCCAGCCCCTCCAGCTATCAAAAATTATAACCGGCGGCACAATAATGTAATAAATAACAAATTGATATTTTCTTAAATAAACATGACACAATAATTTTTAAGTACAATGTACAATTCATTTTTTATGTGCATATAACAATATCGTCATTAATTATTATCTTCATAATATTTTATAGATAAAATATTTTTCAGAATTAATATTAGTGTAAGACATCATCGGTATAGAAATAGAAA
Organism: Villa cingulata; assembly: GCA_951394055.1. NCBI lineage: Eukaryota > Metazoa > Arthropoda > Insecta > Diptera > Bombyliidae > Villa > Villa cingulata. Next base: position 878,279 of record OX596018.1, read on the forward strand.
CCGACATGATATTACCGGAATAATGACGATTCTAACAAAACAGGGCATTGGTCAGTGGCAGAGCAGGTAGCCACATTATTGAGCCTACCATTTGAAACAAGGTGTAGAAGCTCCAAAGATAATTTGGAAAATGAATCTCTCCTTTAAGACTAAAGGCGTTCATCAGATCTTTTCTAGATGGTCTTGGAAATCTGGCGAATTTGTGTATTGTTTTAAGTTGCTTCCTCCTTAGTTTACTGATCAAAACAAAATGACTGTAACCACTGTAACCTAAATCCTAAAGTTGACCTAGAGTTTCAATCAAAAAAACAACTAATCCCAACGAGAAATTTCTTAGAAATTGGTTAGACAACGGAGTTTGTCCACAGGATGATCACAGACTGCCATTGCTACCTATTTATACCTGTAAGAGCTACATACGCTACTACATTAGGATTTTGTGATGATAATGATGATTATGCGGGTGAGCGGTGATGTCGATTCTTAATATTCGCATATAGCAAAGCACACATAATCGATGTTTGTACATTTAATGTACATACATATATAAAAGTTTTTTTTTTTATTTTTAACATAATTTATGTTATGTACATCCACACATACGAGAATATGTATACTTGCTTATATTTTTTTACGCACTAGTGGTACTAGGTAGTTGTTTATAATAAAAATTTTATTTAAAAAAGAACATAAAATACTAGGTATATTTTGGTAATTTTCCGAATATTGACCTTTTTATTTTTGTTAAACGGTTTAGTTTGTGTAGTTCTTTGCATACATATGTGTTTACTTAAATAAATTGTAGGTTTACACATAAACATGTATATATCTACATAATGAAAAAATTTATATATATAACACCACACTAGGCGTTTAAAACTTTTATTTAGGTACACCATATAGTAAATAGACTAGACGACGCCACATACACATACATGAAAAACAAACTAAGAATGAAGGAAGGAAGGAAAATACTACTGAAAAATATTCAACGTGATAAAACGTACAACGTCGGTAAAGTGGTAAAGTACACGGTACACGATAGAAAAGCTTTACAATTACAATGGCTTTACGCTTTACAGGTATTTTATATTGTATTTGTATTACAATGATTACAGCACAACAAATTTTACTACGCTTTTCTTTTACTACGTTGACTCATTCATTTTATTTTTCATTCATATGCATATATCACATACGCATCTGTTTTGTATCATAAATTTATCTATATATAATAATAATGTACATATGCATGTGTAGAGTAAACATGTATTACATCAAAACAGCTTTTTTAATTTTACCCCTTATTTTTTATTCATACTCATTTACCTCATTTACAATTTATTATGTCCTTTTTTTATAGTATAGGTAGATATATCATTCTTAATTATTTTTATTGCGTTTAAAATATATTTATTATCTTAACCTAGAAATAAAAGAAAAATGTATTCCCTTATCTCTGTTCAAAATTGAAAATTTTGAAATTCTGAAAATATAAGGTAATTAGAGATTTTATAAGTTTAATCAGTATTAAGTCATGCAAATGTAAGATAAAAGTAGTTTCAAATTTGATAATTCTTTCAATATGAGAAGCTGCTAGAGCATACTATACTCTGTTCATAAAATTCGTTCAGTACACGGCTTATGGAAGAGCTCAGTAGCGTTACTTTTAAGAGGAATATATCAAATTACTCATACCCCCATCTATTTTATATATAATGAGACGCTGTAAAAGAGAAAAAAACAACAGCACCAATAAATTTCATATTACCATCACCGCAACCATACGGTGACTGATTATTATTTCTTGTCGTCCATTATTCATCAATCATATTCACTGGATTGCACAAACAAAAACTATAAATGGAAAAAAATTTATCATATGCGAAGAAAACGAAGTATGACGAAGGAATTCATATGCGCACACGATTGTCGCTTAATGAGGAAAAAGTTGCTTGATTCGGCTAATCGAGATGTGGAAGAACAATAGATTGAATGACGAATTAGTGCTGCCGTGTAGTCATAATACTCAAATTAAGTATTGCCGTTTTTGAAAATAAAAATTTTCATTTATATGACTTTTTGTCATATATTATTATTAATTATATATTACATATATTCTATGATGCAATTTATTTATATATTATTATTAATTAATAGATATGTATAGTAAATATATATTCTATAATAAATATTTATGTCATGAAAAAAAATTTTTGCTTTTACGTTGTGTTGTAAATGTATTACTGTTGCAGAACAGTTAGTTTTTCGTTACATTTTTTGTTGCATGAAAATAGAGATTATTTTCGTTCTTTAGTTGATATTTGCTGTGATTTGTGAAGTGAAGATTGCTGATAAAAAAATAGTTAAAAAAATTAAAATTTAATAAATTAATTAAAGTATATAATACAGATTTTTTTTAAATGAGTGCAGTGGAAGAAAGAAAAAAATTAAGTGTGGAGAAAAAAAAAGCAAATTTACTCCACATTTAATATATTTTATAAAGAAAATAAAAGTGTAGGTAGGTCGAATGAAAAGGTGGCAAGTATTTTTGGGATTTGTGATAGGAGCATAACTTTGAAAATCAATTTAATTTTGAAAATCAAGGTAAAATGGCAGCACTTACAAAAATTTCATCCGATTTTACATAGAAAATTTGAATTAAAGGGGCAACACTTTCAGAGGTGTTAAACAGAAACACATTTATACGAATTTACCAAGTTAGAATAGAGAAAATATATCCCCATAAGCCTCCGTACTGAATAAACTTTATGAACAAAGTATAGAAATGTTTTAAAATTTTTGAAAGATGATAGCGTACATATAACATATCATGATAACATGTGTACATATTTTGATTTTAATGAATAGTGGAGCGGGTATTGGGTGGTTATAGATACATATTACTGCAAGTATAGTTCGACAAAGTTTACAAAACAAAGGACAAAATATTTTTTTCAAATTCTTACTAAATGCTCTGAAAGACAAAAAAAAATCCATTCATCACACTCATATTGTAAAAATACTATTTGCAATCATTAACTATTAACCCGTTTATTACAGATTTTTTAATTCTGACGTATTTTTATTAACAGTAGAAATGCATGAAATTATAAATGAAAAAAAAAGGAAAGGAAATATATTTAAAAAGCCGTTATTTACGAACGATATTAATATTATAATTATAAATTTTATGTGAGTAGAATAACTCTAGTCGAGTCCATCATCTGAAAAATCTGGTTTTGGTTGATTTGATGAAGAATTTGTATTGCTTTCTCTTCCGAAACCTGGAAATGCTCCTGCTCCTGGAAAACCACCTGCTCCACCTGCACCCATTGATGATCCAATTTTTGTTAGTAAATTCATTATTTTTGGATTCGTTTGATATTTTGTAATATTTTCTGGATGTGCAATTATATCTTGCATAGCAGCAGCTACTTCTGGATCACTGAATGCACTTAAAATGTCAGATTGATTAAGATTTCCAAACATTCCGCCCAAGTTCGGCATACCACTACCTCTACTACCTGGAGCCGATTGCTGATTTTCTTGGGCTTTTTTATTCGCTTCTTGGGCCTTACGAAGTCTTTCTTGTTTTTTCTTCAATTCCCTTTCAGCCTTTTTACGTTCTTGTTTAATCTTATGCTGTTCAATTTTCATCGCATTTGGTGTAACTTCTTTAAGCCATTCATCGGCTTCTTCATCAAAATCTATTTTACATGCTTGACGTAAATCTTTAGCTGCTTCTTCCCAATTACCTAACAAACGATTAGCACGACCACGATATTTATAAGCAGCAGCTGAATCGCAATTCAATTCTAATGCACGGTTACAGTCTCTAATACATGCATTGGGCTTTTGTAATTTTAAATATGCTTGACCTCGTTTTGCATGAAATAAGGCATTCCCGGGATATAGTTGTATTGCTTTCGTATATAATTCAATTGCTTCATCATATTTCTGTTCAGAATATGCTGCGGCTGCTTTTGAACGATATTCGCTTGCCTGGTCCATTTCTTCTTCTGTTGGCTCTTTACTTGAATCACCCATTGATTGTGGTTCATCATTATCTCCTTCAATTACACCTGTCAAACCAAATTATCAAGCATTGAATTATATAATTTACATTTCTATTACATATTACATTTTAAAAAATATTTTTAATTTTATGTTGAAATAATCAATATTATTTAAAGTCTTACCTGTTACATCTAATTCGATATCGGATTCTAGATCTGATTCTTCATCATTTTCTGGTTCAGGTTCTGGACTTTTTTTCTCACTTGCTTTAGGCTCTGATCGTCTATAAGAATGTAATAGATTAAAAACAATTATTTTTTAATTCGTTTAAGTTCAAATGTCAAAACTCACGTTTCGAATGAAGGCATTTTAAATTCTCCAGGAGGAACTTTACCACCTAATTTTTCAACAAATGATTTGAAAAATTCTAATTGTGGACTATTTAAAATTTCTGGCTTTGCTGAACATATCGTTATGAATGCCTTAAGTTTAGTCAATTCCTCTTGTCCTAATGGGAAACTCATTTTGTCGTTATTCCTTTTATTTTTGCCTTATCTATGTTAGTGTGAGATAAAATGAAGTAAAGTTCAGAAAATTTTTTATTTTTTTGATCAACCAAAAAATTCTTAAACAAAAATTTTATGTCAAAATTTATTCTTAAACTTTTCGCTTTTAAATTTACATTCTTTTAAAAGTAAAATTTTTTAATTTAATTAATTAATTATACTTACACCGGTAATTGAAATGTGAAATTGAAATTAAAATGTATTAATATTAATGGTCGCAAAACTCGAATGTTCTCTTTTTCTTTTACAAATACAGATTAAATTGTATGAATCAAATAAAAGAAATTCAGAAACAGAAAGAAGAAAAAACGTTTTGCGATTGCGATGCGAGAGGTCACCACACCACTCACCACAACTGAAATTCATTTAGGTGAATAATGATAATTGATAATTGACTTTGACATCACATTTTACAAAATTCATTATTGCGTCAAATTCAAATATGAATTGCGATTTCCATGAGTATTATGAGTATTATGAGTATGAGTTTAAAAAATATAAAATTTTATATATATGTATGTAATGTAAATGCATATTTATATATTTTACGTGGATATTCGAATTTTCGTTAAAATTTGATATTGTACAAATTAATCAATTGTAAAATAAAAATCGGAAACATAAATGAATTTCTTTGAATGAATGAATGAATTTAATAATGAAAATTAATGAACGTAGTAACAGTAAGGTGGCGGTGGTGACTGCTGGCTGACTGGACTGGTGAGTACAGTCAGTACAGTAGTAATGTATAAATGTCAAATCGAAAAAATTCAAATTAATAGTCAAACAAAAATAATTTGAATCCGATCCGAATCCGAATTCAAAACTACATATTCAAGATTCAACCAAACCAAAATCACAAATGCAAAATTTCAATGTTTGAATTGCAATGGATGGTAAAATCTAAAGTGTCAAAAACAATACAGTAGCAGTAGCAATAGTAAACGTAAAGTAAATTTTTTTGATTATTTTGTTGTGAGTGACTAAAAAAATTATCTAAATTTAATAATTATAAATGTGTATGTATTCATTTTAATTATTTAAAAAATAATCTTTAAGAGAAAATCAAAAAATATGGAAGAAGTACAAAGACATAGTGTACATACTTTAGTATTTCGTTCATTAAAAAGAACACATGATATGTTTGTATCGAATCAAGCGACATTACCAGAAATTGATGAGAAATTGTAAGTACATTATATGCATTCACACAAAAAATATAAGTTTAACTAATTAACTTTTATTCAAATTTAGGGAGAATATAAAAAAATCCGTTAAAGCCAGAGATAGTTATGGTTTAGTTTTTGATCGTGTTGCAAAAACTCAAGAACTTAAGAAACTGAAATCCATTGATAATCCTGAATCACAAGCAATCACAAATGGAGCTGATACATTAGGACAATATATAGATAACAACAATATGGCATTAGTACCAACTTCAATGAATAATAACACAATAACAAAATCATTGACACCTTCTGCATCTAATATTAACACTGGAACAAGTCAAATTCAATTAATCCCGAAAAAAGCACCTACAATACCAAAACCAAAATGGCATCCTCCTTGGAAATTATACAGAGTAATTTCGGGTAAATTAAAGTATAGACAAAATAAAGCGGAAAAAATAATTTTTTAATAATTTTTACTTTATCGTAGGTCACCTTGGTTGGGTTCGATGTGTTACTGTTGAACCAGGAAATGAATGGTTTGCTACAGGAGCAGCAGATCGTGTTATAAAAATATGGGATTTAGCTAGCGGAAAACTAAAGTTATCACTAACTGGACATGTAAGTACAGTTAGAGGATTAGCTGTAAGTGAAAAACATCCATATTTATTTAGTTGTGGTGAAGACAGACAAGTGAAATGTTGGGATTTGGAATATAATAAAGTAATTCGACATTATCATGGTCATCTATCAGCTGTTTATTCGTTAGCATTACATCCAACAATTGATGTTCTTGCTACAGCTGGTCGAGATTCAACAGCTAGAATATGGGATATGAGAACAAAAGCAAATATTCATACATTAACCGGACATACAAATACAGTAGCCAGTGTTGTGGCACAAGCATCTAATCCACAGATAATAACTGGCAGCCATGATTCAACAATAAGATTATGGGATTTGGCATCTGGTAAAAGTGTTTGTACACTTACAAATCATAAAAAAAGTGTTCGAAGTATCGTTTTACATCCAACATTAAATATGTTCGCATCTGCTTCACCCGATAATATAAAACAATGGCGTTGTCCAGAAGGAAATTTCATTCAAAATATATCTGGTCATAGTGCAATTATTAATTGTATGGCTGTAAATGCTGATGGGGTTCTAGTATCTGGTGGTGATAATGGTACAATGTTCTTTTGGGATTGGAGAACTGGATATAATTTTCAAAGATTTCAAGCACCTGTACAACCTGGTTCTATGGACAGTGAGGCTGGTGTTTTTGCAATGACATTTGATCAATCGGGTTCACGTTTAATTACTGCTGAAGCTGATAAAACAATAAAAATTTATAAAGAAGACGAAGAGGCAACTGAAGAATCACATCCAGTTAATTGGAGACCAGAGATATTAAAAAGAAGAAAATTTTAAAAAAAAATTTTCATTTTTACATTTTACAAAAAATTTATATACATTCTCGTACTTATGTATGTTCAGCTGTTTGTTTTTCTATGTAAATAAAGTCTGATAAATAAGTGAATTAAAATCATTTTCGAATTTAAAAACTGAATTGAAATTAAAATTTACAAAACAATTTATGTACAATTAAATATTAATTTATTCTACGAAGTAGATCTTAACAAATTCGTTTAATAATAATCATTATTATAGAGGAAACATTTTTTTTTATTATATTACATAATTACGTAATGGCTTTCTTTTAAAAAAATTGTATTTAATTTTTTTCATTTTATCTTCATCTTAAAAACATTTTTTTAAATCTAACTTATTATTTTTTTTTTCCAAATTCACTTTTATTAATTTTCTGTCATCATAATCTCTTCTTACCACTCTATTAGGTAGATCAATTTAATTTAAAATTAAAAAAAAAAAAAAAACGAAACAGAAAAATTCAAAAATATTAAATTAAATTTAAATAAAACTTTCCAGTTGCTATACATCTCTAATTTTTGCATTTAATGTTTCTATTATCTTTTTAAATTTAATCATTTGCATTATTCTAACTTTTAATTTTGGATCTTTTGTTATTGCTTCAATCAATGCACTACCCTCTTTTGTAAACATAAAAACTACTGGTATTGTAACATCATTTTTACCATCTCCAGACATCGCAAACATTGGTTGATTTTCACCAGAGGTACCAGGTACATTATCACAGATTATTAATGCTATTGCTCCAGCTTTTTGAGCTCGACGTGCTTTATCAATAAATGTACAATCACCACGTTCAGCTAAAGCTATTTTTGATTTTATCTCATCGTCGTTTTCAGTTGTTGTACATAAACGAAATGGTTTCATAATTACAACTTCACCTTCAACATAATTATCATCAATTAATTCTGGACTGAAATGACTAGGGCCAGCAACAAGTACAGTCAATGTTTCATCGGGATTCTTAAAATAAACTGTTTGTAATTGAGCTAGTTGATTTGTGCTCTGCGATTTACTTAATGCAAGCATTTCTTGCATAAATAGAATGCCTAATTCACCATCTTCTGGTGTTTTTGCATTATAAAAACTATGTAATAAACGAAGTTTTCCATCGCCTAAAGAAACCATTGTAATACCCATGTCATAAACTGCGCGTAAATGATCTGCGTTATTCGTTTGAAAGTCAAAGGCACGTAATCTTTTTGTAGACGTCGGTGATCGAGGACATGATGATCCGGCGACCATATCACGCATTGAGCGGCGAAATTTCTCGGGAAATAACTTATTTGAACTCGGACAAGTGCGCATAAAATCTAAAGCGTGAAATTCATCATTATTGGCACCATGATAATCATATGTGATATTCCCTAATTGACCCAGAGAAAGAGGTAATAGATGAGCTTCGGTTGTGAAAATGAATTCATCAAGATCTATGACTAGATCAGACGTTTCCGAAAATAATAAATATAAATATTTTAATGTTTCTGATAGCACAAAAGAGTCCATTCTGTCTTCATGTTTTCTAGTTCTTACATCATTAACGGCTGCAAAACCACAAGGAACTTTTGCATGCTCTTGCATTGCTTTTAAAGCCTCTTTACCAACTTGTAGATAGTAGTGATCGTTAGTTGCTTTGTACAAATAATATGTCGATTCTATGAATTCCGGACGTAAATGATGTTGACCCCAATGGATTTGAAAATCAACAGTAAATGCTTCTGGAATGAAAGTATGCATTTGCATTACTTGATACAACATTTCGTGCGTTTGAACAGCTGGTTTTAAATCTCCCGACAAAACTTGTAATCCTGGCCAAAAAGCCAAAAGTGAATCCATAAAATTTCTTGTTTTCGCTTGAGGCCTATGCATAAGAACATCAAGAAACATCGGACCTTGACTGATATATTTCATTACAGCATTATAATGACGGTTAAATCTTAGTAGATAGCGATCTTCCCCCAGTAAAATATATGATTTTAATAAATACTCGTAGTATGAATCAATTCCAGCTCCAACTCCTGAATCTCGTCTCACCCAATCACCAGAATGTATATTTAAAACAGTACCCATTAAATCTGTACTGCGATGTCTTAATTTCCATAACGCATCCATAGCTCCACGCGCTCTACTCTCAAATATCGGATCACCGCTTAAACGTGATAGGGCAGCAAACTCAAGAAGAATTGTTCCAGCACATGCTGTACACGTTTCTCGTGATTTTTTCAATGATTCATCTTTCATACCGTATCGTAAATTTATCCTTCCATGTGGTATTCCTGTTGATGTATTAAAAGCAGGAAGCAATCGATATCCAAGATCTTTAGCCATTTCAAGTAATTCTCCTCTGTACCATGGTATCAAATTAACACGTTTCTGTAAATATTCTGCTAGTATATGAGCTGATAATAATCCACCAATCATACGAATATTCGTTTCAAATACTGATACAACAATATCATTGTCAAATTGTACGTCTTTTATAACTAATTTTATTGAATTTTCAAATTCATCAAAATCTCCAAGTAAGACAAGTGTATCCAATGTATCCACTAATGTCATAGAAAAATTTCCTAATACATCATCTATATCACCTCTGGATGGTGTTATTCCTCTGTATCGACCTTTACATGATAATGGCATTAATTCATCAGCTGGATATGCATTTTTCATATATGCATTATATGCATGATAGAACATTTCTCTAACTTCTTCTTTTAATTCTTCTTTTTCTTTTTTCGATATGGTCTGTGTTGGAATTGTGGCTGTTGTTGGTTCTGTTGCTAATCCATGATCTAATATACTCCAAAAAATAATAACCATGAGATGAAAATATTGCAGACATTTTCTTCTCATGATGTTTGCCTTTTCACTTTTATTTTTTATTATTACTATTAAAAATGTTGATTAATTATAATTCAAATAAAAATAAAATATAATAACATACGTGTCGAATTTTAATTACTACATCAGAAAAACACATACGTTACGTTATCTTTATCTTTATTTACTTTTTATAATTATTTTCCTTTTGTGATTACTGATTAAGAAAAATGATAAATTTCGTCGTTTGTGTCATATGGTTTTGACTTTTGACAATATTTTATGTATTGTAATTGCATTTGTAATTGTATAATTATTTTTATGTATATTTTAATGTTTGAGTTTGACCACGTTTGACGTTTGACAGTATGTTAATATAATTTTGCATAATTGTACAAATAAATACTAAATATTTGTAAATATGTATATGCTATTAAATTATAACTATAAAATAAATGTATATCACCGCAACTCAAACTCACAATAAAATTAAACAACGAAGCTATGCTATGATAAGGAAAAGTTATTCAAAAATCAGAAGTCAAATAGAAAAAAATTGTAAATTGGTAAAGTTGTGGTGAAAATACTTTTAATTGAAAACACGATAGAGCCAGAGCGCAATAAAATATTGCAGTAGAGTTAGATTTAAATTAAAATTTGAAATGCAGAAACGAAGAAAAATTTATAAAACAAAAATAATATTTTATTAATTATAAGTACATGTACTACATTGATTATTTAATTTAAATTATTTTCTTCTGGTAATATTGAATTTATTAGCAAATATAAATATAGTCCAGAGTTGATGAGTTGCATTGCCTAATTAAAAGATAAAATATTACAAAATATGTAAAAAATAAAATCAATTTCAATTTGATTTTAAAAATGATATTCTAATAACTTACTGCAGAAAAATTAATTGCATAATAGATTTGCACTACATTACAATGATTCTGGTATAAAATTACCACTAAAGATGTTATAAATAATGATATAAAGGCCATAAAGTTATAATATATTTTCTTCAAATAGAAAAAATAAATAAATAATGACAAAAATTTTAATCAAAAATGAAAATGTAATAAAAACGTATGTAAATCGATTATAGTACTTACGGATTGCCCTTCAATTTGATCAACAACAAATATATATGATAGCAAAAATATAAATGTTGTCATCATAAATCCACAACTAAATCCAAATAAAAATTTTATATCTTGAAACATACCACATTCATCGGTTGCATAAATTAGTATTGTACAAGTACATAATAAATGAATTATCTTCAATTAAAAAATTATTAAAAACCATTAACTTATTAATAATAATTATTGTTAGAAATTTTTTCATAAATAATTCAAATTAATTAGTTAATTAAATATTATACCATTTGTATTGCTGTTATCTGACCGTTCCTTGTTATAAATACAGAGCAAATTTTGCAGATTTTATTTTCTGTACCGGACATTTTTATTTTTAAAAATTTTGATATATTAGGTGAATATGTAAATTATTAAAAAATAAATTTTCTCATCCCTGTTTTGAAAATTTTGTATTTTATTTTTGTTTTGTTTTCTCAATGTTGAATTAGGTTCAGGTTCAGTCAATTTCATTTTCAATTTCAATGTAACCACTAACAAAACAAAAGCCCAGACGAGACGACATACGACAATCAACAGACAGATTAGGAAAAAAAAACAGCTGAGCTGAATATTTTGAAAATATAGAAGAAATTAAAAAAGAAATTAAAAAATTGGTATAGCATTAGCATAGCCGGATTCAGCTAATTTAACCAACGGGTGTTAATGTATTTATATGGAAATTGATATTTTTTATTTGTGCTATTTAATTTTATTTTTTTTTTAAATTGAATTAAAATCAAAGTTACTTACACTTAGTAAATGTAAAGTGAGAATATGGACAATTCAATGGAAGGTAAATTACAAAAAAAAAATTAATGATTATCAAATAAAAAAAATTTAAAGAAATAAAAAATTTCAGATGGTAAAAAATTTGATAATGAACCACAATTAAATATAATAATTGGTAATCAACTTTTACGTCGACAATTTAGTACAAAATTAAAAGGATTACAAAGTCCAGTATCACCCACATCCACATCACCTAGAGGTCTTCTACCTTTAAATAAGGTTAAATAATACAAACAAATAATAATAAACACATTTTTTTCTTTGTTATATCAAAATCAAAAAATTTATTATTATATGAATTATTCATAGATATTAGCTTTATAATGTTATATATAATAATTCTATTTTTAGACCTATATTGCTATAATATTCTCGGAAAAAGCCAAAAAATCTACAGTTGAAGATGTCGAAAAAATTGTACAAGAATTCGGATTATTAACAACTCTGGAGATTTTGAGGTGAATACTTTTTAAAAATGATAAATAATTATGTGTACTTTTGTTTTTTAACAATTACCAATTATTAATTAATGCTAACATTTGAAATTACTAAAAGGTAGGGTAGGTATCAATATTGAAAATGTATGTGTATTAAAAATAGAAATCAGAAATGAATATTGTAGGAAAACAGAAAAAAACACATTTTAAAAGAATGAAAATATTCATAAAATTTTAGCATATATTTAGGGTTTGAGAAAAACGATTCAAATTTTTGAATTAATAAAAATTGAGAACAAAACTTCATAACAGATTTTTAAAGAAAAATCATTTTATTCTTTAAGGAACGGATAAACAAAAAAATTTATGTCCTTTTTTTCATTAAAAATTATATTTCAAATACTATTTTATTTCTTTAATATTTCTATTTCAGTAAAACTGAAAAAACTCTGTATGTATCGGCAACAACCGATAAATTATTGAAATTGGCTGATGAAGCTGAATTTATTAAGAAAACGATAACTGGCAGTATGCAAAAATTCAATTATTTCAGTAAATCTGATTATCTGATAGGTGATATGACTGAAGAAGATATCCTAAGAAATAGTGATTGTCCAGTCCTTATAAAAGATGTAATAAAACCAGCATTACAATCGTACATTAAAAATGGCGTTATAAAATATTTCTTTCCTTTACATGATTTGGTAAGTTTGTACAAAAGTTTCTCTTTCTTGTTTTTGTATATGATTTTAATTTTAATCCTTTCCTTATTGTTCATATAATTTTTAGGAATATTTAGAAAAATTTAATGTGCAACTAAGAAAACGAATGCCAATTGAAGATATACGAAATTATTTTGGCAGTAGTATCGGATTATATTTTGCATTTATAGAATTTTATACGATCGCTCTTATATATCCAGCAATATTTGGTATTTTACAATATTTTATAAATTTCAATTTGGTTACCGTTTGTATGTTTTATGTTTTTTGGACAACAGTAAGTTTTTACATTTTTTGAAAATATGTACATTCTTGAATTTTTTGTTATTAAAATTTTGCACACATGTGTGCTACATTTACGTTACATTAGATATTTTTGGAAACATGGAAACGTAAATGTTCTGGTCTTGCATATAAATGGGGTACAATTGATATGACTAGTTTAGATACACCAAGAAGTGCATATTATGGAGAACTTAAACCAGATCCAATAACTGGTAAGTGACAGTAAATTAATTTTGATTTTATTAAATTAAAAAAATTTAATAATATAACGTTTAATATAGGCAAAATGACATTACAATATCCGATGCGCTATACGTATTTACAAATGTATTGCATTTCATGGCCAGTTGTGTTTATGTGTGTTATTGCAGCTGCTTATTTTACGTTATATCAATTTCAAATTGAAGCTGAAGTTATACATGATTTTGGTTTGTTATAGTCTCAGTGAAATAATTAAGAAATAATTCAAGAAATAATTAATTTATTTTTATTTTTTTTATTTTGTTAAAAATTATTAATAGGTGCTGATTCTACTTTACTGTATATTCCGGTTATTGTACAATCAATTCTTATTGCAATATTTTCATGGGCATACGAAAAATTAGCAACGTTTCTAACTGATCAAGAAAATCATCGTACACGATCACAATACGAAAGACATCGTGTTAATAAATTAATGATTTTCGAAATTGTTAATAATTTCTTTTCATTATTTTATATTGCATTCGTTTTACAAGATTTAAATCAATTGAAATATCAACTCATGATGCAATTGATGATATTTCAAGTAAATAATTAGAAAAATTTTGAAATAATATCTGAAATTTGTAAGTTTTTAATTTTCGAATTTTTTTTTTTTTTTTTTCGTTTAATTTAGATCGTTCAAATTGCACAAGAAGTTCTATTTCCTTTAATTGCGGTTGTTAAACAAAAATATACAAAACATATGAAAGAGGAATTAACCGAAGAAAAGAAGTCATTAATAATAGATTTAAATCGTTACGAACAAGTAAAAATCGTCGATATGTTAAAAACATTCAAGCAAAAAGCAATTTTTTTTGTGTATAATTTCAGAGCTATTTTGAAAGTGGCCTTGATGAATACCATAGTACATATGAAGATTACTTACAAATTTGTACACAATTCGGTTATGTTGTTTTATTCGCAGCAGTAGCACCGTTTGCTGCATTAGGTGCCTTAATTAATAATTTCTTTGCAATGAACATTGATCTTTTTAAGGTACATATTAACCAATCTATCGATTAATTTTTATATAATTTCACATAACTAAATTTCATTTTCAATATATTTTTTTAGTTAACAAACTTTTATAAACGACCATTTCCTAGACGTGCAAAAAATATTGGTGCTTGGCAATCAGCTCTTGAACTATTATCTGTAATGGCAATTTTAAGTAATGTCGGACTTTTATATTTACAACCGAGTGTTAGGTAAAAAGCTGAAGTATTCGTTTACATATTTTTTTTAAAAAAATTGTTTTTTTTTTTTGTTTTTTGTTTTCCACTCTTTTTCAGAGAGTTCGTGGACAATCTATTTCCGAATATTTCGACACTTGCTTTCGTTATATTCGAACATGTTTTATTGGGCGTTAAATATTGTATGCACAAGGCAATTCACGATAAACCAAGATGGGTGAGAATTGCTCAAGCAAAGGCTGATTATGAATCTGATCAAGCTTATAAACATTTAAGGTATTATATGCTGTGCCTGTACATCACATAATAATTATTCTAGCAAATGAATTTTATCTTTTTTTTTTTTTTTCAATTTGAACTTATTTTTTATTTTTAGGAAATTTAAAGCAACTGAAAGGGCTATTAAAAAATTGGATTGAAATGTACCTCAGTTTTTAAGATTTTCATATGCACAGAATAAACAGTTTTGAAAGATGTTTTGTACAAGTTTTTATGCTCCATCCATCCATATATATTTTTAGCTTTAATATATTTACACATAATGCGACTAAAACTAAAAAGTAATTTTAGCAATTTTGTTTTTATTTTTGTAATTTAAATTTATTAATAAAAAAAATGTATGAATTGTTAATACAAGTAAAAAAATGTTTATTATTTTAGTTTTTCTTAAAAAACAGATACAATATTTTAAAAACTATAATAAATATGTTTTGGTAGTTATTTCATAAATTTATTAAATACACGATAATATATTTTTATGTATTTTCAGTAATGTAAATGTTCAAAAAAAAAAAAAAAGAAAAATGTTATCTCCAAAATTGTCTGAAAGCCAAATATGTATCTATTCCATACAGGGCTGCTAAAGCGTAACCAAGAGTCTGAATTTTGGATAATAAATGAAATGATAAAATAACACATTAAAATATAACAAAAAAAATCTTTTTTTTTTTTTTAAAGTATAGGGGTATAGGAAACCTGTGACTTACGTATACAGCAGTCATCGCTGGATATGCCCAATAACCGGGAATTATTAAAAATTGCGGATATAAAAACATATAAGTAACAAATCCCATACAACTGGAATTACTTAAATATGATGAACATGCGATAAAATTGAATATGACCTCCTAGATGGATATAAGTATAATGAAATGTTCATTTTATATTTAAAATACAACATTATATAAATTTTCACTAAACATCACTTTTTTTTTATTTGTTTATTTTTTTTGTATATTTTGACTTACAAATGGTGTTTGTCGTATTAAATTAAATGAATTTCCAGATAATGTATAACATCCCAATAGAATAGCCGTTGTTGTAAAACAATATGCAGTCGATGTTAAAAATGTTACTAATGTCTGTCCAATTGAATTATATGAAGGCATACCATAACGTATTAATAATGTTTCACAAAATGATGCTAATATTAATTCACAAATTTTTAATAGACCAATTTTCGATTTTAAAAAATCAAAATTTATACAGGAACACACAACACAACAACAACAATTTATTCCACCGTTTCTATTCAAAAATTTTCGATTACTCTGTCCAATTCCTGGTCTTTGTATTATTCCCAAAGAAGTCATAATTCAATTGTTTTAATTCGCAAGTAAAAGAGAAAAATGTAATTAAAAAATTTTGATTGAATTTTTTTTTTTTTTTTCAAATAAATGTAATTTGATTTTGAACTACACAGGAGACTTCTTTATTGTGTCTGATTATGATCAATTATAAATTGTAAATCTAGAAATACATATTTTATCTGGATGATATGAATGAGTTTTTTGAAAAAAATAAAACAAAATAATCAACTGCATCAGTATGAGATAAAAATAAAATAAAATAATTAATCTAAAAATAGATGCATACAATATTTTGAGGGATTCATTTCACTTTCATAAATACTTACATACATATCTATGAGTATCTATATGTGTCAACAAAAGTATTTTTATTAAATGCATGTACATATATATGTATGTATGTATGCGTGTGTGTACATTTCCTTTGTGAGGGGTTACTGAACTAAAATAAAAATATCGTAGAAGAAATTCAAGAAAAAAAAAGACGAAAAATAAAAACATTCATGCATCATCCCTAATTTTTTTTTCTTTCTTGGAAATAGTTTTTTTAATATTTTCAATGATTTATGGAAAAAAATTGTGCTATTTAGATGAAAAAAAAAAAAAAATTAATTTTTATTTTAATATTAAGAAAATGAAATTACACAGAAAAATGTATAGTACACGTACACATTTTTTTTATAAATTAATTTTGTTATGATGAGAATGCAAATATATTAGAAGGTGGTAATATTTTTCGTATTGAAATTGCTATTAATATATGTAAGATGGATGCAATAATACCAAATCCTGAAGCAATAATAAAATATATCTGGACTTTATTACCACAAAATGTTATTCCAGATGCTAATACAAAGGAACCAATAAAACAAACAATTCCGGCTGCTAAATTATAAATAATGGTCTGTAAAAATTTGAAAAACAAAATAAAATAAAATAAAGCTAAAAAATTTTTAAAAAATACAATTTTGTGTACACATGTAGGTACATACATATATACAAATATATGTACGTCATATAACTACATTATATTATGCACATCCATATGTGATGTGTGATATAAAACTTACAAACGGTCTATTAACAGATTGTGGTAAAATATATGATACGATCATGAAAAATAGATCAGTTATAATGAATGAATATATGAAAATGATGAAAATATATAATTTTGTTGATATTTCTCTAGTTTGAACGCATACACTGTTATGAGCGGAACCGACAAGTATCAGCGAAATTAATTCCAAAATCTGTCGAATGGAAGAAATTTTTATGTAGCTGCTATATATTTTGATTTTATTTTATTTGTAAGTAATAATTTTGTTTCTCTTACCCAAAATATTATTGGTAAATGTGTATATGGAATTTTTAAATGATTCATGATTCGAATTTGTGTTCCTGTATGTCAACCGCTGCAACCGCACAGTACAATGTTTATATACCAATGCCAACTTTGTTAAGTTAAAGTTTTTGAATTAAAAACAATTCAGATCCAGATACATATTGAAAATTCATGAAAAGTATAGTGGACTGTACGGAGTATATTAAATTTAAATTAAAAGTTTATGGATCGTTGAAATTGTTTTTTTTTTTTTACTTAAAAATTCTTTTAAATGTTTTGCATTGAATAGGGCCTACTTTAAAGAGGTAACAAAATAAATATTGAAAAAAACAAATGAAAATTTTGCGTTCTAGTCAATTTATGTTAATGTTAAGTAAATACAATAAATATTATATGTATTTTGGAAAATTTTTTTCCTTTACACGTTTTACATAAATTATCACGTCGTATATTACATATCAAATTTTTAAATACATATGTATGTACATAAGTATGTTCTATAATAAATTTTTATATTATTGTTTGAATTATTTAATTATAGTTCATTATTCTGTACGTAATTTTTCTAGAAATGAAAAAATTTTTTTTTATCTAATTATTGTATGTAAACAGTATTATTATATATTGTTATTGTTATAGACTCATATAAATGTACAATTTAAATAAAATAGCATGTCAGTTAAGTTTTGTCTGATGTTATGACATCATTTCACTTATCTTATATATTAAAGGCCCAACTATAATCGACATACCTAACATAACAAACATAAGAAAAAATAACGAATGTTAAAACGTAACATTTGGGTAACTATAATAACATAGATAACATACTAAACATAAGCAATACGAATTTCACAAAATGAGCTTATGGCTTATGTTACTTATGTCATGTACGCTCTCGATCGTACTGCTTATGTCGAGCTTATGTTAAACGAATTTTTAACGAATGTCGGTAATGTTAATTATAGTTTAGCTCATTGATTTGGCTGTGTTCGGCTACGACATATGTCATAGCTTATGTCAGCAATGTCGATTATAGTTCTACCTTAAAAGTACATATGCAACACTGCTTCTAAAACTCTATATCAAACTTGTTATTATAAAACGTAACAGTAATGAATTATTGCATTATACCAAATTATAAATACATCTATTACAATGCATTTTTGTATTATACATATATTTATATGCTTTAATATACAAAAGTACATACATGTATATGTGTAAAAATACAATAATTATATTTGTATAATTGTTATTTAAATTTTTAAGTAAATACAAACATATATTGTTAGTATTTATTTAGTTCCTATACTTACGTATATACTCTATAAAAGAACAAAAAATAAACAAATACTCGTAAATAAATATAAATTAACTGAAGCATTTTTAAATTGATTACAAAAACAATATAATCTTCACACATCATTGAACTTGCAGCTATTATCGCAAAATATTGCATGCAGTATATAGTAGCTTAGTAGGGTAGTAGCGTAGTATAGTTACATCTTTTAAATAATTATGTTAATTTGATATATGTATATTGTAAATCAGGAAAAAAAATTTTTTTTTTTATTTACTCATTTTATGGTGTTACGTTTAACACACACACACTATTTTTTTTTTCCTGTGTGCTCACGTGGAAACTGAAAGATGCTATATAATAAGCACCTAGTTTGTTTATATATGTAGTATTTTTTTTTCGTGATTTTTATAAACAATAAAATGCAAAAAAAAAAAATCAAATAACTAAACGCCTGGTATTTAATTATTAAGAATTTAATTTCATTATGGAATTTTTCATATATGTATGTATGCACATAAGTATATTCATGTGTGCATGTTATGTATAATAATGTCACATATTATTTACATTATAATATATATATATATGTACAAGTAAATAAAAAGTAATTATTATGTAATTAATATGTAATTAATTTTTATAAGAAAATATTAATTCATTGAACTTTAAAACTAAAAATATACGTACACAGGTAATAATGTGTGTGGTAATTGGTATAACCGTATAAACTTTAATTTAAAAAAAAATATATACAATCATATGTATTTAATTTTTTCTTCAAATTTTGCTACAATTACCGCATATTAATTGATAAATTCAATTACAGTTGCATATCAATTTAAAATAGAAATACTAAACTGATATGTGAAAAATTCAAATTGATGAAGAAGAAAAAGTAAAATACGTAAGAAAAGTATCACACTTTGAAATTTTACTTATTCTACTATATGCATTATGAATGTATAGAATTTTTGTTATATGTAAGAATAAATTTATTAAATTTTTACATTTTAATTACCTATTTTTCGAATAGAAATATTCTATAATTTGCAATCGTACAAGTAAATACGTGTAGTAAGTACGAGTATAAGTTACTTTAACTCCTTCTAAATCTACTAATCTATTACAATACAATTAAAAAATGTTTCATACAGGGCTGGATTTACGCATGGATGTACTCGAATTTTCATTGTTGAGAAAAAGTTGATTTTCTCTTTGAGTACAGAATGCGAATATTGTGCATGACAGACACGAAAAATCAACTAACAACATTTTATACTCGCTCCTCCTCTTTATACATACTTTCAAACAGTGGAGGTCTACCTATAGATATTTCACACATCCTGTTTACTCGTATCTTTTTTTCTTCATAAAATGCTAATTTTCTCTGTCCGTATAGAAAGCGAATATTGTAACATGAAAAACACGGAAAATCAACTAACAATATTTAATACTTGCTCCTCCTACTCATAGCAGGGAAGGTGGAGGTCATTAACCAATAACCATAATAACAGTACCTGTAGTACACACCATTCTAGTCCGAGTAGTATTTCACCACACATCATGTGTATTGATTTTTGAATTTTCATTTTGAAACTTCGATCGAAGCCTAGCGGCGTTTCATCGGATAATCCGCCACTGGTTATATATATATAAACTCGTACCTATATATGTGTAATTGTGATGCGATAATGATGTTCTTGATAAAATTTATCTTAAATAACAGTGACATAATTAAAATCATTAAAGGAATATTATTAATTTATAGATAGTCAATAGTAGTCGTATAATTATTACAACATATATACACGAGTACAATAAATTTATTTATGCTTTTTTTTTCTCATTCATTTTTAAATTCTATTTGGTAATATAATTTTTTTTAACTCTGTTTTGGATTCATCGTTTTTGTTTTATTGCAAATGTGTCCTTATATTTGAAATGAAATGTCTGGACACGTTTTATGCATCTCACGTGTTTTGTAGATTTTTCTTTCAATTCATATGTCGAATATAGGATAGATATTTTATAATAACAAGAATAATTGTCATTTTTTTGTAAATCATCTTTTCTAATCATCTTTACTTTGTTAATAATAATAAGATTTAATCATAATTATAATTTTAAAGTACGTGGGGAGTATTTAGTATTTATTGTAATGTTCAGTTTTCAGTCACTGATAATTAAATGCTAATAACAATTCATATGAACATATAACAAACAAAATATGCTATGCATATACAAAATCATACATATTATATGCGCGCTATAAATAAATACATATGCACATACTCGTATGTATGTTGTTGTATGTGAAAATTATACACGAAAATCGTGCTATTATTAAATGCTTTTAAAAATTTTATTCAAATATTCACATGTTATGACTTTTCATATTTTATTTATTTAATTTATAAAATTTATGTATATATACGTATGTAGATTTGTTTAAAAATTCTTAATCACTATTCTATTATATATATTTAAGGAAATAAATATTAAATATTAAAAATATATACTAAAAACGGTAGTAATTGAATATTTAATATTCATTGATTAATTGCAATTTATGCACTGCACATATGTTAATACATTTTATAGGTATAATATAATAATAGGTATAATAAGTATGTGGGTATATGCATGCATGTAAATTTTATGTCTGATATGCAAATTAATGTATTCATCTACGAAAGTAAAATTAATTTTCCTTTTATAGTACAAATATTATACCTATGTACATATACTCGTAATATACATATAATGTACATACACATAGACATATACATATGTCTATTAATACCTTTTTAAATTTAAAAAAATAAAAAAAAATTAAAAACATGATTTATTACTAGAAATTTATATTAAAATTAAATTAAGTAATAACCTTTTAGTAGTCAATATTTTTTTTATTGAATATAATTTTATTAAAAAATTTACACAATTTTAATCATATATACCATATGTACACTACAAGTATATAAGCATTGAACAAGTGTACATGAGCAGTGAGATAATTTAACACCCACATAACTTCGTTCGTACTAAAAAAAAAATGAAACCAAAAATATTACCAATCCATATGTAAATTGCAATAATTTTTTTTTTTAATTCTGAGGTAATATAAATCATATGTTAAATATGTGTATTCATATATGTACATTACATATGTGTTGATATATAAACAAGTACATACTTAAATTCTAGACGTATCTAAATTTATAAGTATCATTTTAAAAGACACTGACACCTTTGCATTATTATAATTGTTTACATTTATAATTTTCACAGATAATTTAATTATTTATGCATAATACTTACAGTATGTAAATATTTACATATTTATATTTATAAGCGTATGAAGAATATATGTGTATGATTTCTGACATAAAATGATTAATTTTTTAATCAGAATAAAGATTTGATTTGATTTGTTTTATGTAAACATTTAAATCGATCTTAATTCAATGATTACTTTACTAATTATACCACATATATGTAAATTGTTATATTATAAGTGTAGAATACGATCTAGATATTTAGAAAGAAAACAAATAAAAATTGATTAATTATAATTACTGAATTAGGTACTGTTAAATATTAATCAAAAATATATGAAATATGTAATAGTGATAAAATGATATCAGACATTTTGATGTTTGTCGTGTTAAAATTGATAATGTTTTAATTGAAAGTTGTGTTAGTATAAACACACCTACACTTTAGTGTCCATTTTACAATATTTTTGCATTCTAGTTATATCTGAGAAAAGAAAATACGAGTACAAATGGAGTGTGAAATACTAGTCGTAATTCGTAAATCCGTATAGCGTATCCTACAGATATATAATCGATATACCACTCTTCCCTGCTATGCGTATGTATATGTATAGACTAAAGATTAGAGAAGCAAGTATAAAATATTGTTATTTGATTTTCCGTGTTTCTCATGTACAATATTTGTATTCTGTACTCAGAGAGAACATAAACTTTTTTTTGAAGAAAGAAAATACGAGTAAACAGAATGTGTGATGAATACTACTCATACCGTACCATCGTAGCGTACATATTCTACAGATACTGATACTGCTATTATAGTCCATTACTTCCACTGCATGTGAGAGAGAATGTATAAAGAGGAGGAGCGAGTATAAAATGTTGTTAGTTGATTTTCCGTGTTTGTTTGTCTTGTACAATATACTCTTATACTCAGGGAGAAAATTAACTTTTTTTCAAGGATGAAAATACGAGTAGGTACGCATTATGTGTGAGATACTACTCGTATCTCGTAACGTAACTTATATGGCAGGAATACTGTATTATTCAAATCGCATGAAATCTGATACAATATACGATCGATCGACTGTATTCATTTTAGTAAAATATTTTTATTTAGTTTAGCAAAAAATGAATGTTTCATTTTCATTCAAATTATTTTCTAACATAAAATGTAACATGTATTTAGATAGTAGTAATGTATGTAAATTAATGAATGAAATATAAAATAACAGTTGATTTTTTTTTTTAAACAATAAATTGTAAATTTTATAAATAAATTAAAAATATAACAAGATTTCACGAGTAAATAAATAAAAATATCTTGTTCGTAGAATTTATACTGATATATAGTTTGCATATACGAGTATGTATCAAAAAAATTGAAATAAAAAACAAAACTTACAATTCATTGTAATGAATATTAATATTATTATTTTTTATGTTTATAATCAGTAGTAATGCATTCGTCATTATTACACTAAACTAATTAATTATAATATTATTTTTATTAATTTAATTAGAAAAAAAAAGTAAATAATATATAATAATGCTATATTTATATTTATATATCAAACTGGACATTTTTACATCAGATTTGTATCTGTATACGAGTATGTATTCAATGTAAAGTTTATATATAAAATTATATTCATATTTTTATTTATGTGCGATGTCAATTAACTGTGATAATTACTTTGATTTTATTTTAATGAAAATCATTTAGAATTAACAAATTAATTTTAGATTTATTATAATTTTCAATTTATAAATTCAATATTGAATATATGTGTAAGTGTAAACTTATTTCTTTTATTTATTTATTTATAAGTACATAGCAAATTTATAGTATGTATGTATGCATAATTAGTTATGATTTTAATTGATTAGATTATCACATTATACTGCATAATGTATACATATAAGAGAGTAATGAGACTATACATATATACATTTACATACGGCATACGGCATATAATACATTATACCATTTATTAGAAATTAATTAAATTAAATTTATGTTTTTCTATAGATAATTGCATTGTATTTATCTCATTGTATTTGTAAATATGTATGTATGTATATTTATATAGTCAAAGTCAAGGTTAAAATTATTGCGTTATTGCACGAACATTAAATTGAACTAATTTTCATTTTATTTTATTTTTAATTTATTTATTTTGATATTTTTCTACAAGGCAAAGTTAATGTTTACATTTTCAATAATCTGTATTACGATTTTTTTTTGTTTTTTTGAAAAAGAAGAAGAAAAATGCTGTTTCATTATGTAGTACGTAGGTATGTTGTATTGTTATAAGTATTATTTTGTTGTTTTGTTATTCGTTATACATTTTATTATTTTAAAAAAGAAAATTTAGTTCATATGAGTAATGTATGACATTTATGATTAAAAATTCGGTTGTTGTTGTTGTTGTTGTCGTTTACAAGGTTTCTGCATTTTCTGAATGAATTATACAAGTGATTCAATTACTAAAAGTAAAAATATGTTACATATGTACACATATGATGCATTATTGTGCATTGTATACATATAACGTAAAAGTATAGTGACTTGACTTTGATTTGATCATTGTTGTGCACTTTAAAAACAAAAAAAAAAACTGAAATGAATTACAGATTTTTATTGTAGGTAGGCTGTGGCTGTGCCTGTGCCTGTATGATGAAAGTATATGTACCTCGTATGTGTACAATATGAGCGTTTATATTTTATAATAAAATTCGCATTAAAGATTTATTTTTTAATTTTTTCATTTAGATACTATTTTTTTTTTTGATTTTTGTTTTTTAAATTGTCACCTTGTTTATTTTTGCTTCTTATTATTATTATTATTATTAATAATAATTTCGTTTTATTATTGTTGTTATTTTTATTTTATTTGTATACATTTTCAATATAACAATTTTAATTATTTGGGTGTATATAGTCAATGAAATTTCATATGTAATTACGTAAATATGTATATGCATGTATGTAATACTCATATATGAAAGTATAATGGATAATTATGTTCATATTTATATTTACGCATTATGTTTTTATTTGTTTTACGCCCTCATTTGTATTACCTACAATGTATGTGATGTGTGATGCACAATCGAATAAGATTTTATTTATAAATATATAAAAAGTATGTAATAATTATAATTAGATGATGTTGTCGTATATTAGCAAGAAATCTATATAAAATCTCAAAGAAGCGTACATAAAGCTGGAGAAAGAAACTTCTCAAAGTCGGTTTACAAAGGTTAATGAAGAAAAAACCAAGTATGTATATTCAAAATGCCTTCAAACATAAGATTAAATGTGGATCTAACGATTGGAGGAGATCTGTGATTCGAAAATGTTATGTGATGATTTGAGTGTAAATTCAAATTATACTTGTGCTATACTATAACATTATATGTATATCATTGTATATGGTGTATAGTCAGTATTTTTTTTTTTTTTATTGAAAATTCAAATTAGTTACAGATTTTATAAGGATTAGCATAATTTAATTTTGTATTTTTCAATAATGTTTTAATTAAATCAAATCTTTAACTGGTGTAATAAATGTTTCTGTTTCAATTGCAATTACATTAAGTATACGGAATTCTTTTTTTTATCTAAGTATACGAGTATAAGAATAGTATTAACAAGTAGTTTGCGTGTGTCTGTGTATATTATGTATGTATGTCAAATAATTTTTTTTGTATATAGATTCAAGTATTTTAATACTTAAATTCACACATATTACCATAATCATATTATACACATTTATAAGTATGTAAGTAAAGATAATTTTTGTACGAGTAGGTATTGTATGAAGAGAAAAAATGATAATTCAAAACTTTGTTACATTTGAAAAAAAAGTTAATTGTAAGTATATAGTTGTTGAAAGATAAAATTTCGATAACACCCTATACAAAAAAATCATGAATAATTCTTATAATTACCAGTTTTTTAATTCCTTTTTATTTATTAAAAAAATAAAATAAAATATAAAAATATACTTAAATACTAAATACTCACCTTTAAAGTAGATCACCTTAAGATAAATTTACAAAAAAAAAAAATAAAATAAAATAATATATTGCGATCATATTATATACATATGAGATAATATCAATCACGTAAAATTGACCTTCAATTAATTACTTCCACTTCCCATTTCTTTTCTCTTTGAATTAAAAAAAAAATAAAAAACAAATACGAATATGAAAGAACGTTTTAGTGTATGCACTTAAAATTGAAATGAATACGCACATAAAAGTGTACATATCACATACATTTGAGTGCAGGAATATATACATCTGTATATGTACATATGTACATAAATATAAACTTAAAGTAGCATTAAATATTGTCGTTTGTTAACAAAAGGTGTGTTTTTATTTTCAAAAGGAAAATAAAATAAACGTTATAAGGAGAAAATGTATGATGCATTTAAAATACTGCGCGTAATTCTTTTACACATTACGACACATTTATAGTGAATAACTTTTCAAAAATAAAATATAAATTGTATTTCCTATATTGAAACTATAGAATTTTTATTACTAGAAATAAAATTTATTTTAATTTTTTCTATCACTTTATATTTCATACACTAAATGTATCGCATAAAAATCCTCAATTTGGTGTATAATTTTTCTATTATTGTACTGTACTATTATGTCAACATTAACAACAAATTTATTGAACTTCCTCTTATACAAGTATATAACGTGTATATCAGTATAAATATGTACTGTACATACAACAGAACAAATGCATCTTAAGGAAAAATTATTTTTGATTACTTTGTTTTTGAAATGGGAAAATTCATTTAATATTGAAAATAAATGTTTATTACGATCAATTAGTAATTATCATTTTTAACATAATAATATAGTATACATGTATGTATTTCAAAACTTTTATAAAATATCAACTAATTTATTGTACGTAGATTACATACGAGTATATGCACCTACTTATTACATGAAAAAGGAATAATAAAATATAAAATGCGTCAAGTAATTTGTGAGTATAGTAAGTACCTAGTATTTTTTTTTCTATTTTCTTTTCAATTTTTTTTTTTTTAAATATGTTATAATTTGACCTCTTTATTTACACGTACATATACTGTATATAATATTCTATAAAATACTAAATACATTTATATAATATACAGAGCCGTGAAAAAATTATGGGACAAATATAATTTTTCGAAATAAAGTGCTCTGAAGCTTATCAGTATTTCTAAACTCTTTTCTCCACCAAGCTGGTACCCATTCGAAGCTTAGTACGTGAACTCTTTGGAGAAATGAAAGATGGAAATAGGCAAATCATGGGACATATATACATAGTACAAGAAATTAATAAAATTTACATGAAAAATGATTTTGGTATTTTGTAAGACAGTTGTTTTGTTTTGGTAACTCCACAGAATATTTAACAATACGTGTACAATTTTATTCTATTTTTTTTTTTTGTAATAATTTTTTTTAATTTATAGCAGCTGACTTATGGTGCCCTTCTTTTTACAAATTTCTACTTTCTATAAATATGACAAAACATATTCGATTTGATTTAAGCCGGGACTTTATGGAGGTACTTTCATCACATGAAGGCATAATTAATTACATTTTCTCTTTTTTTGTGTGTGTGTGGTAAATCGCCAAAGATCGTATATTTATGTCCAGTATGATCACGTTTTCTATTCATGAAAAATTACTCTTGTACCATAATTTTTTCACTTTTGTGTAAATATGTACAATGTAATTGAATTTTTTTAAATAATATAACCATGATCGCATGCTGTATGGATCATTGACAATGGTTGACAAATAATAATAATAATATCAACAAATATCTTAGTCATGAGAAAGAAAAGCGTAACAAAAACATAAAAGAAAAATTATTAAACAAGTTTTTATATTAATTACACATTTTACAAATTATTGCCGATTTTAATATTAAATAAAATTCTATAGAAATGAATGTAATTCAATTTTATATATGTATATGTATTTATTTACTTTATTCTGTTTTATATGCGATTGTTTAACAGAAAATTTTTTCTATGAATATACTTACGTTACGGCTAGTAAATATACGAGTATTTTGTATAAGAAATAGCTGTCTGTATCTGTATATAATATCTTAGAAAATTCATACACAGTAAACAGGACAGATATATACAGTATTATTACTATTTAGTTCATTGACATCACGGTAAGCTGATTTTGATTGATTTCTTAATCATAATATTTTAATTCACCGCGTATATAATTTTCAATTATTTTTTACGATGATTAATTTCAAGAATCATTAATTAAAAATTAAAAACCAAAATTTAAAACTGCACATTTACATACAAACATACAAATACAAAATATTATAGATAGACAATGATCGTTTTTATTATTACGTAGTATATGATTTACGTTATATTTTACAAATATTTTTCATTCAAAAATTTTATTTACAAAAAGAAACTATGAAAGTTTACAAAATGATTTTATTTTGTACATAAGGTGTAATATTGGTATTTCAATTATTTGATCATCAAATGCAGATTGTAAAGAAGACCACAATATATAGAATTGAATAATTTCAGTACAAGGTATAATAATTCGTTTCGTTTAGATATGAAAATTTATCATTTAAATACAATTTATTTTGTTTTGAATAATTTTTGCAAAGAGAAACGTAATAAATTTCAAGAAATTTGCACATAAAAATTTTAAAATTCTCTTTTTAAATTCTTTATTTGTACAAGAATTATAAATGAAATAACACCCTATAATTGAATATACATACATACGTATTTGTACGTTCGTATAATGGTATAGGTATACATCATATCAAAATGTTGGCAGCATTTTTAAATGTTTCTAAATTAAGAATAAGAATATTTATTTTTATGATTATTGTTGAATTTTATTTTGTTATTGTTTACATCTTTTCACAAAAAAACAAAAATCGTCTTGATAGTCTTGTGTACGAACAATATATGAAAAGAAAAATGAATTAATTCTAATAAGCAAATGACAGATTATATAGAACAATTTTGTTTAATTATTTTTATAAAATTAAAAAATTGTTAAAAGATTCATAATAAAGTTGATTAAACAGGTGACTTAGGTATTAAAAGTTCTTACTCTTTTTAAAAAAAAAAATAATATTTTGTGTGTTAAATTTAAGTTTTGCAATAAAAATGTGATTATGCAGTGATATTACATTATGTGCCTATATCTATTACTGTTTTTTTTTTCAAAATTTTGAAATGAATGTTAAAAAAGTTGTAATTAAATTTTATTTAAATTAACATAAATGATCATTAAAAGTAATAATATTTTGTTCTAGCGCAGTATGGTTGTATGTTAATATGTAATATTTAATTTAAAAATAAACTTATTCACTTTTTTGTTTGTATAAATCATATTTTGATCAAAAAGTGAAAAAGTGAGAAAAAACAAAATGAATGAAATTTAAATTGACTTCTGTACATAAATTTGAATTTACTTTGTAGTTTGTACTCAGTATTTATAATTTCCTCATACTCGTTTTATATACCTTACTTACAACACAAAAATTAAGGTAATTATATTAAAACTGTTAATTTTATTATTAAATTATTTTTGTATATTTGAATTAGACTAATTAAATTAATTATATTATTAAACAAAATTACAATTTTAATGAACCATAGAAAAGTAATAAAATTTAAATACGTATATGTATATGCATTCATTATAGTATGTGCTAATAATAATGTTTCTTTCGTATTAATGTTGACATTGAGATGAGGGTGTTCACTTAATATTTATTTCTGCAACAAAATGTGTATCTGTAGTTACGGCTGAAACATTTAACATAGCACCATGATAGTATATTCTGAAGAACTGCATGATGTTGTAACGAACAGAATGTGTTCTGCTGATTCAAAACTGTCAAATTGAATGATCAATTAAGTAATTCACTTGTTTATTTTAATTTCTAATTAATTAATTTTTCTGGATCTATCGAATTCATAACGACGCCTTATTTCAATCACAAAAGCTGAAATGCAATCTGCTATTTAGCAGCAGCTAAATACGACTTTTGGCAGCATTTGTACACTCTCTGTTGTTAAACATTAATTTACGAGTAAATGATTTCAAACTTTGCTGCATGCTTCATCAGCCGTGACTACACTTAAAAATTCTGTTCCAGCAATAAGTAAAATGCTCGTAATTCGTAAACCTATTCAGTAAATCTAGTAAAATACACGTATTTACACTGTTTAAGAGCCTTTTACTACATATTAAGTGAATACCCTTATTATAATTTTCTAAATTATTATAATTACTCTTACTCTGATATAGATCATGCATTCATGTAGATATGTATATGTATCATATATTCTCATGTATACTCATATTTAATTTTTTATATACTATGACGAATGTGGTTATGTCAAAAATATAAAAATAATTTGCACAAATGTCACGAATTATAGAATGACTATAGAACAATCAAAAAATTTAATACTCGTATGTAAAAATTGTGTTTATTTGCAAAATAAAAAAGAAAAGTAAAAGAAAAATTGAAATAAATAAATTTTCACTATTATTATTATTATATTGTCTAGCCCTTGCGGCAGATTTATTTACATCATGATCAATGCACGATAATAACCTTGACAATGACCGTTTATAATATGTAGTCTGCGATGTAAATATGCATACGTATAATATGTATATACATTTGTTGTATCGTAACGCAAAAATTTAAAAATACAAAAAAAAAATAAATCATTTTTTTTTTACTTTATCATTATAAATATGCAATTTATAACAATTATCCCACACAACACATTAGTTAGCGGTTTCCCATGCATTATTATTATTATCATTTCATTTATTATATTATTAACATCATTATTTACACATCCACTATTCGTATATACGTACATATGCATACTCGTACATTTGTATACGTACTATACGTACCGTACATACATATATGAAGCTTATTTTCTATCATGAAATATGATCAATCTGATATAAAGTTAAATGTTTGAATTCAATTTTCATCATCATTATTTATCTTACATACATTACATGCAGTAATCACATTTGTTGAATTTTGTTGAAACTCACTACAAAATTAAATTAAGTTATGGTTGGGAAAGAAAGAAAGAGAAAAATTCATTGTTTTTAAATCCTTTTTAATATGGCATATGAAAACAAAATATGTAGTAATAATAATATTAATAATAATAAACACTATAAATCTATTAATCATATTATGAAGAAGAAAAAAATATAATAAATAAAATTAAATTAATTCTTTGTTTATTATTTTTAAATATTTTATAGTAATTAAACGTCATAAAAATTAATTATTTCATATACTTTAGAATAATTTTTTTTCCCATATATAGAAGATAGTAGATAGTATAGGTATGTATTTAATATATGAGATACAAGTATGTTTACTATACATAAAGTAATGATTCAGTTGGAAAATTCTAGAAATTTAAATATTTTATTTTTTTAATTTTTTTTTTTCATTTTATTATTGTTCATCACTTTAACACACTGTTTTTTTTCTTTATTGGACTACTGCTGTTTATTTTTATAACACATAATCGTGTTCATTAAAAAAATTATTTCATTTCATGTACATGTACTAATATTGTTTAAATTTTTGAATTTCAGATTCTTTCTAACGCGTGTTATCTAAAAAAATAAACTGAAAACTCTGAAAACTAAATTATTTTTTTTGTATTTGTTACAATAATTATGATGTCTATCGAATCTGATGTTAATTTTATTATTATACTTATTTTCTTCTTTTTAAATTTAATTATGTGTGATGATAATATCCAGTTAAATTATCCTTGACAAAATAATTGAAATCTCTTTTTGTAATTTAAATTTTTGATACTAAAACGTGCAGAAAATTTAAAAATTTAAAAAAAATTAAAAAAAAATCACGTTTGATGACATCAAGAATATATAACACAACACGACATACGAAACAAATTTTATATAAAAACAATTACATACGAGTATAGGTGTTAGAGTACATAAATATAAATGCAGGTACAAATTTTGTAAATTTGGAACGGGCGATATCTGTTTTAAATTATGATCTCTTATCACATACATTTACTCGTATTATATTCATAAAACGTATGTGGAGATTTTGTTTATTTTCTTTTTCATCATCAAGTCAATTTTTTTTTTTGAGATGACATTTTTAAATTGATGCATGATTTGTATGCTCTTATTGAAAATTATATCAACAAAATAAATTTTCTATATTATGTACATACAAACTTTATTTATGTTCTGTTAAATCTAAATATACGAGTATGCATGTCTGTATGTTTTTTGTGATTGAGATCTTTTGTTATAGGTAAAAAAATAAATAATAAAAATTTATTTTGTTCTAGAAAAAGATTCATCATGTTTTATAACATATAATAACATGTATGAATAGCAATTATTTAAAAAAAAAATAAATAATAATAATAGTAAGTTACGTGAATACTCGCGTACTACTCGTATACGTATATGTGATTAAAAAATATCTACGTATAATTTCAGTTAAAATTATTTAATTCAATTATAATTTCAGATATTTGAATGTAATATTACGTATGTATAATAGTGCTCCCATATTTTTTCTCCTATATTATTGGCAGCTAACTAGAATACGAGTACGCTATAGGCTATGCTATAGTAACTTGCTTGCATATCAAATGTGAGAAAAATTCATTTTCTCCTTATTCTTGATCTGCATTACACACCATAAGCTATAACCTAAATAGACGTGACGAGACGAAACGAAACGAAACGATACATACGATAGTACTGTGGTACGTAGAACTAGCCTGAATGGACGTGTTCTTACGTTCGTTCAATTTCGATAAGTTTAAATGTCAAATAGACGAAACGAGACGAAACGGATAGTGCCGTAGCGGTCGTACATTTTATCGTTTCTACTCGTTTTATACACATTTATACTTGTTTCTACTGAATACTCATACACAATTTTACTCGTTTCGAATCGTTTCTATTTAAGGCAAATTGTCAAATTGACGAAACGAGTATTTACGTTCGTTTAATTTCTTTCGTCCCGTCGGCCGTCACGTCTATTTAGGGTCTTACTATAGACATAACACGAACTAAACGAAAAAAAGGAATAAAAGCCCAACTATAATCGACATACCTGACATAGCAAACATAAGAAAAAATAACGAATGTTAAAACGTAACATTTGGTTAACTATAATTAACATAGATAACATACTAAACATAAGCAATACGAATTTCACAAAATGAGCTTTTTGCTTATGTTACTTATGTCATGTACGCTCTCGATCGTACTGCTTATGTCGAGCATATGTTAAACGAATTTTTAACGAATGTCGGCAATGTCAATTATAGTTTAGCTCATTGATTTGGCTGTGTTCGTAGCACGACATATGTCATAGTCTATGTCAGCTATGTCGATTACAGTTGGGCTTTAAGAGACAATAAATAGTAGGTAGTGTAGTAGCAATCACATTATCAGCAGTTAACTATAGTACGATACACGAGTGCACCATCAGTAGTATCTTGCATACTATGTGCTCTTATTTTCATTCACTTTTTCATTTTCTCCTTATTCTTGCTCTGTACTACCACGTACTACAAACCATAAGAAGTCTCGTACAAGAAAAAGGAAGAGACATAATATGTAAGTAGTTGTAATGAGGTTGTTGGCAGCTCCAGCTAACTATAGTACGATATACGAGTACAGAAGCAGTATCTTGTTTACCATGTACTCGTATTTTCCTTTATGAGAAAAATTAATTTCCTCTTGATACTTGTTCTGCACTTCTTCACTACGTACCGCTACCATAAGAAGTATACGAACAATAGAAAGAGGCAATAAGTAGTTGCAATGAGGTTATTGGCAGCTAACTATGTATAGTACGATATATGAGAACACAACCCAAGCCTTGTTTACCATGTGCTCGTATTTTCATTCATTTTCTTCTTATTCTTGTTCTGCACTACACACCAGGCATAATACGAAGAATACGAAAAAAAAAGAATAGATAGAGACAATAAATAGTATAGGTAGTGTAGTAGCAATCAGATTATAAACAGCTAACAATAGTACGATATACGTTAACTATACCTAGTAGTATCATACTGATACCATGCACCTTACAAAGTACATTGAAAAATAATAATAACAAATACTCACATTCACACATACATAAATAAAATGCAAGCAAACAAAATTTAATTTTTAATAAATCATGAGATTCATTCAACATTCTATCATTCTACAGTATGAAAATACGGAATTTTTTTGTTATTTAATTTTTAAATTCTGTAAACAAATAATAATTTATCGATATTATGGCGATATATCTACAATACTAGTATATTTTACTATAAATAAAACATAAAAATACAATTAAAATAGAATAAACATATTTAAACGTGTAATTATATATCATAAGTATACACCATACAAATCTACATACGAAATAAATTAATGTTAATATATAATAACAAACATTCTATATTCTATATCATTATTATGCATTCTAAATTATATTATACTGTTGCTGACACCTTAAAGATTCAATTTAATTATAATTATTCTTATGAAATGATGGCTATTTAAAAAAAAATTTCCCTTTTTATTCAATTTAATTCTCTTATATGTGTATGTAATTAATATTGTACGTAGTACTGGTAGTACGTATACTTTATGTTTGTGAATTCATATTAATAAGAGATGTAAGACATTACATGAGAAAAAAAAAATTAATTAAAACAAACAGGATTATGCCATACAATAATTAAACGTGTATTATTTAATTTAATTAATAACTATAGAGGAATTATTAAAGTTCTATGTTCTACAGTACGAATATGCACATTACTTATACATACACACATTAGGTTTATAGTGTATAATTTATTGTATAATATTGTATAAAATTCAGTAACTGATAGATGGATGATAGCTTAATATTATGGTAATAAGTATAATAGGTAGGTAGAATTAAATCTTAAAAATATCGAAAATTATTTAATTGAAATCAGTAGAAGATGATTTCATTTTTCTATGTAATATGTGGTAATATGAACAAATTGTACGAGTATAAATCGTTGTTAAATCTATGTATTTGGTGGTATTTGGTAATTTATGTAAATATAGATAAAAAATATTTAATAAAATTTATGCAAATACAGCATAACTATATAATTATTACTCTAAACTCCTCATACATATGAATGTGCATTATGAATTTAATGTATACATAATTTTTCAATAAACAAGAATGAAAAATTTACCTAAATACATGCACTTCTATACTAAAGCACATCCATATCAAATTTTGTATAAATAATAAATAAATAAAATAAACTATAAAATTCTTATCATATTACATACAGGGTGTAAAGGGCAAAAATGAAGCAGGTGTCTTAGGCTTTCTGTTTTTGTAATTTGAAATTAATATAGAGGGCGCTTTACTTCCACAGCCTGTATTATCTCTGAAAAAAATGGCAAAAAATCACTAAATTCTGTCTTTGAAACACAATAACTCTTGAAACAAAGAACGTAGAAAAGCATATAAGGTATCATTGAAGAGAGGGGGGAGTTTCCTTCACAGATTTTCTTTAGACCAGATTCTTCTAGCTAGTACACCGTAGTTATTAAAGGGTGTTTCGTAGATTGAGTGCGAAAAATCTTCATCGCCCTCGAGCGGCTAAACGGTTGAGATTACCCCCCCCCCCCTCTAGAACGATTTTTTTTTTGTCTCGGCGAGACCTATCTACTATGTGCCGGATGACCACCCGAAACCGGACACCCTGTATAATTTTACAAACAATATATTTATGTACTTATGTGTGTGTATTTTTTCTAAAAAATACATTTCACATTTTTAACATTTTATTTTTTTTTTTTTTTTTTTTTTTTTTGATTTTAAATTGAAATCTACGTTGAAAAATACATATTTTTTTCTTAAACATATACATAACATACATTCGTTCATACATTACATACGAGAATATTTAAATGATTACTACACTTTTACATTTTAAATTTCATTTCTCCAAACAGTAGCTTATTTCTTTAGAAAAATAAACTGATAATAAATTCGTTAAAATTAAAAGTAAACATAAATAAATTTCGTATATGAATTTTAACTTACAAATAAAATATTACATACATAAATGGTTGTCATAAAAAAATAAATAAATAATATGTTGAGTCAGAGTGTATCCCGTATCCGTATATCTTCACTCTTAGGCCCGTAATCATCAACCAAGATTATCCGTCAATCGTCAAATATATTTTAGCTGGGTATAAAGCTTATATTAAAGCTTATATTTATCAACTTAGATAAAATTTGTTTTCGGACTTAATTTTCGGAGTGTCAAACATGTTAGCTGAAGCTGATTGTATTTTTATATAACAAAGTGTAAAATAAGTTATATGTGATGTGATGATTATTTATGTGAATTCTGTGCTGCTGCTGTTATTAACAAGGTTATGTTCAAACGATATTATGGTACTAATCCCAGGCTGTCTTCAAAATATCCGAATAGTGCATAATCGAAGTGGACAAATAAATACACTTTATCTCAGATAAAAGATAAACTTGGTTGGTGAATACAGGCGTTATTGTATATTAGTATATACGAGTAGTCGAGTATTTATATAATATGAGAAATTGCAAAATTATGTATGGCATGGTCACAACCTTCTATATTTATACAAGCCTATCAACGTCGTGCATATGTATTAAATAGTAGAGTCACGAAAATGTAAACAAACAAGTGTCAAATTAAATTATTAGTAGTGTTGATATTGAAATTGAACTGCAAGCAAATTAAAAGTGAAATTATAGAGAAGTAAAATTAAAATTTTTGTTTTATAATTTATATTTTAAAATTATAATTTTCAGATAGTTTCATTTCTTCTATTGATTTTTAATTTCCATCGAAACTAGTTGAAAGAATATGAAGACAATGACAAAGAAACTGCTCAACTTGTTGATAGATACAAGTTTTTGGATTTATACGCTTGTTCTTCAGTAGAATTGAAATCGATTGGTTACAGTGATGTAGGTTTAGCATTTAAGCAAAGCAATTTAAAATGAAATTTCAAGTTAATTAAAACGTTTTTTTAGACCCGAGGTGTATTAAGTGGTGGTCCAAAACAACCCGCTAGTCAAGAAGTATCTCCAGAACAAACAAGTAAATATCCACGGCTTGATTTTTTACTTATGATACCATATAAGCCAAAATCAAATGCTTTTCCGGGAGGACATCCACTCGATGGTGGTACATTTCCAAAACCTCCAGCTTTAGCGGCATTATGTGCTCAATTACCACCACCAATTTGTTTTAATGAAAATGAAACACAATGAAAAACATTAAAATGATCGTGTTTACATCGTTAAGAACTGCATGATCTGGATACAATTCTAATTATTTTTGAACAAGACTTTCAAGTTTTTCTAAAATATTTGCTATTGAAATTATTTCCAACTTTAGCATCCTTGTAAAAGTTATACAATTGTGAATTTCTATCTTTATGAAATAAATAAATAGATAAATTTTTATTTTATTATGTTGTCTTTTTATTCAATTTTTCAAACACAAACCTTTTATATTTCGTAATAATTTGCTGATAAAGATATAAATTGTTTACAAAAATTTATAATCTTCAATTCGATAATTTGTATTTTTTTAATAATATTTTAACTATTTTTACAACTTTTTCTTAAGTGTCTTCAATTATGAATTCACATAAGTATTTTAACACAATATTGTCCATACATTAAATCTGAATGTTTTTTGTCTTTAATTACACTTTTTATTATAAATTTAAATTACACTTTTATATTTTTTTTATAATTTTTAACTAAAACAACACAATTTATCACCAATTTTTTTAAAATTATTACTGGCATACAATTATTTCTAATAGTTTAAGGTTATGATTGATGACTCTACTATTTGTTATGGTTGTGTTAGTGACTTCATTCGTTGACAGGCTTGTATAAATATAGAAGGTTGTGGCATGGTACATAATATTTGTCCCTCTATGCATACACATACATTATGATTTTATTATTATTATGCTTTTATCAGTTTCAAGTTTATAGCAGTCTTTTGTTGTGGCAGTTGTGGTTAATTAGATTACGATCTTTTATCTGTATAATCAAATGAACATAGATGCTCATACATATTTATTTATTTAAATAATATGCATTGTAGAGATATGAAAATTATGTTTTAATCTTTTCTTTTTCTCATCGTTTCTTTTTTATGTTTTACTCGTAAAACGTGTGTGTACAGATAGAAATGACATATATGCATGTTGTATTCCAATATGAACTACTTTACTTATGCGTACCAATGTATACGCATACATAAGCATTTATATATTTTTATTTTCTAATACTTAAAGCATAATACTTAAAGATTATTGTAATAAATAATTCATTTAATAAAAAAAAATATATAAATAGATTCGATTGATAGAATTGATATTCATGTCTTCTTCTTGTTATCTTTGTAAGATCAATGTCTTCAGTTATTGTTTTAATATTACATACATATGTATATAAAAATGATCGTAAAAATTATTGTGACCGCATATTAGTTTAAGAAGACATAAACTTTTATTTTTCAATTTATTCGTTATACATTTTTTTTAAATTTTATTTTCGGTTATTCAAATATGGATGTTTGCGTCTGTTTGTATCCTAGCTAAAATCGCGTCGTTAATTATGTATATGTGAATGTGTATATTATATAATGAATTTTTGATTTGAATTGGTGACAAATAATATGTATTTATATAAACAAATGCCGGTACTAATCTAATTGTAATTTGATATAATATATATATTTTTCTTTTATATAGAATTGAAACAATTAATTATTTTCTTAATATGCGATCATACACACATCTATACACATGAATAAATAGAAGCATAAAACTATTTATGTAGAACATTAAAATATTTAATAATTGATAAATATGATCATTTGAAATGTTTTTTTTTATAATACATATCCTCTCTTACAATATCGATTTAATGTTGTTTTTTTTTTGGTTTTTGTGGTAAATCTGATATATTGAATGAATAATTTTTTTGTTGTTGTTTTTATTTCAAAGATAAAAACAGTAACAAATCAAAAATAATAAAAGTGAAGATTTTTTTCAATGGAGATAAACTAGTATAATATTTTATTTTATTATGTATATGTGTGTGTATGTATACATAATGTATGCCTAAAATTAAATTTTTCATATATTATTTGTGATCTGATTTCGCTGATATCACAAAACAACGACAGTCAAATGAAAATATAATAAAATAATATATATATGCTACTATACTCATATAACATTTTTGTACATTACTGTTACTGCTCATATGAATGTATGTAGATTTATAATAACAGATGAATTTATATATAAAATTTATTAACATTATTATATACTTACATACATATACATAATTTATATAAAAATACTGATGTATGTACATATGTACATACATGTATACATGATAATAATGATATAATATGAGTGTATGTATGTATATAAATGTTCGTTATTTAACTATATAGCGAGTAATTGTTATATTAGTATAGTTTTATTGTTATTGTATATACTTTTGTACGTTATAAAGTTGATATACATGCTATGCGCTGCTTAATTCTGAAAACAATCATAAAGTAATCGCGAAAGTGATCACTTCATATTTTTGAAAGAAAACTAAAGAAACTAAAAAAAATACAAAAATAATTAAATTCAAAATAAAAGTTTTTTTATTTTATTTAAATTATAAATTTATTATATGTATATTATATTTAGTGCGAACATTTTCATATTTTGAGGATCGACTTGATAATATATCAAACTAACTATTTTCGCTATCAATTGATTTTATTTTTTTTTATTTTACACAAAAAAACAAAAAGGTAAACTACTGTTTTTAGTATAAATTTGAAAAAATTCTCATTAAAAATATTATTAGGTAATTGATAAAATTTAAAAAACAAAAAACATCAGTAATCACCAGTTATGTGCCGTGCCGATATAAGTATTTATTCTCATTCTTATTCTTATAATATGTGATTTTTGATTAATATTTTTTTTTCTGTAATACTATATACATATTTTTAAACAAAATATGTATGTATAATGTGTTTCTGTACATTTATCACGATCGTTACAAAATAAATGTACAAACATATATACATATATATATTTATATCTATATTATTTCATTTTTTTTTTTTGTAAAATTATTTGTTTTAATATTTATTTATTTATTTTTATTTTTTTTTTTTTTTGTATTCGAATACCTCAATATAATAAGATTATGCACATATTATGCATTTTAAATATGTATATGCGAATGTTAAAATACGAGTATAATATTCATGGTTAATTAAAATGTTTAAAAAAACGTGTGCGTAAAATTTATTTTTTTTTTTGTAATAAATACAAAAAATTATTGAAATAAATAAAATAAAATCAAATAAATTGAAAAATGATTTAAAATATATGCATGTGATGTGAAAAGCGTAAAAATTTATATATGTATGTACAGTAAAAGTAATTTTTTATTTTTTAATTCAAAACTAAAAATTATCACATATGGCTGGAAATTTTTATGTAGAATGTATAGTAGTGATAGAATAATTAATTGATGAAAAATTTATAATAATTTTCATTTAAAATTATTGTGTGTGTATAAATGATTTTTATAATGAAAAAGCAATCATCTTATGGAGAGAGAGAAAGAGAGAAAAAAAATATAATAAATTTTTAAATTTTGTTTTAGATATTAGTATATCATATTATAGATTAATTAAATGTGCAGTTTATGATATTATTTTAGTAGAAAATTTTCATATATTTTCATTTTGTATTAAAAAGGTACAGAATTATTATAGGAATTTATAAAAATTTTGGTTGTAACTTGGAAGATAATTATTATTAAATAAGAAAGTTCAATATTGTATCGTCGTACCGAGTAAATTAGTTGCTAATTTAATAATACTTATAATAAACAAAAAAAAAACAAAAAAATCACCTAACGTTTTAATTTAATTTAACATTAAACTTTTAAATTTATTTAATTGAATTCAACATTACATTTTTATTCTTATTGAGTAACAAAGTTATTAGTGAATTATTGACAATCAATACACATTTTTAAAATAAACAAATTTTATTTGAAATAATTGAAAGCAGTTTTTTTGACTTTTAATATACATACATAAGTTTTATGATTTTTTGAAACTTTATCAGACATAATTAAAATTAAATATAATTATACACAGGGATACTCAGGAATGTATGTAATA
This sequence comes from Villa cingulata, assembly GCA_951394055.1. Classification (NCBI taxonomy): domain Eukaryota; kingdom Metazoa; phylum Arthropoda; class Insecta; order Diptera; family Bombyliidae; genus Villa; species Villa cingulata. The sequence goes on from OX596018.1 coordinate 920,023, forward strand.
CAAAATACAACAAATACAAAATTTCTAGTTTATTCTCTATAACACAATTTATGTATTAAAATATAATATACAATTTTTATAATATTACTCTTAAAATAGATTGAAAATGTTTATTCTAAAAAAAAAAACAGAACGCAATTATTTCTAAAATAAATAATGTCTGTTGATATGTACATACATACATATGACAAAATAATTAAAATAATCGATATAATAGTCAATAAAACAGTCAATGTAATATAGTTGGATATTGAATGTATATGTACATTAAATGAATTTAATAAGAAAGTGATCTGTAATCTATACCTTTTTGCTTTTTGTATAACATTCACATAACACATTTTTTGTTCTGTAGTAGTAGTAAGTAAGTTCTGCGTATGTTTAAAATAATTAAATACTAATGTTGCTCACACACACATAAGTAGGTATATGTGTTGTTTGCATTATATATTGACTTGGAAAATTTGCAAAATATATGAACTGTATGTGCGAGTTATTTTTCAATTTTTAATTATTCTAGAACATAAAAAAACACTACCAATAATATAATTAAAATTAACAATTGTTCTATGAACATTTATTTTTACTTCATAATTTTATATATTACAAAAATTTATCGTTACAAAACTCTTCAATTCAATCGGTTATATGCGCAAAAATATTTTTTTTTAAATCGAAAGTTGGTTTTTTTTTTCATTCAAAAATATTCAAACTTAAATAACTATCTATAACATAAATTTTATTAATAATAAATAAATGAAATATGTATAAACTTATTCAAATTTATTCGTAATTTTGTGTCTCAAAAAAAAAATTTTCAATGTGATTTGATGAACTCTATTCAAACTCTTTAATAATTTAAATGAAATACATATATCGCCAAAAAAAAAAAATAAAACAAAAAATAAAAGTGAATTCGTTGCATTACGTTTGTATGTAAATTTTTTTTAAATTTGTTGAAAATTTTTAAAAAATAAAAATAAAATTCAATATAATTCTTCATTATTCCTCTTCCATTAATTTCATTTTTTTTTTCACATTTCTTTTGTCTTTTATGTCAATGATTAATTTTTGAGTTCAACAATTATATTGTACTTGTAGTCGTGTGTTTGTTAAATAAAACGCGATTGTATAATTTAATTACTAGTTTTCATAGTAAATTTCTAACTTAGACTTAATTCTTATTATATTTATTTACATTTTTTTTTATAAAAAATTTTAACCTTTATAAAATAATTAAATATTTTCTTTTTTTTTTGTGCAGGCATACGTATATACGTACTCGTAAGTGCGTATATTGACATTTTAATATACTTATACTATACGTACTAAGAAAATCATTTTCTAAGACTTAAAAATTTCTCTAGAACGCTAAAATTCATTGGAAAACAAATCGTAACGATTTTCATAATCACATACCAACAAATATGGATAATTCTTTACAGGTATCAACTAATCAAGTGGATCAAAATGTTTTCGATATTTACACAAGTTAGTATTTTCTGCAAAGTTTAACACAAAACTAAAATTTTTTTTAAATATATTTTTCTATATGTAAATAATATTTATATTTATAAACGGTATAAAAATTATTTTATTTAGTTCCGAAAGTTAGTGCAGACGGTGAACCACATGAAGTTATGACAATGGTAGCCGCTATTTCTGGTTTGATAGCAGCAATAATTGTTTTGATTATCCTTATTATATTGATTGGATGCGGTGATGCAAATAGGTAAGTACACTTTAATTATGTTCTTAATTTTAATAAATGACTATCTTGAGTAGATATTTAGAAGCAAAAAAAATTAATTTATCGATAATTTTTTTTAAATAAATAGACGGACTACTGATCAACAAACACAACAGAATACTGATGATTTTTCAGATTCAAGAATGACAATAATACCGCCAATTTATCAAAATCAACAAAAATTAGATGAAAATACAAATCTTACATCTGTTTTAGTATCAACAACATTATCAGAAAATCAATGCTACGAAAATCCAGTTTGCGATGATATCGATAATAATGATGGAAATCACAATCAAGATCAAATGATAAAAGATGAATTAATTTTGAATGCAGTTCAATTATCTGACATTAAAACGATTCAGTAATGTTAATTTGGTAATAATCAGGAGCAGCATAATATGTTAAATAGAATCAAATTATTACATTAACAATTTCCACTGGAAATGAAAAAGAAAAGTTCTTATTCAGTTATATTGTATATAGAATATCAGATTGTAATATGTACATAACACGCGTTTGCTATATACAAAATTGGTTTACAAACGCAGTACCATAGTAAATAGTTTAGTTGTATTTTATTTTTCGTAGTTTTATGAAAAGACTGATTCTTTTTTTTTATTTTGTCGATAGTATTTTGAAATAATGAATGAATGGATGGTAAGAAAGTATTTATTGACCTGTATAGTTGTATCATCTTGTGTGCAACGAAAATGTTTTATACATAAACATTTATATACATAATAATACTTGATAATGTAATATAAGAGAATAAATTTATGTATGTGTGGTATAATGTATGTATAGTGAAAGTACTACAAAATGATGCGATTTTATATTTCTATTTAATTTAGTTATGTACACAGATGAATATGTATGTCTAGAAAGATTACGTGACTGATAATAATTATTATGGTAATAATATTAGATTAAAAAAAAAAAAAAATTATAACAAATGTAATGCAGTACATAAGTTATGTATGTAAAAAAAAATATTTCTAGTTAGTTAATTCTTTAACGTATTACATTTATGGATGGTTGATTGTAAGTATTTACATATTGTATTGTACAACACAATGAAATTTGTGTAATAGTTTTGTAATTTTAAACAGAAAACAAAAAAATAGAAAATAAAATTTTTTATTTTTATGTTTTTGGAATTTATAAAATTAATTGAATCCATTATTTTTAGTATTCATATTATTACATATTATAAGAAATAATAATAAAAAAATAAATAATAACGTAAACAGAAGAATATAAATGTACACTGTGTACATACATGTATTTTTTTTATTTATGTAAAATACATTTTTTTATTAAAAGAAATTTGTTTTTGTATTATTATTTAACAAAAAAATTTTAAAAAGTGAAATTAATTTCTTGAAACCATAATATATTTAAATTAATTAAAACTCCTTATCTGTGCATTTCACTACAATTAGTGTTCGGATTTATTCAAGTAATCATATTTTTTATGACTATAAAGATGAAGTTTTTCCCACTTATTTATTCATTTGATACTTCAATTTTCTATATAAAAATACGAATAACTGTCTGAAAATCCATCCAATATAATGTGGCTTTTTTAATATAAGATTGTTAACAAAAACAGTATTGTAAATTTAAATATTTCGAGATTAGATTGGCTTGTTAGAAAGTGGGTATCTACAGTAATAATCCACTAAAACTATACACATACATATTAAGAATTTATGCGAGTATGTAATGAATTTTGTTATTTAAAAGTTAAATATTGTAAATACATATTTCGAGAGTGTAATTAAATTTAATTAAAATCTTTGTTTTATGCGGTTTTACAAAACAAAATTGTTAATTAACGATAATGTGAATACATTTATGTAGAAAATCTTATGAGATTCACTTTTAACTGAATTTTAAAAAATAACGTTTTTTTTTTAAATTTAAAATAAAAAGGGAAATTAAAAGGAAATTTTATATTTAGAGTTGTTGTTGTTGGAGTTGTTTTAAAAAAATTATTAAAGAAAACGAATAACTTTTACAATAATAAAGCTAAACACAGGCGCTGTTTCTTTTGTTTCTTTTTTTTTTTACAGTGAAGCAGAAAACAAAATAACCACCAACAATTCAAAAATTCAAAGTACATAATGAAAATTAAATTAGTTCATGAATTAAAAAATGGAAAGTATGATTTTTTTTTTATTTTTCTTAAAAAAACGATAATTTTTTTTATTATATAAAATAAAAATTGTTACATACATGCGTGTACAAAATATTATTGATAAAAACAAAATTTTTAAGTAAGTATTTAAAAAACAAATTAATTTTTAAATTTGATTTTAAGAAATAAAAATAAATCACTACAATTATTATTTCAAAAAATTTCTAGTAACTGAATTTTTATTGTCGTAAAGAAATTGAAAAAAAATGTTCTGTATTATTTAACAATTTTAACGGGCATTGTCACTGAAATGTCCATACATGCATATGTGTGTATGCAATTAGTTACGTCCTAATACCATTGCAAGTAATGCCATTCGAACGTACATTCCGTATTCAGCTTGTCGGAAATATGCAGCTCTTGGATCCGTATCAAATTCTTGGCTAATTTCAAAAACTCTAGGTAACGGATGCATAACAATCATTCTTCGATGGGCGTGAGTCATAAGTTTTGGTGTAACAATAAAATGTCCACATGACTAGAACAAAAAGAAACAAAAAAACGATTAGAAACACGAAGAAAAAATATCTTTAATATTTCATTAAATTAAATATGAATACGTACTTTTTTATATTCCTCTTCTGAAGGGAATCTTTCTTTTTGAATTCGAGTCATGTACAAAACATCAGTTGTGGGTAGTGCTTCTTCAATCGATTTTAAGTGCTTTTGACTTATTCCTTTAGAGTTTACAAAGCGTGTAATATGATCAGGCATTCCTAGATTTTCTGGACTTACGTATTGTAATTGGACATTGTACAGCGTTAATAATCTGGCCAATGAATGAACTGTTCTTCCATGTTTTAGGTCACCAACCATCGTTATAGTCAAACCGTTCACAGTACCGATTTCTTCTCGAATTGTGAAGATGTCAAGTAACGCTTGTGTAGGATGCTCACCAATTCCATCACCGGCATTTATTAATGGTTTTCGACAATGATGAGCTGCTCGCTATAAATTAGTCAAAGAGAAAATTTTTTGTCATTAATGTATAAATAATCATGCATATTTTCCACTTACAGCAACAGCTCCTGGTTGTGGGTGACGAAGAACAATGCAATCAGCATAACCAGCCATCACAGCGACACTATCTTCTAAAGTTTCACCTTTTTTAACTGAAGAACTTGTTTCATCCATGTATATAACTTTTCCGCCCAATCTTTGCATGGCTGCCGCAAAACTGCAACTTGTTCTAGTACTTACTTCATAGAAAATCGATGCCATAATTTTTCCTTTTAGAATATCACATAATGGACGATCTTTTGCTACTCGAGATTTGAATATTTGTGCCAAATTGAAAATGTCATTTAATTGCTCTTTGGAGAACATATCTACAGTTAGAATGTGTCTTCCAGCCAGATTGTATAAACTGTGAGCTGGTGTTGAAACGGCTGTTGTTTGCTGAATAAGTTCCTTTAGTGCAGTATTTCCAGTTGAGTCACATCTAATTCGAGGCATTGGTGACAACGGTCTTAATAATTGCTCACCACCAAAGTGAACTCCTGGTTTAGATACTGGTTCATTCAAAAGTTTAGCATATGCGTCGTTAGCTAGTGTCTCTATCACGAAATCGGTTTCAGATTTTTGTAAATTGTCTAAAATTTCTTGATCCAAATTTTCCAAAGATTGATGAAGCATGGATTTTTTGAAGAGTGGGGTGCGCACATTTTGCCCATAGCCTTTTGGAATAAGGACTTCACCATCAATAAATGCAACTTCACCACGTAAAACTACTCTATGTACTCTGCCTTTAATTTTCCTACCAGCAAACGGAGTCCATTTTGCTTTTGAATGAATCGTTTCTCTTGGAATTTCCCACTCTTCATCCATATCCACTTCAACATATGTGTTTGCTTGTTCAGGAAGGTTAAATATTTTTTTAGGATTTTTGTAGAATTTCGTTTTCAAATCTTCAAGTGTAAGTTTGTCTTCATTTACTGCATTTAATAAAAGCGGCAAAATAGTTTCAAGTCCTGGAAATCCCGGGGGAGGATTGTTTGAATCCTTTTCTTCTAGAGTATGAGGAGCATGATCTGTAGCAAATACATCAATAATGTTGATATTATCCCATAAAGCTTGTTGATCTTCTGGACTACATAAGATTGGTCTGACTTCAGATCGACCCTTTCCAATAATATCAACATCTTTTGTGGAAAGGAATAAGTGGTGTGGGCAAACTTCGCAAGTAACTTTCAATCCACGTTCTTTTGCCATACGAATTATTGTAATCTCTTCTTTTCTAGCAACATGACAAATATGAATTGGTCTATCGTGTAAATGTGCAAGTAAAATTATTGCTCCCATAGTTTGTTTTTCTGCATGACAAACAATAGGAGCTCTTTTTGGCCACGAATTCAAATGTCTTTCCCAAGTTATCATATCCGTCATTTTTAACGTAGAAAATGTATCATTTAAATACATTTTGAGTCCAGCTGCCTGTGGAGCTAATTCCGAAATATGAGTCCAATTACTTTCGGATGCTCCAACATAAATTGCGTAATCACAGTAAGCTCCAGCACTTGCTATCTCCTGAACAAGATTAAAAGTTGAACGATCAACGATCGATGGATTTGTATTGGGCATTGCACAAACTAAAGTGATACCGCCCGATAATGCAGCAGCAGTACCACTAGAGAAATCTTCTTTATGTGTGGCACCAGGATCACGAAGATGAACATGAACATCGATAAAACCGGGAAGTTTGATCATTCGTCTTGATGTTATGCAATCTGTATGAGTTTTCATTGGTGGTGCACGTCCAATTAAACGAATCGCTTCAACAAGTAATTTTGTACATTTAACGTCTGTTACCAAAGGTATCGAATAATCGACAGCTAATCGTCTTGTTCTATATCCATGTGTCATAAATGATGAAACTCTATATACAGAAATTCAATTTCGATTAAAATATTGTATTGTTGTTTGTTCGCTTTCATAAAATTATCTACCTTCTTGCACCACCTCCTCTCATTGGAAGATTTATGATCATATCAAATTGTTTGTTAGCTAAAAATTCAGCTAAATGTTTAAGTTCTCCAGCACCATCTTCGGGCGTTAATTTATCGAATGTCCATTGTACAGATTCTACCTGTTAAAATAAATGTTCAGATAAATTGAACTATAGACATTCTATAATCTTCATCATACGTACACTTATCATAATTTATTGAAAGTGCTCATTAACTAAAAAAAATTTTTCAATTATTAATTTCCAGATAAAATTAAAACATTTTCATATACATATTGATATGTCATTCAGTTGAAATTATTGACTTTTATGATGATAAAAGAGCTACATATATGTATGCACGAACTGACTAGGTATAATAGTACTCGTATATTGATTTTCTTATAAATCTAATCTTAAATAATGATTAATATTGAATTCATTAAATTTTATTTAAAATATTTGATAACAATTTCTTCTTATGTAGGTTTTTTTTTTCTTACTTGGAATAAATAACATTAGACATTCACATTAGTTTTATATTTGAATTTTAATAGGGCATAACACTTAAATTGCTTAAATTTTAATCAGAAAATTTATCAATTTGCTATTTTGTGAAGTCAAGAAATGAGAAATTTTGTTATTTAATGAATATTTTAATATCAATGAGTGAAATATGCGTATGTAAATATGTATGTAGCGTGTGATTTATTGAATAATATGAAATTTATTAGATTAAGATAACAGTTCATAACCGAAATAAGTAATTTTTTAAATGGATTAAAGTTTATTTTTGTACTCGCACATATCTATGTACATAAATCCACTGTTTTTAAAAATCATATGAAAATAAATTTCAATAATATTTTCATCACATTCTCATTGTTTTACTAAAATTTCATTTACACCTTTTGTATGTAGCTCATGCATTGTGTTGTATGTGAGTTGATTTGACGAAAAAAAAGCCCCGAGTTGATTCAGCTATGATTATATTTACACTTTACTGCAAAACTATTTGTTGTAAAGCCATACCCGGTTCTTTTATAGGTTGAATTGGTTCACTAAAACCAGGCGCCAATCTAAGGGGTGCGAATAAGAACAGAATGAAAGTCACATATCCATTTTTAGGAAAATAATTTTATAAATCACATTTTAAATGCTGTGTCTAAAGAACTATAAAATATCGTGTATCTTTCAACTTTTTTTTTTATTACCCAAATACTCAAGAGTACAATGACCATATGTTTGTTTACAAATGAAAATATATAGGTCAAAACATTTATCGTCATTGAACTTTTGAGTATTTGAGAAGTAGAAAGAGAAATAGAAAGAAAAGTGTAAATATACGTGGATAAAAGTTTGTTTTCTTATTTTCTTCTGTATATTTGGTACTACACGCTAACAAAACATAGAAATTGAAATTTAATACTGTTAGAATAGAAAAAAAAAGTCAAATTAAAGTTTAAATAGTAAAGTTTCAAACCTAGAGGACGAAAAATTAAGAAGTGCATCGGGCGACCAAGAGGCTGAAACCGACGCTGTGTACAGCACAGTAAAATACTATAAAATCTAATGTATTTTCTAATAAATTATTTTTCTAAATAATATTTCAAAATGTTTTCAATTAATTTCAAATAATTACAATATTAAGTGCACAACTTGAAATAAATATTAATCATTCAAAGTAAATTTTTTTAAATTGAAACATTTCATTAGTTCGAAAATATGCACTAAAATATAAATTCATTTTATTAGAGACACTATACGAATACATATACGTGCATATCTAAAATTGCAATCTAATATTTAAAGCACACATTTTATCTCATCGATTAATTATGATTATTGTTAGAATGAAAAAAAAAAAAAAAAACCAAAAAAAATTTTCGATAAGAATTGATATATTAATTACTGTGTACTGATAACAATATTCAAAAGACTATAATACCATTCATACCATACATTCTTCATGAGAAAATTTATTTTCGTTTTAGATAGAGAATAATATGCAGACATTATTTAATCATCATAAATTTTTATTATTATTTTTTTTTTTAACGAAATATAAATAAAATCTGTGCAAAATATTTACTGTGATTATTTATAAATATTGATTGAAATATTAAATAATCAATAAAAATAAAAAAAAAAATAAATAAATTAATTTCTAAGATTAATTTTTTTTTTTTAAAAAAGAAAAATTATTTTTCGTTATTTCGAAAAAAAAAAGAAAAAATAAATAAATGTTAAAATTGGGGTAAGAGTGATTTGTGTGTGTGTGAAATAAAATTTGTAAGTAATTAAAATTTGAAAAATTTTTTCTAAATTGAAACTAAGAGTAAGATGTGTATGTGAATAATAATGGGTCCAAAAAGTTCAAAAATGAAAGCATCTACAGATCCTTTAGAAAAACTACAAATGCAAAAGAAAAAACGTTTAGAACAACGTAAAAAACTTGAAAAAGCAAAGAAAAAAGCTTCATTAGATGCTAAAAAGGAACAGAAAAATTCTCTTAAAAAACAAAATCAACAACAGCAACAACAGCAAAATTCAAATGTATCTAATGTGAATAATGTTGAATATATAAATTTTCAAAATATGGATTATAATCAAATTGCTTTAATGAAATTACGAGAACAAGTCCGTAAGGATATACCATCGTTTCTGTTAAATCAAATTATATTATCAGTACAGTTTTTTGGTAATTTTGAAGTGTAAGTAAATTAATTTAATAACATAATTCTAATATCTAATTATATGTATATGTTATGTATATGTAATGTGAATGTAAAAAATATCAAAAAAAAAAAAGGATAATAAAATTTTAATAAATAATATGCAATTAATATAATTGTGTATTAAAAAAAAAAAAACAATAATTGAAGATTATATATTTTTTATTAGATATTACAGAATAATTATTAATTTCCCTATTACAATACTAATATTAGATATATGACGATTATTATTTGTATAATGATAAGATTATTTTCTATTGATTTTACATTTCATTATATACAAGTATATGTAAGTATTATTACATGCAAGATGCACACATAAAACCTTGGCATTGTTCATAAAATCTATTTTTATATGTGTTGTAAGTATAACGATCATTTTCCTTGTACAAATTCAATGTAATTGAAAATGATTGCATTGTAAATTGATCAAAAAGAAAAAAAAATGTAAAAATATCATAGAAAAATTTTGTAGATTAAAATAATAAAGAAAAAAAAAAAAGAAAAACAAATTAATTATTAAATAATGGATTTATTGCACTTTATTGATGGAATCATAAAAAAATTTTTTATCAATTTTTACTGTACTCGTATTTAATGGTAAATCAACGAATTCACGTCATATATTATATGATAATTAAAATCACAAAAATGGAAATTATGAATCATGTGTTACTTATAACAGAAAATTATCAATAATTTATGATGAATTTATACGAGTATAATCAATTATATCTCTATAAATCGTATATTATTTTTTTTTTATATTTTAATTTTTATAGTGAGAAAAATTCAGCTACACAACGGCTAACAAGAAAGGAATTTGAATTGAATCAAAAATTAAAGAATAACAATTACTCAGCATTCTTAACAAATGTAATCGATGATGCTGTTGATAAGCGTGTTAGATTCAAAGCAAGGTAAATTTATTAAAATAAGTATACACACATATATATGAAAATGATAACACATATAGATAGTAGGGATATAGTTGTGGTAATAAGTATTCAATGTAGTTTGTTCATTTCAATTAGAATTTTATTTATCAATAAATATGGTCATGTGAAATTATAAAATGAAATTCATATTGAATTTAATATAGTTTAGTTTCTATCTATAGCAGTGTAATAAATAACGATTTTATTACATATGCAATATTTATAGCAATATAAAATATAATATATCTTATCAGGTTAATAATATAATTTTAATTTACATAGCACTTGAAACAATATTTTTAAAATATTCAATAAAGTAAATAGGATTCATTTTTAATACACATTTTTATAGGTATGTATGTTTAAAGGAGTATAGAAAAATTTCAAATAACTCTACTCTTACAGTAATATATACAAGTATTGTGTATATATGTACATTTGTACATACATACATATATTAGGTATGTGCTCGTATACAGGTAAAATACTTTCTTTGAAATTATTCATATAGCAAAGGTTGAAAAAGAATGAAACTTCACGTTTGTTCGTCGACGTCAATCATCATAAATCGTAATCAGTAAAGTTCATAGTCGAACAAGGACAAATTCATTTTTGATAAAATTTATTTGTATTGTAAATATTTTTGTTTAATGTGTAAAATAAAAATAAATGAAATGTATTTTATAATTAAAAAAGATTTATGATTTATATATTTTTATTTATTTATTTTTTTTTTTTTTAATTTTTTTTTTGCAAGACATGGACCAGAAAAACACAAATCATATCCATTACAGCTTCAAACTGTTTACATGGTATATGAAAATGTTCAAATCTATGATCCAAAATATGATAATTTACAGCCGGTATGCCGAGTTGATATCGATACAGATATTGTTGGTGATTATAAGCAAAAACGAGGATATATTCAATTAAAACTTAGAGATAACAATAAAAAGCATAATAATGAAAAACTGTATGATTCTACATATAGTACGAGTAATGATTTACAATATTCTGGATGTATGAGCACAGCAAGTAGTGTGGATAGTATTTATGAAAGTGAATCTAATTTATGTACAATAGATGGTGTAATCTTAAGACGTAAACAGAATCAAAAACAAAACATATACGAAAATCATAGTAAAAAAATGATTTATGATAATTCAGATACAACATCAGCTTATGCATCAAATTCTGAAACTGATTATGATTATATTGTGAATTTGAATACACATCAACCATTATGTAATTTAATTAAATCTGATGAGACTGAATCATCAATTTCTGCAATTAATAATAATGTTCTACCAGAATCTTGTATAACAATTGTAAATCAGGTCAAAAATGATGATGATTATTCGAATTATTCTGATCTGGATGATGATGAAAATCGTATAATCCAGATTAAATATTTAAATTCAAAGCAATTTTTCTCGTATTTTATGAAATTTTTCATAGAACATTTAGCATGTTCGCTTGATATTACGGAAGATGAACTAAATGTAGCTACATGGAAATTTTCATCAATATTCACACCAAAATATGAAATAATACCTGTAATACATATACAAAATTGGCCAGATTGTGCAAATGAATGGATAATACGTTCAAGACGAAATTATACAAATCCAATTAATGGCAAATTAGTGCAATGGCCAACACCAGAAATGATTAATCAAGTGCGTAATTATGGTTGTTATGTTGTACCGCAGGGTTATGTACCCAAATATGAACAAAATCCAAATCGTGAACTTGAATGGAAGATCATATTTCCGGAAGCTGAAAAATATCTAGAATCATGTTTAACAAGTACACAAATAAAAATCTTCATGATATGTAAAACAATAATAAAGACATTTATCGAACCAAAATCTGAAATGAATGGTATCTACATGTTTACAATTGAACATCTGAGAATGCATTTATTTTGGGAATGCGAAAAAAATTTCTTAGCATGGAATGAAGAATATTTAGGTGAACGATTAATAAAATTCTTAAAATCATTTATACGTAGATTATCGAAAAAATCGCTACCAGATTATTTTGTACGTGATAGAAATCTATTCGAAAGTATACCAGATCGTTATAAAAATCAATTACTAATCATATTAACACATATTGTTGAGAATCCCGTAATATATATGTTAAGAGCATTCAAAAATTTACATCAAATCAAACCATTTCATGGTAAATTGAATTATAATAAAATTTATACCAGTATTGTTGTTGATGACTTATTAAATTTTGCAAAACAAATAAAATGCTGCGTAAAATACAATCAAAATGATGAAATTTTACGAGGGAATGATAACAATAGTTTTAATCAAAATGAAATAAATGAAGAGGACTCTGATACAGAGAGTGAAAATGAAGGTGGTTTAATTGCATATTACAAAAAACTAGAAAAATTTGATGAAGCTAAACGACGTAAAACAAGAAAAATCAAATACAGGGAGCAAAGAAAAATTAAAAAACGTCAAGAAAGAGAAATGGAAAGGAGACCATCAGAGGATTCTATTGATTTGAAGGTAAGACAATTTGCTATAGTAAATTATTAAAAATTCATAATGAGTTGTTTTTATTATTCTTCAGTTCATTCTTCCTGAAAGACTGGATAAAATACAGCGACCAATTAAAAAGACAGAAGAAATGTTCAGAATTGAAATCGATATAAAACGATCGGTAGTAATAACAGAAATTTTTATAAATCATTTTATACAAATGCTAAAAAGTATGAATGAATTAAAATCATACGATTTGGTCAATATTTATAAGAATCAAGCGTTACGATTATGTCAAATTTTAACTGATTACAATTATTCAGATGACGCCGATAAATACAAAAATAATATAAAAAGTTTGATTAATTCATTTAAAAATAACACAATTTTGAATAATAATGAATTTCCAAAACTTCCATCACGTACAAGTGTACAACCTACAGAATCCTTTAATAAGGGTTTGTTGAATCAAAATTCTCATTCACAATACATTGAACCAAATATATTTGAAGCTGATGCTGATGATGAGGATACAAATTTATTGAAAATGACAAAGACAGCTGGAAAACTATTGAGACCAAACAGTGTCAGATTTGCAGAAACTACATCATTTCAAACTGTAGCTGATATACATCAACAAACTAATATTTCGAAATCAGAATCAAATCTTAATCATGGAATCCTTAAAAGTTCTAGTAAAAGAGAATTTGATTTCTCAAGAGAAGATGTAGTCGAAATAAGAAACGTGGATATAAACAGAGATCAAACTAAAGTCAAAAGTATTACTTTATCTAGGGATTCTGATGAGATAGAAGAAAGCAGATTATAGTCATTTAGAATAATTCTCTGATAATTTATTTTTATTTTAGTCGAATTTCAATTAGTTTTTAATATTAAATTTAAATTTAAAGAAAAATTTTAATATATTTTTTAAAAATATGTAATTTGAAATAAAAAATGAAATATGAATACAACACTATAGAGGTACTTACATTAATTCCATGTTCAGCATAAAAATCTCCTGTTCCCATTGAGGCGTAGAGTTTATATCCTAGTTTTGCTAAATCTCTAATAGAGGAAAGAAGTTCAACTTTATGCTAAAGGAATTAAATAAAAAAAAAAAATAATAATTAAAATTTTTTGAGTATTATTAATTTTACAATTATAATAAAATACACAAATGGTAAAAAGGTACACACCTTAAAACTTCCGATTGATAGTAAAATTGCTTTTTTGGGAATTTGAAATCCTGTTGACATCATCGCCTTTAAATATGCTTCGTGACGATTTTCTCCAAAACAAGCAACTTCTCCTGTTGATGCCATCTCAACACCTAATTGGACATCGGCTCCAGATAAACGTGAAAAACTAAATTGCGGTACTTTCACGCCAACTTTACCGCAACCACGCAACACATCCACTGGTTCAACCGGTAAACCCATAATAACTCTTGTTGCCATTGCAACAAAATCATGGTTTAGTGTCTTTGAAACGAATGGAAATGATCTGGATACTCGAACATTGCATTCGATTACTTTCAGTTCATTGTTCTTTGCAATTAATTGCATATTAAATGGACCAGTAACATCTAATAATGCAGCCAAATCACGTACTATTTCTTTAATCTTTTCTAATGTTTCTGCGTTTATATCTTGTGGGGGAGTTACTAGAGTTGCATCACCAGAATGTACTCCGGCGTTTTCAACATGTTCTGATACGGCTAAACATAAGATTTCACCATCAGCTGCAACTGCATCGACATCTATTTCTTTTGCCTCTGTTATATATTTTGAAATGACGACTGGATGTTCTTTGCTGACTTCAGAAGCAGCATTTAAATATGTCTCCAGATCTTGATTAGAATAAGCTACATTCATTGCAGCTCCCGAAAGAACGTAAGATGGCCGAACTAAACAGGGGTATTCAACTTCTTCACAAAATTGAATTGCTGACTGCAGATTTGTTAGCTCTTTCCATCTTGGTTGAAGAATTCCTTTTCGATCTAACATTCTTGAAAATTTGAATCGATTCTCAGCACTGTCGACTGATTCTGGTGAAGTTCCTAAAACTCTTGCTTGTTGCCGATGCAAATCCATTGCGATATTATTTGGTAATTGACCTCCCATTGAAAGAATGATTCCTTCAGGATTTTCCAGTTGATAGATATCCATTACCACTTCAAAAGATATCTCCTCAAAATAGAGTCGATCACACATATCATAATCTGTCGAAACTGTTTCAGGATTGTAATTGATCATAATTGTTGATCGGCCCAAATTTCTTAGTTCTCGGAGACATCCAACCGCACACCAATCGAATTCAACTGAACTTCCTATACGATACACTCCTGAACCGACAACCATCGTATAATCTTCTACAAACTCAATATCATGTGAGAATGCATTATAAGTTAAATACAGATAATTTGTTGCTGCTGGCCATTCTCCAGCTACAGTATCAATTTGTTTAACGAACGGTGTGATACCAACTTCTTCTCGGTGTTTACGTACAGCTAAATCAGTACTTTTGATAGCTGCAGCTATTTGCTTATCAGAGAATCCCAATCTCTTAGCAGCTAAGAGATGATCATAACTTAAATTATTTCCATGATCCTCTAAAAAGTTAAGATAATCAATTATATTTTTCATTTTATTTAAAAACCATGGGTCTATTTTTGTAAGTTCATAGATCTTTTCAATAGAATAATTTTGTTTTATTGCTGCTGCAAGCACATATATTCTTTTATCCGTTGGTTGACTCAATTCTTCGTCCACAACTGGCTTTATGTATGGATCAAATCCAGTTACACATTCGTCAACCATTCTCAAAGCTTTTTGAAATGCTTCTTCAAACTTACGCCCAATTGCCATTACTTCGCCAACACTTTTCATTGAACTTCCAATATTTTTACTAACTCGAGTAAATTTAGTCAAATCCCAACGTGGAATTTTAACTACACAGTAGTCAAGACTGGGTTCAAAACATGCTGTTGTGACTCCGGTAACGGAATTTCTAATTTCTGGTAAAGGAATACCAAGAGCTAATTTCGCAGCAACGTATGCGAGCGGATAGCCTGTAGCTTTACTTGCAAGAGCTGAGCTTCTAGAAAGTCTGGCATTCACTTCAATAATATAATATTCTTCAGAGTTTGGATTCAATGCGTATTGAATATTGCACTCTCCGATAACACCGAGATGTCGTATAACATTAATAGCAGTGGTTCGAAGCATGTTATACTCTTTGTTTGACAGAGTTTGTGAAGGTGCAACAACTATACTTTCACCAGTATGGATACCTAGGGGATCAACATTTTCCATATTGCACACAGTAATACAATTATCAAAGGCATCCCTTACAACTTCGTATTCTACTTCTTTCCATCCTTTTAAAGATTTGTCAATAATAAGTTGATTAGAGTGAGCCAATGCTTGCTGTGCCAGTATTGTCAATTCTTCCGGATTATTTGCAAATCCAGAGCCAAGACCTCCTAACGAGAACGCCGCCCGTGCCATAACAGGATAACCCAAACGTTCGGCTGAATCAAGAGCCTCATTAATTGAATATACAGCTTCAGATGGTGCAACCTTTTCACCAATTTCAGCAATTCGTTGTGAAAATATTTTCCTATCTTCAGTGTCAATTATTGATTTTATTGGAGTTCCTAATATTTTCACATTGTATGTATCAAAAATACCAGCCCTTTCCAATTCAACTCCACAGTTTAATGCCGTTTGACCACCAAAAGTAAGCAAAACTCCATTTGGTCTTTCAGCTTTTATTACTTGTTCCACATATTCTGAAGTCAATGGCAAAAAATATACTTTATCAGCTAGACCTTTGGAAGTTTGAACTGTTGCAATATTTGGATTTATCAAAATAGTTTGAATCTTTTCTTCTTTCAAAGCTTTAATAGCTTGCGAGCCTGAATAATCAAACTCGCCTGCTTGACCTATAGAAAGTCCACCAGAACCTAAAATAAGCACTTTTCGTGGTTTTTTAGATGGAATTGAGCCTTCTTTTGGAATGTAGTTCAGTTTTTTGATCAATTTTTCTTTAATGCTAGTAGTAGGTAAGCTGTTACGATGTTCACTTACAGCTTCTAAAAATATGTCAAAAAGTACCTCTAAATCCTGGAAATATGTATATATACGTAATTCTAATATTATTCAGTTTTACTTTAAAATATTAAATTTTTTTTACCTGAGGTCCTGCTGTGTGTTCTGGATGAAATTGTACAGAAAAATAAGGCTTTACTTTATGAATAATTCCCTCGTTAGTTTTATCGTTGACATTAGTAAATAGAGGTTCCCAATCTTCGGGCAAAGTGTCTGCATCAACAGCAAATCCGTGATTTTGTGTTGTCATAAAACAGCGATCAGTTCCATGGTGAATACACGGTAGATTATGTCCACGATTTCCATATTTCATTTTGTAAGTTTTACATCCAATAGCTGTTGATAGAAGTTGATGACCAAGACATATTCCAAAAATTGGTTTATTTGAAGATTTTAAAATAGATTTTATCTGTTCTACAGTTTCTTGGCACATTACTGGATCACCAGGACCATTACTTATGAAGAGACCATCAAACTCATTTGGATTCAATTTATGATTCCATGGAACTAAATCAATTCTGGCTTCACGAGAGACAAAACATCGAATTTGATTTAATTTTAGACCGCAATCGATAGCACATATTCTAATTTTTCCATTTGGATTAAATGTTTTCATTTCTTTCACTGAACATTCGGCGACTAGATTTCTTTTATTTGGATCTACGAACTTGAAATCAAAATTTGACGCTGGAAGATTATATGTGATACGTCCAAGAATCGATCCGTTTTCACGAATTTTTTTTGTTAGTGCTCTTGTATCTATGTCACAGATACCAGGCACTCCATTTTCTTCCATCCATTTCGATAGTGTTCTTGTTAAACGATAATGTGATGGATTATCGCAATGTTCGCCCACAACGAGACCTGATACTGAAATTCCTTCAGTCCATTCAAAATGTGCCGGTAGTCCGTACTCATCACATTCTTCAGGTGATGGTATTCCATAATTTCCAATAAGAGGATAAGTAAGAACTAATATTTGTGCTCGATATGAACGATCTGTCATAGATTCGGGATATCCTACCATTCCAGTTTGAAAAACTACTTCGCCGTCATTTTCTTTTTTCGCTCCAAAAGATTTTCCATTTAAAATAGTTCCATCTTCCAGAACTAAATAACAATTTTCTGGCATTGTGAAGAAATATCTAATTTAAGTTTCTATTTGAATCGAAACAAGTAACTAAAAGAAAATAATAAAAATAATTAAAATCATTAATTTAAATTAAAATTTATAAATTTGAACATAACTCAAAAATGTGTAATAAATATGTATATTATTTCATAAAAAATTCTTATGTCTAAAATTTATATCCTCAACTGTTTCATTTTCAATGATTTTCATCGTTTCATTAATAAAAAAAATTCAAAACATAGCGGAATTATGGAATTATTCTTTATATACAATACTATACAGGCTACATAGTACATATGTGTATACATACTACTATCATACGGTCATATGGTTTATCCAGCTGATAAAAATGCACGTGTAGTGTACATCGTGTATTTGATTATTTGATAAGAGAAAACATCACACGTCACGTCACGTCACTTTGTATTTGTAGTATTTAGTATGTATACGATATACGTATCGTACGAGATACGAGTACGAGCTACAAACGCATATAAACAAAAACGTAACATAAATAAACAAGTTTATTAACATAAACATTATTATCTGTTATTTTAGTCTTATCATTCTTATCGCTAACGCTATTCGTCGTATCGTGCAATATTTTTTTTTCCAATTTTTATTTATTCTGTCTGATTCTCTTGAGCAATTTTTTTATTTCTCTTTGAACAATATTTTTACATTTTTAATTTTTTGTGAAAACAAGAGTACAGAAACCGGTTATCAAAAAAAAATAAATTGTTTGCGGTTCATTGCAAATTTTAGGCGGCCATATTTAGTTGTTTTTGTTAGATAAAAATTAGTTTTTTTTTCTAATGAATTAAAACACGAAATATGTACTTGTTGAATATTTTCAGGAAAACTAAATTTAACTAAAATGTAACCGCAACAACGAATAATTATTTTAAAATGTTATTTTATCGGTATTGAACTTAATATATAATTAAAAGTAAACAAAATTAAATAGGTACATATATGTATAAAAAATAACTTTTAAAATTTTTTTTTTATAAAATCTATAAATACATTAGATGATATGCGCACATAGTATTACCATTGATTAATGTATTACCTTTATTTTATATCAAAACTTACTGGAAATTAAAAACTATTATGTAATAAATGAAACAAAAATAACAATTTTTTAATTTTAATATATTAAAAAACAAGCACAAACAATTTTTTGTAACATAAATTGTTGATATTTATACGAAAAAAACGAAAAATTTTATACTTTTTTTAGACACGTGGAAATTTTATTAATTTCGAAAGAGACCGTAAATAAAGTTGACTTTGTTGTCTTGCCGTTGATAAACGACTGAAACGAAAAATGAAAAATTTCAAAGAGCAGCAATTGAATTTTGAATTTAAAAAAAATATTGGATTTATGGAATGGAAGGAATGGAAATGGAAGAATAGAAAAAAAACCAATAATATAATGTACATATCATATATACATACATTCTACATTGTCGCATTGTACATCTACCTACATTAATAGTAAAATTTCAGTTTGTGTGGATGGGGATACTTATGTACATTATCATATGTTAAATGTTGTTAATTAATCCGTTGATAAATATAACACATATGCACATCACATACTCGTATTTATGCATGTATTTAATTTAATTTAAGACTTACCAGCATTGAATTCCAAAATGATAACAACATCAATCTAAACATAATGATAGTGCATGATGATAGTGTATGTATCTTTTTCACTTCACTTCAGATATTATTTTCATTTTATGTAAAACAATTTATTATTTATCAAAAATATATTATTATTTCAAACAATATCTACTGTATATTATAATTTCAAATAAATTAAAATTTATATTTTTTGCACATAAAACAGAAACAGAACTGACGAAAAGATGAACTATTAATGATGAAAGTTCATCAAAATCAAATTCAATTAATTTCAATTGCAATTCCTACCTATATGGTGAAAAAATAATTTAAAATCAAAATGTAGGTACATATATGTATTAGGTATGTATATATATTATAATAATTATTAATAAAACATATAAATTTATAATTTTTCCTTTATTTATTTAAATAATAATAATCATAACATTATAAATAAAATTAAAAAATAATAATATAAAACATATTTTTTTTCTCTTTAGTAGTTTTATAAATAAAAATTATAAAAATGAAAATATACTACATAATAATAAAATTTTAAAAGAATAAAATTTCACGCATAATAAAAATTTTTTTTTGAATAATTTACAGAAATCTTTTTTTTTTATTTTTTTATTAATATTAAATTACTTTAAAAATTATTTTTCATATTAAATTTTCGTTAAGACCGTTATTTTAATCTTCCATCCGAATATAATTTTATATTACATTATATAGGTATACCTATATTTTTTTTAAATTGAAAATGACTACAAAATGTTAATGTTATATAATTTTTTTATTTAAAGGCATTTTCTTTATGTTTAATTGCTTTTCATTCATCGTTTTTCCATTACATTTTATTTCTCCACTTCCTACAATTATTTTGATTATTTTTTCAAAAAGTTTTAACTGTTGATAACAAACTTATTTATAAGTTAATAAGGACATGAATAGCTTGACAATTGGGATGGTAAACAGTTACACCTGGTTAAACTTCTGTTTGTACACGTAAATTTCCAAATTCAAATCCCAGCTCAGCTAATGTATTATACCCTCGCTCAAATCGATCAATGATTCGATCAGCAAATGGACATCGTAGTTGATTAATTATTGTATTGCTGACTGATTATATAACTGTCAGAATTACTGATTGGAGGTGTATTAAAATGAACTATCCGTGTGCATTTAATAGAATGAGTCGTCCACACTTTCATTTTATTGATTTTACTAAAAATCTTTGACGAATGTCAAGAAAAATATTTAATTGATATGGAGATGATAGAGTAAATATGTGTATGTGTAACATTTTTTTTTTCTGAATGAAATTTTTTTATGTATTTAAGAATTTTTACAATTAGTAAACTATTAAAAATCTACTATATTCTATTAAAAAATTTTAAATGCATTTTTTAATAATTTTCATAGATTATTTTTGTTCTTTAGAAAATTTTATTCCGTTGATTTTTGTTTATAATTAATAATAATCATCTTAGTATGGTATAAATGTATATAAATATTATTTTATCGTTCTTATATTCATTTATAGAATTTAAATACTAAACACAGATTTCCTTTCTTATTCTAATTAATGCTTCATCTTTTTTTTTTTTATAATTTTAGTTAAACATTTGTCGGTGCATCCATTCCACATATAATGCTTTTCATGACAGCAGCTGCTGCTAATGATGCATAATTTTGCCATTTTTTCGTTGACATACCGTCCTTATAATCAGATATTCCTAAAAATATGAATTATTCATAAAAATCAATCAATTGATTTGTCAAAATTATTTTCGAAAATTAAAAATTTATACCTTTGACTAAAATGAAACTTTCTCTACAATTTCCAATTATACTTTCTAAAACTGAACTCATTTCAACATCAGTCGCCAACAAATTGTGATCTTTAGCAAATTCTGTTCTCAAACTATCTGATCTGATTAAATCTCTTCCAGATCCTATTGGACCTAAATGTAATCTTGTTGCTGGTAAATTTCCACTATCAGTACAGTCGTCTATACTTGGTTGTGGATGTGCAACTTCAATTACCTCACGATTTCCAATATTCATATATAATTTATCTGTATTGGCGGCTGGTCTTTGGAAATCACTTTCAGTTTTATTTTGTAAATTTCTGATACCATCTTTTAAATAGCTTTCCCATGGTTTTTTTCCTTGAATATCATCATGTAATTTTTCTGCAATTTGTTGAAGGCTGTCGTTAATTGGATAATACGTTTTGAATTCTTCTCCGGTACTGTATACATAAATGTATGGCTTCAAATTTGCATTGTTATTCCTAAAATAAAACAAAATAAAACATAAATTCGAAAATGTGTAAAAATACAATATTAAAATTTAATGTGAAATTTATACACTTACCTTATAATTGAAGATCGAATTTTATTTGGACACGATATGACAACATCACCTAAACGTACATGTTTCTTGTAATCTGTGAAATGTGGTACACCACCAGCAACTCCAACGAGAAAGACGTAATCAACTTTCTGAAATGTTCCTAAGAGTCTGGTCGTTGTATTTCCAGCAGCAGTCATTGCTTCTCTGGTACTGCCAACGCATGGTAATTTCGTTGTTACAATACGATGTGCTCCGATATTACCCAATGTATAAACGTTGGATTCCCCTGAATTTTTTAAAAGAAAACTTATATTAGAATCTAATTGAAAAAAATTTTTTTTTGTTTCAAATCCAAAATTTGCACACATGAAAAACATTAGTAGAAACATAATATTGCGATGCAATTAAAAAACAAAATTAAAAACATGAATTTTGATAAATTAAAAAGCCAAGCAGAATACAAAATAAACTGTAAATAGAAAAACTTTTCCTAGAAGAGCTTGAATAGCAATGAAAAATTATAATAAAAATCGAGGTGAAATGGATGTGTGTGATTTTCATCTAATATGTGTACGTACGAGTATGTATGTATATGCATGTGCGATATTTATAATGTGCACAGTTCTGGATTCCCAAAAACTATTTGATTGAAGTGCGAAATGGTGTGAAACAAAATATGATATATAGTGAATGATGTGTCAGTGAGAAAAACTGTTTGAATTTTTTTTTCTCTCTGTTTTGTTATTTAAATTACAGGAAAAACGATCACATACTGAACAATAATTGTGAAAAATTTGTAAAATATATCAAACGAATAAGTAAACATTTCACAAAATAAACAAAATAAAATTCCTTTTTTTTGGATTTATTGTTGTTGATTTAATGTGCAGTAATACAAAATGTAAAACAAAATTATACAAATGGTCTTTTATATTTTTTCGCTGTATAATTCTCTTACCAAAACGTCGTCTTTTTGATTGTTGTCTTCTATTTTGATTACCATTAAAAGCATTTTCCAATGTATCTGCTAAATTTGAATCGGAATCTTAAAGTTTTTTTTAGTACATATGGAAAAAAAAATATTAGAAATTCAAGAATGTATGTATAATGAAAAAGGATAATCGATAAAAAAAAAACAAGAAAAATAAAATAATAAAATGAATTAAGAATATTTTTTTTTTGGTTTATTTATTTTTGGTTTTGATTTCAATTTGATTTTTTTTGTTAAATGAAATAGTTTTTAGCAATATTGTATAGAAAATCTACTTTTATGTATATATACTATAGTAACTACTTAAGAACATGCATGATGTATTGATTGTATTTAAGAGTTTTAGAAGGTTTTTTTGATATGATGTATAAGAGTATATTGTGTGTGTTTTGTATTTTTTTTTTCTTTTTTACTAACGTGTCTACACATCTGGAAAAACAAATAAAATGTACTTACCAACAGTCGTATAACGGACAAATGTTTCTTTATTCTCTAACATTGCATCAACGGCCAATTTTTCACAATATTGTGCTGTTATAATGGCAATTGTTGGTTGTTTATTGGATGCGATTGTTGGCATCTGTTTAACAACCTTTAAATAGTAAATAGAACAAAAAAAAAATTAAATATAATTAAAATTTAAGTTTTATATTCATACACTGAAAGAAATGTCGCAAAAACATATTTAATCGTATTATTTAAAAAAAAACGAATCTAAAAACAACCACAATTTTTCAATTATTTTTTTTTTGATATTTTAATTTGAATTTCCACTAATAGTATCTACATTTTTGTACTTATTTACAAATATTTATAGCGATTCCAATTTTTTTTTTCATCTTAAATCTCGAAAATATCATAATTAAGCAAAAAAAAAAAATTAAAATGAAAGTTCTATACCTTATGCCACCACAGTAATCTTATTAAAAGATCCTTTATTAACTCCACAACATACCATATTAGCACATTAAATAATTTTTGTACATCAATTTCCATTTTTATTTTAATTTTTAAATTTTTGAATAAATTTGAAAAAATCACGAAAGAAAAATGTTTTTGAATCGATATGAATAAAATTGAAATTATTTTGACTCTACATTTTTTCGTGTTCGATATTAAAGTGAATAATTGTACAATCCAGTTTTTCTCTTACAGTTTTCAATGGATTCTAAATACGTTCTACTTATAGGTTGTTAAGAATAATTATGAAATTGTTTTTTGTAATAGAAAAAAACCAAAGAAAACAATGAAATAAGAATAACATAATGCAACGTAACATATTTTTTACATAATTTTCAATGGAAAATCAATAAGCTTTATACGATTATAAATAAGAATAACAATATTTATTTTTTTATTTTGATATTTTTGTTGTTTTTGTTTTTGTGTATATATCTAAAAAAAGATTACAAATAATTTTTCATTTAGCACGTTGATTTCAAATAAATTTTCTATGAAAACTTTGATCTTTCGATTTGCAATACAGAAATTGCTTGTTAACATATACGAGTTTATTTAAAACACATTGAATTTTTGTGTTTTCACATAGAAAATTGAAAAAAAAAAAGGAAAATTTTACCTTCAAATAGTATTTTATACTCGATATTGTTATTGTTATTTTTATTGTTTTACCACCGCAACCACAAAATCGGATTTGTAAAGGGTGTAAAACTGAAACCTTTGAAATTTCATAATAGACAAAGGTTGAATAATGTTAAGTGAAAAGTGGATCAATCAAAATTCTAAACACAAATGTACATACTATATGCACATTGCATACATGTATACAAATTTGAAAATTAAAAATAAATTATTAAATTGTTACATTACGTTTAGAGTTCCTGCATATAGACATAAATGTGTAATTAGTTACATATGCAGAATCTTTTATATTTTCATTTTGAAAAAATCTTTTGAAATATGTAATTATGAAATTTATTTTTACTTAGAATTAAGTAAATGTGTGTATACATACGAGCATGTTCCATTAACTTTAAATAAATAAACAGAAAAAA
Source organism: Villa cingulata (assembly GCA_951394055.1). NCBI lineage: Eukaryota > Metazoa > Arthropoda > Insecta > Diptera > Bombyliidae > Villa > Villa cingulata. Next base: position 945,349 of record OX596018.1, read on the forward strand.
AAAAATCTCTGTTGAATTATGAAAAAATAATAATAATAATGATGAAAGAAAAAAAATTGTTTGAATTGAGTGCATTGACTTCAGTCTAAACCTAGATCTTTTAAATGCTCATATTCTATTTAATTCATGTAAATTTTGTTTTCATTTTTTTTCTTTTGATTTTTACAATTTCCTACATGTTTATAAACTCATAGCTCATAGTCAAAATCTATTCACAGTACACAGTACATACATACATAGTATTTACATGTATTCTAATGGCATTCATTCAACTAAATAAATATTTATTTCAAACATAAGAGGAGGCAATAGAATACTAGAGTAGGAAAATAATGACATTTGTTTTTCTTTTTGCACATAAAGAAAATAAAGTAATATTTTAGGATTTTGTCATGAAAATGTATCAATATACGTACATATACACAGTCAATAATAATATCTGTGTATGCTATTGTATAGATGTATTTTCATTAAAAAATATTCAAAAGAAAAATAGGTAGACAATTTTTCATTTTAAATTGAAAGCTTTCCTTCTTCTAATAATACACCTCTATATACTCTATACGCCTATACGCCTATACTGGAGTAAGCTTTTACATAAAATGAATATATGGAACCATGGAATCATTATGGAACCATATAGAACTATTACAGAGTACACACAGATACTCGAATGTAAGTACATATATATGCGACAAGACATACGACATAACGTAAATATTAGATTAGATACTAGAAATTTAATGAATGTCTGCCTATTGATTTACTGACTCTTTTATTCAGTCTGTACACGCTTCATATAGGAACCACCATATTACATATAGAACCAGGAAAATAAAAGAAAAAACTTTAGAATTTGATTTTAAATGCAGTATACTGTTCTATACACATAGATTGCTGGACAAATATATACATACATATTAGTTTCTTTTATTAAATTTGAACAGTTTGTAGTGGTGGAATATAGAGTGATTTAAATTTAAATTTTATTTAAAAAAATAAAAAAAATTAAATTAAATTAAATTTGAAATATTTATTAGATTTAAATATTGTTAATTAACATTGTTGTTGTACTTACTTTGATTTCTTTATCTTCATGATGAATTCTTGTATAAGAATTGTATTCCATTGATTTGATAAGACCACGATTTTTAAGTGAAAGAATCACCTGTAATACATCATCAGTATTCCAGCCATAGTCCCTAAATTTAAATTGAATATTAATTAAAAAAAAAAATGAGTATATTTAAATAAATATTATATACCATATATTTAGAGTATGTATATAAAAAAAATATAAGAAATTATTTTAATTATACATATATGAATTAAATTTGATTTTATTAAATTTTATTTAATGAATTTATTACATACTTGGCCAAATCATCTGGAGTAATTGGATTCGGATACGCCTGTTCAATCAATTCAAGAATCTTTTCCTGTGTTAATGGTGGCGGTTCTTCAAATTGAGATTCTTCTATTGAAACTGATGATTGTTTAAATGATGATTGTTTTTTGTACGTTTTTATGTAGTATTATTTCGTATATAAAACATTATAAAATGATGATTATTACCATACCACATGTAGATAGATTAAGAAGAGAAAAGAAAAATGAAATTAAAAATAAAAAAAAATTATGAAATAAAATAAATTTAAATTTATTATTTAAAGATATTTGTTATACATTATATATATATGAATATGTATGGTTATTATAAGTGTAGTACTTATGTAGTATGTAAAATTTATTTTTCATTTTTTTTTTCTGATTTCTTTGATGTACCACATATCATTTGTTATAGACTGCAATTTTTCAATTTTCGCAATCTGATAAGTAACTCATATAATGTAAATACATACATACATTATATATATATTTTTTTATTATTGTTACTTTTTTTTTGTCTTTAAAAATTTTTGATTGATATTAATTGAAATAGCCAAGCAATATTTATAATACATGTACTGAAAACAATATACACATTCACATGAATTTTTGTTATATAAAAAAATAATATATAATATCTGTAAATATATACAATCTTTAGAGTTTAGACATAACCTAACATACATACACACACAGCACACACACATATTGGACAATCTCATGTACACACATTAACATATGTATATCTTTTGTTATAAACCACAACATTATTTTGTATTAAAAACAATAACAGACAAGTGAATCAATTTACAAAAAGGGCTTATATGAAAATTAATATGTTTCAGACTGTGTATTTATACTCGTATATCTACTCATGTTTTACATAAGCATATAAAGAAATTAGTTTCAATTCAATAATACAATGCAGACTTTTATGAAAATTGATTTTTACTCTATAGATATGTACATTAAATATTTACGAATCATTCATGAAAGGAAACAATCTGTATATACAAATTGGTAAATGCAAAAGAGTTTTGAAAATATTTAAAAAATACACATTATGAAATTTATTTAGAATTCATGTAGTTATAAGTTAGCATTATTATTACTTGCGATGAATAATTGTAAAAGAAATTCGTTTATCATAAAAAATGTTGGTGATTTTTCTTTGCAATAAGTATTGTATATAGGAAAAAAAAATTATGCTTAGGTTTTGATTTTGATTTTAAGAAATTCATTTTCAATTTCATTTCATTTTTGATATTTTATTATAAAGAAAATTTATAAATTTACATATTTATTTTATACTTTGGCACTTTCTTGTACTATAGTTGAAGGAATATACTTAAAAGTTTCAAACATCAAAATAAGAAAATTTGAACTTATTTTATTAGGAGAATATTTGATAGGAAGTTTTTTTTTCTTGAAACGTTTTTTCTTAACAGTGAAAGTTATTTCATATTTGAAATAATTACATTGACATCAGGATATGTATAAAAGTATGTATTTAGGAAAAAGTTTAATGAAAAATTATTTTTTACAGGACCAAAATATTCTGGTAAGATACTAATACATACTGACTTTTTTTTGTTCGAAAAATCACCAAAATTCAATATAATTTACATATTTTCAATTGAATTCATTTGTTAATTGCATTTAAAACTGTGAAATTTTTTTTTTTTGTTAAATTTTTAAGTGAAAGCTTTTTTTTTCTTTTTAATTTATTCAAATTTTTTAAAAAAAAAAACAAAACACAATTAAAAAATAACACACAAAAAAAGGATTAGAAAAGAAAATTATCAAACATTTTGTTTAATAAGTTTTAAACATAAATTATTATTTTATTTTTATTTTTATTTTTTATCATTATACATTTCCAACCAAATAGCTTTAACTAAATCATCACCATCACCTGTTTGTTTTTGTGCTAAAATAGCATCTTCGAATTTTCGATTACAATCACCATAACAGTAAATAATGTAACCATCTCTAGCTATAATATAATGAAAATAATAAAAATATAATTGAGAAACTTATAAGAAACGTTAACATATTATTAGATTTAATTAGAAATGAATAAAATCTATAATGAAATGCATTGAAAGAAGTCAATAATTTTTCTGAAAAGAAAAATATAAAATATAAATATTTTCTTTTTGATTTTTGTTAGTGGGATAAATTTCTAGAATTCCAGGAGAAATTAAGTTTACATTTTCATCACATATAAAAACAAAAAAATTCTTATAACAACCATAAAATATAAAATTATTTTATAAATATTCTCAAAACATATCCTTTGGTGGTAATATGTAATTTGAAATATTTTTTTTTAAAAGGTACTTACGTGGTCTTGAAGGTGGTGCTGATGTTTCTTCCAGAATTTTCAATTCAATTTCAAGAGATTGAATTTCATCGTATCCCTTTTGCAATAATTTCATCATTTTTTTAATGAAACCAACGTAATCTGTTTAAAAAAATATTTTTAAAGAAAATTGAATGCAATTTTAGAAAGAGAAAAAATTTTAATTTTAGTTTTTTAATTTTTTATAAAGATAATATTAACTTACCACGTGGAAATTCTTTTGGACTGACCAATTCCCTAAAGAAATCTTGTGCAACATGCGCTTGTTTACTTTCATCTTTTAACCAATCTCTAAACCAGAATCGTAATGTTCTTGATTCCTGTGAATGACTTCCAGTATTTGAACTAACCAAAAATACACGAAATTCTAAACTTAATTGTGCTGGATTTTTTCCACTTTTTTGATCTTTCAATGTATCTTTGTTAATTATGATTCCTGTATGATCACCTCCAGCTACATGTACACGATCACTGACTTCATCAACTAATTTCCTTTCGATCAATATAATTGTGCTATTTGATGTTTTTCCTTTCGGTGTCATTACAACTTGTTCTCGATCTGATGGAATTGGTGTGTGACAATTACTACGAGCATTACCGTTCTGTTGATTATCATGAATGCTACCATTCAATAGACCTTTTGTATGCTCGTTGTGTTGATGATTGTTATTGTAATGATTCGATTTTGGTTTTGGTGGTGTTGGTGGTGGAAGCATATTTGTATTATGTATCGATGATTTTGAAGACATGATTTTGTTATTGTGTAATGATTACTTTGTATATATGTATATTATATTTTTATCCTTATACACAAATAGTTTCGATATTATGGTTTTTGCGCTGTTTTTTTGTTTTGTTTCCAAGGAATTTTTCGATTGTGTGTATATCTGTGACCTGGAATTTGATTTATTTTCATATTACCAATAATATTTAGAAATTATATTTGTTGTTGTAGTGTATTATGTTACGTGCGGTTATATAAGAAAATATAATATATATGTAGAGTTAAAGAATTTACATTATTAACAAAATATTCATTATCAACATACTATATTTCAGATAATTCTACAGAAAATAAAAAAACAATTATGAATAAATTCTTGAAGGTCATATAAAGTAAATTTTTTATTGTAAAGTTTACATACATATCGAAATATATTTCATAATTCTTATTATATTAAGTATGTGAATATTCACTACAAATATTTAACCTCAATTTCATTATTTAAATTAATTTTAGTCTAGAAATGCATTTACATTCTACAAATCTACACCACATAATAGACATATATACATACATAGTATATATGTATGCAACTTTGTCGTTTTAATATTAAATTTCATATTTTTATAAAGCCGTAACATGTAATCGTGAATATAATCGCAAGTCACCATCAATAATAATTGAAAATGGGATCTGGGTGTAAAATTGTTAAATAATAAATGCATAGCTTTTACCTTTTCCTAAATATTTTAGTTCTAGGAAATGAGTATAGCTTTCGTCCTTTTTGTTTTTGTCATCATTCACCCGTACGCCCCGACATGTTACATACGTACTTTCGTCGTTTTTATGTCATTGTTAGACGAATAACGTAGTACATAGTACATTGGTACCAGTCGGGAATATATCTGATTATTATGAATTATTTTTAATTATTATACTTTTCTGTTTATTATTAATATGCATGCATACATGTAAATGTGAATACACGAAGTATGTAAACGTACACGCATACAATATTATAAAAATCCAAAATAAAAACATTTCAAGGAATTCATGAATTCTTTTCGTTATAATTAGGTTGACAAGTTTATTTCATGTGACAAAAAATTATATATTTTAACGTATAAAAAAATTTAATTTTATTCAGGTAAGCTATAAACTTTATTGAAATGAATAAAAAAATTCTTTTGATTTTTCTTACATAAAATTACTAATTAATTTTGATTACTTCATGGTAAAGTTCGTATAATTTTTTCTCTTCAAACATTTTGGATTTTCATTTTTGTATAACAAATAATCAGTGAAATGAAGGCTTCATTTAAAACGAACAAAGTCATTCTTCTGAATATCCAAAAAATAAGAATAGAATACTATTATATATTAAAATAGGTCTTTGCGTCGTTTAGACAAAACTTTTTGACTTTTTTTCCAACTGCATTTTTCTCTATTCATGATAAAAATAAATAATATAAGATTCATCTGGAGAGTTGTCTAATCACAATCAATTTATTGTACTTGTGAACATTTTCTTTATTATTTATGTTGATGCAACACAATTGAAAACAAGTTCCTAATCAAAAAAAGTATGTTTATAACAAGTGAACAGAAAGACAGTTGAGTTCATCTGAATTTTTGTATGAAACATTTTTCATTTGTTTCTCTGTTATTTTTTATCTTTGCTTAACGCTTCGTCGAACTTTTGTTTTTTTTTTTTTTTATATCAAATTATTAAAGTGGGGCATTCAACGACATATTATAAATTATAACACATATGGTATTTTTATCTAGTTTTATAGTTATAATAATTTTATCACTTTCGTTTTTATCTTAATTCACAGTGCAACAATGCAGTCTGTTTATTAGTTATAACCTTGAAATTTTTATGTAATGATAATTTTTATAATTTTAAAGTCGTGCTTAAAAAAATTCAGACACATTCGTATTTTTTTTTTTGGAACTTTATAGTCAAATGATTTCAATTTTATCAGGGGGAGAAATTGAGATTTGAATGATTTTGAACTTATGTAGAGGAGGCATTATTGTTTTGTGTATTTAGTATAGTGCTACATTTTAATGAATTCGACCGTTAAAAATATTTACATGTTCTCTAAAAGCATTAGATTAATATTTCAAATGTAAAAAAAAACTAAAAATAAAATATGTAACATATAACGAGGAAAATGTATTTCCTGACAGCCGGTAATAAATTTTTCCGGTCGATATGAACCGAAACGAACCCATAAAATGTCTATCTATCCATCCATTCATTCAGTTGCTTGGTTATCAACTTTATGAACTAAAATTATTATTGAATCGACTGAACTATATTAAATGTGTGCTCCTATTTTTGTATGTATGATGTAATGTATATTTTTTTATAGATCTTAATTGCGGCTTCTTACATCATTGTGTATATATTTTAAGTTTAAGCTTCAAGTAAATTTTATATCCACTGAAAAACTATATAGAATTGTAATACAAACAGGTTCACAATTCAATTTGTTCTAATTGATTCATTCAAACATTGACCCTGACAGATAATGCGTGCAACATAATAATTATTACAATGCAACTCATGAATATAAATTCACGAAAACCATATTATACAAACTATGTATGTAGATTTTATGTACATTACATACATTGTACATGTCTATATTAGTTTTTCTAATCAGTGTTAACTTTTATCACAATTTATGTTTTGATATCATTTTTAAAATTGAAAAAGTAAAATTTTCACCTCAATGCATTCATGAATTTTTACATAAATATTTATCATGAATTTTCGTCATCATTAAATGCATATATATATGTATTCTTTGTTTCATAAAAAATTTTCTAACTCATGCATATCTATTTTTATTTATTCATGTATCTACGTATATGTGTACATATTTTATTTTATGTTTTAAGTTTTATGTTTTATGTATTAATTGTTCAGTTCAGATACAATGTAATATTTGTATAAATTTTAAGTAGTCTACTAGTTTAATTTCTCATTTCAAATTTGTTTTCCAACTCGAATAGGATATCATCTATATATTTGTATACAATGTGATGAATAAATTGTAATGCTGTTTGAAAACAATGAGAAATTATTTTTATTTGTATGCTATATGTTTATGGTAAGCGACATTTCACTTCATTTTCACCACGTATATGTGAATATGAATATGTGAGTACATATAAATACATGAATACGTACGTAAATGCATATAATATGAGTATGTATTTAATAACAATTGGTATAATTGGTACTTTTTCTAACAGACATGTAAATTAGATACATACTTCGTATACAATTTGTACATTTGATTATTGTGCAAAATGAAAAAAAAAACGGCAATTTAGGTCTTCTTTTCCGTTTTGGATCTTCATTTTTAGAATGAAATGAATTTTATTTTCAGTTCTTTTTTGTATGTATGTGTTGTTTTGTGTTTTTAACATGTTATAAAATTTCAAAGATGTAAAATGCAACTGCACACATCATTGTATACAAATTATGTTTTTCTCGCATATAGATATTGGATGAGTTACAAACAAACAAACAAAAATAAAACCCAACATCATGATAAAATGAAAAAGAAAATGATAAAATAAAAACAATACAGTACACGATTTATTGCACGTTTTACATTTTAATTACTGCACTATACATAAGTATACATATAGTACATTCAAATATTTATGCAATTGAATTTTATATGCAAATGAAAATACATTTTTCATTAATGATGATCATTTGAAATGTATCTTTTATATGTGTGTTCTATTAGTATTTCCTTTAAAAGTAAAACGAAAATGTAAAAAATAAAGTTTTTTTTTTTCTGTTGAAATTTCCGTTCATAAAAATGAAATGTAACACAGATAATGGCTAAAATAGCATCGATATCAATAATCAAATTTCATTTATTTTATATAACGTAAACTAATTCTATTTATCATTAATGTAGAGTGGAAATTCAGTGGAAGATATACATTTCAATAAAACCGAATGCAACATCAATTAATTCAGGTCAGTTAGCTAAATACTGTAATATATTCGTTCTATATATATCCAGCTTGAAATTAATTTGCATTGATATTGACTTTTTATCCCTTTTCTATCCTTTGACATTTTTTAAATTCATTTTTTTATTCTCACGATTTGGTCACAGCATACCCTCTTGCATAACCTTGATAACCCTTGAACTTATCGTTTAATTAGTTCTTTTAAAAACAATAACTTCTCCGTCTTTTTTCCAAAATAAATTGAAAATCAAAAAAAAAAAAAAAATCCAAAAGAGGACTTCAATACTACAAATAACGTGATAATATTGTAAATTAGTGTTTACATTTGAATTTAGAGTTTGAGTGTCTCTTATTTGTGGGTGTTAGAGCGTCATATCAATTGAAGTTTTCATTTGAAAGTCGGTATAGGTTGAATGACGATATCAACCATTCAAAATTAACAAAAGAATCAAATTGAAAATACATATATGAACATAATGCGAATAGAAAGTCAAAAGGTACATTTATGATATAAATTCAAATATTGGTTTTGGTATTGGTATATGTGTAGGGGATGGTATGCAATACACTTGTTCACTTGTATAATTTACATTTTATTCATCAGTAAAATATATTGTATATTCGTATCTTCATATACATTTATAGAATATGCATGCATTTATAGTGTACAAATAACCACAACAAAATGGAAAAAAATGGAATAAAAAACTCATTAATGGTGAGGGTAAATTGGATTAGTTTGTTTTCAAAAAAACACACACATGCATATGTATATATTTTTGTATCCAAAAGTATAGATGTATAAAAAAATGAAGTTTCGTAGACTCAAATGAAAATAAGGGTTGCCGACCTTATATGTATATACATATATATATATACATATACGTGCATGTCTTTTGTATTTTATATGACTTCGTATATTCCATTATTTCTTCTATAAATGAATGAAAATGAATTTTCTTTTAATACAATGTGAATAAAGTAAATTGAAAAGATGATTTACGTACATATACATATACAAGAGTATTTTATATGTTGTGTATAATGTATGAATAAAGAATTGAATCAGACGAAGAAAATAAGATAAATTCCAAAGTTATCTCGCATTGTTTTCAGTTTTTATTTTTAAGTTTTATGAAAAACAGAAAACTAAGTATAATATAAAAAAATATTCATATAAAATTTAAATTTTCATTTAGTAGATACTCATGATGACATTACATACATTGTGACTATATATGAAGGTACACACATACATATATGTAAATTATTATCTACAATAATTATCACATTAACTATCTCATATAGTACCTCTTTCTTAGTACAAGTATTTACTGTAAACTCTGTACTTGAAAACATTTTTAACTCTTATAATAAAAATAGTAAAATCACGTATAAGACTCCAACAAAATCTACGAAATGACTAACAAGAAAATTTATATTTATGTATAATAAAATGCATTTTTTACACGTAAAAGACAAAAAAAAACAAAACGATTTTAATGGAAAAATATATTTTCATCAGAATGAAAGGAAAGAAATTTTAATTTCCGTAAAATTAAAAAAAAAAAAAACATTTTTTTTCTTTTGTCATTTTAACGTAATTATGGAAAATAATGATCTTAGAGAAAGAAATAAAGTGTATAATATAATATTTTTTTTTTTAGATGAACTTAATGTGCTGTTAATTGAAAAATATAAAAAACAGCAAAAAAAAAATTAATATTTTATATGTACACATGGTTATATATTTAACCGAAACATTAAGTTCATTGACATTAAAAAAATATACGTGTAACAACATTAAAATATACCTACATATAGTATATGTGTGTTTATATAGTTATCTATATATTTTTCTATATTTTTATCCAAATATAAGATATAATAAAAACTTAAAAAAGCAAAAAACAAAAAATAGATAAAAATAAAGGAAATCCTTCTACAAAATGGACAGGTGTAAGTAGGTCAAAATGTATGTAAAGAGCACATATGTACATGTTCACTGTATATAACTTTTTATATTTCACAGACCATATGTTTACTTTGAGTGAGTACATTGAGTATTTAACAATAACACAAATCAATAAATCGAAATTTTTGTTAGATTTTCATTTCTTTGATTACAAACGTCTGATTTCTAAAATGTACATATTATTTCCTCTATTTATGAATTTGCTTATAAAACCACCATCAAAAATATTTCTTTCTATTTCTATACCTAAGTATGTACTCGTATAGTGTACGCCATGCAGACACGACACGAGTAGAATATTTTACACTTCATGTTTATTCGTATTTTCTTTGTTGAGAAAATCTTGATCTTCTTTCTGATTAGAATGCGAATATTGTACATGAAAAACACAGATAATCAACTAAAAACATTCGGTACTCTTGTTCCTCTCGCTTTTATACAAACTCTCGAATTATATTTCACACATCCTGTTTACTCGTATTTTCTTTCTGAGTATAGAATGTGAATATTGTGCATGACAAACACGTAAAATCAAATAACAACATTTTACACTTGCTCCTCCCCTTTATGCATATTTTCGAGCAGTGGAGGTCATTGACTATAACAGTACTTGTAGTATACAGTATATGATAGTACGACTAGTATTCCACACATCATGTTGTGTACTCATTTTTGAATTTTTATCTTCGGCACTTCATCGGAAAATCCGCCACTGAAAATTAGTTGTTAAAAATTGAATCGAAATCAATTGAAAAACTTTCTTTTATACGTAAATTTTTTTTTTTTAGCCACAATTTACCACAAAATTTCAAATTTTCATATATACATATGTATGTGTTTGTGTATTTGATAAATCAATATAAAAGAATTGTTATTTTACTCATTTATGATTATTTGTGCTTGCTTGCATTCGATGCATTCGAAGGCCTTATTGTATTACGTAAACGGGTAAGCAATAAATTTATTATGGCGAAATATATAATAACGACTGTAATTATAACGAAATAATGAATTTCATTTTATGTCAGTATAATAATATGATATAATGGGAATATATAAATTGGGTTGTAAAATTCGATCAAATTGAAAAAAGAATTCAACGAATGAATTTATGCAAATTTGAATAATTTTAATGTGTAAAACGTATGCTAGCATACATATGCATGTCTTTTCAAAAATCTGATATAAACTTATCTAAAAGACCACAAGATTACTTTCCAAATATTTAAGATTTCTTAATTTGTTATATCGCGTAAAAATAAATATTCGTATATTACGTAGAATTGAAAATTACTCATACAAACAGGCAGACTAGCCTTTATAGGCAATTTAAAAATGTTGAAAAAAATTTTCATATTTTAATCATTAAGTCAATATTACGAGTAATTTATAGAATTTTAAAACTTTTATCGAAAATTTTTGTTCACTGTTTTGATGAAATTTATAAAATTATTGATGGAAAGTGTAAAAGTCAATTCAAAACTGGCCTATCTAAACTTGAATTAAAATTAATTCTTATTAAAATTGAAATACTCGTATACATTGAATATAATTTTTTTTATTTACTAAACGATTTACTGACTTATAGATAGTAAAATTAGTTAGTTTATTCAAGGTTGATAATTTATGGCATAGTCTATGTTTATTGCTATTTTTTTTTCTCGATTAAATCATTTTCTATTAATAAAAAATTGCGATAAATATTCTTACATTACGAGTCTAAGATTTGAAGAAAATAAATTCTTGTTTGTTTATTCAAAAAATAAATTCGTTTAGATTCTAACATTAGAAGATAACTGAGTATACATAATTGTAAACAAAAAATTATTTAGGTAATTGAAGTTTGTGTTGTGTACATATTTTATAAATCCGCGTATAGAACAAATCAAATCAAAAGAGGAATAGAAAAAATCGTATCTGTATAGCAAAAATTTTGCGAGATAATTTTAAATTATAATCATATAATTTTTAATGGCTTTTTATTTCTTATTTTTTTTTTTTTTTCTAAACAAAAATTGTGGTAATAACAATTCATTTGGGGTGATATTTTGTTCAAATTTTTTGTATATTGTTTACTAAATTATATCAGTAATTTTACTACATATTCTTAGCTACTATATAAAAACAAATTCACGGTTCACATAATTGCGAATTTACTACCTATATGTAATGTAAATTAAATTTAGTTCAACAACAATAACAATATTATGTACTCGTATTTTTCATCAATCCGACATAACAAAAAATTTACCAGTATCTTTGCCATGAACTTGATTTAATGTTTTTTAAGCGTGTGCTATTTCGTCAGCTGTATAATTTTACTATTTTTTAATTCATACATACACACGAGTATACATATACATATGTGTGTTATGTTCATATTATGTACTCGTCGTATTTTCTATGTGATTATTGTTTTATTTTTGCCTTCAATTAATTTAATACAAAAATTAAATTATGTGTAAATTGTAAAGTCACTAGAGTCAGACTCAATTAAACCTTTTAAAAGATTTTATTTTCATATACATATGTAATGTATATATATATGATGCTTTTTTAAATGTTATACTTTAAAAAAACGGCGGTTATTATATTCACTTTTGTCAGTTTTAAATTTCATTATACAAATGCGCATTTATCATTATTTAATATTGTATCTGTATAACTGTGGTTAGAAATCATTTCGAATTTACATTTATATATGATACCAATGATACTGAAATACATACATATATAGGCACTTATAGTCGCCGTCGTATATTATCTATTGTAATTTAATAAAAGACAATTTACAAACAGATATTTATATTTATTTAAATTAAATTTACAATATGTAATTATACGATTGTATACAACATGTATATATGTATGTATATTTATGTGTATTGTAGTTAACCTTGTTCTAGACTCAATCGAACGTTTTGTTTGGTATGTTTTTTTTTCTTGACTATTTAAAACAAAACATATGTACGATACAAGCATGTACTTATGTAAGTAAGTATATTATGTAGAAAGGTGAAACATGTTCTGTAATTAAAATTCATTATGTAGCACAACTTCCATTAATATTTAATATATATGTATGTACTTTACAACCTCTATTATAATGCCTCTCTTTAGTCTTTACTACACTATTCGCTATTAATTCGCTATAACTCGTGCATACACATATTTTTGTATATGTACATATATCGCAAGCTAATGTATTGTAAAAAGTTAAAAATATATCGGTGACATTCAATTGTTTGTTGAGAAACTACGCAAAAGTAGAAATTTAAGCGATTCTAAATATGTATCTGTATCTCTAGTTAGTCGCTATATGATATGGTGCTCGTACAAATGGAAAAAAAATTGTTTATCTAAACATGAAATTATCATTACACACCTCGTTTGAAAAAAAAAAATGAGAATAATTTTTGATATGAAATTAATCGATCATTTTTGATTGGGTAAATGATATGACAATCAGTGGTTCATAATTCACGTCAAACTGTACGAGCACACATGATAGTAATGTCATGAGATCACTTCTGTGAAAGCCCTGGTTCACTTACAGCTGTAGTGATAATATAACAAAGTACCTAGTACCTACACAATTGAAAATTCTAATCGTGCTATACACAAGTAAGTACATAAAGTACGACATTACATAGTGAAAGATTGTTGAATATTTATGGCCATATTATATGCGCGATTAATTAAAATACATATTAAAATTCAAAGTTTATTATTTTCTGAAACTTTCACGATGAATTCGTTCATTCATTCATTCAATGTATTATTTTCTTCTTTCTTTCAATTGAAAAAATTCTTAATGGATGATTAATTAATTTTAAAATTTGTAATTTTGAATGTACGTCGAGTTCGAGTACCTATGTAAGTTAAAACTTTGTTCGATATTGAAAAAGTCTCAAATTTTTTTTCATGAAAGTAAAAAAAAATTCTTTTATCGAGAACTTAATAAACTTTGTTCAATTGCTTAATTTTCCAAGTAATTATTTCTTTTTTTATGTTACTTTTACAACAAACAAATTTTGACGATAAAAACACATCCTGTAGGCGAGCGATTATTTTAAAACAATAAAGGGACGTAAAATTTATTAAAAAATTATTTTTGTTTATGTTATACAAATATATTTTTTTTTTCAATTTTATATACAAAAAATTATAACACATTTCTTTGGCGTTTTGTAAAAAAAAATCCTTATCTGAAATTTCCCTGAAATAATATATGAAGCAAAATAAAAAAAAAAATGCAAAATAATTTTATCTTATCTGAATTATTCAACAAACAAAAATTTATTGATATCATTTCATAAACGAGTATATGTATGCAGAAATATGCCATGTGTAATTTTGCAAATAATCAATTATTGACAAATTTGATTCTTCTCTGTGGCGAGCATATCATCAAAGACTATAGAAAAATGTTGAATAATATTGAATATTGAATATTGTTCTATATAGTCTTTGATATCATAATAATCAGACTGTATAGAATAACTCCTCTTCTGAACTATACGTGACTATACTTATTTGGTTATCGAATACTCGTATAGCATTTATTGCGTTTTTGTTTTGAAATAATTTTTTTTTTTTTTTATAAGTAAAAAATATTAATTAGCAGATTAAAAATGATTCATCGAATTTAAACATTTACATATCATTATAAATGCACATACGTGTATAATTCATGTTTGAAGTTTTTCATTTTTTATTTTTTAACTTTGTTGATACAGCTATATGCTATACTACATGTATGATACAATTTAAACAAACTTCGTATACGTTTATAAATACATTCATTATCTTTCCACAGAAGTATTATATGTATATGTATGTAAAGTTAATGAATTATATTCATTGTTGTTATATTATACATATATATGATGTAAACATTCACATAAATAGAAACGCGCATTCTTATCTTTATTTTATTTATACTCGTATACTCGTAGTTCATTTTATATACTTTTACACGTACGTTACTTACGATATAATCGTACATGTATTCGTACATTCTACATACATATAATATATAATATATACAGGCTACTCATTTATATGTCACAAATAAAATACTTGGAATTTCTTCGATTAAAAAATTATTATCAATAAGCATTCAAGAATTATTTTAAAGATGATTTCGTTTCAGTATGTAGTTTTAGTTTTTGCTTAATCAGTTCTTTATGTTTACACAAGCAGAGGAACAAATTTATGAAATCCCCTAATTCATATACGAGCACATATAATTTTATAATTTATAGTTAATTAGGCTATAAACTTTTGAATTGTTTATTTAATTTTCTTTTTGTTAATTCAAATGTACAGTTCGAATTTAATTTTTTTAATTTTTTGTTTTTTAATCATAAAATTTCGTCATGACTCATGAGAACGATAAGATATCTAGAACAACTGTCAAGTATAGAATATGCACATTATAGAATTAGAATTTGTATAAAATAGGAGTACATATGCTATGAAGATATATACATAAAACTATAGTTCATATTGAAAATACGAAAACGAAAGAAATGAAAACAAATTATTTCCTAATTTCAAAAAAAAGAATTAACACAAACCTATAAATTAAGACATTTAAAAAAATAAAATAAAATAAAATAATGACTTTAAAATAAAATTGAAGAAAAAAGAAATCTCCATGTCATGTGTTAATGTAGTTTTTTATTAATTTCTCATATACGAGTGGTACCTATAATTTATAATTTTTTTTTTTTTTATTTCAATCAAGTGTTTAAATGTATATTTTTCTGTATTTATTCATTTACACATGTACATATGTAAGTACAAACATACATATTTGTACATTGCACACTGTACATTTTATATGTATCTGGGTGAGCGAACGTATTAAAAGAGGAAAGTCATGCAAACATTAATTATATGAATGGTTATCATGTAACACAAAAAATACAGAGTACAAAATAATATAAAACAAAACAAACAAAAAAATTTAATGAAAAACGATACTAAATATGTGCCATTTAATACGTGTATGTACATTGAGTTGAGTTGCATATATAGACTCGTAAATATAGCTATAGATAGCAGATGGATGGATATTTATTAGAAACATAAAAATGTAGTATAATAAATAGAAGAGTTCATTGTATGTAATATGTAATACCTATATAGAGGTAACCTAATATATTCTATAGGGCAATATCCGCACTATACCTCATTTATAAATATAATTATTTGCCCCTATATACATATATAGGAAACGTAGGTACATACATTACATATATTCGTCTGTAACATTTATAATAATGTGGAGATAATAAAATATGTATATAAAATTATATGCACATATTATAAGGAATGTATGCTGTACTACATATGCACTTATACACGAATATGGCTATACACTCTACATGCATATATAGATTTATATCAATAAGTACACAACAGAAACATGACATACATTGATGCATACATGATTAGGAACTGAAAGTGGTTCAAATAATTCTAAAAATAATTTTTAACGCACGGAAAAATGATACAAAAAAGAAAATTGGAAAATTTAATTTTAAAATTGCAATTAATAGTCACAAACATACATTTTAAATTTTAAAATTGAAAAAAGCAAAAACATTTCATTTGAAAGTTTTGGGACAAAGACACTTTAAGAGGAAAAAAAAAATACCAGAGTAGTACGTATGTTATGTATGTATTCTTGAAAAATCTGTTGAAATATTTGAAATAAGGAAAAAAAAACAACAGAATTTCAAGTTTCGACAGCAACTTAAAAATAAATTAGACACTAAAATATCTTTCCAGAAAATAAAAAACTATAGAGGCGCTATATAGTGAACAAATGTTGCTGCGTAAATGTTGCTGTTGCCGTATCTAAATAATAATACGGAAGTAGGTACCTATACATAAATATAATGTAGATTTGTTTACAAGGCAACGAAAGTGTACACTACATTGTGTGTTTATAATTAAAGTTATGACTAATTTGTTGACATGTAATCTGAAGAAAAATTTTGAAAAAAATGTTTTTTGAACTCATGTTATTACAAATTAAACGATAAACATGTGTATATACAAAAATGAAGTAGAAAATAAGTGAGAAAACAACTGTTTTATTTATCTTTTTCAGATTTTCTTTAGTCATTAATTGAGTAGACTATACACATATACGTAATGTAATATGTAATATGTTGTTTGTTACTGTGTATTACCATTGCACATCATATAAAAATGGAAAATTACGTCATTGTCCTTGCATTACTCAATATTACGAGTAGGTATATATTATTATTAATTATTTTTTTTTTTCATATATTTATTCATGCATGTGTTGTGTACCATACCAAATTTATATACATATCATATACGATAGATTGTAGGAAATTTATTAATGTTGGTTAACATAAAATTTATCAAGCACGCATTCAAGTCCATTTATTAAGTTAATAAAATATAATTTAAGGTCCATAATAATCTACAAATGGGAAATAGTTATCAGCATAATAAAAAAAAAACGACAAAAAATAAATAGAATCAAATTTAAAGTTTAGTACATCTAATCACCCACGTATTTATTCATTAATTTCGTAATATGCGTACGTACATTACATGTGTAATGTGCTTTAAATTTTGAATTGAATTCATAATTATTGTATATAGGTACGTACATATATGTATAATACATATTTTGGAATTTCTCAATAAGATTAACGAATATTTATTGTAACAATTGGAACTAAATTTTCAATTTAGTACTCACTATACGAGTATATATGTACATATGTATCTTTTGAAAGGATTAAAAAAAGAGATTCTATTGGCTTAGTCATTTTCTAATTAAAAGTGATAATGCAATTACATATATTTAATCAAAATATTTCTTTAATATTTATCATTTCATTAATTTTTTTTAACAACATAGCTGTTTAGGTTTATTTTGTTATTTTTCCCCTCTTCTGTTATTTCATCTAAATGCCGTGTGCCATTAATTTATGTGATTCACGGGAGTTCTTTAATTTATTTAAGTAGTAAAAAACTATCTTGTATAATATAGGTATATACAGTATATTTATATGAATGTATGAAATTTAAAAGTGCATTGCCCTCATGTAAACTATATACACAGTGAAAAAACACATGAAAATCTGAAAATACTATATAAAATACGAGTAAGTATTCTTGTTTATTTTTTTTTTTTTTGTTTTCATTTCAATTTTGTTTATGTTTTGAAAAGTTTGTACATAGAGCAGTTGGTAAATTTGAAGAGATTATATTTTCCTCATGAACAAAATATATGTACATGTGTATATATACACTATAAACTATACCTACAAGTATATAATGTAGGTATACAAAATAACAAAAACATTTTTATTTCACCTGCATTACGCATTTGTAATAAATTAAAATAGTTTTCAAGTGGTATGCATATTCCCGTACACAAGCATTATGTATATGCATCATGTACTAGATGCATCACTTTTTAAATTCAAATGAAAACTATACATACAAATGTTCATACTGAGTCGGTCTTTTCAATTTTCATTATGCATACATTATACTTGACTACTTGCACTACAGTTGTAAGAGTGTTATTATGTTGTATTTGTAGTAATACCATAAACATAAATATCATTTGTATACAAAAGGTTGAAAAATTAAGTAGATGAAAATGAAAATCATTATAATTTATATTTATAACATTTTTTGCTTGTATTTTTTTTCGTATTGAATTTTTTATTTAACTCATTTATTTATGTTCCTTTTTTTGTAATAATTATGACCAGTGAAATTTAAAATCGAACAAAAAGATAAGACATCATATAATATTTGTTAGATAAATATCGATTAAGGATATTGTTTTTCTTTCCGAAATATTACTAATTACGAGATCTTTTTATTACAGATTTATCTAATTTTAAAAGTATTTTGTATTTTTTGCTATTTTTTTTAATTCAACTTTGATTAGTTATTTTTGTTTAGTTATTAATTTTTTGTTTATTAGAAATACAAATATGTGTAACAGTTTTTTCAAGTATCCAATTAGAAATGTATACAATCTAAACAAAAATTTCAAAAGTTTAAATAACCGGAATATTTACATATGTACCTATACAAATTTTAATGTATATTATACATAATTTATAAAATTAGTAATAATGGAAACAATTATGATTACCTGTTGCTTCAATGCTGTTGAAAAACTTTCCTTTCCGTTAAATTTGATTATTTGTTGTTTTCTTTTTTTGTTTAAACACAATGATTATTAAATATTTTTAATTTGATTTTATTTTTTATTTTATTATTTATTTGTTTTAAAAAATAAATTTGTAATCCACTGTTTATCACAATTCAACTTGATAATACGTATGTACGTATAACAATAATCAAGCAAGATAATTAAATGCAATATTGTCATAAATTGTAAATGTATATGTTTAGCCTATAAAAATATATACATTAAAAATATAAATAGAAACACAAAATAAAAACAAAAAAAAAAAAAAACACAAAAATTAAAACAAAAACAGTGAAACAATACTCAATACTGTTTCTATATTTTTAATTTCTAGAAATTATTATAAAAATGAAAATTCTAAAAATGATTGAATTTTTTTTATCTTCAACATTATAATTTTAATTTTTAACTTGAATAAATTTTAATTTATTTAAATTTTTGAGAAGAAAAACTAACAATATAGGTAAATAAAAAGTTTGCATTTGTAGGAATATTTTTCACTTTATTTTATAATTTTTTTGCATAGCAAATAAATTTATCAAAACCTTAAAATAAAAACAATACAAAAACTAAGAAAAAAAAATTCATTAGTACACTTTTAAATTGCAACGATAAGAATAATGACGTCATTCAAAATAATATCATTTCCACGTGAATGAATCTACACAATACTTAATAAACTGATGATTCAATTGAAATTTCGAAATCTAAAATAAAAGTGGTTATAACTTATAAATTCACACACGTATAAACTTGTACATGTGTATGTATGTAAATTACGTTACGTATGTATACATATATTAATGTTACCTTGATATTTTAATATTGACCATAAAACAACAATAATAACAAAAATAATAATGAATAAATATTATTATTAGGAAATAATATATGTTTTGATGAATTTATTGTTTAGATACATTTATTATTACGTGTGAAATAACATCAAAACAACTTTTTTCATTGAAAATAAAAACAAAATTTATGTAAGCAGAAGTAATATTAAAATTTAAAGATAAATTTCGTATATAATTTATAAATAAAAATCATATGTTTTATTCTATGAATACAATAATTTATACCGGTTAAAATTTGAAAAAATATCCGACTTATCGCTTTCACAACACAACAAGAAAATTTAAAAAAATATTAATAATGAATGATACAATACTTGAGGCCGCTTCTAGTTAACTAAACTTCTACATGAAATTGTTGAACTGAGTACTGAGCCAACTAACCAACCGTTTCGTTTGAACAAAACGAATAAAAAACAACACCATTTCATATTTCATTTCACAAGCAACGACAACGATGATGATGAAGATTGAAGAGTGGAAATTTTAATGAAATACATATAGGTATTCATTCAGTACATGTGAACATGTGTGTACGTAAACGTATAATGTGTAATGTATTGTACAAGTACGTACAAGTATACATACATTACATACTTCAATTCAATTTCATTTTCAATCCTTCAATCCCGATCCCAAACATACATAAACACAGTACATACAGATACAGTATATTTGTATTTGTATATAGCCAACGTCCCCGTACACTCGTACATACATACATACATCGAAACAGAAGCAGACTCTGAATCTGTATCTGACTTGTTGGCATTCTGCCCACTGTAATATGAAAAAGTACCCACAGAATCTAGAAGAGATTTTAGAGCATTTTAGAGAATCACCTCACCATTAAAATTAAAATAAAATAAAATACATTTATTATTTTATTATCATCATCATCCATCCACACACTTTCATTTCAACATTCATTTCAACTTGATTTCAACCATTTTCATTTCCACTATACCATACCGTATACCAAAATTCAAAAATGTACAACGATAAATACTAGCTATTTTTCTGTTGGCCAGACAGTTCGATGAGCAATACAGAAAAATCTGAAATCAACAAATAAAATTAGCGATGATGACGACGACTACGACTACGACATGAGAAATGAACGAAATTGCTACGATAGGCGATAGGTACTTATTTATTTTATGTTTATATACAATATTACCTGAATATTTAGTACACAATAAAGAATAAGTGCGTTCATTTCAATATTTTCAATGTTGATTGCAACTATTATATCAATTATAAAACGAATAACGACTGATTTAGTCACTTTTATACCAGGCGAACATAATTTTGTAGAAGGTAACTGCCGCTTGCAAATGAATTTTATTTGAATTTGAAGTCAGGCAGGTTTATTTTAGAAGAAAATACAATATAAAATAATAGCATGGAAAATGGAACTGGAAAGTGAAAAAGTATTTTTGCTCTTTGTATATTTTTATGATTTATGATTATTTATGATGATCACATATTCACATACATATAAACATTATTTATCGTTCTCGTTATTGTTATAAAATATAATACAGCGACCAACAAAAATGACGAACTCAACATTTTGAATGAAAACATGTTGAACTTGTTTCTAGTTGGTTTGAAACATTTTCAAAAAGTTTACTTTGAATTTACAATGTTTATAATTTCATATTAAACATTTTTATCTTTAAAATTAAGGTGAAAATGATGAATGAATCGCTGGTATCTGGTATCTAGTTGAAAATATTTAGACGGTAGCCTCAATAATATTTTTTTTCATATTTAATAGTCTTCTGATATCTTTTACATAATTATTTTCATATTTTATGGAATATGCTTTATTTTATAAATAAACGTAATGAATGGCATAAATATTGTACGCTTGAAAAAGATAAGAACCATAAGAACTTCCTTGTTTTTAATTTAAAATGTGCTAAAAAAGAAACTAGGAATTCATAATCAAGGGGAAAAAACAAATTCATTTGAAAACATAAATATTAAAAAAAATTTTACTATTTCAAATACAAAGATGTCATGTGCTATCATGCAGCTGCAATATGTATATTTAATGTTTACGAGACAAGTATGTATACATTGAATACACTGCATGATGCGTACTCGTACTCATAAAATCATCATGTATGTATTCAAATAATATTTGTGCAAAAGGGAATGCCCTTTAACTTGAGCCTTTTTTTTTAGCAAATGTAATAATGAAGGTGGAAAACATAAAACACACCCTTACATACCTAAAAATTGAATTTAAAAAGATAAGTTTCAGTTGAATAACCTACCATCTACCACCATAATCGGCATGAAATGTTTACAAAGGACTACATACATATACCATTACACACACGACTATATTATCTGTAGTTTCTGGATAATCCTGTTAAATTTAATGCATGCTTA
Organism: Villa cingulata; assembly: GCA_951394055.1. Classification (NCBI taxonomy): domain Eukaryota; kingdom Metazoa; phylum Arthropoda; class Insecta; order Diptera; family Bombyliidae; genus Villa; species Villa cingulata. The sequence continues at coordinate 968,308 of OX596018.1, forward strand.
CTATGTATTTTACTATATCACATATCACTATATACATCAGACATCAGACAAAATAAATTTGAGGGTAAAAATTTTTAGAGACTGTATGTTTTGCCATGCTATCATCAACCCTTAAGGATTTTGAGTTCTTGATTTGATTTTATTAATGATTTTTTTTTTTTACTACATATATTACTACTGCTGGATGAATCAAATATGTATATATATGTATTTTTTTGGTAATAACATGTATGTTAGCAGTATAGTTTTGAACTACATATGAATTTTTCCATACATTCTACCATAAAATATTCGATAAGGATTTACCATATAACTGAAATTTAATTGTAAAAAAAGTATAAAACTTAAAATTAAATTTTTTCAAGTATTCAGGATTTTTTTTTTTTTTTGTTTTTTGAATTAACATATCGAGACCATAGTAAAGTACAGATTCATAACAAAAATGATTAGATAATAATTTATCCTTTATTTATAATAGCTTAATACATCAATAAATAATACAATATATTTAATATAATTTAATTTTTTATTTTATTTCATTTTTATTTCAGTTAATTTTTCAAACTTTTTTTTTTTGTTTTAATTTTGAATACATGAATGTTATAGTAATTTGTTTAAATTTTGTGATAATAAGCTATGATATTTTAAGTATTTTAAATTCAGATAGGAAGATTTAATTATGTATTTTATTTTACTTTTATTATTATTTCTTTTTTTTCAATAAATTTTATGTTGTTATGTATTTCTATTGAATTGATTACAATATAGATTTGGTAAAATTTCAAATTTTTAATTGTGAAATAATACATAAATTATATTTTCTTTTTGAGTCCAACATAAATACGAATAATAAAATTTACCTAATTAATTAAATACTCATTGAATGAAAAAATAAAAATAAAAAACATAAAATATATGGCCAAAAATAATAAGAGAATTTAACATTTAAAAAATTTTTTTTCCACTTGAAATTTTTTCTTCCTGATTTCCTCTTTACGATAGTAAACAATAATTATGTAATAATATGCTACATTATCGGAAGCATTTACTAAATCTTAGAAATTAGTTTAAAAAATTGTATAAAATATTAATAGAAAATAAACATAATTACATTATATCGTTGTTTAAAAATTAAAGAAAAAATAATAATAAAAAGAATTGAGACTTTAAAACAATTTTCAAGAAAATAATAAACAAAAATCGACGTTAATTTTTACCCCGCCTTCATATCTGGTGAAAGTAAAGTATTTTTTAAACTAGATATTTTTCATTTTTTCTTTGTTTTAGCTACATGGTATATTAAGTTTAGTTTTTGTTGCTTGTATGTATTTATATTTATTTTCATCTAATAAATAATAATTTTATTCGTTTTTTTATTTACTTATGTTTGGATATTTTTAATAGTTTTTTTTTTTTTTTTTTTTTTTTTTTTAAGAAATTGTTCGTTCAATTCATTTTGAGCTCATTTAGTGTTGCATTGAACTTCGACCATTCATCCATTCTTGGATTAGCAAAATTCTCAGCAACATCATACACATATAATTTACCAGCATCATCACCAACTGTTAAATGTAAACCAGATGGTGTCCATGATACTCGATTTAATGCCGGTGCACCATCTACAACTACAGATGCTGTTGGAACTTCTGTATCTTGATTTAAATTCCATAAATCAAGACGTCCACTACCATCGACACCAGCAAATAATGCCGGATGAATTGGTGACCATGCAACATCCATTACATAATCGGAATTATCTTCAAATGAATATAATGGTTTGTTTCCCTTTGAAAATAAATATTAAAAATGAAAGATTGTTGAAAAAAAAAATGTAAAATAATTCAAAATCTTAATGTAGATTCACCAACACATACTTTTAGACTCCAAAGTTTAATTGTCCAATCGAATGATGAAGTTAAGAATAAATCTCCAAAATCTGGTGATGATTGATTGTAATGTGTTGATATTCCAGTTACTGGTCCTAAATGTTTTTCATATGTTTCGCCGACACCAGCTCTTGTACCATGTCGATACGCTGTCGAAAATAAATTAAATTTTAATTTTGGTTTTGTTTGAAATTGTAACACTTAACCAAACCATAATGCAAATGAATTCATATTTACCTGAGTAAACAAAACCATCCTCACTACCTAATACAAAATTGTTAATTTCATTATTTGGAAATGCCATACATGTAACAGCAATAGCTCTAGATTGTTTCTGCTGCAATTCCATTGTATCTTGCGGCATTGACAGCATATCAAGACTCCATGAACATAATTTACCGTCCGACGATATCGATATCACATTATGAGCATTTTGTGTTCCAACCATTTGTAAACAATAAACTGGATGCGTATGCGCTGCTGCACTAAGTGGCGTTCGTTGAATCGGAGTTCTCTTCTGTACACGATTATCCCATAAAACTATCTGTCCCGAATATGTGCCACCAAGTATAAGATTTGGTTGAAATTTTGCAAAACATGTCGACATTACAGCGCTTTGACAATGAAATACATCTTCAGGTGTCTTTTTCTTATATTTTGTATTCCATACTATAACGACTCCATCAGGTTCATTTGGACTCTCCTAAAAATGTTAAAATAGAATACATTTTTGCTTAATATGAAATTTATTTTAATTGATGACGCATTTTAATTTATTTTAATTGATGACATCCGTATTTATTACTTCATTACTGTGGTAGGAAGCAACCACTAATTCTGGGAAATGTGTTGACCAATCCATAGAAGTTACACAACGATTTTTGGACCAACGATCACAGTAAAAGTATCGATTCAGCGATAATCGCGCATGAGATTTTTCATCACTAATCGCATTAAAAAGATAAAATAATTTTTTTTTTTATTTTTATGTCAGAATGTTTGCAGAATCATTTAAAGCAATACTCACTGTGCTTCATCAGTATCACCACCACCAATGTAATCAGTATAAATATCTACAGTTTCAGATAATGCACGTTCTATAACTCTTCCAGCACGCAACACGAAACGTTGAAAATCTTCCGAAAGGATGATCATCTGCTTCTGTTCCTCGGACAGCTCTATAACTAGGAAACAATAATATCAGTTTTAATATTAGAGGAAAAACAATGTATAATACTGATAATACCCACAAAATAATTTATGAAAAATATTCACAAACCTTCTCTCTTTTCCTCTTGTTCTTTCTTTTGTTCTTGTGGTGTAATTGCTGGTGCGACCTCTTTGACAGTTGGTAAACCATGTGGAAGAATACCGGGCGGTAATTTCGAATGGAAACCATGATCCAAGTGCGGTAATGAGCTTTCTTCGTCATCTCCTTGGGCATCACCAAAAGTAAGCACTGTTTAAGTATATAAAACTAACAAAGCTAGAGGAATACGACATTCAAATAAAACACGATAAAAACGAGAAAAAAAAAGTACATAAAGAAAGAGATGTAAAAGGAAACTGATTTTCCTTTTATTGCGTTTTAACACAAATTACACATACTAACTAAAGTGTACATACAACTTCAAACAATTACAACGTATATTGAAAACATTTAAATACAACACGAGTATACGTGAAATATTTTACGTTTACATAATTATTGTGCAATGATTTACATGCCATATAATAACCATCACAAATTGTGATCAAACTGAAAAAAATGTATATATGTACGGGAATATATTCAAAGTTTTCAAAGTGCTTCAAAAATTTAGCATACAATTCTTATGCTGAGAAAAAAAAAAAAATGTTGATATTGAAAAGCCTTATTCCTTTCGAAAAATTTAAAATGTGCTTGAAGAAATACATTGAAGAACATTTTCTTTTTAAATAAAAACAAAATTAAAAACATAAATTAATTACTAATACTGAAGCAACTGACATCAAAATAAATGAATGCAACATGCATGTTAAAAAATAAATTCAACGTTAGAACATCGAACATTTAATGCCATTGAAAAATATGAACAAACATTAAAACGTTAAGTTAAATTTAAAAATAACGAATTGCTGTATAGTGTTAATTTTTTATAAAAACATTTAAAAAAAAAATACACACAGATGTACACAGATTTAAAAATTACCTTTTTTTTTTTGTTTATATAATCATTTTTCATGTGATGGTAGGTGTAATTATAAATGATGTACGTTACACGTGAAATGCATTTTAAGTATTATGTGGATGTGGATGTGTGTGAATGTTTGTACAATATAAATTCGAGAGAAAAAAAAAATATAGTATACACTTATTATTTTATTTATGCAGGAACTTTTCCATATCTCGAATTTCATATATATGCACCACCACATACAATGTATGCATGATCGATTATTTTATTATTATTATCGAAATTTGGAACAGTTCTCTTCGATGTAAATTTTACACAAAATATTTATTTTTAAATTAAATTTATTCTAGAACATAAATAATGAAAAATGTGATTTAAGAGATTGTGAATAAAATGTATCTTTTTTTACATATAGAAAATTTTTTCCATAATTTGTTTTTTTTTTCATTTTCATTTTCATTACCTTTGTTTCTTGATACATAATTTCAAATAAAATTTTTAAAATTGATTACAAATTATAGAAAAAAAATTTGCTCTAGAATTTCATATGAAAATTTGTGTAAATGATCTATTATTGATTTTTTGTTTGTTTTAAATTAAGCATCTGTAAAAGAATGATACATATTTAGTTATTTTTATTTGGTGATGAGAATCATTATTTGAATTTTAATTTTTTGTGAACGAATTTTTTTTTTTGTATTATACGATGATGTACTTGTACAATATTACATATATGTATTTGAATAAATAAGTACATTTGTGATAAGTGATAAAATTAGATTTGCGAATTGGTGCTGCTGAATTCATTTAATATTTTCAATATTATCGTTATACATATATGGACAGAGAAGCTTTTTACAAAACCGAAATTAAATTTAAAAAAAATAATAATAATAAAATAAATAAATTCAAAGTAAAAATAAAAATATTAAACAATAAATTAAAATTAAATTTGAATTTTGTTTTAAATTTAAATTGCATTTTTTTTTAATATTTATAATATGGTATAATATATTATAAGTAAAAGGAGCTAAACACAATCAAAGCAGATATCTACCAACAGGAACAGAAATCTGCTGGTGTACGTACATGTGTACGCGTTGTGACAGTTTATATAGTAATTTGTCATTGTGATACTTATTCATATAATAAAGAGATCAGTTTTCTTTTTCTCTTTATGTTATGCTTATTCTTGTATAATTAAACTTGTCAATGACATACGTATTATATTTGGATATTGCTCAAACACGACATTGTGTCAGCATTCGTTTAAAAAGCACTAAACGATACTCTGATTGTAGCAAATTTCTGGTGTCTGCTTTGATTGTGTTGAGTGCCTAACTTAAGTTTTAAATAATATTTAAATAAAAATAAAAATCTTAAATTAATTAAAATTAAAATCATTTAAAATTAAAAAAAAAAAAAATTAATAATAAGAAGAAGAATAAATAAAACATTTTATTTTCAATAAATAAATATGAGTTCATATTTTAGTAGTTTTTAAACAGAAAAAAGAATGATAATTTTTTTTATCATAAATTATTATTATAATTATTATTGATATTTTGTGCGTAGTATAGATATTTAATTGCAAAATATGATTTAATTGTACGATTATTATAATAATGGTATAATGTAGCAGTATAATATATTTCTCCACCCAATTTTTATTTATTTTTTTCAAAATTTATTTATAAAGACGAAGATGTAATAATTTTAATTTATTTCATTTCATTTTCATTTATGTACTGTGGTATGTACTTAAAAAATTTTATTTATAAATGAATAATATTACTATTATTATGTATGTAATAAAATACAATATACATATTTATTATAAATATACATATTTTTTTTTATACAATAAAACATAAATACATAATTAAGTATTGTAATAATAATAAATTAAATAAACATGCGAAATTTACTTTATACATAATCATTGTAAAATATACATATAATATGAATATTTTGATACATTTTCTAAATAATAAAATAAGAATATTACATTTTTTATACGTATAAATATGTATGTACGATTATATAATATACATAAAACAAAGAATTCATGAGAAAAATACTCGTAATCTACGAAAATGTTTAAAAAGAAATTAAAATAAAAACAAAAAAGAATAAAATCAAGGTAAAAAAATGTTCGATTGAATGAATAAATAATACAAAATAAAAGAAGACAAAAATAATTAAATGATAAATTTTGTAAGCTTCTCGAGAAACTTAAACAAAAAATAAAATAAAATTATTTTTATTAAATTTATTAAATGCTGCATTAAAGCAGAGAAGTTACTTTTGAAATGAATCTGTTAAGTACTTAAAGTGAGTATGACGAAAGCATGGACAGTTCGACAAATCAACAAGATTGTCGAATTTTAAATTGGATTCAAACCATTTTTTTCTTCTTTGTTACAAAATAAAACAATATTATGTGTGTATAAAAATGATTAAAACAAATGCGAATAAATTAGAAATGTATACATCATGAAACATACATAATGGGCTGAATTTTATATTTTTAAGGAAAAAAAATGTAATTTTCATTGTTTGTCTCAAATGAAAGAAAAAAAAAACAACAACAAACAAATAGTGTACTGAAATTGGGAAGAAAAATAAAAATTAAAAAATGATAATGTTTTTGATTAAAAAACAAAAATGTAATATAATTATGTTCATGATTTATAGTTTCTTTAACAAATTTTTTAAATTCAAAGTTTAAAGTTAATTTCGAATATTATAGAATTTATGTAGTATAATAGAAGTAGTTAGAATATATAAGAAAGAGGAAAAATTAATAACAAAACGTACAGAAATGCATATAGTATGTATGTATGTTTTGTGTGAAAATTGAAAACAAAAAAAAATGTTAAGAAAAAAGAATAAAAATTTATCTAAACTAAAATTTAAGTATAATAAATAAAAACATGCTAGATTTTTGTCTTTTTCGATATTAACGTAATTGTAGCAAAAAGTTAAAAGTACAATGAAATAAGGACCAAAAAAAAAATGTTAATAAACATAGTTTTAATTAAAAATAATATATATATATATATGTATATGTATAAATATTTAAAATAGAAAAAAAAAATAAATAAAAAATACATACCAGCAGAAAAGCTTTTCATTCTCAAAATTCAACATAGAAATTTTTATTTTCTAGCCATATGTTCACATTGCATGCGTACATATGGAAATATACATATGTACGTAATATATGCAAGGATAGATAGATAAAAAAAATAAATAGAATTACTCAATTCTTTCTCTAAACTACATTACAAGTACACTAAATAAGTAAAATATGTAATTATATTATCATTATAATTATAAATAAATACACAAATTTCTCTTTCTTTAATATTATATAAAATTTGAATTCACGCGAAATAAGGATGACAAAGAAAAAATTAACATCGCTAATTTATTATTATCATTTAATGTAAAAAACAAAAAAAAAAATTTATTATTTTTCATTTTCATTTATTCAATGCAAAATTTATATTCGATTTAGCTTTTTTTTCAATTTAAATTAACAGTCAAAAAAAAAAAAACGAAAAAAAATAAATAACTTTCGAGAAATGTCGAATTCCTTTTTTTAAAAAAAAAAATGTATATACATACGCAGCAGATTAAACACCTACCTGTAAATTCATCCTCCCATTCTAAACCCGGATTTAGATTGTATTCATCTTAAAATACAAAAGAAAGAAAAGTTTGTTCTCGTTTTACTGTTTTTTTTCAACCAAAATCAAATCAATTTTTTTTTTATTTTGTATGTATGTGTGTGTATTTATTTTTTTCATTATTTTTAATTCAATTTAAAATTTCATAAATCAAAAATATTATGTATAAAATGTAAGTAACATATATGTATATATATGTTTTCCTGATAATAATCGATCGATATTTTCTTTACTTTTTATTTTCTGATTAATTTATTATTATTATGAGAGAAATACGAAACCTATTACATACATACATATATGTATATAGAGATTGTAAAAGATTTCACGATCATTTTCATTTGTGTATATTGGGCCATCAATGAAATCATAATGCATATTTATACGAATGCACAATTTTGTTACCGATTATTTATTTAATATTATTTCTTTACCTACATTAATAAGTGATTTTTATTTTAATTTAATACCATAACCCGTAAAATACCCCACTACAAAACTACAATCCTTTTTATTATTATTATTATTTTTTTTTTTGATTTGATTTAATTTCATATCAAAATTATGCAGTACATACTTAAATTCACCACAGAATTTTTTCACTTCATGAACACAGTGTTTATTTGTTAGAATTTCAATGAATTTAAATTTAAAACGTAAATATTTTGGTTAATTTTGTGATTAGTGTTTTCTTTTATGTACAATGTTTATACGTATATTTGATAGTATTTTATGATTTTAAATTTCAAACAATGAATATTTAGTTCATTTTTAAAATGAATTAAAATTATTATGATGGATGGTTATAGATTGAATTAATTTCATTTTGAATTGATTTTTTTTTTTAATTCGATAATACCACAGGCAATATAAATTGTCTGTGATAATACCAAAGATACTATAAAATTTCAAAGATGTGAAAAGCAGTACAAAATTCTAAACATGGTTTATTTTTTTCCATCGCATCGCAATCAACTCTTCTTGAATTTTCTTGTTGGATTTTAAGTTCTAACCGAAGAAATTTTTAATTTGAATTGTCAGTTATGTTATGAAATTTTGTTAAATTCCAATTGAAAAGCTATATATTAGAACTTTCTTTCATTTTAAATTAAGTATTGAAATATAGGTATGAAATATATAGTATTGGTAGTGTGTGTAGTATGAATATATGAATTATGAATATAAAATGTGTTTTGATGGTAGTATAGTACGGTAGTATAGTATGGTAATATGATTATATCACATACCATATTGTTACTTGTAACTTGTACTGCTTGTAGATATATGTATATAGGGAAATATAGGAAGAAAGGACTTGCTGTCAAATTAAACCTGTTTTGTGTATGATTGTTTCATCTTATATATACAACATACTTATTAATTCTCGAATTTTGAATGATCTTTCATATTAGAAGGGATCATAATATAAATTTCGTACTGTGTACGATATATGTATGAATATGAATTTGTTTTTTCAATGTGATTATCACATTACGTGCATTTAGATTTAGAGCATATATTCATATATACATTTGTATATAGATTTCATATATCTTACAAGGAAGATCATGTGCATTCTCTGTATATGAATGTATATATAATTTAGATATATGTATATGTGTATATATTTATGGTGTGTAAATTTATACTATAAAGGAGTATAGTATATGCACGTACGAGTATATGTAAGAATACGTCTTTTGAAATATATGTTATATTTCAAAATATGACAACATCGGTATTTTATTTTATATATTGTAAGTGAAATGAAATTTTTGATTTTTTACAATATTTTGTATGTGCGTATGCACAGCACATACTTATGTACATATATGTATGGATATGATATTGATGTTAAATAGATACATGGATAAGTTCATTGAACCTTTAAATTGTTTGTAAATAAATTTTATTTCCTTGTCGCTGTAATATAGATATAATTAATACTGTAAGTGAAATCAATCATTTGAAAGGCGCATACGCACACATACATATAAAATATTGAAAAATTTATTAATGAAACTTTATTTGTAATTTATTTTATTTATTTTTAAGTCGAATTTTTAATTAAATAATATCGAATTTTTAAATAAATAAAAAAAATTATGAAGAATATGGAAAAATGAGAGCGGTACAATTGACCGCATGCTAAAATCTTTAATAACGAAATTATACATTTTCAAATAAATCCCTAATCACGAGCTAATTTCACTTTGATTGGATTTCACAAAATTTCACAAAATAAAAAACATAAATGCACTAATATAGGTAAAAATGCGAAAAAATACACATTTTTCATACAAAATAATTTGTAAAAAAAAGATAGAGTAATAATTTTTTTCTGAAGTTTTAATATAAAATTTTGTAAAAGGTAAATGAAACATGAAACTTAATTTTACTAAAACTTATATAAATTTTAAAGGGGTAGAAATATAGTAAAAATTTAGTAAAATTTGAAAAATAGTAAAATTTGAAGTAATTACTCAAATATATATGAAAATGTATGAAAAATGTGTACTTTTTCGCAATTTGTTGTATATTTGTGCATTTATTTTTTTTTTATTTATGCAGTTTCTACACATAAATGTGATATCACTGGAAAGAGGACAAAATCACCTTTTAAATGATATAACAAAACATGCATGTCATCCTTCAAGTTTTGAAGTTATATCGTCATCAAAAGAAGTTGAAAAAGTGATTTTTAAAAAACACAAAATTTTGACTTTAAGCAAAGATACTATAAATTACTGTAATTGTAATTGTAATTTATAGTATCTTTGCTTTAAGTCCTTATAGAGCAGGAAGTTGACTCTTAAATGATATATTAACTAATCCGATCCAAGATCCTGATCTGGAGAAATAACAGATTTCGTGAAACACAACATTTTGGACCAAAAATTTTTAAGGGTAGTTTGCGTAGTTAAGATGAATTTGCACAAACAGAGACATATACCACGTTATAGAGGACATTCCAATTCGGAAGTTCAGCTAAAAATTATAATTATATTAAGTACATGCAGCGAAGTAATAATAAATAAAAATTATTTCTTGTGGACTAAATGTAATGTACTTATAATAATTATTAAGTCTTGTAGTTCTTGAACAACTAATAAATTGGTAGTTTTAGAATAAATAAATTGGTAGTTTCGACTTAAAAATAAATAAAATAAATTACAAATAAAGTTTCATTAATAAATTTTTCAATATTTTATATGTATGTGTGCGTATGCGCCTTTCAAATGATTGATTTCACTTACAGTATTAATTATATCTATATTACAGCGACAAGGAAATAAAATTTATTTACAAACAATTTAAAGGTTCAATGAACTTATCCATGTATCTATTTAACATCAATATCATATCCATACATATATGTACATAAGTATGTGCTGTGCATACGCACATACAAAATATTGTAAAAAATCAAAAATTTCATTTCACTTACAATATATAAAATAAAATACCGATGTTGTCATATTTTGAAATATAACATATATTTCAAAAGACGTATTCTTACATATACTCGTACGTGCATATACTATACTCCTTTATAGTATAAATTTACACACCATAAATATATACACATATACATATATCTAAATTATATATACATTCATATACAGAGAATGCACATGATCTTCCTTGTAAGATATATGAAATCTATATACAAATGTATATATGAATATATGCTCTAAATCTAAATGCACGTAATGTGATAATCACATTGAAAAAACAAATTCATATTCATACATATATCGTACACAGTACGAAATTTATATTATGATCCCTTCTAATATGAAAGATCATTCAAAATTCGAGAATTAATAAGTATGTTGTATATATAAGATGAAACAATCATACACAAAACAGGTTTAATTTGACAGCAAGTCCTTTCTTCCTATATTTCCCTATATACATATATCTACAAGCAGTACAAGTTACAAGTAACAATATGGTATGTGATATAATCATATTACCATACTATACTACCGTACTATACTACCATCAAAACACATTTTATATTCATAATTCATATATTCATACTACACACACTACCAATACTATATATTTCATACCTATATTTCAATACTTAATTTAAAATGAAAGAAAGTTCTAATATATAGCTTTTCAATTGGAATTTAACAAAATTTCATAACATAACTGACAATTCAAATTAAAAATTTCTTCGGTTAGAACTTAAAATCCAACAAGAAAATTCAAGAAGAGTTGATTGCGATGCGATGGAGAAATTCAAGAAGAAGAAAACTATCCCCCTTTTTTGTACTAGTTTTCACATCTTTGTAATTTTATAGTATCTTTGGATAATACACAATTATTATGTACACACATGTTTCGGATTATAGCAAAACAACAGCTCTGTCTATCATACTGGTTGGTTATACTGAAACTGAATTCAAATTACAGCATAATTTCTCAATGAAATTAACGAGAGTTTAAGAAGAAACAAATGAACGAAAGAGAGCAAGATCATTAATTATTACATATATGAATGATAAGTAGGTACATTTTAATTTTAACCGAATATACTATTCTCTAAATATATACTTTGTATCATGCAAAATTTTTAGTAGGTACTTCTTATAGTAATTACTAGGATATATGTATTTGATACCATGTAATATACTAAATTATTTTTACATTATTTTATTATTTTTAATGATAGAATAAATTGTAATTTTTACGGCTAAAATTTGTCATTTTTTCAATTTAATTTTTATTTATTTATTTTCCTATATTTTATTGTTAGCTTTAAATTCTTAAGAATGTTTTTTTTTTAAATACCTAAATATAAGTATGCACTTATCTGATAACTTCTATGATCATCACATACATATATGTCGTCGTACTAAAATGATTTTGGTCTGACCGACGAAAACTGATTTGATCTCAGTACTATATGTACACTTCTATCATAGATATGCAATGAAATTATACAATATGTATCAAACTAGTTCGATACGAACTATTTTGTTGACTGAACCAATTACACATTCATTTAGTATTTAATTCGTTAGAGCTCTCTGATAGTAGTACGTTTGAGTCAATTAAGATTTCAACATAAAAACAATTAGGATTAGGTTAGGACTAAGGACCGAAATGAAGTTAGACCAAAACCAATTTGATACAACGATAAATATTACGTGATCTGTTTGTATGACTAGTTATAAAATAATTTTTTCATTTTTTAAAAAAATATAAAACATCAAGAATTCATTATTCTAGAATATTTTATAATGTATATCCTAAAGTTTCAATTACATACAAAATTATTGTATGAATATTCTTATTAACTTACTTTTCTCCTTTACAAAAAAAAAAAAAAATTTATTTAATATTATTAAATTTAAAAATTCAAAAAATTTCAAATGATAATAAATCATTCCCTCTTATTTTACGAAAATTTCATTTGTAATCAATTTGAAATTACATTTTTTTTTTTAATTTAATTTAAATATTATAAATAATATATGTACTTAAATAAAATAAATATAAAAAATTAAAAAAAAAATAAATAAATAAATTAAAAGAAATATTTTTGATTTTTACGAATAATATGAAAATGTATTTTGAGTACATTCAAACTTATTATCAGAAAAAAGTAAATAAAATGGGTGGAGAAATAAAATATAAATTGAAATTAATAAATTTTAACTAAAATATACTTATGTATAGGTATTATTTTTATTTATTTTTTTTTTTTTTGTTTTTTTTTTCGAATTTCGTTTTTTAAATTATATTCTTTAAAATTCAAATTTTTCAAACTTATCACCAAAATAAAAATTAACAAAAAAAAAATATGTTTAAAATAAGGCAAATGAAAAAAAAAATAAATAAAATGAAATTAAATTATAACAAATACATAATATATATTTTGTTAATAACAAAAATAATGTTTTGCCATCATTTTGATTATTTTTAAATTTTTATTTCTTTATTTTATGTTTTTTTTTTTTTAAATGAAAACAAAACAAAAATTAAAGAAAAGAGAAAAAATTTCAACTCACCATAATAATCTGTTGCATGAGCTACAAGAAAAAAAAACCAAAAAAAAAAGAGAAAATAACGAGAAAATTTAATTTTACAAATTTATTTGATTTACTACTAAAAAAATTACTTATTAAATATTTTATGCACGAAAGTATGTACATAATGTAATATTACGTAGGTACGTAATATTGATAATATGTAATTTGAAACAAAAAAATTAAATTTTTCAAATAATGAGAATAAATAAAATAAAATGAAGAAATATTTCACACACAGCAATCTCTAAATTTAGTAAAAATGAATTTGTTTTTTTTTGCTCAATAGAGATATAATCGCATTAAAAAATAAAAAAAGAATTCCAATGGAATAAAAGATAAAATAATAAAAAAAAAATAATTAAATAAAATTTTCTGCATTTATGATCTTTTTTTTTTTATTATGTTTTATATACCTTTACGAGGTCTCCACCAATCCTCCATATATCCTGACAAAGGTGAGGAATGGCAAGAAAGAACTGTATTTGTTATTTTATTTTATATTTTTAATATTTTAAATTTTAAATATATGTATTAGTTTTTGTTGGATTATTTAAGAGAATTAAAAACAAAATTTAATAAACAAGAAAAATTATTAACGAATTTTACAATAACAATAATTTATCAATTAATCATACAGCATTTATCAACAAACAACAACAAATAACATAAATGTAAATGTAACATGTTATTTACAAATGATTTTAAGCTTTTTAGATTTTTTTTATGTATGTCTACTCTTCTATTTAGGGCTAGTTGTTTTTTTTTTCTTTTTTCTTGTACGTGTTCGCGTATCCGAATGAGTTGTATTCGTTACGAATAGACGCGTCCATTCGCACTCAGTGAGCAACAGCATTCAGCAAATGAATGTCTTTACTTTACGAATGTTTTACTTTACATTTTAATAATTATTCATTCATTTAGAGTTAAACGTTTATATTTAACGAACACATTTGTTCGCAGATGATTCGTTCGTTCGCTAAGTGCGGACGGTCTTATTCTGATAAAAATATAAGAAATATCAAAATTCATCAGAATAATGATACAAATTGAGTTGCAAATTACATACAAATTTTATTGTAATTTATAATTTATAGGAAAAATGTGTATGTACGTAAATAAATTAAAAAATAATAATTCCATTTTCCATTTTAAATTTTACTAAACTTTTTTCTTAAAGTTTGGTATATACTTAATTGTGTAGAAAATTTATATATTGGAAAAACAATTGCTGTATAATAATTGTATATAATTTTTATGATTTTTAAAATGTATGTACATTACGAAAATGAAAAAAATTTAATTTTTTCAGTCAGATTACTTTGATTTTATATGAAATACATTTTTATATGAAACAATCTAAAAACAAAAAAAAAAAATTGTGTGAACAAATATTTTCTCATTTTTGTATTATAATATGTACATGTATTTTTTTTTTTTTTTTTATAGATTTACAAACATACAAGCAACATATACTAAGTCCTTTCTTACCTTTTATGATGCAATATACTTTCATAATTAAAAATTCATTTGTCACAATTTAACATTTTCACATACTGTAATTCAGTTTTAAAAACGAATGCATATTTTAAAAATCATTCAAATATTTATTTATAAAAATTTAATTATGAAAGTATAATTTTATGTAAGCATTAATAAAAATGAATTTAATGTTTGCTAAAATTAAAATTGATTAAAACTCAATAAACTCAATGTAATACATAATGTTTTTTTTTATGAAATTTATTTCTCATCGAATTTTTGTCATTTTGTGCAACATGAATTTGTAAATTAAGAATGAATTGATTTTATTTTGCATAAGTCAAAAGACGATCAAATAAGACAGTTCTTGTATGCTTTGTAAGCAAGTTGATAAAATCATTTACTCACAGTCAAATAAAAATTATTGGCAAAATTTAGAACGATCGCAATAGTTTAGTTTTAGAGCAAAAAATATACCAGGTCTGTATATTTGATTGTCTTGTGCTTGAACTTTATCACATAGCTAAATTTTTGTGTAAATATGTATTGGAAAAAAGAAAATATGTTTCGCAATATGTATTATGAAATTTGAAAATTTTTTTAGTAATTTTATTGATGTACATAGAAAACATTAAAATTGAACACGTGTTACAACATAAATATACATCAAACTACAAAGTACATAGAAAAAATTAAAATTGAACACATGATACAACATAAATATACATCAAACTACATTACTCTTAAATCAATATTAATAAGATTAGGGACATGCAAGATATCCTAATTAGAAAAATTACTAGATAACAAATATAAAATGTATTATCTTACTTGAATGTGTGTTTGTATGTATATATAGGAAAAAGGGAGCGTTATAATAGTCAACAAAGCTAAGTAACTAATATAACTCGAAAAGAAAACATAGTAATTCGGAATTGAATAAAAGTTCAGTAAATAAATTTCTACCCACCATCACGTTCATGTCCACCAGAACTATTCGTTTGCGTTTGCTTTGTATACGTTACAACTTCCTTTGGTGGAATATTTGTCGTTTGGACACTAACAACACTAAGATTTACAGGCTTTTTTCGATTAAGACTAAAAAAATTACACACATTTTTTTTTTTGTAGAATACAAATATTAAAATTATTTGTGAATATACTAGTTCATTTATAGAAATTACCTATGTCCATTCAAACTGATCGGTTGTAAACTACCATCAGGTGTTTGGTTATTAGATGTATCTGATGTAACTGAATTCACTGACGATAAAGATGATAAAACTTCAGATACCGGTGCAACGCCAAGAGATGAAAGCATCTCATCTAAATCTCTGTATAAAATTTTTAATTAAAATTTGCATTATTAATGTACATAGATACATTTTATGTATTTAATAGCACCACTTTACATACTTTCTTTGATCTTTATCTTGAGTACTAGTAACACGTCCTGCTGCTTCTTCCATGTCTTTCATTTCTTTTTCTCGTCTTCTTCTGTCTTTTTCTTCGCGCAAGGCTGCCAATTTGGCTTTTTTGCGCTCCAGTTCAGCCTTCCGATCCATTTTGGCTTTTGAAGCTGCTTGTGTTGAGTTCGGAATCTATTTATGGATAACAGAAAGTGCACAAATTTATTTTTTCAAATTTCATCAAAAATATACAGTTCAAAATTAAAATAAAAATATGAAAATATAAATTTATTAGAATTAGGTGAGTTAAAAATTTTAAATTTAAAAAACCAGTAAATTATATGATTAAAATTCTAATGAACAATGATGATTATGATGATGTCATTACACAGGTGTAATGTATTTGATAAAAATAAATTGCTATGTATGTACCTTAATACCTTAATAATTCAAATTTGTTAGTAGAAAATTAAATTTAAAAAAAAAATCATATTTCATTTTAACTTTTCATATTAAATAGAAAAAAAGAAACATAAATAAAAATTAAAAATAGGCAATTAAAAATGAAAAAAAAATTGGTTTTCAAAAATGATTCAGAATATATCGGTGTGAAAAATCAATATTCAGCACTCATCTGTATTATACTTGCTTTCAATGCATATTGCATAGTAGATTTTAAATGGAATTAGTATTTATTGAATATAGAATGAAAAGATATTGTATTAGTAGTTTAAAATCGTAATAATATAAAAATAAAAATAAAAACTTTGGTGATACCTACCGAAATTATTTATTAATACAAACCTTGACGGTTTTATTTGTAATCCAATAACAAAAAAATTACAAATTATTTTATTTTCAATACTTTACTTTTCACTTAATTATTGACTTTTGATTTAAACGCTAAAGAAATTTTTTTTTACATTTTTTCACAATGATATAAAGATGAGATGTGAAGGAAGGCAGATACAATTCACAATCATACACAATTGACAATTTTAAGAAATGTCAAACTGAAAAGCAAACTTGTAAAATTTTCTTATTTCAAAATTCCAGATTCCAGTCCAGACAAATGGACAACTCAATTTAATCATTTACCTATAGCAGATCCATCTAGGGATTCTACATTCAATCACTTATTATTTTAATATTTTTATTCACTGCTCAAACCAAATAAGTACGTTTGTTTTTTAAAAAATTGTTGTGTTGTACCAGTTGTACCAATTTTTACCAATTGTACGTTACACACCATTTTGAAAAAAATTTATCTGAACATTTTTATCGATAAAACAAAGGAAATTATTTGTATTATTTGTATAAAAGTTTATCCTGATTACTGAAATCTAGATGTTATCATCGGAATAAAAATAAATTTTTAGTTATATTTACAAAGAAATCCAGGAAATAATAAATTTTGGGTGAGTAAAACTGTTTGTAGAATCTTTAAATGTAAGCCATTTATCTCTTTCAATATAATTTGCACTTTACATTTTCAATATTAATTGAAAATTTCGATATTCTCTGATTATATCCTTGAAAGGAAAAAGACAAAAATGTTACATTCAAATCATATTTTCAAATTACAATTTTGATAAATGACGTTTTCGATTGATTTTGCATTTGTTTTTGAAATGTTTAATAAATTAATTTTAATTTGCTACGAATTTATTTGTTTAATTTAATGACATTACACAAACAACAAAAAATATATAAAATATGGATGGAAAACAGTTAAGAAAATTCCCAAAGAAAAATTCAAAAAAACAAAATCTTCAAAAAAAGGATTTATCTCAAACCGATGATTTAAAAAAGCAACTAATTAAAAATAAATTTAAAAAAAACCCATTATCGACACATAATGATAGTGGCTTGAATAATCCGTAAGTTAAATGCCCTTTATGAAATTTGAAAAAATAATTCATTTGGAATTAATTAAAACTAATAAATGATTGAATAGAACATTTAGTAGCTAAATTATCCATAACGTTAACATGCTTTTAAAATAATTTACCGATGATTTTATTTCACAGACAAATGTTTCGAAATAGATCTGATATTGAAACGAGACTTGGAAGTGAAAGTAATTTACAGTCGTAAGTATTTAAGATATGTTTTTACTTTGATTTCATGATATACATATACATACCCATTTAAATGTTCCGGGTATTGTGTATTGTTTAGGAATACAACGTTAGATGTGAGAATAGAACAATTAGACAATGTACCGCAACAGCAATTATGGGGTGAACCAGATTCTGATGAAGATTACGAAATGCTATATGAATTCGATGTTGAAAAGGCATGGAAAAATCTTCTATCATTACCAGATTGTATGAAAGTTTCTTTGAGGTTTGAATTTTGTTTTTCTTTTTTCAAGAAAAACGAAAATCATGTTTTATTTTGATCTAACATTTAGAAAAATAAAATTTCAGTTTGGAAGCTCAAAAGAAATTGGAACTGGAAATTGGTAAAAATATTACTGAAGAATATCCATGGAAACAAATCAAATTTAAAGATTTAATTAAACTTTTCGATGATGATATTGAAGTTGAAAATTTGAAAAAAGGATTTCAAGTCGAAAATTTAGGAGAATTTCATAGTAAATTTGTGGAAATATCAATAAATGATTTGATATTGGTTGTTTATATGCCGTTAATGGATTATGAAGAAAATGATTATTTCGTATTTTACGGTTCACATGAATCAGCGAGAAGAGCCGGGCAAATAATTGAAAATATTGAAAAATATGAGCGTTGGCTATTGAATAAGATGCTAATGAAAAAGACAAGATATTGGGTGTCGAAAGGTAGTGAATATGAAGTAAATCTAATTGAATCCAAGGAACGTACACAAAACGCTGTTGATGTCGAATTTGAAAGTGTATATCCAATACAAAGAAAAGTGGTAAAATTATCAGAAAGGCATTCAAACGATGTACGTGATGGTTATGTGGAATTATTACCGGGTGATAAAAAGTTTGATAACATTTATAGACGACGTGTCGATATTGGAATACAATCAAGTGAGAAAAAAATCACTTTGGAACAACAAACGAATCCAACATTCCCCTCGAATGCATGGACACAATATAAGTACGACATTGATGCGAATGGTATATGTAATAAAGATTGATTACGATGACAGTAAATTTACCTGTGTACTTGTTTTTTTGTTGTTGAATTTTTTAGAAGCCGAATTAGATCAGACCGATGACGAAGATGAAGAAGACCAAAAAAAATTAAAAAAAGATTCAAAGCCACATAGTAAAGGTATCACTCCAACACCAACACCAAATGCGACTCCGATGCAATCAACTCCATTGCCACCACCTCCACCTCCTAAATTATCTAAAAACGTCGAATATCTTTTGGAAACAATTGAATTTAATCAAGTTGACATGTATAGGTGAATTTTATGATTGTTACAGAGAAAAATTTTAAATCAAAATAATTAGGTACTATTTCATTTTTTGACAATTATCCTTGTTGTGTGCATTCAATAAATATATAGAAATGATTATGAATTTATATCATCTGAAAAAATTGAAAAGAACAAAATTTCAAAACTCGAAGAGATTTTAAGTTTCGCATACATTCCAAAAAGTTTGAATAGAATTGTGTGTGCAGTTGATTGGTATCCAACATTATCTGGGATGTTAGTTGCTTCATACACATTTACAAATCTTGTAACATCGACTAGCGGTAAAGCTTTCTATTGAAAAGGAAGTCAAAAATAAAATTAACCAAAACATCCTTATTCATTTTTCTGTTTGTATGTCTTTTATTATAACTGTATATAGCAAATGAGAATTCAGGTTTTGTTGCAGCAAAAATTTTAGAACAAAATCCCGTGTTGATGTGGAGTTTTTCGGACAGTCTAAAGTATAAATTAGAATTGGAGGCTCCGCGTGAAGTTACGGCACTATCATTTTGTCCGTTCGATGATAACGTTTTGTTAGGCGGTACAATAAATGGCACAATAATTATATGGGATCTACAAAATCGTCTTGAAAAATTGGATAAAGAAGAAATTTTAACGGCAAATCAATTACGTTATCGTACCATGATGCGAAATCATTTACTTTGGACAAAACAATTTGATGATAACACAATTGTACGTCCGGTAGCTGTCAGTTCATTGCATGCTTGTCAAAATGGTCCGATAACAGAAATTAAATGGTTGGACAGAGGTTATGCAATATCACAAACTGGACAATTACGTAAAACAGATCCTGGTAACAGTATATATTTCTTGACTGTATCATTGGACGGTACTGTAGCATTCTGGTGTATTGATTCAACTAGTGATCCCGAACAACGAAATTTATCACTCAAATACAAAAAAATGCCAAAACAATTAATCCAAAATATTTCTGTGTATCAAAAATATGATCGTCTAATAAAACCAATTTTTATAATTGAATCAAAGGAACCGATAACAAATATTTTAATTGATTCTGCAAACTTTCATTATGAACAGGTGTACAATAAAAGTAAATATCCTATGGAAATTGAAAAGAAAAATGGTCATTTAGAAAATATTGAAATTAAAGTGAATCACATTTTGAGAGATGAAGTAAAACAAGAATTGCATGTGTCCTCATTATATGGACAAACATTGTCTGCATCATGGGAAGGTCTGAGTCAGACAATTACAACCGTTCCGAAGGAAAAATTATTGTCAACTGAAGGTTATGCAAAAGTTCATGATGGACCAATAATAGCAATGGAAAGAAATAAATTTATACCGAAAATTTTCATAACAGCTGGCGGAACAATTTGGGCTATGTGGTATGAAGGTTATACAAGTACACCTCTTGTATGGAGAAAAATTGGTTCAAAAATTACACAAATACATTTTAGTTCAAATCGTCCAGCTATTTTATACATAGCAACAGCTGATGGAAGATTTCAAATGTGGGACATGTTATGTAAGTGCCCAATAAATAAAAATTAATTGCATTTTATTGTTTAAAATTTCATTATTGATCTGTTTTAATTGTAGTTCGTTCTGAAATTCCAAGTTTTAATGAGTTACTGGGCGGTGGCAATATATCTTTGGTATCAGAACCAATTTTATCGGTTTCAAAAAAGGTTATAGCCATTGGAGATTACAACAGTAATTTAAAAATTTATGACTTACCATCAAATTTTTACGTGCCTGTGAAGAATGAAAAACAGGTAAATATCGTTTAGTACAAAATTATTGTAAAAAAATTCTCTTTTCATTTATTTGGCACTATTTAATTTGTATTCTTATTTCGACTGTAGTTAGCTGAATTACTGTTGGAGCATGCAAAAAATAGAAAAAGTATTGCTGCTGAATGGCAAAAAAATTGGTTGGAAAAAAATGTTGATATAACAGAGGCAATAAAATCTAAAGAAGAAGAAAAACAAAAAGAAATGGATAATTTGCAAAAAGAAATTCAACAACTGAATGCATCAAAGCTTCAGATGGAAGATAAAGAACAAAAACAGTAAGATATTATATACTATGATTGAGAATCATTGCCTTTCTTTAATCGATTGAAATTAAATCAAAAATTTTTTTAATCATTTAATTATTTTGTTTTTATCCGTTTCACATTTTAATTTCCTTTGAATATGGATATATGTAGACGTGCTGAAAAACAAACGAAAAAGAGGACAAAACCTTTAACTGAAGTTCTAGAAAAGAAATGGGATGACTTCAATTTGAAACGTATAATGGATATATTACTGAAGCGTAAACATCTGGATCCAGTCGAATTAGAACAGAAAACTGCATTAGAGAAGGAACGTTTAAAATACATAAAAGAAAAAAAAGATGCAATCAAAAGAAGTTATCGTTTAATTGATGAAGATATATCAGAGATTCGTGCTAAACTTTTACCAATTCAAAAAACTGATTTAAAACGTATCGATTTAGTTAATGAATTTGTGATAAATATAATCAACCAAATTGATTACGATAATGAAGATGAAGATAATGAATCATATGAAATTATCGAAGAAAAATGCATATCATATATTGAAAAGCATTCATCATTTACGGATTTATCATTTCATAAATTTTTCACACACGGAGAACAGCGACGTAGTATATTAAATCGTCATTTAAGCGATAATGTCAATTATAAAAGACGTGAAAACTATGAAAATTTGAAAATGAATGGAAAATTATCGTTGTGTAATTTTGGTAAAAATCAATTTTCAAATTTACAACTTGAAAATATTGATAGTGTTTCAGATGAAACAAAAATAATAGATGAAATTAAAAAAGATATTGATGATAGTAATAAATCACAGAAAAATGACACTATATTATTAAAGGATAAAGATGTTGAACTAAATGAACATCATCTAATCGAGAAAGCATTAAAAGAAAATGATTGAATTTAATTTTATCAAATTTTATTGAATTAATATTTTACTTTTTATTTATTTGTATGTCTATTATTTTTGAATAAAAATGAAATGTAAAATTTTGCGGTAATTTTTCATGAAAATTGCATAAAAAATAAATTTGAAAAAAAAAAATAATAATAAAGAAAACAAATTTCGAGTAAATTTTAAAAGATGATAAAGTAAAACTGTCTGACGTGGTTTAGGACATAATCACAAAGCACAGAAATGAAATAAATATGTATATAAGTACATATATACTCGCACTCGCACATTTCACAATCTTATACCGTGGTACTGAAGATTGAAGTGTATACGAGTATATCGCGTTTTCATTATCGTATTTTTTTTAACAAAGTTTTGAAGTAATAATTTTGAAATTTTGTTCGAAATAATGACAATGTATGTACAAGCATAAATTAATATTTCTTTTGTTATTTTACAGTTATTATCAACAATTTATTGCATTAAAATCAAATGTTGATTCTGTTGATTTTATTACTTAATTATTTATTTTATTTATTTAATGCGGAAATTGAATAATTTTTTTTTTCAAATTTTGTAATGAGAATGAAAATCGATAAAATCTAATCTAAAATAAATTAGTTACAGATTTAATTTGAAATTTACTTATTATTTTGTAGTTGAAATAATTACAATTGTCTTAATAATTTGAATTGATGGAATATAACAATATTTCCATCAAGTTTTAGAAATTAAAAACCATTACAAATTACAAATAATGTGAGTTATACGAGTTCTAATTACTATAAATTGGTATAATATCGTACAGTAAATTTATATCAAGGATAAATAAATAAAACTTTTGCACATTTTTATTATTTGATGTAAGGTGTGTATGTGTATATTATTGCATTTGCCTATAACTTGTACATACATAATTATTTTTACACATTTAGCAACAATATATGAAAATATATGTTATAATATAAACATGTTTATTGTTTGTGGCAATACGCTATGGTAGTAAGAGCAGTATTTCACACATTCCGTGTTCACTCGTATTTACTTTCTTCATAAAAAGTTGATTTTCTCTATGAGTAAAATGAGAATACACAAACGAAAAATCAACTAACAACATTTTAAACTTGTTCCTCCCCTTTATACGTACCTCCCCTTTATACGTATAAATTCATAGTAAGTGTTACTAATACGAAATACGAGGAGTATTTCACACACCAATCACCATGTGTTGTATACTCGTATTTTCTCTTTGTTGATTTTCTCTCTTATTATGAATATTGTACATGAGAAATACGAAAAATCAAACTAAAAACATTTTAAACTTGTTTCAACCTTATAGCAGTGCAGGTCACTGACTATACCAGTAGCTATATTACACGAACACGCTATGTTAGTACGAGATACGAGTAGTATTTCACACATCATGATGTGTTGTGCATTCGTATTTTCCTTCTGTTGATTTTCTCTCTTATAACGAATATCGTGTAGATGAGAAATACGGAAAATCAACTAACAAATAACAACATTTTATACTTGCTCCTCCCGTTTATACTTACATACTCATAATAGTGGAGGTCATTATAACTATATAGCATTACTTATAGTATACACTCACGCTACGCTAGTGCGAGTAATATTTCGCACTTCATGTATTCTCATTTTTGAATTCTTATTTTAAAAAATTCGAACGCTTAATCGGGAAATCCGATATGTACGTGTATGTTGCCAATGTTACGTTGTACGTAACAGCTCCACCCTAAAACACGTGCACTACCGGAAATATTAAAATATAGTTATATTCGGGCTGTAACATTACAAAATTCATAAATAGATTGAAATCATTTAAAGCATTTAAGATTTAAGTCAATAGCAAACAAAATAATAATCTTATTTGTATTATTTTATCAGTCAGACATTATAGAAATTATGACAGTATACTATATAAAACATAAAACTTTACAAAATTTATTAGAACATTGACCATGATTTCTTTTTTTTTTTTTTGTATATAAGAAATACGAATGTTACATTTACATGTATCACATCGTATCTTGTTAATAGTTTTGATATTTCTTCTAAGTCAGGTGGCTTTTAATACTTAATAATAATAATAATCAATAATTTTGAATAGCAGTTTTTGTACTCAATACACTCAAATGTTCGAAAACGTTTTACCATTATTCATGAAAAATTTGTAAAATATTGGTATTTATTTAATTGGAAATCAATAAAAAAAATCATAATTAAGTATACGATATACATAGGTAATCAACATTATACCACCAAATGACCAAATATGTAATTTATGTGAATGGAATGTTTAAATTTAACTTTGTTTTAAGAAGATAAAAATTTGACCAAAGGCACACGATCATTGTATGGAGTATGGGATTTATTTTCTTTGAATTTAAAAAAAATTCCATTTACATATATAGATTTAAAAAAATAAAAATAATTTTTTATAATCATTACACATATTGCTGGAAAAAAAATTTGTACGGTACATATTGTCAAAGTTTTTTGAACGTTTTCAGAATTTTAATTAAAATTGTGTTTTCGCCAGGCTTGGTATAATTGATTTTATTTTCATATTCTTATATAACAACATAATCTTCTGTTTTATTTACTTTATTTATACTTTATTTATATCTATAAAAGTTAAAGTTAGTTATTAGTTTGCATAAATTGTTTTGTATATTAAATTCAATTTGTGTGATTCGTATGTTTGTTTGTTAGTTTTGCTTCTTTTTTTTTGCAATTTTATTAAAATTCAAGAAATCATATCACGTTTGCATAAATCTATATGAGTAGTAACCGGTATCTTGTATAATATTCGAATCATATTATATAGGTATACAACATTATGTATGTATGTATTTGTGTATGCATATTTTTGTATTTTATACATTTATTATGAATATTTTTAACAAAATTTAAATAAAATTTTCTCTATATACATCTTCAAATTTTATTATACATTGTTTTCTGTTTATGTATTCAATAAAAATCGATAATTTATATATGTATACACATATAAATATACAAACATTTTTTATATAAGTATATGTATATACCATTTCTTGTACAGATAGTTTCATAAGTTTATTTTTTTGTCTTTAAATATATTTTTTTAAAAAAAAATTGACAAAATTGTATTTTTTTTTTTTAACTTAAAGACTTTAACTTCTTATTTACATACAGATTATACATATAATATTTATTAATAACTTATAAATTATATTATATCTATACAGACACGCATCAATACCGTATTATACATGCTGTTTTTAAATTTTGTTCAAGGAGATCATCTTTTTATTTTTAATTTTTTTTTTCATCATCGATATTATAAGTATATTAAAATTATACAAATAAATTCGTACGTATGTTGCATTGTACGGTGGTTATTTTTATACGTGTATGCGAAAATAAAAAAAACGAATATACGCGCTGCTCGATAAATGCATTTTTCTATAACAATAATTGTAATCTGAATGTTAAAAAAAAATCAAATTACTACAAATATAGAATAATTTATAAATTAAATGTTAAAACTTTCATCGTGCTTAATCGTACTTTTCAACATTCGAGTGCATACATTATAGATACACAAACACAATTAGCATTTTTCAATCATTATTGTATGTAGGCACATACCCTGTATACATATGCAACGCATACAATACAATACTACTAGTGGTTGGTTGGTAATGCATGATGTGGAATGGAAATATATCTTGTGAAAATGAATTTCAAATAAATATACTACTTGGTGTATTTATAATAATAAAATATAAAATGTCAAGCAATAATTATAGTCACTCATACTGTATGCACATTCTTCATGTGAGTGATAGTACTGAGGTGGTGCACCATTAATGGCGTTAACTCAAGATCAATTTATTATGAAAAATTGAAAATTCCGTTCCGTATTTAAAAAGTGAATTTCATATAAGTACTTTGTTTTTTATTCATATATACGAGTAGTTTATGTAATTTACATTTTTACATTAATTAAAATTAAATATTTCTTATATTTTCCTTTTCATTTATTTGACTTGTATAGTATGTCTGTTATATAATTTATCTAATGCTTACATAGATAACAAGAAAAAATTATAATAATTATTGTATATGAGATGGAGAAGAAGAAGAAACAACAAATAAAATCAAAAGAAAATTAAACAAACTAAACTAAATATCTGTCTCCAAGCGAGCATAAAAACAAGTTCAACATTATGAGTCCATAAACATGGCTATTAAGTATGCATATATTTATAGTATTACGAGTATTTATAGTAGAGTTCTGTTATGTATTTACATTTTTATTCATTTTCATTTTAAAATAATTTCAAGTATGATAATACATTAGCGTATAATCAATGTTATGTTTAGTTATATAAACGTAAAAAAGAATACATATTCACTTTTTTTATGTGCTCAAATTATAAAACTTGAATTACTTAAAAATTTACCTTATAAAAAGGCCAAAAAACAGAAAAATATTCTATGATGTAGACGCTAAAAAAATGTAGGTACTAAAATAAAATGGCCATTCCTTTAATATCCATACAAAAAAAATGTATAAATTACGATTACCTACATACATATATTTGCACATATACAAACGAGTAAAACAAGATAAAATTTTTATTCTTTTTTTTTAATATTTTCATTACTATACTTACTAGTTACAGCAATCAATTATTCAACCTATATTTTAAATTATGTACTTTTAATGACAATGTAAAGCATATTTAGTACATATACTATATATCCTACTATACTATATACTACCACACTATATGTATTTGTATTACACGGGTATTTGTGTGAAAGTAAAATTTTATTACCTTTGTTTTTTTGTAATAAGTTTCATTTCAGTAAATGTAATTTGCAATTTTTCGCTTCTGTTTCAAGGTTTTTTTCATATACATTTTTGATCTTTTTGTTTTTTTTTTTCATTTTCGAATCAAATTTTTTTGTTTTTTAAATGCTACATACGCATACATGTATATAATCTGGCTAAATGTTATGTACGAAAACGACGACGACAACATATAGGGTTCAAAGAAAGTAAAAGTTCACAACTATACATAATAAGTGTATAAATCTTAATCTTCTTAGTTTTCGTTTCATATAACGTCTTTTGTTTTTAAATTAAAAAAATAATAAAAAAAAAATTAACGACATTGAAATGAGGTTTTTCTACAAAGAAAAAATTAATGTATGTGTATATGAAACCATAATCAAAAAATAAAAAAAAAATTTACATGATTCGTTTACATGCACTTTTTAAAAAACGAAAAAAAAAATGTTTTCATGCGGTTATTTTAAATGCGTTTACTTATTTATTTCTATAGTAACTTTAATAAAAAACCAATTAATTTAAATATCTTAAGATATTTCCTACTTATCTATAATACACGTTAAAATCTATACAGTATAATGAATGACAATAGAAAAAGAAATCTTTACACACTCTGTTACATTATGTCTGAGTGTATATAGATTATGTCTGAGTGTATTTATATACGGTTTTATATACACAGTCGATTTTAATATTTTTATACTTGTAATATGTTTGAATCGATTCAAGTTTATCGCTTAAATCTTTCGTTTTTATTTTCATTCAATCAATTTTTCCATAACTGAACTGACAGATTTGTTTGGAACGAACAATAAGTTATTTTTATATTTTTCGAAGAATCAAAAAAAGAAAACGAGAAAGAAAATATAAATGAAAAACAGTAAAGTAAAAGTCCATATTAGATGGATTCTAATTTAATGCTTTCGATTAAAATGCAAGATAAGATAAATAAAAGATAAAAAGAAAATTAAATTCCATCTTGAAAGTAAATTGTGATTCATTTCATACAATACAATTCAAATCTATGTACATGTACATATCTGTACGTATATACGACGTTGATCTTTGGCCTATAAATTTAAAAGAAATGGCATTGTTTCAGATAAATTTTAATTTTTTACAGCTATTTACGCGCTATGATGATTTTACACTTGTAGGTGTATTTATTTGTTCATTTCAAATTTAAGTGAAAGTTTTCTTTTTTTGTTTTCTTCAAAAAATTAATTATTCATATTCAAACATGAAATTCATTTTTCAAATTTTCAAATTTTTGTCCTAAAAGAATTATTTCAAAGTGAAAAGCTGTAGACTGTATACAAGTAAGTATAAAAATGTGCATATAAGAAATCGTATTCATGTTGCAGATATTTGTTTCATTTTATTGCAAAATAAAGAGAACTCGATTTCAATTTTATGAGTATACACATAAGTTCATGTTCGGTTTCGAAAATGTTTTTGACATAAAAATGTTGTTATCAATCCATAGAAAACCAAAGAAACATATTTCTCTTTGACACTCGATGCGTTTTTCTTTCAAATAATATTTTTATAAACAACATTTTATGTACCTACATTACACATATATAGTACATAAAATTAAAAAAAAAAATTATACTTGATTCTTTTATTACAAAATACTCGTATTTTCATATTTTTCTTTTATGAATTTATTAAAAAGTAAATCGTTATTTGAATAAATAAATGTACACACGATATACGAATATACATATATGTGGAAAGTGGAAACATACGAGTACATTACCGTATTTCCTTGTACATTTTTTGGCACATAATTTTACACAATTCGAAATTTATATTTTCATACCTCAGTAACCCAATTTGATCTGTTTGTTTTTTTTTTTTTTTTTATTTCAACGCGTAACAAAAGTAAAGCAAACAAAAAAATCTTATACAATTTATTTTTTGCATACAATGTAAGTAATATGTATAATCTGTTATATGCATTAAATACATATGTACATATTTTTACATTTCCTTAAGTACTTACTTTTACTGGTATGCATGTATAGGTACTTCTATATACTCATGCATAAATATAATCCGGAAAAGATTTCCTTTCCTTTTTCATATTCGAATCGCAATTAACTAAGTGAGAAAATTTACATAAAATCTTATTCACATGTAAAATTGTAAAAAAAATATACATTACAATCGTATAGAATGGGTATTTTGATTTCGAAAATAAACAAACAAAAGAAAAAGTCTTACATTTATTAATGTACCACTTACATTTGATCATCAACGACGAGCATGTATATACGCGCGAGTATATTTTGTGCTACCAACAAACATGCATGAATTCATTGCATTGACTTTGAAATGCACTTCGACATTTCTTATAAAATAAACAAATTTATATTTTCAAATTTTTAACAGTATTTTATAAAAGGAAAACAATAAACAACATTATCACACACATTTTACTCTACCTACCTTAAATATTTCACGTTATAGACACAATCAACACAATCAATATAAATACAATATTCAGAAATATAAATAATGACACTCATTAATTATTTAATAAAAGAAAAAATAAACAACTAAATAAAATATCAAATGTGGTATAAGAGCATAATTTTCATTTAGATTTCTATATTGAATTTAATTTAGATATTATACATAGGTATAGGGTGCAGCCTACACTCATATATAAATAAATTTCAGTTTGATTACGATATCTATTATAGTGAAAAATTTTAAAATTAAATTACTGCTTTGTCATTTAAAAAATTATATTCATGTCGACATTATTAAAAACAAAAAATGAAGAGATACATACTATATAGAAACCAGAAAATCGATTTGTAAAAGTTAACACGTAAGTATTATTTGCTCGTATTTACAAGAAGTCATCATCATGAAAATTTTAGCTAAAATAAAACATCTTCCTAAGGTAAACTTCTTTTAGATAATGTTATAGTTATATACGTTTAAATTGTGTATCAAATCAATTAAATGTACCAGTTTGTAAGTATGTACATGCATCGTTTGTAATATTTCCATAAAAAAAAGTCAGTAATATAGTTACAATAATTTATTATTTTACGCGAGTGCATATAGATAGATAGGCATAATTATTACTGATACTATTACGAAGGAGGATGACTGTGGATGACTGGTGAAGTTGAGTTGTTGATCATGTAACGATAATGATGGTAAAAAAAAAATATGTATATGTATATATATAAGAATATGATGCTGTGATGATGATGATGATTGCTGTAAAAAGAGAGGAGAAATAAAACGTGACCTAAAGAAGAATACAAAATAAATAACCGCAAAATAAAAAAATAAAAAAAAATAATAATCATAATAATGAAAAATAAATAAAAGCAAAAAGAAGAAGAAGAAGAAGAAAATCAAAAAAAACTTGAAAAATCTAAAAAAAGAAAAACTTAACAAAGCACAAGTAAATACAATATGATATACAAGCTCTACATACATATGTACATAAATTATGTATACATAGCCGACTGCCGTTTAGAGGTGGTGTAAAAAATAAACTTTTTCATTTTATCGTAATCATATAAAGAAAGAAGAAGGGAGTCTTCAAAAGTGAGAGTTGCTCCACAACTAGTCGTAGTTTAAGTAAAATCATCAAACAGTTTAGTTGTAGTATATTTTATAAAATTTTTCTACAAAAATTCTTTTTTTTTTTTTTTAATTTCATATTTATTTTCTTAATTAATTATAATTATAATTATAATAATAATAATAAAATATATTGAGTAGGAATTAATTCTTTGAAAAGCAAACAAGTCATCGCTTCCTTCTTTATTTCTTCCTTCTATTCGCTTTAAATCTATTTTTTTTTCTCTGTACTGTTTTTTTTTGTTTATTTATTTGTTTTAAAGCAATTTTCTTTTAATTGTTGTTCTGTAAAAAAAAAAAAAACACATTTTTTTCTATTTTGCTTAGTCTGATTTTTTCTCTTTCATTTAATAAAAAAAAAAAATGCAAAAGTAAAAGTTAGTGTTTTTTTTTTTCATTTTAAATAAAAATAATCAGTTTTTTTTTTTATTTTATTTTATTCATTTTTTATTCTATTTTTTATATGTATTAAAGAAAATCTATGTTCAATTTTAATTTTTTTTATTTATTTTAATTTTTTTCTTTGCCTCATAAATGAAAATACTTTTAAAAATTTTATTATTAAAATATACAATTTTTATATGTATTAAAAATATAGTAACATTAATAATTTATTTATCAATAGAGTGGTTCTTAATTGAAATATAAAAAAAAAAAACGACTGTAAACATAAATTAAAGAAAAAAGTGAAGTGTAATCTCAAACAAAAAATTACGAAATTTTCTCATTATACGAGAAAAATACAATAAAATAATTAAATAATTACATAAATTCAAAGTAACTGGTTTAAACGAATCTATCTATATATATATACACAAACACATACAACAAGATGAGGAAATTTGTAATCTGTGCCATTCCTATGTTTCTAGCGGTTTTAACTAGTGAGTGAAAATTTTTCATTTATTTTATAATTAATTTTTTTCTGTCTATTTTTATATATACATACATACATATGTATATGTAAGTAGTACATGATATTTCCTTTTTTTATTTCTCTGTTAGGTTTGTAGTTTTATAGTTTTTTTTTTTTTAATTTTTATTTTCCATTTTTATCACTTATTTATGTAAGCTTATAATAAAACTTAATAAGTAATTGTGCTGAGATTGAGTAATCTACTGTACTATACACATGCATATAATATTAATGCGAATAAAATCTTTGTCAATCGTCACATAAAATGCATATGTGTGTAATAAAAATTTCATCGAATAGAATATATACGTATATAGTAGTGGTACTAGTAGATAACATATAATTATTAGTTTTAAACTAACTGAAAGTGAAATTGAAAATTCACATTACGTTTAACGATCTGTCTGCACATATGTATGTACGAGTTCGAGAGTACACTTTCTTGCTTGGTTTTTGGTTTTCTTGTTTAAATGTTGCGAAACATTAATTAAAACACACTATAAGTTTAGATACGTAGTATAAGACTTTTAAGTGTGTAAAAAATATAATAAGCAACTATAAAGTCATCGTATATTACATTTTATGGATTATTATGTCTTTTAGATTTCCTGATAATATAATTACATACACATATACATACATTTGTATATGTGCGAATGTAATCCGTAATGTATGAATATTTATATAAAAAAGAAACAAGATTTATTTTCAACAATCAGATTTACACACCCATATTAATAAAATATAATGATTATATGTGTTCCTCAAAAGTTTCTCCTGTCTCATAAAAATTTGTACCTATCTACATAATCAATTATAAAAACGTGTTTCAATTTAAAATCAAAGAAAAAAAAAATATAAATAAATTCATAAAAATCAATATAATATGTTAGTAAATCCCGTGCCGCTCCCGAAAAATTTAAAATGGAAATGAAAATCAATTAATTATAGTTGACTATAGATATCTATACGTTCGTATTTTATATAAATACATACATATTCATAAGAAAATATTTTTATTTTTTTTTTTAACGGTAAAATTATGCACGTATTTGTATTACTACATAGACAAAATACTTTCACTTTTTAACTTATAAATTAGATTTTGAATATGAGCACAAACGACAAACGGGTATGTAAATTATTTGATGATATTAAAACGGATCTGTATTGACTGTAGGATTTTTATATTTTATTTCTTTTTTTTTTTTCCTTTGAAAACATCATTCATGATGAAAGGTTACCGCCGATCATCACTCTTATATTGTGTTCTATATTTACACAGATAATGTAGATTGCAAAATTTTTATAATTTGATACAGTAATAGTGTTTTGTGTATCTGTAGTTTCCAAATAAATGTCACATTAAAAATAATGCGATGGTAAAAACAAAAATATTTTTTAAATTTTATTTTTATCGAATTCAAAATCAATCCTATCCTATTTTTATGATTGTACATAATATTTTGATTAAAAAAATATTTTTTTTTCTTTGTCGGTTATATAACACTTGGCGACAAAAATTAATTCGAAATTTCATCATGTACCATCCATTATATATGCATGGCTCGCATAACGTATTTTTTCTTCTATTTAATTCGAGAGAATTGTATACTCATATGTAATATGCATGATATTTGATTTTTTTTAAATAATGTATACACAAACAAAAAAGTGAAAATAAGGCTGAACAAAGAAAAAATAAAAAAGAGAAATTTTGATAATTAACAAGATTTTTTTCTTATTTTTTTATTTTTTTTTTTACCTAATTTATTTTTATTTTCAGTTTTAATGTTACAAAGACCAAAATGTAATCAAATTTATACTTATTAACAACTTTATGCCTGTGTATTGATTGATATTATGAGGTTATTCATAAGTATATGTATGCACATATTGGTGTATACATGACGCCAAATACAACACACAACAGATAAATTTAATATGTATCTTCTCTGTGTATAGTAATGGAATATGCAATAATTCGATTATTTATAGTTTTCGAAATGAATTATTTTTAAATGAAAAAAAAAATTTTTTTTTTTTTCGCTCAATTTATTTGAAATTTTGAAAGTTGTTATTGGGTAATCTAAAAAAGTTGTTAACATTTAAAAATTTAACTTTAACCTATGTAACATTTACATTATGTTGTTGCACTCTGTGTTCACATTGTTTCTTTCCCTTTTTTCTTATTTTGTTTTTAATTTAAATCAATAACGCACATATGAACTTATATGCACGTACGATGTACTTATGTACAAATTGTTACTTGTATCACAGCTTGTATACAGAGGTTGAGAGAAAATGAAATCTTAATGAAAAATTTAATCAAATTTAAGTAATTGAAATAGAGTTTAAGAAATCCTAATTATTTCTAAAATTTTTTTTTATTTGTAATTTTATTATTTCGTTAATTTGTTACAAAATTAATGAATTTTGTAAATTACGATTTCGTATTATTTTCTTTCAATGTAATTTGTAATTGCTATTACGAAAACTTTTGTAAATAATATTTTGAAATTTTTCGATTGCCTATTTTTGATAATGCCAATTATCTTTCAAAATAATTAACAAATACTTAGTGTGCTAATTGCTAACAGCTAAAAGTTATTAGCAACAGTTTGAGAATTGTAGCTATAAAATGTCAAGAAACTACCTTAAATTTTATATTTTATGTAAGCAAAATTTTGTAACCCCCTTTTTGCTTTTCTCGTTATGAGAGATACGTACATACTACATTATTTCATTTCAAAAAGTTTTATTGAGAATTAAAAATGCAAGCATAAGTGAATACCTACTTTCAATGTTCATCTTATAACGCTACTTTGCAATAAGTTTCTATCTCCATACATACTCGTACAAGTAAAGATAAATCACCACTATTATCCTAAACAATTTGAAATTTAACAAAAAGGTTATATTACAGAGAATAAAGTACATAATATGCAAGCATTACAGTTTTTTTTTATCGATTTTATAATCTTCCATATGAATTGCAAAAAAAAAATTTTTTTTTAATGTTTAACGTATTATTCAGAGCAATTATTCATTGCTTAATATTTTTGCCATCAATTATGATACGAACAAATTATAAAAGTGAAATCTTTTTACAAGCAAAAAAAGAACAAACGTTAAATGAATTATAAGTGACCTTAATGGCAACATTTACTACTACCACTGCTACTGGAAGAAACGTTACAGTTACAGTGAATTATAGAAAATTATAAAAATATTATTAAGAAAACACAAAATAACGAAAAATTTTTTTTAAACTTTTAATTTTAATTTCAGCCCACCTCTTATAATCTAACATAAGTGTTGATACATACTGTTAAAAATTTACTGTACGTTACATATACGTATATATATGTACTTACCTTGTATGTGCGCATTTTTTGTAATTTTATACATTTTAAAAACTATAGTACGGTGTATACTTTTCGAGTACAGAGTGTAACAAATAGCGAGTAGCATATACATAAGTTGTCAGGGCAACTTTCTAAAAACTTTTGAGTTGCAATAATTAAAAAAAAATGTTTTTTTTTTTTTTTTTGTTTTCGTAAAAAAATACCAAAAACATAAAACAAAATAAAAAATAATGTACATTTTGGCTTTTATTGTTTTCTAAGATGACATTTGAATACATATTTGAATTTTTGCTCGAATTACTTACATTTATACAAATGCACAGCAAACATAAATACAAACATACACGTAGAGGTACATACGAATTACATTAATTGTCACTTACTTTTGAATAAGGTATAAAGACGTAAATAATAAAAAAAATTTAATCATGAAATTTTATCTTTTTCAAAATGTAAATGACAAATAAAATAAATAACATAGAAAATAAAGAGATTGAAATAAAATTCAAAATAATGCAATTTATTTTAGTATGACACAAAAATATATAAAATTTATTCATTTTGTTTAGTTTGGATAACAGAAACATAAATTTTGCAAGAAAATGTTTAAACATTTTTATAGTCAAAATATTATATACTAAATAAATACATATATGTACACTTTATATGGTACATAATAATCACATCTGCATATATGAACTCAAAACTTTTCAGTTTGGTTTCACTATACAAAAGAAAATAAAAAATTTAAAACTATAAAATAAAATTATTCATGTACAGAAAATTTGTGGGTGGAATTGAATTATGATCAAAGTACTGAACATTAAAATAAATTCGTATTATATAGATTCATAACATATTATAAAAACAGGAAATAAAATAGGCCACATGAAACAGAAAGTTAACATTCTGTATCGATTCATAGTAGGTAGTAAGTAGTATGCAAAATATACGAAATAATCTGCTGATATTCTATACATTTTTTGATATTAATTTTAGCAAAGTTATACATTCGCGTTACATATAAATATGTAATTGCGTAAAGAAAAAAAATATATATATATACATATATATATATATATATATATTTTTTTTTTTTTTGCTTTACAAACAAATACAGTAAACTGAAATGTTGATAGTAGTTGACCTTTTTTCGTATCAGTTTTATTTTTAACGCCATTCACGATATTAAAATTCATAATTTGAGCAGCCATGCAATCCATACTGTTCATCGTTGCATGACTATTATGTATATAACAACGAATTATTATTTTTCACATTACGAAAAATTTCGAAAAACTTTATTATATTATTATGGTAATTATATCTCCATCTTTTTTTGAGTTTCGTTTGTTTTTTTTTTTTTTTTAATTTTTTATCCATATAAGTATGTATGTATGTAATATAAAAAACAATTTCAATATTTCTTATAATCTTTATGACTTTATAATCTTTATGCCTTTATATACAATTAAGATACGAGTATTTATTTCAAATTCGGTAATGGTATTAATTAGAAAATAAAAAAAAATTAATTTTTTTTTTATTTTTTTTTTTTTTTGTAAACGAATAAATAACAGTGTCAGTTTTTCTTTTTTTTTTTTCAAAGAAAAAAAAAATTAATAATTACCATAAACGGATAATAATGAATTCAAATCACGATTTATGAATTTTGCAAGAAGGTCATATTGAAATCAAATTGAATTCAAATTTATTACCTTTTTAATATGTTTCAGACACATTATATGTGTGTGTATGTACCTACATATATAATGTCTTTATCGATTTGTATATTTTTAAATGGAAATTTTTTTTAAACAAAAAAATGAATTTACAGATTCCAATGATCAGTAGTGTTGATATTCAAATTTGAATTTTTGTTTTTTTTTTTTTTTTTGTTTTTTCATTATTTATAGATGCCCAAAAAGCATTTCAATGTCCTGCCAAAGATGGTCAATATGAGGATCCAGTACAATGTGATAAATTTTATGAATGTGTTGATGGAGTAGCTAAAGCAAAATTATGTCCAGATGGTCTAGTATTTGATCCATTAATACGTAAAATAAATAAATGTGATCAACCATTTAATGTTGATTGTGGTGATAGAATCGAATTACGTAAGTTCATGTTTCTGAAAAAAAAAAATAATTTAAGAAATATATTCATTCATTTACTTATTGGTTAATTTTTTTTTTTCATTAATTTTATGTAATAATAATTATATATAGAACCACCACAAGGTAATAGTAAAAATTGTCCAAGAA
The DNA here is from genome assembly GCA_951394055.1 of Villa cingulata. Classification (NCBI taxonomy): domain Eukaryota; kingdom Metazoa; phylum Arthropoda; class Insecta; order Diptera; family Bombyliidae; genus Villa; species Villa cingulata. Next base: position 1,006,405 of record OX596018.1, read on the forward strand.
AAAATGGTTTCTTTGCGCATCCAGATCCATCAGTATGTAATGTATTTTTCAATTGTATTGATGGTGAATCTATCGAAATAAAATGTACAGCTGGATTACATTTCGATGAATATTCTGGTACATGTGTTTGGCCAGATTCAGCCGGAAGACAAGGATGTGCAGCACAAGACAGTAAGTACATACACATATAATAACTAATCAATTGTGAATATGTATATCTATATTTTGTAAATCATTTAAATTTAAAGAAATTTTTATAATTTCATTTTATTATTTTATTTTATTATTTCATTTTATTAAAATATTTTTTTATTATATTTTTAATCAAAAACAAACAGAGAAATTAGATGATGGCTTTGAATGCCCAAAACAAGCTAAAACAGATGCATCCGGACAGGCTGTAGCACATCCAAAATATCCACATCCAACTGATTGTCAAAGATTCTATGTATGCCTGAATGGTGTTGAACCAAGAGATTTAGGATGTCAGATAGGTGAAGTTTATAATGAAGAATCACAAAGATGTGATGCACCTGAAAATGTACCAGGATGTGAAGATTGGTATAAAGAATCAGATAACAAAAAAAATTAGAATTATATATTAGATGCGTAATTTTAAAATGAGTATTCTTATATACTCGTATAATGAAATAAGCACAAAATCTAAATAAAAAAAAAAAAAAAAAAAAATCAAAATAAAAAAAAAACAAATATAAAAAACAAAAACTATTATGAGATAATGAAAGTATGAACGTATTGATGTGTATGGAAACAATGTAGAAAAGGCCAATGCATTTAATATATTATTCAAAAATAAAATAATTAATAACAGCAACAAACAGCAACAAACAGCAACATCAGCAACATCAGTATGCTACCAACATCAGCAACAACTGCATGGAAACAAAATGATAAAATCTCATCGAAATGGACTGGCACAACGAATATTATATAATACTCAAATTTATGGAGTAGTTTTGTACTCTTGGACTGATATCTATAATTTTCTTCATTTAAATTTAGTGTCTTTTGTTATAGAACTGCATAATACTTTATTTTTTTTTAATTTCCTTCTATATTAATTTTTTTTTTTAAACTATTTTTAAACTGATAGTCAACAACTATATACTATACTTTAGCATTTTCTGTTTCTTCAAAGTAAAAAAAACAAAAGAACAAAAGAACAAAACTTTAACTTTCTATATACTTTCTTTATTTTCTGTTTACATGTAGAATTTATAAATTAATTAGTTTATTTTTTTTTTTTAATTTTTTTATATTAATTAATAATATTGTAAATTTTGTACAATAATCTTTGTATATATAGATATGTAAAACATAATTTCTTTTTCTTTTTTCTTTTTCTTCTTACTACATATCACATTGTGTTTTTCTATTTTAAATTTGTTTTCTCTTTTAGAACACACTACGTACATGATATGCACATTTTTAATTTTCTTACTCTAAAATCTATATTTCCTTTTTACTATTTATACAATTTCATTAATTTTTACAGACTATTCTTTATACTATATTATATGCATAATACTCTTTTATACTTACTTTGCATTAATAATTATTTCTGGGTGAATTTGATTTTCTATTTATTTTCATTTTTCATAATATTTTTCCAAAATATTTTTTTTTCTTGCACATTTTCTTTATTTTTTCAATAAACTATACTTTTTGTTAATATTTTTTTATTGCACAACAGGATAACATTTAACATTAATTATCTTTTGTAATTATCTCTTGTACCTGTGCGACTTGCAGGCAGATATATTCACAATTTAAGGACTATTCATATCAAAGTCATTTCAGTCTCAGTTCCGATTATTCAGTAACAATTTAGTCACATACCGATACGCAAAAGATTATGTAAGCTATCCGAATCCAGTCAGCCATTTTATAAAAACATCTTTGGTATACAACATCATTGATCTGGGAGATTTTAGTGACAGAGAAATTGTAACGGATCGATTTTTGACTTCTGAATGTACACTTAAACATGCATCTAATCAGAGGGAGAACTCTGTGATCGAATAATCGGAACTGAAACAGAACTGACATGTGCGTGTACGAATAGAAAACTTTCATATCAAAATTTCAATTTTACTACATTCTATCATATATTTGATGTTTCATGTATGAGTGACAAATCATTCTATGAATCTTTTTCTACAATCTTTACACTTCATTCTCTTTAAACTTTACAGTATTTTTCATACTTTACTTTACTTTTGCATTACATATTTTTAATCTGTATATCTGTATTTTTCATCTATACATGTATGAATTCTATATAAAGGGAAGCCAATATTCTTTGATGTCATATTATGTATTTCATATACATATATATGAGTATACATCATAAAAATCTTTATTTTTTCCACTTTTTTTCAAATCTTTTTTATTTTCCACTATCTTATTCTATTCTGTCTGTTTTCCGTATATAATGACTTTTAAACTTTCACGATTTTCATTTCATTTCGTTTTTCTCATGAATCTTTCAATATTTCTGTTTTCTATATAATATTTTTATACATTGACATTTTTTTAAAAGAACAATAAAATACCTATAATCTTTTGCTTTAGATTTTCAATAACTTTCTGCGCATATTATGTACATTATTTAGTACCCATATTACATACATTCTATTTTTATGCGTATATTTAATATACTATTTTCCTTGTACATACATACAGTGAGCGAAATTTCCATAGGTCCACCTATATTTCTAGAGGTAACTGGTAGTTTACGAGTTCACATCTGCTGAACACATGTTTTTTATTTAATTTTCTACGCTAATAAACGGAAAAACCCAACAAACCGAAATCCTTTTATTAGGTTTTTTTAAAATAAAAGCGTAATTAGGAAATTTTCAGGTATATAAGAGCGAAATTTCTATAGGTCCACTTAATTGTGTAGTATCTTTCAACCAAGTTAGTTGAAAAAGTTATAGTAAAAATTTGTTAATTGTTATAAATTGAGTAAATTAAAACTATTCAATTGGATTTTTTTCATTAATTTAAAATAATTTAAGAAAAAATTTAAATTTTAATTCTAAAATGCCACGCGGTAAGCTTCTGTCTGCAGAAGAGATAACAAAAATCAATTGTTACAAAGAAGTTGGACTATCCAATCGCGAAATAGCGAAAAAATTGAAGAGATCACACAATCTGATCAATAATTTCTTGAAAAATAAAGAAAATTATTCAAAAAACCATCCAAAAGGTGGTAATACGAAGCTGTCTTTAAGAGATCTCTCAGCAATTTTGCGTACTGCGTCAAAAGAAAACATTACAGCGAGACAAATAAAAGAAAAACAGAGCTTACCTGTCACAAAAAGACGTGTCCAACAAATTTTAAAAACCAGTGGCAAATTCAAATGGATGAAACAAGAGCTAAAATCAGTACTAACAGAACGGCATAAAACAACAAGATTAATGTTTGCTAAGGATCACATGTCATGGGAGGAAGAGTGGAAAAATGTTATCTTTTCTGATGAAAAGAAGTTTAATTTGGATGGCCCCGATGGCTTTAAATATTATTGGCATGATATTCGAAAGACTCCTGAAGTAGCCATGAGTAGAAATTTCGGTCGGGGTTCAGTAATGGTGTGGGCAGCATTTAGTTTCCATGGAAAATCCCCAATATGCTGGATTACAACAAGAATGAATTCTAGCAATTACATTGATTTGCTAGAAAATGTGCTGATTGATTTTGGCGAGTAAATGCCGTTAGAAAATTGGATATTTCAGCACGACAATGCGCCCATTCATACGTCTTCAGCTGTAAAAACATGGCTTGAAGAAAAAAATATACTAAGTATGAAGTGGCCAGCAAGATCACCGGACTTAAATCCAATTGAAAATTTATGGGGAAATCTTGCTCGAAAAGTCTATGAAAATGCGAAACAGTACGACAGTGTAGAGGACCTTAAAACGGCAATTAGAGCAGCTTGGATAGGTATAGAAAAAGAGGTTCTAGAAAATTTAATTAATTCAATGAAAAACAGAATTTTTGAAATTATTAAAAATAAAGGTGGCAGCACTAGTTATTAAAAACTTGTATTTAATTTAATAAAATACTTAATATTCGAAAAATGATGGTTTTATTTAATTTAATCAGTAGTGGACCTATGGAAATTTCGCTCTTATATACCTGCAAATTTGCTAATCATCCTATTTTTAAAAAAACTAATGAACAGGATTTGGGTTTGTTGTGTTTTTCCGTCTATTACCATAGAACATTAAATAATAAACATGTGTTTAACAGACGTGAATTTGTAAATTACCAGTTACCTCTAAAAATATAGGTGGACCTATGGAAATTTCGCTCACTGTACATATCTTTTATATGAGAAAATAAAATTTTCAGTACAGAGAGTTATACAAAATTATAGAAACAAAAAAATTAAGAGATTTCGATTTGTACATACATGATTATTACATACTTTTACACTAAACACTCTTACATACAAATGTATATATAAAATTAATACACAAAAAATAAAAATGGTTTTTGGCAAAAATTGTGTTTTACAAAAATTTAATTTTTTTTGTTTTTTTTTTTTTTTTTGTTCAATAATTTTTTACATTACTTTATTCTGTTACAGCTCATGCAGTAGTGTTGAACTAAAATTCACTAACACTAATTCGGATATACAATAATAATTAATTTTATTTTTAATTTTTGTAACATATACCTACTTATTTACTTATCCTTTAATATATACACACACACCAGAATTATTTGAAATGATTGACACTATGAGTGGAATTGGAAACAGAACATTTATACACAAATTATGGAAATATTTGGTTCATTCATACACATATACATACAATACCCTCCTATCTATATAGCCTGTAAGCTTCTGATAATCTTGTGTATTATTGATAAATTATTGCAAATTTTCCGAAACAATCTACGAATTTTAAATTTTCATTTGTTGACAAAAATTCATGTACTTTTTTTTTGTTTCATTTCTGCTCTGTAAATCGTATAATTTTAATGGCACCACGACACGATTACAAATGTGACGTGACAATGAAAAAGCACACATCAATTCATGTCTGTATACATAGATGAGGTCGTGTATCCTTTGATCAAATCATATCCAAAATGTAATAAACTGGAGAAGGATGGTAAAAAAAAACGAAACGATATGCTGCTACAAAAATATCATTAAATAATATTATAGATGTATTGTGATATAAGTGTAATTTAAAATTAGAATTAATTATTTTTTTTTTTTTTGTTTTTAAATTTTCATTTTAACATTTTGCACGTTTAAATTTAAGTAGAATTTTTTCATTTTTTATTATTGATAAGAATTTTAATGTGTATTTAACTATTATGTACTGTACTATACTGAATTTATTTCTGTTTGCAGTTACTTTTATATTTTTTCTGTCTTTTACTATCTTTTTCTATATTTTTCTATCTTTTATTTCTTACTTAATTTCTGTTTAATTAACTATTTTTCATAATATTAGTGAATATTTTGTTTTTTTTTTCAAATTTCAACATTACTTTTATTATATTTTTTTCAAATCTTTAATCTTCTATTTTTGAATCCTTTGAATCCTTTTTTTCAATATCTTTTCAAATACGTATCCTTACATTCTATATACATCTAACTACATGTATCTATTCTAATTTTTAATATCTTACTTTTTCTATTTCATTCTTTACTATCTAATTTTTGAGGACTTTATATTCTTGCAGTCTTTGATTCTTGTCTATCTTAATTTTTTTCTTATTTTTCCTAACTTTCTGATACATACTTCTATTTCTTTATCTTTGAACGATTTTTTCACTTTTCAAATTTATAAAAATTTATATTTTCTATAAAATTCTATACTTTCTCTTTTATCTTTCATATTTTTATTTTTTCAAAATTCTATTTTACTACTTTTTCATTCTTCTATCTTATCCCATCTCTATTTTTTTTTTGTTTTTTTATTCTCTACCGTTTTATGCACGTACTCATTATTTTATATAATTTTCTTATGTTATATTTTTCTTCATAATTTCACTATTTTCTTTGATTTCAAATTTAATTTTTCAATAATCTATGTATATTCTTTGGATCTGTTTGAAATCTGTTTCGAACTTTTTTTTATCTATTTCTAATTTACAATTTATTTTTCTTAGTTTTTGAACTGCAAACTATATAATTATTTTCTATACAATTCTGTACATTTTTTAAATTTCAATTTTCTTTTCTTAATAATGATCTATTTCTATTTGTATATCAATTTTATTTTCAAATATATAATAAATTTCTTGGAATTGATTTAAAATTATCTTCTTACTCTGTGATGTTTTTCTTCTGTTTTCCTTTCATTTCTACTGTTTATTTTTGTTCTACACTATTACACCTATTTTCTATTCAAAAATAAAAATTCTTGGCTATAATATTATTATCTTTCTCTCAACTTTAACTTTTCTTTATAATTTCATCATTATTATTCTAATTTACATTCTATTTTTTTAAACAAATTTTCAAATAAAATTCATCTATGTATATATAGAATCTAAAAATTTTTATTTTCCTATCTTTCTAAAATTTTATTCTTTCTTTCTTTCCTTTTTATGTACATTTCTTACGTTTAACTTTCTCTACTGTGTATAAACATTATTTTTCTATATTTTTAAATTCTCTTCTTTAATAATTATTTCTCTATATATCTTCTCCACTTTCCTTTCATTCACTTCGATTTTATTCTTAGTCTCTTTTTCTACCTCTATTCAGTTTACTAAGCATTTCTTGTTTTACATTGAAAATTTTACTATTAACACAAGCTTTCCCTTAATTTTCTTTAATTTTTTATTTCAATTTAATTTCTATACGTTACGTATAATGTGATATATATATATATAGTAAAACCACGTAAAACAAAGAGTAAAAATAGAGTATTATGTGAAAGTGAAACATATAAGAAATCAACATTTTTCACTTACCCATTTCCCACTTACTCGTATTTACTTTCTTACAAAAAAATTTGATTTTCTCTCTCAATGTAGAATGCGAAAATTGTGCATGAGAAATATGGAAAATCAACTCACAACATTTTCTTCTTCCTCTTCTACTCTATACATACTCATAGCAGTGGAGTCATTGACTGTAAGCCTGTAAGTTATTGACTTTATAGTATACGCTCGTACGCTATAGTATACGAGTAGTATTCTATACATTTTAATTCTTCAAAAAAATTATTTTCCCTCACCTTTCAATTTTTTTTTTTTAACTTATCTTCGTGGTACTAACACGTAAGAATGTACAGATTTGTTTCTTAATTTAATAACTAAAAAGCAATAGATTTCCGTTTTATTTTTATTTTTCAAAAAATACTTAAAAATCAACTTCCCAATAAAGAGATTTATAATTGTTTGTTTATTGAAAATTCTGATTTCTTAAAAACATCAAAATACGAACGACGAGTAAATAAATTATTCATTTATCTTATGAATCTTTTTCAATTTGTACTTTTTTAAATTGTTTTGACTAAACGTTTTAATTACTGTTCTGTTATGTTCTACTATCTAAGCACAAACTGTTTTCGTCCTTTCGTTTACTTTTCCTTTTTTATTTTTTTTAAGTTTTTCTAACTTCTAAACTTTTTTTTTCTTTTCATTTCCTCAGCTCTTTCTATTCTATAATAATTCACTTTTTCATATTTCTAAATAAATTGTCCTTACTTCTAATATTTCTTAGCACTTAGAAGTTTTATTTTTCTAATTTATTCTTTAAGTCTTTCTTTAGTATATGTGATATCTATATACGTACTCTTTACTAAATTTTCTATATTCCTCTTAATTTTACATTATTTTCAAATTTCTATTCATGGACTTTTTCTATTCTGCGTGTATACTTTCTAGTCTATATCTTTCTTGGTACATTTCCTAATCTTTAACTTCAATATATTCGAAATTATTTATTTTCTTTTTCAATGTTTATTATAATTTCTTGTATACTATTTCTAAATTTCACTAGTTTATCTCCAATTTTTATTTTATATCGAATGCTATCTTATCTAACTATCTTAATCTTTTATCAATACTTTTACTTTCCAATCAATTCTTTTTAGTTAAATTTATTTCTTTTTTGTTTACAAAATATTTCTTTTTTCCTGCAAATCTAAAATATTACTTTTTCTTCTGTATCTCTATATACCTAACTTTGTCTACATTTCTTCTTTTCCTGTTTCTTTCCTCTCTATTATTTTATTCTTCATCTAATATACATATATAAAACTATGCTTTTATTTAGCAATTCGAAACAGAAAATGCTGAAATCACATGTTTCTCATTTAAGAATAAAAATTGTTTTTATTTAAAAAAAAAAAAGAAATAAAATTGTTCAAATAAATTCCTCTTGTATACGCTTTGAATTTTGTTGTTTTATTTGTAGTATAATAGTATATGCATCTGTAATATTAATTGAATTTATCCAATAATTACAAAAAGGATGTGTGTGTGTGTGTGGTATAGTACACATTACAGGTATAGTACACATAGTTAAGCTAAATAATACAAAAATATGAAATTTATAAATTGATCAATATTGATCAAACACCGCATTAAAAATTTGATTCAATAAAATATAAGAAAAAAAAATTATACTTACATAAGATTATAACCACGGTTTTCTTTGTTTTTGTTTGATTCTAATACGTTTCTTTTTTTGAATTCTAATTTATTCTAAACTCGTTTTTTATTTGAAATTTTATTACATAAGATTTTTATTTTGAAAAATTATTATAAATTAAACTCGAATCTATTTAAAATACATTTTAGTTTAGTCCTAAAAGAACAAAAAAAAAAAAAATAAAATGATAATTCAAAAATATTACTAAAATCCAAGCAAATCAAATAGACTATGAACGGTTCATAGTAGTCTACATTTTATCTAAAATAATTTTATTTTAATAATTTTTATATTTGCCAACATTTATGTACTTTTATATGAAAAACAAGAAAATCTAAAAGTGAATGTATACTGAAAAGTTTTACAACACACAAAAATCTAATTGAAAACATTGAAAATCGATATGTGGAAAAAAAAATCAAAAAGAAATAAAAATTTAACTTAATACCACACCATTGATTTTTGGACTATATTCAACACATATGTGTATTTACATTTATATGCATGTACAATCATTGCACATGCATTGTACATAAATGTGTGCACAAATTTGGTCGTAGTTATCGATAATTTAAGTCAATTTAATATCAACAAAAAAAAAAAAAAATTTCATTTTTGAAACAAGAAAACGAAGAAAAAAAAATGTTAACAAGTCTTTTAAAATCACCAGAGACACACTACATTATTCTGCATTTTATAGATTATGTTGTGTGCTCGTATGTAATAACTATGCATGTATACCACATGTTAAAGTGGCTAAAGACATTTAATTGATATTACCCACCGGCAAAAAAAAAATTTTTTTTTTTTTGATTTTTTAGTTAGCAGAACAAAATAAAAGTATATAAAGTATAATTATAAATAATGAAAGAAAAAATGTCCAATATATAAATTGGTAATTGCAGAATGAATAAATCTCTTATGTTCATATGTATGTATGTATGTTTGTACATATATACAAAAAAAAATTATTACCCATATCTGGATATATTTGTAGGCGAATTATGACTAAATGGATAACTAACTACATGTTTGTTTCTAACTAACTACATGTATAACAACTCAACCAATTTATGCTCGTTACAATTTATTGAATAGAAATTTTTTTAAAGTTTGAATATATCTCATATATTTTTGTTATACAAAGCCTGAATCAAAATTAAGGAGTTACATAAATAAAAAAACGAGTATATATGTATGTATATGAATACTTACATATAGTACATGTTAAACTTATTAATAAAAAATTCGAAAGGTGTACGAATGAGTACAGTATATAAATGTTTAATTATATCATACATCATTCAATTTTTATTATTTTATTATCCATATTATTCAATATAGATTAATTGGATACGAATGATTTTGAAATTTAAAAATGAAAAAAAAAGAAAAATATATTAATGAATTTCAAGTTATACTGCGATACAAATATCATACCGTATAGTGTGTACTTATTCGAGACCATTTTCTTCATTTTCTAATCAGATTTTTTTATGTCATTTTTACATATATGTATGTACATTGTAAATATGCTTTGATTCATAGTTGAAAGAAAAAAATATATTTTTCTTTTTTTAATTTTGATTTTTATTTTAATTTATGTTATAAAAGGCTCAAAATACATACACGCCTATTTCTAAATCTAAATCTATATATATATATATCTAATTCTACGCTCATTGTACCATAACTGTATGTGAATTATATGCGAAAAATATTAATCACTTTTAGCATCATATTTGTATAGAGACATTGATAAAGTAATAATTTATTAAATCATGCACACATACTTCAAATCCATTCATCAAATCATCATCAACATCATGAGCTCTACAGCCCGGTGTGGGCACTCTGCTCTTCATCTCGCTAATCTTTCCCATTATCAAACTCCAATCCTTCTCAGATCATCCCATCAAATATTATGATATTTCATAATTAATCTGAATTTTTTTTTTGTTTCTTTTTTTACAAATGAAATATGTAAAAGGAATTCGCAAAAAAAAAAACAAAAGAAAACAAAATAAAACAAAAATTGTATACATATATCTACCTAAACAATTAATATACAAAGCAACTTTTATATAATAATAATTCGAGTATTATTTTCATACAAAGTTTCGCGTCTAAATCTTTTGTTTTCCACATATGTACCTACATATAATTTCATTTCATAATAAAATACCTCTCACAAAATTTATATTCAAAAATGAATAATTAATTAATTATACTCGTATGTATCTTTATTTATTATATATTCATTTGAATATTAACACATATACCATATTCACAAGTATATGTAATATATATATATAATAATGTATAATAATATTTTTGAATTATACTTAAAATTTATGCACATTCGCTTCTCTATACAATAAATTTTATTCTGTATCGCATTTTTCATCATTTCTATCTCATCACTATCATTATCATCATCATCATCATCATCATAATCATCTTCTGCTGTTTCATTTCTTTAATTTCTGAGTATTATTTGGATATTAAAATTCAAGATATACGTAAATATACATACATGTATACGATGTACATATAAATACTTTATATAAAAAAATAAGATAGATATGTAAATAGTTATGTTCATGTTCATATTATTAAAAAACGGAAGCTTTCACTTTCAAGAAGTTTCTTTAGGATTTTTGTTTGTTTTTTCGATATAAAATTGTCACGAAATGAGATACATACGGGCGAATTCATAAACATCAAATGATCGTCTCTTGACGACAGTCATTAATTCAAAAACTCCTTGATGCATTTGTCATGAATTCAAAAACATCAAGATTCGGCAATTGATCGCAAATATGCGCGCATCTGTGCATTGTGTTTAAGTACAATGCAAAGTTGCAAAATGTCAAAAGTTGTAAACAATGGAAATAAATATGTGGATTCAATAACAGGTGAAGATTCTTTAGAAAGGTATTTTTAATATTTTCAAAATTACAAATTGTGTAGTAATTTATTAAATTGTAGCGAACAACAGACGTGGAGCAGAAATAATTTAAGATGCTTAAAATGCTTTAAGATTTTGGATATATGTAGTTTTTTTTTTATTTTCTTTACTACACTTTGTAAATCACACCAAGATCAAAAACATAAAACGAACCATTCATAAACGTCAACAATATGCTCTGCAAAATCTTGCATGTTATCGTCATTTGATTGTCTTTTGATCGATGAGAGTCATATGATCGTCAAATTTTTGACGTTTATGAATTCGCCCTACATACATATGTACATATGTACAAATAATATGTTAAAAGTGTATTTTTTTTTTGCAAAAAATTTAACACGTACATATACATATAAATGTATGTATAGGTATATGAGTATCTATAATGTATCTACATATACAAGTAAATACATAAATGTGAATGTGATGTGTATATTATAATTCCTTTTCTTTATATAACATCAAAATATTTTTACACATACCTACTCATGTATGTATCTATTTAGAAATATGATATATCTTTAGCAGAGGAAAAAAAATATATTTTATAATTATGATATTTATACATATACGTACATACACAAACTTAAATATAAAGAAATATTTTAGGTATTATAAATATATCGTGTGTATATTTGTGCAAAGAACCATATATTTTTTTTCAATTAATTTCAATTGTGTTGTGTTCATTATTAAAAACTATACAAAATTAAATGAAAAAAAAAATGAATTCACGAAAACGAAAAAGAAAAAGTATAAACATACAAATATACAATATCCAAACATATATAAGATATATAGCTACTTATAACTCCTATATATAGGTTTGAATTCATATAACATTTTTGTCAAACAAACACATGTTTTAATTACATAAGTATGTATGTATGTAAATATCTTTCATTCATATATGCATATACACATATTATTATATACTTATATGTTATATATATAATATGTAAGTTTGTATATGTATATTAGTTATATTCAATAAAAAAAAATATTATTCATTTTCAATACATACATACATACATGAGAAATGATCATTTTTTATACTGTATGGTATGGTCGTCGGATGATAATAATATATAGGAATTTTAAAATATCTTTATAATTTAAATACATATACGTGTATATATATATTCAACTGTACAACAAAAATACATACATAATATCCACATATGTATACATTGTAGGTAAATATATATGAACATAAATAAACGGTTGCTGCTGTTGCTGGTTATATCTAACTTTTAAAACTATCTTTTTAATAATAAATATACAAAACTTTTGTACATTTTTTTTGTAAATTTTTTTTTTTTTTGTTTTTCATAAAAATATTGTAAAGGTATATTAAATTATTATGTATTATTGCCATGGGCATAACAAAAATATTAAATTTTTAGTTTCAGTTTGATATCAACCGTGCTACAGTGTACTACATAATATAATAAATATAATTATTTTATGATTTAAATTTATATTTAAAATATTATTTTGTTATTTAACATTCAAAAAGGAATAAAGATAAAGAAAACAGTGTTTAGAGACGGTTTTTTTTTTTGAGAAAGTTGGTTTTCGTTTTCTTTTGAATTTTTTTGTAATTTATGCGAAAATAAATAAATAAAAAGAAAAATATTCGAATTTATTTTAATTTTGTTTAACGTGATATAAAAATCATCAAAAGGATCATCATCATTATCATCACATTATGGATAAATACACATCAATTCTTTGCATTTTTCTAATTTCATTTTACTTGGGTGAGAGAAAATAGTAAATTTATTTTTATTTTTACTTTTTTTTTATTATTTTTTCTTTATTTTTGTTCAAAAAATTATTTTTCATGTATCCGTGTGTAAATAATTTTGTGAGGAAAACCAAATGCAATTACATATCTCGATATGTACATAAGTATATACTAGAAATAATAGTAGAAGAGTAAATAAACTCGTTCAAAATATAACTTCCTTCTTGTATCTATAAATATGTATACGAGTATATTTTATAGAAAATAACTATGAAAAAAAAAAATGGTATGTGAAGAAAGCAAAAGTATCTGTCAAGTCAATCAAGACTCAAAGACACGATATAATAGACATAAAATAATTATAGACATTTTATGCATTTATCTGTCTAAACAAGCAAAGTTTGTGTCTCTTTATGTCTTGCATGCATAAACCACCTATTTTATTCGCAATATGTAGTAATTGTGTAATTTCATTAAAATATTATTAACAGCGAATTACTTTCATATATATTACAACTGTTGCTACTTTGATTACGTTATAAAGCGCGATTGTTGCAGTTTGTATGTACAACTGTCTGCATGCATATTGCACTGGAATATTACTCGTTTCTCATTCGTATATACTTACTTAACGTAATTATTGTAATATTTTATAGGTATACCAAACATACTTATAAAATGAATATTTTCAGTATATTTTTCAGCTCTATTGCGCGTGTTTAGGTTTTTATTTTATTTTTTATTTTTTTCATACATAACATTTTTTATTTTATACCAGATAATACATTATTTAATTTTAAATATAATGTATGTAAGTGTGGTCTATAAATATAATGTAAGTAAATCAATAAAATAAAAGATATCAATTGGGTGTGCCGAACATTTCGATTTTCTTGAGCTCATTTCATTTGTATAAATATCAAAATACGAGTATATACATATATTGTACATAAGAAGCAGAGGCAGACACGTACAATGTGAATTAAATTAAATTACATTTACATTCATATATAAATTTTGTTCGAGTACCTACATGAACAAAAACAAAAAAAAAAAAAATAAATGTAGTACGTAAATGTTTAATATTGTATGTGACTTGTTTGTTACATAAACGTATAAGATATATAGGAGGTAATAAGATAACAAGAAAAATAATAATAATAATAATAATAATAATAACCAAACCAAACCAACAGTCAATTTATATATTAATATTATCGCCCAGTTAGACTGGTTCGTATATGTGAAGAAAAGTTGAAGATCTTGAACTATTCAGAAAACTTTTACACGTACGAACCTATACGATATCTGTTTACTTTAGATACTTTTTTTTTTATATTTTGTCTAGATTTTTGCTCTATAATTTTTTCCTTTTTTCAAAAAAAAAAAAAATATATAAAATATATATACGTATATTACATACATATATATTTTTTGGTACTATGTATACGTGTAAATATACATAACATTATGTATATGTGAATAACTGTAATATTATATGTAATTGAAGGCACTAGGTGAATGGGTATAAAACTCTAGGAAAAAAAAATTATATAAAAACCATTTGAACGGTACTCTATACAAATAGATTATTACATGCGAGCTTATATCATACATACATATACATTTACGCATAATGTAACTGAATTAAGATACATGTATGACACACATGTGTACATGCATTTGTATGAATAATAGTTTTCTAATTTTGTTTTATTTTTTTTCAAAAATTTTATGGAAATTAATGTAACAGTAAGTGGTTAGATATAGTATATAGTCTTGTTAAATTTTTGTAAACTTAATTTACATGCATGAGTATGTACTATTACATATATGTATACATAATATAAAAGTAAGAAAAATAATGTACGCATATACGAGTACGAGTAAAAAGATTAAATTGTATTAATAATTAAATCATCAATGTGACAAATTATTTAAATTTTGAATTCGATTATATTCGAAAATATATGTTACATGCTAGATGTACGTACATATATACAGTGCCGATTTTATCCTTTTGGGCGCCCGATGCACTTCTAAAATTTTCACCATCTAGGTTGAAACTTTAATTTGATTTTTTTTTATTCAAGAGTTTAATAACCATGTTTGTTTACAAATGAAAATATAGGTCAAAATATTTATCGGTTATTCTTGTATACACCACACCGATTTTGTTTCAATCTAAAAATCTTCTTTGTACACACCTACTACAGTGCAGTACATAATAAACACAAAAAAAGAAGGAGAAGAGAAACTACTATTCGCGTATCTTTTTACTTTTCCTTCTACTTCTTTTTCTACGTCTCATTCTACATTCTCACGAATAGTATAGTTTCTCTTCTCTTTTTCTTGTTTAAATTATGTACTACACTGAAGTAGCTGTGTACAAAGAAGAATTTCAAATTGAAACAAGATAGGTGTATATAAGAAAATCCTATTAATGTTTTGACCTATATTTTCATTTGTAAACAAACATGATCATTGAACTCTTGAGTATTTGAGAAATAGAAAGAAAAATAAAAAGATACGAGAATTCTAGTTTCTCTTTTCATTTTCTTGTTTAAATTATGTACTACACTGTAATATAGTTATGCACGAAGAAGAATTTCATTTAGAATTAGTATTTTATAGCCATTATATACTATACTTAGATATATCATGTAATGCACACTTTTCAAGTTTTAAACCATACATTTTTTTCTTCATTAATTTTCTCTTAAAATATTTTACTTTGATTTGTAAAATTATTTCTCTTTAAACAGATATGTGATTTTCATTCTGTCTTTATTTTGCGACCGGTTTTAGTGAACCATTTCAACCCATAAAAGAACCGGGTATGCATACATATGTAATTTAAAATTCGTATACATATAGAACTATTTGCTATATTACAATTTGCAATACCTTGAAGTCTTTTTCTTTTACATTTTTTCAAAGAATTCGGTTTTATGTTTTAATTTATTCATGTACCTACTAAAAAGAAATTCGATATTATAAATGCAAGCTATTGCTATAAATAATGCTGTAATAATGTTGTAATTCAATATGAATTTCAGTTTCATTAATAAGTTTCGCTCTATTAGCCATTCGGTATGTACTTTTCGGTTGGTATATAATGTATATATGTAGTTTAAAAAGTACATATGAAGGTATGTAATACATACAGTTACCATGAATATGAGGTGTAATTTTTGAATGTATATTTTTCCAATATGTTATATGATTATGATGTACAGTATGACCTCTTTAATCCGAACCTCGTTAATCCGAATTACCCAGTAATCCGAACCGATTTTTGTGATATACGTAAGCATTCTGTAATCCGAATTTTTGCTCCCTAGTACTCTAAAATCCGGATTACGTTCATTAGGTATGCGTACAATTAAAGAAAATTACGAATGTGAATAGTTACAGTAAATTAAAAGTACCGTAATTCTGTCTGGCTTTGTTTTGTTATTGTTTTTGCATTGTTTTGTTCTGTATTTTTTCGTGCAAAATTGCATATTAAACACTTCATTCATTCAATTTTTGTTCATAGAGTAACATATTTGTCTATAATTTAAGATTTAAATAAGATTTTTGTGATTTTTGTATGATGGCTAGCAATATAAAAAAAAGGTTAGCAATATAAAAAAACATGGAAGAACTTCTGTCCTCAATTGCCTTAGAAAACAGCGAATTAAATTTAAATGCATGGATTGACGAAAATGACATCATGGAATCTGAAGATGAAACTTCGAATGCAGACGAATCTGAAAGTCTTCAAATGGATGAAAATGAAAGACCTAAAATAAAACATACAGATGTCATCAAAAGTTTGAATTGTTGTTTGCAGTGGGCTGGAGAAAATGAACTTCCGTTCCAACAAATTTCAGCATTGCAAGAAATGCGTGAACATGCTGTGCAGCTGGCTAAAAATCAGAAAATGAAACAATCTGTAATTACAGAATTTTTCACATAATTTAATGTCATATTAATGAAATGTATATAAACATGATGTATTGATAAAGAATAAATAGTTTTTAAAAAAATAATGGTGTTTCAGACTATTAAACTTAGGTTCCCAGTAATCCGGATAATCGATAATCCGGATTTGGTCGTGCATTAATTAGTCCGGATTAAAGAGGTTATACTGTATGTGTATATTATGTTGATCATTATTGTTAGATTAATTTTCAAATTTTTTTTTTGAATGCAACAATAACGAGGGTTTCAGTGTCATAGAATTGAATAATATTAATTAAATGAATTCTCTTGATTAAAAAGAAAAATTATTTGTTTCAAATAATTTCATGCAAGGTAGCAAGGTCAACAGCAATGGATAATTTTTCTTGTATTTGTAAGAATTAAAAGTAACTTTTTTTTTTTGGATAAAATTTGGTAATATGTACTTTCAAATGTATTTAAGAAACAAAATAATTCATTTAAATGTAGAAAGAAAACTTTGTTTATTGTTGTTTGCTGTATGTAAACGCATGCATAAATTTTTACCACAGTATTAAAGAGTTTGGTACACAACATTTATATATTTAAACTTTTCAGAGCTCTTTATATAGGAAGTGAAAAACAATACACGATCTTATAAGATATATGAAAATTACAGCTGATTTTCTTTATTGTTTTTGTTCATTTTCTTTTTAAATTCGTATACCATAAACGATAACATGACGATAATAATATGCATCTGTATGCATGTATATTTCTATAAAAATATCGTGATTTTAACTTGTTTACAGATGAACTCTCACTTTCGCCAACAAAGATGAATGAAAAATGTAAAAGACATTAATTATTTACAATATGAATTTACGTTTGTTCGTTGACTGTTGATATTTGTATGTTTTGTATGTTTGCATGATTGCATGTAGCTATGTAGTACATCATTATGTATGTCTTTTCTTACGATTATTTACTATTTATTTATTCAATTTCTTAAAAAAAAACACAAAATATTTTAATACATCATTGATTATGAAAGACAATTTATGCAGACATGCGTATAAATTTAATTAAAAATTGAAGTGAAAATTTTGCCTGCATCAGCAGCAGAAAACAAAACAGAAAACTAATAAAAAATTCAACATTTAATGTTACATGTATATACACGGAAAAATATTCATCTACGTAATAATCATATGAAATGATATCTTAATGAACTTCACCTTTAGATAATAAATTTAATTTTATGTTTACCGGTATAATAAAATATAAATAAAAAATATGAAAAATTTAAAACTTTTGTAAAAATTATAGTCCCCATTGAACAATAATTATTACTAATTCAAAAAATTAATGTTTTAATTTTACGCAACATATGTTTCATGCAAAAAAAAATTTTTTTTTTATTGTATTCTTTTCTTCTAGTTAATGGAGCAGCAATAGGTCCTGAATGTCCAGAACAGTATGGAGTACAGGTAATAATTATCATAATATTTTTTCTGTATAGTTAATTATTTTTAAATATTTTCAAACTTTTGGTATTTTCTTTTTGTAGGCTTACGCTCACCCGCAGAGATGTGATCAATTTTTCTTGTGCACTAACGGAACATTAACCCTTGAAACATGTGAGAATGGTTTACTATTCGATGGAAAAGGAGCTGCTCATAATCATTGTAATTATATTTGGGCTGTAGAATGTGGAACACGTGAATTTGATCGTAAGTTACATATCAATTACAATTATGTACTATGTGATACGTATGTGCTTTAAATTTAACTTAACTTTTCCAATTAGCCACACCGATATCATCGCCTGGATGTGAATATCAATTTGGAATATATCCAATAAGTCATGAATGTTCAACAAGTTATATAAAATGTGCTTACGGTGAACCACACCAGCAAGAATGTGATGCTGGTTTAGCATATGATGATCGTATACATGGCTGTAATTGGCCCGATCAACTTTTGGAAATATGCAATCCAGAAGGTAAAAATATTTAATTTAATCAATTATATTATATTCCTTCATAAACAATTTAAAAATTTACAATTTGTTTACAGCTGTTGTTGGTTTTAAATGTCCAACAAAAGTTGCACCTGATTCACCAGCAGCCAAATTTTGGCCATATCCAAGATTTCCAGTACCCGGTGATTGTCATCGTCTTATTACATGTGTTGAAGGTCATCCAAGATTAATAACATGTGGTGAGGATAAAGCATTTGATGAACATTCATTAACATGTGAGGATCCAGAATACGTACCAAATTGTAGACATCTCAAAAGGAAATAAAAACAAAGCAAAAAAAAAAAAAAACAAGAAAACAAAAAACTCAAAAATAAAATGTTGAGTTGACTGTGACATTAGAGAAGAAAACAAACAAAATATGTTTCAAAAGTACACGCTGTTTTGCCTTCAAATTTTTTTTATCACACATTTATGAAAAATTCAAATTTTTACATTTTAAATATTTTAAGAAAAGCTTTTTATTTAACACAAGATCGATCGTGATATCATTATTATTGATTGGATAAAGTATAAAGAACAAAGATAAATATTTTTCTCCTATAAATTTTTGTAAATAAATTTCATATTTAAATTATTAAGCGTTGTTTGGTTTATTGTGTTACAAGTTACACCTTACACCAATTGTAAATAATGTAAAGCTTGTCTACTATTCAATGGATATAACTCCCCTGGATAATCCATTAGATCAATTATATGTGTAACGGTTAATAATCTTTTTGGTAGATTTGTTATTGCACATTTATTTCCCTAAAATAAAAAAATAATAGGTAAGTGATTTCAACAATAATGAAGGTAAATGAAACCATGAAACTAATAAACATTTTCATACTTTTTCTTGTACTGGAATAGGAAGTTCATTGTAAAGTATTCGCCCATCGACACTTCTAACTAATGTACAGGGAAGTCCAATTTGATCGGCCAATGCTTTAAAAAGTATCGATCTTTCAAAATAACCACCAAAACGTATATGTCCTATTGGTATTACATTATTATGTAATTGACATTTTAATGTGTTCAAATGGTGTCTAATTGTATTTTCACTGCAAACATCAATCTGCTTTCCTGCGTATGTACCACACATATTACGACATACGAAATTTGCTAGAATTTCTCCTGTATTTTTAATTCTTGAGATATCTATTAAATTTGAATTTTCAGAAGCATTCAGCAATCCTTTCTCCTTTAAATAGAAATATTCTAGATAGAAAATAAAATTACTCATCGTAAAATAATGAACAAAAATACACACCTCTAGAATATCACATAGTTCTGTTAAATATTTCGGAAGGTATTTGTCATTCGGTTTTAAACACATTACCCATTCAGTTGAATTCGCTATTTAGAAAAAAGAAAAAAAAATAGAAAAATAACAACAAAAATAATTATTTTAGGTTTTTGTCTCGTTTTTTCTTCATAAAGGATCATTCGCTACATACTTTTTATGCGTAACATTGAACTCGATGAGCATGCAGTATTATCGAAACTTACAAAAATTATTGGATAAACTGGACAAACTTTTTGACTCATTAATGTTCGTAATATCCTTAAATTTTTCCAATAATATTTTGATACCATGAAACTATTTTCAATTAAATCGTTTAATTCCAATCGACCACGTATAGCAAATTTCATAGATAGATTTTTTGAAAAGATCGTTTCAATTGCTTGTGACCAATTTGAACAATTCAATAATAGATTTTCATCTTCAATTAAACTTCGATATAAGAACAAATTAAAACAAAAATTATTATTTCCCTTGCTTTTTTTTATAAATGAATAAATAAATCAGTTATTTTTCATACCATTCCAAAATTCCATTTTCAATATAAAATTTTGAAAATTTTCCCATTTTTCCGCTAACATTTATAAAATCCAGGACAGCATTTTTAACTACTTTTGCTGGACATTTTAATGCATTCAAAATAATTTTTTTAAATTTTTCTTCGTCATTTAAAAATTCATTTTGTAGTTGTTCTTCAAATATATACGCAGTTGCAATTTTAAGTAAATTAACTCGTAATATTGAAATTTTTGCAGAATTCTTTATGGGGGGAGTATACATAATTCAAGTATCAAATTAAATGAAAATATTTTTTAAAATATTCAAAATTATATGTACATTACATTTTTATACCTTTAGAGCCAAAATTAGACTTTTCGCTAAATCAATTGTCATTATTTGGGATCTTAATTCTGGATATTTCGACAGCACAAATAAAATACCGATAATTTCAATTAGAAAACTAATTGATAATTCACTAAATTCTTGTTTAAAATACTCTTCAATTATTATACCGATGTCATTTTCAACAGCCCTTTTAGATGACTCTTTGTCCTTTTTACATAGAATTTGTAAGGTATTTGCAGCATTTTCACGCATTTTAAATGATTTCGTCCCATCATCAATTATAGCTGATAAGAAATTCATAAGAAAAATTTATTTAAAATTAAATCGAAGCACATAATCGGTGGTACCTATGTATGTACGAGTATATTCTAAAAACTTACCAATTAAATTCTTAATTATTCTGTGATTTCCGTTACTTTCAATGATCTTTACAAAAGCATTTGGATGAAATAACATACGATTTATACCGGTGATTATATTTGAATTTAAATCTTTTACATCGTTCAGTAATTCTAATAAAATATCAAAAAATCCAATATCGTAGAGTAGATTTATATTATTTGAATAATTGGCGCATTCAGCAAGCACACTCAATCCATCAGTTTTTAATTGAATATTACTTTGATTTTTCAAATATGATGTGTATTTTTCGATGTGACCACCTTCTGACACGAAGAATTTCATTATATTTTCATTTTTCATTAAATTTTTCAACAATTCAAATATTATTGAATGACTATTTTCCATCGATTCATTATCCAGAACTTTAAATATTTTATTAAAAAGTTTTTCGCAAATTGATTTCATTTCAAACAATTCATTTTTACATAACAATAATTCATTAAATATTTGTAATGTTATATTACGGATTTTTTCCGATTCGTTATTGATGTCATTTAAAATTTTTAAAAATATATTTTCTTCTATATCGCATATTTTTACAGAATTTAATGTACATTTGATTATTTTTAGAAGAATCTGATATGAATTGTATAAAATATTTAACGATGATGTTGAAGAAGATGATAATGTTGATTGTGTGGAGAGTGTTGACGGTACCAAAGATTGTTTTGAATTATTATTGCTCATTAATTTTTTTCTATTACCAAATAAATGTTTAAAAATTCCATTTCGAATGAATTCAATATCATTTTGAAATCTCGTACATATACGTGGTTCATTCAATATTAAAATTAATATCTGTGAACTGTATTCAATAATTGCTGGATCTTTGCCATTCATGTAATTGTATTTAGTTATTTCGGTTAAATTATTTAATGAATCTTCAGGAAAATTATGATTTTCATATTTAGTAAATAATAATGTTAATAATTTTAATGTTAATCGTTTTATTTCTATATTTTTACGTTCATATAGTTTACACTGTATTATAGTATCAATTAAATTTAATTCATAAAGAATTTCAAGATTTTTTTCTTGTTCATGTACATATTTATTTAAATTTTCCAATGAATTTAAAACTATATCGTCTTCTAAGGATTGTAAAAGTATAATTGCCGTTTGTACATGTTTACAATTTATTGTGAATTCAGGAAAAATTCCGTAATCTTTGTCTAAACTGTTTAATGACTTCTTTTTTAAATTAGAATTCAAACTGAATTTACTTTTATTTTTCCTTACCCTAGTATCTCTAGACATTCGGTTTATTTTTCTTTATCTATGTAATTACTCACTTACTTATAGACATATGTAACATACACATACAAAATAAAAAAATAATTTAATCTATTAGACATAGTTTTTCGTAATTATCTGATAACTGATATTCAATTCATGAGTAACTGTGATAGGAATTTTGTGAATAAAAATCATTAGTTTAGTTTTGTTGAAATACATATAATTAAAAAAAATATATTTATAACAAATTTACTATACTTTTTACTTACTTAAAAATATCTACAAATTCTATACAAACAATATAAATATACATAAATATAACAAAAAGTTATAAAATTTTAAATTGTATACATTATATACATAGTTTTTATTCCAATTAGCTAACATCACTTTTATCATCAATTGAAGTTTCATATTCTCTGCGTTTATGGAAGACTTTTTGAAGTACATATAATATGGCTAATGGAATAGGTGTCATAATTGCAACAGATACTGGAATTACAGTTGTTAAATCAGCAGCTGGTTCTTGTAAAGTAAATCGTAATAGGAATATTGCAATTCCAGTATTTTGAACACCAGTTTCAACAGCAATCGCTATAGCATCTGGCGCTGACTGACGAAGTAGTTTTGCGATTAACCAACTAAAACTATATCCAAGCCAAGGTAAACCAACTCCAGCAAGAACAATCTATATAAACGATCAATATAAATTTAAATTATTATAAATAAATCATTATTTTAACTAACTGTGAATGATTTACCTTCCATGAAAATAATTGAAATAAATAAAGATTCGTTACAATTGCAAAAATAACAATAAATGCAATTAAAAGCAATGAAATCGGTTTTAATAGACGAACTAAAATTTTTGCTACACGTGGAAAATATTTTTGTATACCGATACCGATTAATAATGGTACAATTAATGCGACTGCAAATGAGGCAATTTGCTGATATGGTACACCTAAATTGCCACGCTCAAATATTGTTCTACCTAATGTAAATATCCAGAATGGCATCATACCAAATGCAGCTATATTACTAATTGTTGTCATCGCAATCGATAAATTTATATTTCCTTGTAATATTACAGTCCATATATTTGATGCACCACCACCAGGTGATACACCAGTAAAAAACAATCCTAAATATAATTCAACAACATCCGAAAATAAAACGTATCCTAATGCATAACTAATTAATGGCATTAAAATAAATTGACCACATAATCCAATTATCGGTCCGATCGGTCTTAAAAAAATTCCTTTCATTTTTTCTAGATCTAATGCTGCACCAAAATTTATGTACAACAGAGAAACGAATAATGCAACAGAACCAGTAAATATCATATCAATTGTACGTTTTTTTCTTATCACAAGTATTTTCATTTTCTCTTCAGATTTCTCGATTTGATTATTTGATTTTTCTAATTCAACATAAACGTAAGTGCTACCAAGAAAATTTCCTGTAACGTTAAATTTTCCTGACCATGTTTTTGTAGATAAATCAATTTCATTAGCGTTTATTGTTACATTTGTTGTTATTGCTGCCACATTTGGATTATCAGTACGTATATGGAATTTGTAATTTTTTTCTGTGGTATCAATGTTCATTGTATATATGGTAAATGAGAATGTTTCTATCGTATTCATCAAAATACTGGATACATTAACTGGAAAATCAACATGCCAATTTGTTTGTTGTAATGATAATTGTTGTTTGTGGTAAGATTGAGATTGTAGTATTTCTGATGTAACAAATTTTTGTTGATTCAAAATCAATATAATGAAAAATGTTAAAGTGTGCAATATATTTAACACCATTTTTAAATTATTAAAATTGTAACAATATTAACTGTAAATATACAGTAAAAATACTTTGAATAAGAATAAGATTATACATTTTTTAGATCGAAAATTTTAGTATTTACTTACTTTCACATAAAATTCCTATCAATTATTTTGAAACATCCACTTATTTAGAGCAAAACTAAATTTACAAAGCAAAATTAAAAAAATATAGAAAACAGAAAACTAGTAAATGCAATGCACTTGTTGCGATTGCGACGAACAAAATTTTAACTCATCAGTCATCATCGTGTCGTATTCGTATCGTAATAAAATAATAAAACTACATATACACATGCAGCAAAATAGTTACGTAAAAAAATATACCGATAGAAAAGTGTAATAAATGCAATATGCAAATACAATGCATCAATGCATTACTAATATTAATATTAACAATAATAAACTCGACAAACTACTTTTTAAATTGTATTAAGGTAAGGATGAACTAATCATACCATACCATACATAATCATATTTTGTTTACAGTCGGTCAGCTGTTGCATTAAAATTTAAAATAAAATGCAATTTTTGTATTTGAAAATTTTACAATTTTTCCAATTTTTCTATGATATTTGAGTGTTTCAATTCCGTATCGAGATCGACATCGAAATATCGATATTTACATTTTAAGTCGTCAAAAATTATGACAGTTTTATAAACAGAAAAAAGTTATAATTAGATTTTATGAATTTATTAAATCAATCAATTGGAATTTATAATTTATCTCATATATTTTCTCTACCTTGTAAATAATTTGTAATAATTAATTTTTTCATTTGTATTTTGTGTATAAATTTTTTAACTTAATAAATTAAAATACTAATTAAATTAATTTCTAAAAGTTGCTATTATTTATTAAATTCATATACAAAGTATTTCTACAAAAAAAATCAAAAATAAATAATGGAAGTTTCTATTGATTGGCAAAATTCTTGCCCAGATATAAAATCTCGTGGACAATATATTTTAGAAACTGAGAAATGGGCTGATTGTAGATTTTTAGTTGGTACCGAACCAAATCAGCAAGTGGTTTCAGGGCATAAATTAATATTAGCAATGGCATCGCCAGTTTTTGAAAGAATGTTTTATGGAAATTTACCAGATAAAAATGATCCAATACTAATACCAGATGTACAGCCAGATGCATTTAGAGCAATGATGGAATACATCTACTCTGATAAGATAAATATAAGTTCATTTGATAAAGCATGTGAATTGTGTTATGTTGCTAAAAAGTACATATTACCGCATGTCGTTAAAGAATGTACACAGTATCTATGGTCAGATTTAAGTCCAAAAAATGCTTGTAGAGCATATGAATTTGCGAAACTATTCGAAGAACCAGGATTAATGCAACGTTGTATTCAGGTATAACAAATTTAATTTGTTTTTTTTTTTTGTTTACATTCAAATTAATCAAATTCAACTTTAGATAATTTCGACGAAAACTCGAGAAGTGCTTGCAGATCCAAGCTTTTTAGACATTGAATTATCAACTTTATTGGTAATTTTCGATCAAGATGAATTAAGTATTCAAGATGAATTGGATTTATTCAATGCTTTAAGTCGATATGCTCATGAGAGAGGATATTTAAGTAAGAGACCGGCAATAGCTCAATTACAGCATCAGCAGCAATGCGAACAGGAACAACAGCAACAAGAAAATCAAGATTCATCCATGGAAATTCAAACGGATGATTATGGAATGGATAAATCTATTGAAAATCCAGCTGGTGAAGGCACATCTAGACAAAGTCGTTCAGAAAGTGTCTGCAGTCAAGAATCAGATGAAACAAAAATCAGAAATGAAATGCTAATTAAAAGTGCTGTTAAAAAAATTCGTTTTTTAACTTTAACTCCACAACAATTTGCTGAAGGACCAGCTCGATCAAACCTATTAACACAAGCCGAATCATTGTCGATTCTCATAAATATTTCAAGCCCGACAATAAATGATTGTCCATTACCAGAAGGATTTTGTGCAAATCGTGAACTAAGGAACATTGCATTCAGATGTATTAAGTCGAATATTGCTGGTCAAGCGTCAACATCAGCAGCATCATCTTCATTTTCCAGACAAAACAACGAAAAACCACACTATGATGTTGACTGTGGTGTATTGGTATCTTATAGAGAATGTACACGAAATTCACCTGATAATGCTAATGCAACTGGTGGAAACCACTTACTCGGTCATCATGCGGTAAATCACCAAAATTGTGACTGTATAAATGAAACAATGGAAGCCAGAAAATTTTATTGTGTGCGAACGATTCGACAACAAATGGATTATCATAATACTAGCGTAACCGATTGTTCTTTAACATTTCAGGTTGATACGAACATTTTAATAACAGGTAACGAACGATTTTATACATTTATTATTCTAATTTTCTTTTTATTTCAATCTAATTCTCTTACACTTTTCAATATTTTCACTTAAAAAGGTGTTCAAGTTCCAACACAAGTTTTATGTGGTGAATTGATGAATATGGCCGGATTTACTGAACGTTACTCAGAAATATTATATGCACATTTATTGGATGCACAAGGATCACGTTTAACATATACACATTGTACATCTCGTGTACGATATGATTCGTTGCTCGAAATTTCATTTGATCATCCAGTCTATATAAGTCGCAATAAATTTTATAAAATTGGTGTTGTATTTAATAAAGTCGGATGGTATCCAATTTATACATGTTCACCGGATGTTATTTGTGATAATGTATATTTTGTATTTAATATGAAATCACCGAATGATTCATTACGAGATGGCTTGATAAGAGCTATTGTATTCACACATCCTCATTTACCTTCAGTAAATCAGCAAGAAAATTATGATTATGGTCGAAATAAGAACTAATATGTGATTGTTGTAAAGATAAAAACCGTAAATATTTGTATTTTCTGTTATTTTTATTTGTTTTTCTTCCTTATATGTGTGCTCATTGTATTCAATAAAAAAAATATATAAATATAAAATAAAAACAAATCCTGTTTTTTTTTCTAAGCAGTTCATCCAATAGTACCCAAGCAAGCTTGTTTCAATAATTTCCATTAAATCGTTATTATCGTCTTGAAGAATAACACATCAGAGAAATTCAGGATTAAAATCTATTCTTTTCAGGTCTACCAAAATTTTTCACAAAGATTACAAGTCTTTCACTTCACTGTACCGAATAAAGATGAATTTAAAGTGGAATATGCTATATTTATAGAATGAATTAAATAAAAATAAAAATTGCTTTTTAATAAACTATATATTTGCCTCCAAACAAAGTACATTTCTTTTAAATAGTTAAATATTTATATGATTAAATTTACAATTTAATAAAGATATACAACATTTTTTTTTAACAATTACAATATAATTATACAGTATTATTTACACTACAACAATATAATATACATTTATATTTAATTTTCACAACAATTTTGAATAAATTTCATGAAATAGAATGATTACTTTCTTAATAATTTAGAAGTTTTTGCAGTATGTAATCTAAAGCTGAATGAACAGTAAAATTCACATTGACAGAAATATTATATATGTATATGCATTATATAAGTACGTATACGTATCATATAGGTAAATGTATTAGTTTATCACATTATTGAATACAGCAAGCCTTTTGAATAAAGAAGCTGATCTAGAAGTAATAAAAAAATTTAAATATAATTTAAAAATTTTCCATATTGAAATGAATTATAACTGTAAATAAAATTTTCTTACCGTAATTTTTTCATAAGGAATTCTTGTTCTGTTAAGACTTTCAAAACCAAGATTCCAATAAATAATGCTTTGAGCAGAAGAATAAGATCAATCGAATCAAAAATTCTTTGTTTTTGTTCAGATTGAATAGAGAACTCTGTAATTGGTGGAGATTGTAACAAAATATTAGTTTTAATTTGTTCATAATTTCGCTCAAATGTTTTTAATTCAATTTGTCGATTATCCTCTCGTCGTTCATAGCTTCTGTCAGATCTTTCAACTCGTCGATCGTCCTCTCGTCGCTCAGTTTTTTCTAGTCTCATTCGTTGTTCATGATTTCGTTCTGATCTCTCCAATTCAACTCGTCGATCGCCCTCTCGTCGCTCAGTTTCTTCTAGTCTCATTCGTCGTTCATGATTTCGTTCTGATCTTTCTAATTCAATCCTTCCATTGTCCTCTCTCCGTTCATAATTTCGTTCTGATCTCTCCAATTCAACTCGTCGATTCTGCTCTTGTCGTTCATGATTTCGTTCTGATCTTTCTAATTCAACTCGTCGATCCTGCTCTCGTCCTTCAATCCTTCCATTTCGAGATACTTCAACTCGTTCAGTGTCCTCTCGTTGTTCATGATTCCGTTCTGATCTTTCTAATTCAACTCGTCGATCCTGCTCTCGTCCTTCAATCTTTCCATTTCGAGATACTTCAACTCTTTCATTGTCCTCTCGTCGTCCACAATTTCGTTCAGATCTTTCTAATTCAACTCGTCGATTCTGCTCCCGTCGTTCATGATTCCGTTCTGATCTCTCTAATTCAATTCTTCGATCACGAGATACTTCAATTCGTCGATTGTCTTCTTGTCGTCTATGACTTCGTTCTAATTTTTCTAATTCAATTCTTTGATTGTGAGAGTTCTCAGATCGTCGATCATATTCTTGTCTTGTAATCATATCGGCATTTTCATTTTCAAACTGCCTTTCCTCATTCATTTGTCGCAAATTTATTCTGCGTGTGAGCCGTTCGTCTTGGGAACGAAATGAACGCCTTTCGGCAATTTGTCTTTGTCGTTCGTTTGATTTTCTGTTTGAAGAATTATGAATTCGACGATCAGTACGTATTATTTGACTATTTTCAATAGCTCTTTTAGGTCGGTTATTATTTTCGTCGACATTTTCTCTTTTCTCATTACGCAATTGATGTCCCTCATTTGCAGAATCTTTCATTTCATCACTAAACATCTCTCTTGCATCTAAATATTCTTTACCATACATCTGTGCATTTTCACGAACTTGCCTTTCAATGTCTGGGAATAACCTAATATCTTCACGAATTCGACGTTCAAAATCTGCATCATTTTCATAAGATTCTGAAGAATCAGAATCAGAATAGTCAGAATAATCCCAGTATTGTTCATCGCTGTCATCGTCAAATATTTCTCGTGATTCATCATAGTCTTTTTCCGTTTCTTTGTATTGTCTTTCTTCATCAATCCTAAATTGTCTTTCATCATCGTATATTTTTTCTTCATTATCATCATAAACATTAAATCTATCGCCATTTCTTTCAAAAGGTTTTTCATTTGGACGTTCTACAGTTTGTTGTCTTAGTCGTTTCTCTTCATCTATTTTCTTTTGTCTTTCCTCGCGAGCCTTTCTTTCATTTTCATGAATCTGTTTTATAATTTCTTTCACTTCACGTTCAGTTTCTAGTATTTTATGTTCTCTATCACGGACTCGTTTAGCTTCTTCACGAACTTTCTTTTCTTCTTCATAAATTCTTTGTTTCTCTTCTCGAATCATTCGTTCTTCCATTTCACGTCTTTGATCATTGCGCATTCGTCGATTTTGCATGAAAATATCGTGTTTGTCATCGTCTTTAACATTAGCGGCATTTTCTTTCCTGAGAGAAGTTTCCAATTCTTGTCTGTGCTTACGTTGTACTTCAAATCTTGGTTCTACTTTTTGAGCGTCATCTTTTAACGAATCATCGGTAACACGTACATGGTTTCGGATAAGGGCAATATAAGCACTTCGCCTCTCAAAACCAGACTCCCTTCTGTCGATGTTTTCCCGAATTTTGTCGAAGTTCCGAAAATGGCGGGGCAATAAACGATCAGTCTCTGTTTGAGCTCGAAGATTAATGTCACCTTTGGAAGATCGAACTAATCTATCGTTTCGGTTACGTTCAAATCGAGATACGGTTCTGCTACCATTGTCTTCTTCATCTTTGTTATTTACATTTTTCATTCGATTTTGCTGAAATTTTTCGAAACGAGTAGTAAATCTGGCACTTTGAACATCATCCCGTAAACGAGAAAATCTTCTCTGAGCTCTTCCTGTATGATATCCATCCTCAGTGGCAGATAAAGCAAATTTATGCAGTAATCGTTCTCGTAGTGTTCCTTGTCCAAGTTTTTCAATTTCAGATGAGTCTAAGTCAGATAATCTTTCGTTATTTAAATATCGTCGGCTTCCAGTTAAATGTCGTCTAGATTCTTGTGCTTGTTTGGATTCATCTTGATTTAGGACAGATTTCTTAACATCTCGAATACGATCATATAGTCGTGGAGAATCTCTGCTTACAATTTTTTGACGATGATCCCAATGCCTATCAGTATCTCGTCCAGTGCGTTCAGTATTTCTTGTATAATCTGGATGTTCGTCAGGCTGAAGTTCTCGTAAATTCTGTTGTTCCCTTATCAAAGCTTTCTGTTGTACAATTACATTCGGTTTTAGTGTCGGTGTTGTTAAACAATGCTGATCCTTTTTTAAATCACAAGCTGGTGTATCAGTTACAACAACTGATGTTGATATAAATAAGACAAGTACCTGAACTAAGGCAAAATGCCAATAACTAGGTACCATTTTCACCATAAAATCACTTTTTATACAAACTTTTTCTTGTGTTTTATTTATTTTACTTTATTTTATCCAAAATACTTATGAGTTATGACTGAATTCTCTTAGAGAACTGAAAGTGAACTGTGCTAAAATCGAATATTTCACAGCCTTTTATACTCTAAAAGAATCCTACATTCAAGGAATAAATCAAAATTAAATTTTACACTTCATTTTCTCCATTCAGAAATCTTATTTGATTTTCTTATCAACATATGCGCACCAATTTTTTAATCGTTTCCATCATTAACCCACATAATGTGCACAGTACTGTAAGTTACATGTAATGTAATAGAATTCGATGAAAAACGTTAAAAATGGATGCACGTCACATACAGTACTAAAATATATCTATGTCCTATTATTTGTAAAAGAATTTGGAATCGCAATAGCATCAGATGTATACAATCTCAGAAATTTCTAAAATCAATTTGTTTTCAATTATAAAAAACGATTTAAAAGGAAATTATCATTTTTTTTTCTTCAACATCCAATAATGCATTTATTCATCAATCATAGCTACATAGTCTAGTCTATTGAAATGAGACTACTATATGAATTTACACATATGTATATACTTATATGTTATATGTACCTACATTATTTATTTTTACATTTCTCCACTTCTTAAACAGAAAATAATGTATGAATTATTGTAGTTTTTGTATACATATACGTTACGTACACGATACAGTAGTCATGTAGTCATATACAGAAACAGAAGAGATTATAAAAGAAGTTTTCATGAATGAATTTCATTGAAAACCGAGTATGATGTACGTATAAGGGTGTATAAGTAAGTAGGTGTTCTTATCGGTTAGTTTGTGCCACATCAATGCCCTTGTCGTTAAAGTATAAAGTACCATTTAATGTAATATTGAAAATAAATTTAATGCTTTATTCTTAAATTTATCGTTTTTACTTACGTAAGAGATTGATGTAGATATTGAATAAGTGAACTTGAAGAGTATGGTATAAGATATACACAAGGCTAATCAATTTAGGTAAGTACGTTAGAACAATAAAACAAAAGATTCTATAACATCAATATTTTCTCTTTAAGAATTTATATTTCTAAAAATAGACATAAATATGTATGAAAAGAACATTCAAGTTTGAGTTTATGTAAATTATATATTTTCTGTATATTTAACTAGCAACGAAACGAAAAAGTACTTTATTTGTTTAGAGAGAAAAAAAAATATTTCGTCTTTTTCCTGTTTTTTTTTTTTTTTTTTCAGAACAACAGAATTAACGATATAAGAATAAGAAAAGAAGTCATTTAAAAAAGTAAAAGAGAATCTTATTGCCAAAAGACTTGATGTTAGAGTTTATTAAAAATTACAAAAGCAAGAAACATTATTCTTTATGAAAATATTAAAATTAAACATATTCATATTATTATTTATTCATTTACATATTATAATACCTATAAAATATTGAAAATATATTACATACATCATATTTAACATCATTAAAATTATACGATTTTATTCATTCAATCCAATTCTGTCACAAATTTCTTGTTTTGTTTTTGGTCCAACTTTAACTATAGGAGGTTGTAAATTTAATGTTGATGTAGTACTTGTAGAAGGAGTTTTTGTTTCTAGTTGTGCCTTAGCTGCTGCACGTTCTTGTTTCGCAATATCATATTCCTTCAACTCACCCAATTTTAATGTTATACTTTGAATTTCACGTTTTCTCATCTTGATTTTCAGCACCTAAAAATTTATATTATACATTATTTAAAAATTAATTAAATTTAAATATAAATAGTAAATATAAATTCATTCTTTACCTTTTAAATTCACAAATTTAATTTGCGGTAAAAATTATTTTTCCCTCTATTTTTCTATATAGTGTATGATAGCACATTTAGCAATTTTAATGTTTTGTTTTTGTTTTTTGTTTTTTGTTTTGATTCTTCAAATTTATCATGCACTTGGCACTTCCAAATGATAGTTATTGTATTACTTTTATTTATGAAATGAAATTACAATTTGAATTCAATAAAATGGATTTATTTCGATCGTGTTTAATATTTTATGCACATTGCATAAATTCCATTTAATTTCAACTTCATGAAACAAATTTTTATTTTAAATTTTACTAGAAAAAACAATTTCTTTTAATTCTAAGTAAGAAATTATTTTATTTTAGACAAAATATTTTGTCTCGATAATAATATACAAATTACCCAAATTTCATGATTTCCTATGAATTCGATGTTTTTTAAAATGGAAATGGAATTGCAAAGAAAGAGACCACAATATTTTCAGCATTCTTGGTCTTCTTCCTTCAATATTATTTTAAATTTTGACAGTAATGACAGTTTTGACAGCCGGACTACAATTTACAATTAATTTTTGAAGTTTTTTAAGTTTTATTTTTATTTAAAAGATTGTAAATATTTTTTTTATTAGGTTTAAACTATATAATTAAGTATAAATTTTCTTAAAATTAAAATTATTCATTATGTTGTATTTAGAGGATTATTTAGAAAGTAATTATAAAGAAATTTTAATATGTATCAAATATATGTACATTTTGGTATGTAAACAAACAGACTCATGTATATGACCATGTTTTGCTTTTATCTTTAGTGATTGAGCACTTACCACAAGAGCTAAGAGATAGATTTACTGAAATGAGAGAAATGGATTTATCTGTACAAAGTAAAATGAAATTATAATTATAAATTTAAAATTATAAATGAATTTTAATTGATAAAAATAAAAAAATGAAATGAAATAAACATTCACAGATAGCATGGATTCACTTGACAAACGTTCCAGATCATTTTTTTCACAATGTAAAAAAGGGGAATTACAAGGTTCACAAGCTGATAATGAATTTGAAATATTGAGAAAGGATTATTACAAAGTTTTGGAAGATGCTGATGAAAAAGTTTCATTAGCAAATCAAATGCATGAACTTGTTGAACGATATTTACGTCGTCTTGATAGTGAACTTTTTAAATTTAAATGTGAATTGGAAGCTGATAATAACGGGATAACAGAAATACTTGAAAAACGTTCACTCGAATTGGATAGCAGTAGTACAATGATGAGTACTGGAAATCAAAAAGAAAATCGTTTCTTTGGAGCGATTTCAAATAATAGTCATGGTCAAAAAGATAATCGGTATTTGTATCGAAAATGTCTAATAATTAAGAATTGTTTAAGAGTTAGAAATTTTTTTATGTAGATATCGCCAAAAGCCTGAAAAAAGAAGGGATAGTTCTGGAGGAAATTCTGAAAAGAAACAAAATGTGAATGCAGCTTTAGCTCCTCCTAGCTCTGCACCAGTTGTTAGACCGACAACTCCAAACATCGGTACTCATTCGGTTCTATCCAGTTCACCATCTTCATCTTCTGTTGCATATAATCTTCAGCATATGGGTGCTGGTATAAAAAATACAATAAGTTTAAAATATTAAAAATAAATTGAAATATTTTAAAACTTGTCATTTTTCAAGGTAATGCTATTGCAGCGGCTGCAAGCCAAGCTATTGTGGCAACTCAACAAATGCAGCAGGGCCGACGAACTGCAAGTCTTAAAGCTTCCTATGAAGCTATACATGGCGCATCCAGTAGCAATCCAAATGAAATTTTAATTGGCAGAGAACTTGTTGGAGCAACACATAATGCTATACAAGCAGTGGAAAGAGAAGGAAATGCACTTCACGGACAAAGAAAACATAAAAAGTAAAACATAATATAATACTTTCATTTTGATTTTGATTTCAATTGCCTTTTGATGTTTTAGAAAAATTTCTGGTAATTTATCACATACATCGTCATCATCTTCATCTTCGACAATACCATCATCATCCACTACTTCTCAAATAAATGCAACAGCAGCAACTGCTGATGCTGCACCAGTAACGAGAATCAATGAAAATGGTATGATTGTGGAACAAACACCAGAGGGTGAATGGACATATGACCCTAATGAACCCAGATATTGTATTTGTAATCAAGTTTCATATGGTGATATGGTTGCATGCGACAATGAAGCTGTAAGCATTTATATGCATGAATAGTATTTGTCATTTTATTTGATTTTTCATTTTTTATTTTAGTGTCCATTTGAATGGTTTCATTATCCATGTGTTGGTATAACACAATCACCAAAAGGAAAATGGTATTGTCCGAAATGTACTGCATCAATGCGCCGCAGAGGCAATAGGAAAAATTAAAAATTAAATAATTTTATTTATTCAAGGGTAAAAAATTTAACAATTATTGTATAAATTCAACAATTATTATGTAGTAAATGTAGATTATTATTAGGATTCATATTCAAAGTTTTAGGTTTAAGGTGGAGGAAATTGCAAGCTGAAGCTGCTGCAAATTTTAGTAGTCGAATATCTTTGTTATTTGAAATTGTCAGTAATATTATAGTACTAGAAATAATTCAGAAAATTAAAAGCAAAATATTTAAATAAAGTAATCAATATTAAAAATGAATAAAATATTTTATTTTGTTTTTACAATTAATATACCTACACAGAAAAAATTATAAAATTTAATTTAAAATACAAATAATAATGCTACATAATTTCTAACATAAAATTATAGAAAAACATTCACTTGTGTTGTGTACATATGTACATTGAAATCCTTTAACGATAATATACAAAAGATTGGACTTTTATTATTTACATTGTATGTTGCGATATGTATGCATGATGAACACATATTAACATTAAAATTTAGAACAAATTTTAGTTCGTCAACGTTTAATGTAAATTATGTACATCTATATACATATGAGTAATGAGTATCCATCCATATACATTAATACATTATTGTTGTATGTAGAGTAGATTGACATAAAATATCAAAATCATCAAATTAAAAATGTTTCCTGTTCATTGTTTTTCCTTTCTTTCATTAAAAATAAAAATTTCAAATAATACAAATAAAAAACTCAGAAGAAAATTTAATACGATATAAAATATAAGAAGGTGGTGGTGGTGGTGTAAGGTAAACCACGTACATACAATTGTATTTGTAAACATATATAACTTCATGTATAATTTTTTACAATCCTTTATATATACATATGTGAATGTAATCGTATGTACATATTATATAGGTATCTAAAAAAAAATTACATTCATTAATCATACATACATCCATTTCATATGTGTAATGTACATATTGTATGTGAACGTACAAACATACGGTGTGGTGTATGTTTGTATTTTTGTTTTATTTTTATTTTTTTTTTGCTGTTCCATATATTAGGTACGTATACATAGTTTTTTCTGTTTAAACTTAAATATTTTCAGACATGCAATTCTCCAATGAATAAAATGCATGTAGACAGTCAATTCTCAAGTTTTCCATTAAAATGTACTAAATACACATTCATATATGTATGTATGTATATATTCTGAAAATCTTTATGCTTTTAAACTGTTTTTTTTTTCTTTTTTAATTTTTTGTTTAAATTCTGTATTTCCTTTTTGATGTGTTTGCTTTTTTTTAAATGCAATGCATACATAATACATATAAATAAACATACCATCCATATATGGTATATATTAACACTTTCATATAAATACATATCTGTATTATATTATATGCGTGTGTGTATATACTTATATATAGCACATTTTTATCAATGCATTAAAAAACTATAATTTGAGTTGAACGTACTTTTTTTTTCTCTCATACTGTATTTTTTCATTCATTTTTTTTTTTTTTTTGCTGTTGAATAATATGTTTTTCTGTGTTGAATAATATTCATTTTGAATGAAAGTTCTCTTTATGAAAGAAATTATTAAAAAAAAAATTTCTTTTGATATGCGAATTTCGCATGTTAAATTAAAATTTTACATGAACTTTGATTTTTCCTGTTATGTACTCGTATGATGTATGTTACTCGTATGTACATAAAAATGTATGATTTGAATTACTATAATTTTTTTTTTTTTTGTTTATTTGAACAAAATATTATTATATGATTATGTACACTTTGATATATATAAATAATTTAATTTTATAAATTCGAATGATGTGATCAGTTTTAATTTTGTAAAATAAGAAAACAAAAAAAAATACAATCATTTCGAATATTTTTTTGCTTCTATAGCCTTACAGTTTTTTAGGAATTATTATAGCTTCCTCAACAATTTGTTCCTCGATATTCATTTCGGTTTCTAGAATAATTTCGAATCAAATTAAATAATACAAAAATCATAAAATTAAAATGCATTATGGTAAATTTGTAAAAACAAAATATTTTAATTTTGTTTTTAATTAATACGAGTATTTATGATGATCGTTTCAGGATTGCTTTTTTTTTTAAATCCAATAATACATGTTCATATCATGCTGAAAACATAATTGTTTGTTCGATCATTAAAGGTAAGCAACATTGTATATGGTTAATACAATATTTAGATTGGTGACAAACCAACCATCATCAATATTATAGTAAGAACATAATGCGAACCATTTGGTACATGTTGATATGATATGTTGATATAAACTTATCGCTGATTGTGTTGTGATTTTTGTTTGTTCAATTTTACGAATATGTATTGTCATTCTATTGTACATTTATGTACATATAAATATATGTACGTTTGTATATATTTTTTAATTAATTATTTTAAGAATTATTACATATACTTTTCGTATACAAATTGGAAAAGATTTATCGTGTTTTGTTGAATACAGATACAGAATTTTACTTACTATATGTTTATAATGTATTTGTTTAAAAAATACATATGTAGGTACATACTAATAGGGTGTAAATGTAAATGTACAATGTGTACATTTCAAAGATAGTAATAAAAATCCTGAACCTGAACATAAATACACCCGCAATAATTGAATATGATCAATATGATTTACTTATTTTTCTTGATGAGTTTGTTATACGATACATAAGTACATACATACTTATAAAATTATGTTTTTCAAATATTTTTTGTGCACCATTTATTTTGATACTGTACATAATTTTGTTAGATATTATGTATTTCGAATTTTATAAAAATTTAAAACAAAAAAAATTTTGGATTTTTTAAATTTTTATGTTGTTATTGTTGTTGAAAAATTTTTCATGTATAATTCAAAAAAAAAAAAAAAGATTTACATTCTTATCAAATCCTGACATTTTCGAATAAAATTTCAAATGTAAGAAGTATGTAGTATTATGTACATGATAGTTTATAGCAAATAAAAGGTACATAAACTAAATGATAATGTACTCGTATGCACGAAAAGTACGAGTACATATGTATATACGTAATGTATAATAGTTTTATTATTATTATTTCGAAATGTTATGTTTGGTGTTTGGCTGATAACAATAATAGTCAGTAAAGTAATAATTCGTAATAAATATAGTGTGTACTGTAGTAGTAAGGTATCTCTCTTATCCTGTATTTGTCCTGTATAATATTGTAGTACAATGAGTGTTTCCATGAATGAGTTTTTATTTTAGTTGTTATTGAGAAAGCTTTTAGGTGTATATTTTTTTTTATTAAGCGCATGTCTTTCTCCTATTTATTTTTGAAAATTTTTGTATTTTGTTATTTTCACCCATATTTTTCTTCCCTATTTTTATTTTTTTTTGTCTTATTTTTCGGTTTACTTTTGATAACAAATAACTTTTTGTATGTTGTTTTTGTTTTATAAATAAGGAAAACTTATCTACAAATAAACTAGTACAAGTGTATACATATTATGCACATTTATATGTATAGTACTTATATATACATACATATTTTCATGTATACATGTATATTTATACTATTCGGAAAATTTTTGTATACATTTTTTTTTTTTTCAATTATTATCAGTATTAGAGTATCGCGTACATATCTTTTCGATCTTTTAAAGTTTTTAGTCTGAGTGTAAACGTGTTTTGTAACGGATGATCAAATTGTATTATATTTTTCAAAAATTTTGTTTTATATGTGAATTTACGATTTTTACATAAATTTATTGAAAATTTATTATATGTTAGATGTAGTTATACATAATTGGTATTATTAATTTTTTTTTGTTTAAAAATTTGTTTCATAATTTAGATATAAATTAAAAATATATATAATATATTATGTATATCATTTTGCTTTACAATCAAAAATATAAATATTCGTATACATATATTGTACATTATTAAATAATGTTATTAGTAAAAATTCATATAAAAAATTCCCATTAACATACATATTTTGTACATATGTAAATAGATAACATATGTTTATGAGTATATGTACATCTATCTTATAGTTATCCGGAATGTGAATGGTAGAAAAACAAATATTATGTACATACAGTTTTTTTTTTCCTATAATATTTAAACGAATCAAAATTAAATATTCAGAATATGAAATTAAAATGTAATGTAAAATATGCAAAAAAACATAAAAATCAAATTAAAAATAATGTTTGTATAGAGGTTTGTATATGTAAAAAAAAAAAAAAATCAAAAAATCAACGAAAACAAATGAAAATAACAAACAAAAAAAAATAATTGTTTGTTTAAAAAAATTGTTTTTTTATTTAAAATGAATTATATACGTATAGCTACTCGTGCAAGTGTAATTTTATGGCATAATTTTAAATTAAATATAACTTCTATATTATAAAAATATAAATGTAAGTGTTTAATGAATGTGTCTATCTATATATTATATATAATATACATATAATAAATGAATTCAATTTTGATAATAATTATAAATGTGTATGTTATTCTGAAAACAAATACGAATACATTTATGTAACGTATATATGTATCTATTTGCAGTTAGATAAAAATAATAATCATATAGATAACATTTGTGTAATAATACGTGTACAGGCACATAACACATACATATTTATGTATTTAATGTTAATATAAAAATAGAAAAACAAAAAGGATAATAAATAATGCATAAAGACGATTGATATATCAATAAAATCTATAATATACTGATATTTTTGGATAAATAATAAATTTTAATACTTATTTCGATATTAAGCGAGTGTAGAAAAGAGATTTAAGTTCTGTGATACAAAATGCAATTTAAAGTATGTGATGATATTATGATGTGATGATGTGATCATATGATGATGATGATTATTATTATTATTATTAAAATCAATCAATTATTAATTGTGAAATTAATTTTAAATAATATTTGAAGAAAAAAAAAATATTTCCAAAAACCTATTGCATAGTGAATATAATTAACTTTTATTTTTTTAAATTTTTCTTTCGCATATTTTAAATCAGTTACAGATAAATTTGCACAATTCAAAAAATATAATTTCAAAATTATTCGCATACGCACATAGTTTCATGCATATTATCAGAAACACGTAAAAAAAAATGTTTTTGGTTTTTGTTTTTAATTACAAATGAAAGAAAAATGAATGAAAATACGCGAATATATTTTTAATAAACTGTGTGTCATTGTGATTTATTTGTGAGCTTTTTCTGTATAGATAATTTAAAAAAAAAAAATATTAGTTTTTAAAAAATATAGACGTATACACATACGCTTTTACGAGTGCATTTACTACATACAGTAAACGTATATAGTATGTATAGATGAGCAAAAATCAAACTGGAAAAAAAAATATAAAGGAAAAAGAAGAAACAAATATTTTTTTTCTAGGTAAAGTGGATACATCATATCATATCTATCAACTTATATCGACGTGTACACATACATTTTGCTTTTTTTTTTTAAATGAATGATAATCTAAAATCTAGAGTAAGTATATTCATGTGTGCATACACACATAATATATAAATATATGTAATATAAATTTTTTTTTGTTTGAACTAGAAAAAACAAAATTTCAGGATTTATTTATCAATTTCGCGTGAGTTTCAATTTTATGTATACGTAGATGATGAATTCATGTAAAAAAGAGAGAAAATTTTTAAAAAATGTTTACTTTCAATGAAATTTTAAATCTGAATTACTTTGAATGAATGAACCTATATAAGAAGTGTTCAACAATATGCATGTAAGGTTGTATGGACTTTTAATTATACGAAAATCAGAGAAATTATATAGAAAATGAAATCAAATTTGTAAGATTAATAGGCCTTTATAATAATCCTTGACAGGTTCTAATTTCAATTAATTGATTTTTTTTTTTCGTCTTGAATTTGAAAATGTCTATTTAATTATAACGATTAAATTTATATTAAAAAAAACACCAACATTTAATTGACATATTTAATCTGTTGAAATAATGTCCCTATAGCTAGCTAAGCTGGTTTGTATAAAAAAATAATTATTAAGGCGGAAAATAATTGTTTTAAAAAAATTAAAGAAGCATAAAAAATATACATAACGAGTATAAATTTATATAACGGACAAGAATTATTATGCCCACACTTTTATGAATGTTTACCAAATCATTTTTATATACTCGTACAAAAGTCAAAATTTGATTCATATTAAGCCATCCGCAGATATTTCAAACGCAATTATTTTGGAATAATTTTTTTTTTTTAATAATTTGTACGAATATGTATGTGTATAAGTATTTATGAATATGTATATAAAAGCATGAGTTTGTTTTACTTAACATGAAAAATAAATAAAACACTGATGACTAAAAAACACACGACAAAAAGTAAATAATTTGAAAATGAAAATTTCAATCATTATGTACTGTGTGTGCATATAACGTGTATACTTGTACAAATGTATGTATATATATTCGTAAATATTAAATCAAATAAATTTTATATTGAAACGTTTATCATCTATATGCTATATATTTATAATCTTTGGTTTTGAGAAAAGTCACGACTTGTATTACATTTTAATGGCAAATGGAGTATACTATATACTATATGTATGCATATATCAAAAATAATTTCTACAGAATATTGTTGTGCTATGTATATGGATATACACATTATAAAAAATAATTTATTTTATGCTAAAAATAAATTTTTTTTTTTTTTAAAAAAAATTTCATAAATAAAAATAAGTGGTATTTATTCAAATTAAAATCAATTGAAATTAAGTACTTAGATACCTATACTAATAAAACAAAGAACAATACAATTTTTAGTATTCAGTAAATAAAAATGAACACATAATTTCAATTTTCTAAGAAAATCTAATTATTCATTAGAAATAAATATTTTTATGTATATTTCATTTATGAATTTGAATGAAAACATTAAAATGAATTAAAATTAAATTTTCCTTGAATTAAAATTGAACAACAAACTCTTCACTTTGACAAATAAATGAAAATTAAATCATTCATTCTCAACTATATATAACGATCGATACGAGTATTATTTTAAATTTTCTAACTTTATTATGTTTTGCTCTGATATACAAAAGATCAGTAAACAGTTGATAAAAATCATTGTTCCATTTTGTTCTTCATCCACTCCGCTCCTTATATAAATACTTTTCTATCAAAAATATTCATAGTACATATTTTCATCAAGACATACATTATTTATACTTCTTGTTCATAGTCCCATCATGGATTCTGCATCATAAAAGAAAGGATAATAGGTTTTAAAGATTGTCGTATATAATTTTCTTTTTTGCTTATAATCCTAGAATTTAACAATTTAACTGTTTCATACTAACTTATAAAATATTCTGTATTGGCTTGGCTTGCGTAATTTGACTTTGATATTCATATTCTCAATAATTTATGTTATTTGTTTACGAGTAATTAACTATATACGAGTACATACTCTAATAAAGATTCTATTTTAAATTTTATTTAGAATAAATTATTAATAATCTCTTCCTGTAATCTTTTTCAAGTTTAAAATTATTAATATTTTCAATTTTGAATAGAAGGTAAAAAAGAAAAAAATTATTTTGTTTTTAAGTTTTTGCTTTCAAATATTTGCATGTGCATGTGTAAACGATTTTGTGTTAAAGCCATTTTCATATATGATTTATTTGAAAATTTTCACTAAAATTATATAATGTATTATCATCGTTATAATTTTGATAATGCGTAGAATATAAAAATATGTATATCTACGTTCTACCAATGTTAAAGTATAATTCATAAATTTCTCCTATATCAGTAAGTATATGTATATACCTGATATACCAAAATTACATAAATATATTATCATGTTTTTAATATCATTTTTATTATTATTATTACATATTATTTTATAATCATTACAATTATGAAAAATGTTCATCCTACCCTACTATATATAAATTATGAAACTTTTTGAATTAATTAAAATTTAATAAAATTGGTACTTTCTACATAATACTTGGAGTTACAATAGAAAACAGTATCTTATATATAGATAGAGAGATACTTAGTTTTAATGAATGTATACAGAAAAATAAAATACTTACTATTAGGTATACCATAAATTCAATTAAAAAGTTTTGCAAAATTTAT
This sequence comes from Villa cingulata, assembly GCA_951394055.1. Lineage (NCBI taxonomy): Eukaryota > Metazoa > Arthropoda > Insecta > Diptera > Bombyliidae > Villa > Villa cingulata. The sequence goes on from OX596018.1 coordinate 1,050,378, forward strand.
AAATGAATTCGATGAAAATAATTTTCAGTCGTATTATATATTATACGTATAATACATTATTATCGAACACACGACTTTGTGCGGTGTAGATAGTTAAAATAAAATTGTACTTATATCTTATATGGTACTTATGCTATATGGATATTAGATGCTTTTTTTAAAAAGATACAAATGTACAAACATAATTTCATTTCCGTTTCGTTTCTATATCCTGTATAAATGTAATCGTCATAATAAATATTTCAGAAATTAATTGAGATAAATTTTATTATTATTATACTGATAATTTCAATTATAATAAACAATCGTAACGTAAAACAATTATAATTATAATAAGAGTACTACGGTTTAGTCTTGTATCATTGTAAATGGCGTAAATAAAACTCGTACAATCCTATACATATTGCAAACATCTTCAAATAATGTGCTGACATAATGTTATTAATTTGCTTGCTTTCATAATACAAAGTTTGCTATGGTGCGTTCACGATATATACTTAGTGTAAGATTTGGGTGTATGTTTACACTTTTTACACTCTTACAACAATTCGTGAATACCACTAATATTGTAAAATTATTTATATTCCAACGATTATATGATTTGATGAACACAAAATGAATGATAAAATGAAAAATAAAATCTCCTCTAAAACAATTAATTACATATTTATTGAATTTGGTCACATAAAATTAAGTATTACGTATTACAGACAGTGTAATTATTATTTATTATTTTACTAAGTATAATAAAAATTCGATATTTGTAAATTAATAACAAAAAAAAATAATAAATAAATAAATGAAAATTAATTTTCATACAGAGTATTGGTATTTTTTTTTCTCTATGTGTATGTACATGTACATTAAATCGATATCAGGAATTACAAATCAATTAATTTAATACAATAAATTAATTTGTCCAAAAGAAAAAAAAAAACTAAATTAGTTACTGTCTAGAAAAGCATTTTATAAATAGTTTTTTGTTTGTATTGTTTTATAGATGTATATCACACCATAACGTGTGTTTAGTATATCTGTACATGAAGTTGAACACATTAAATTAATTTTTTTTTGTTGTTGATAGTTTTTATTGTTGCCCTACAAATGTTTGAATTTGAACGCAAAATGTACTTTATATAGGGATCACCCAAAGTTTCATAATGAAAATTCGAAAATGAGTAAACATGATGTGTGAAATATTACTCGTCATACCGTAGCGTATACTACAGGTACGGTTATAGTCAATGATCTCTAATATTCGAGAGTATGTACATATAAAGAGGAGGAGCAAAGTATTAAATGTTGTTAGTTGACTTTTCGTCTTTATCGTTTATCATGTACACTATTCGTATTCGCATTGTACGCAGAGAGAAAATCAACTTTTTCTGAAGAAGGAATATACGAGTAAACAGGATGTGTGAAATACTACTCGAAAGTATGTATAAAGAGGAGGAGCAAAGTATTAAATGTTGTTAGTTGATTTTTAGTGTTTATCATTTATCATGTACAATATTCCCATTCTATATTCAGAGAGAAAATCAACTTATTATGAAGAAAAAAAATACGATTAACTATGATGCGTAAAATACTACTCATACTGTCGTCGCATGTACTAATGAAAAGTTTCCTCACAATTGATATTCTTCATTTTTTGTTAGGCTTAGGATTAGTGATTTTCTCTTATATGTATCAAAATTTTCACGAGTACATATCTCCTAAATTCAATAATTTTTTTTTTTACTTTTTACTTTTACGTTAGAATTAAGTGCAATTAAAATTAAAATATTTTTCTAAAAGTCATTGAATTTTGACGAACAGTTTTTTCATATTTTCTAATAAAACGTTAGGCGTATTTGTCACCTTAAACAGTCGCCATTGTTGATCATGCGTAAATTCAGGCCTGTTGTACTGTGTTGTTCTTTTATCCACTTTAATTAAATTAGCTTTAATGTAATTAATCATTTTAATTGTCTTGTTATTTTTTATATATAAATAATAATAAATTATTAGATGAACAATGAACTATTATTGCTTACATGTTAGTTATTAAAATATTTTCTTCACTATTTTTCATGTAACATATGTACACAAAGAATGTATATATCATATTTTAACATGTATTAACTGTCATACTTTATCCTTTTTCTTGTATATGAATGATGGTAGAATACCGTTCATTTCATTTCACATATAGATTTTGTATAAATTTTGGTGCATATTTAATTCAATAAATTGTAAAAAGGCATTTGAAAAAATTTTGTAATGAAAAAAATGTTCATTTTGAAGACGGTTCCTGTCAAAAAATGAAAAATATTTTTTATATCAAATAATACAAAACAGTTTTTATGAGGAGAAAATTCTTCAATTAAATCCACTTTAAGGAAGGTTGATAAACACATAAAAAATTTATTATGTTAACATATAATGCTTGTATATAATACACTGATATGAATCCATTCCATTATCACAATTTTGTTATTCAATTCTTGTCTGCGTTTATCACACTTTCCATTTAATTAAATTATAATCAAAATTTTACAATCCATTAGTCCTTTTTTCATTAAAATTTAAATTTATCTTATACATACATATACATATGTATATATTTCATTTTCTAAATTATATCAGTTATTTAAATATAATATCCTTATACATTTATGTGAATATAAGGTTCATTTCAATATTGATACGGTCTTTTTGTATTGTTTTACAAATTTATTCTAAAAATTTTACGCAATAATAATTTACTATAACTATACAAGTTAGATACACAAATATTATGATTTACATAAGTACTTACATAATTGTTTGTAATTAATCCTTTAATTCATACATTAAAATTAAAGTTAATTATGAAACGAAGAAAAGACCAAGAATAAAATTATCATCATATAATATTTGTTATGAATAATGAATAAAATATATTAATGTATGCAAAATATGTGCGTGTGTGTATACAAAATAACACATGTACTTATATATTCAGCAAATAAAAAAAAAGTATAGAGAAACAAAAATCATTTTAAAAGAGCAAACTTTTGAAATGTATACTTTTGTATGTACGAAAATTTATTTATGTATTTCTAATTGTTAATTCATGAAATATCGAATGAAAATCATTTGTTTTTTTTTGTTCCTGGCATGTACAAAATGTCTTAATTGCTGGAATGAACATAGAAGAACGTATACATATGTAGGTGTATTAAACAAAGTTGAAAAAAGTTTAGATTTTTTTTTTTTTTGTTGAGTTGTAATTTTGGTTATTTTCCATTTTACTGTGAAATGAAACACGTGTAGCTTTAGAATGGAAGACAAAAACAATATTTGTTTTTTATTTCCTTTTTTTTTCGGTTTTTTTTTTTTTTTTGATTGGAAAAATTTTTGTTCATTTATTGAAATTGATTTTTGTTAATTATTTTTAGATTATGAGATCGATATTTATTCTGATTAAATATTAAAAGTGAATAAATATGTATTTTATAATGTAGTTATATCCGTAGATAGTTTTTTGTTTATTTTTATATGAAATACATATTCGGATAATATCTGCGTATATTTTTTGTCGATTGAATATTCATCCTTTTATTAAACAAATATTTTTTTTAGTTTTGTTTTTGTTTTTTCTTCAGAAAATTTTATGTTAAATAAACAACGTAGAAATTTTTTATTATATTTTTTTCACATACTATCTAATATACATAATGCGAAATTTTTGTGGTTTTATAGTTATTTATCATGCGAATGTTTGTGAATAAAAAAGAAGAAAAAATAAAAAGAAAATATCAAATAAAATCGGAAAATATTATATGTACTTAGGTGTAGAAAAAGTGTAAAAAGAAAAATTATTTCAGAAAATATTCAAGTATAGCTACATATATGTCATGTACCTATGTGTGTGTATACATATAGCGCAATCTATATGTACATATGTACCATCTATATGTAGTATAGTAGACGACAGGATGATTAATGTTTAGAATATATACATATATATACATATATAGGCTGAGTTCTAAAATGTAAAAAATAAGCATCGATGCGATAGTATTGCCGTAGTAATTCAAATATGATGCGTATCATTATTAAATTGTATCAAAAACGCATAATTTCAAATTTGACATTTTGAAACGAAGTTAGGAAGTGATTGTGATTGTATAAAAAAATGTAATGTTTGCTTAAATGATGAGTAAAAAATACATTCAAAATGCATTTTGAAACTTATGACAGTGTAACCGTTTTTATTTTAAACATTTAGAAACTATTTACTTTGCATTTAACCGCATTGATGCATTTTAGAACTCAGACGTATATATAGGAGTTGTATGGTAAACATTTCTATAGACCATTTATTTGTCACTGTACGAGTATAAAAAAAAATATCCTTTGAAAAATAGTCAGTCTTTTCGTTTTTTAAACATTTTATGCTTTTCAAAATTTTCTGTGTGTAAAAAGAAGTACATAATTTGAAAAAAAAAAAAAATTATAGAAAATTTGAATTTTAATTAAATGGATCTTATACCTATTTAAAAGTCAAAAAAATACGTAAGTATAGGGTCATCCAAATGTGACGCCTAGATGTCAGCACTATATAATTTTTACACGTGACATCTTTTCAAATGACATAAGCCATTTTATTTTAGTAGAAGGTAGTACAGTTTTAACCATGGACAGGTTCACATTGCAACAACGCGTTTACATCATTCAAACTTATTATGAAAATGGGCGTTCTTTGAAAAATACCCATCGCAAAATTCGTGATTTTTTTGGTGTAAATAATCGGCCAAATCAATCTTCAATTCAAAGATTAGTGAAAAAAGGTCATGTGATCTAACACCATTAGATTTTATTTTGTGGGGTTTTTTGAAAAGTCGAGTGTATGCTAACAAGCCACAAACAATTAATGATCTAAAAAACAACATTCAAGTTGCAATTCGTGAAATAACACCAGCAACATGTCGGAAAGTCATTGAAAATTTCGATATTCGGATTGATGCCTGCAGACGCAGTCGTGGTGGACATTTGAATGATATTCTATTCCACTTATAATTGTAATGGATCATACTTTTAATAAAAAAAAAACAGCTTGAAAAAATTGCAAATAGTTTGTGTTTTATTTAAAAGAAACATATAGGCGCGTTTTTTGGATGACCCTTTATAAGTAAGTAATTAGAAGAAGAAATCAATTTTGAAGAAAATTACAAAAAACAGCGGACTATAATAATAATCAATGTATAGTATATTCCTTTCTATTGTAAATTATTTGTTATTGAGAGTCCCAGCTCTCTGTTTCTATATACATATATACAAAGAAATAAATAATGTCCTACAAAAAAAAAAAAGAAAATGTTTTTTTTCCAATTGAAAAAACATACAAAATCAACCAAATTAAAAATGTTTTTATTTCTTATTTTTTTTTTCTTTCCTTTCGTTTTTTTTTTTTTTTTAAATTATGTACATAAATTTTTACATATTATCTAAGTACAAAAATCTTTACATGAATTGAATTTATATTAAATTCGATTTCATTAAAAATACGATAATAAAAACAAAAGAAAATTCAAAATTTCTTGAGAGGATCTCTACGAGTAAAATGTAGTTGACTTTAAGAAATTTATAAAAATATTGTTTCATTCTGTTTTTACGTAATGCATAGGTATTTGTATTCTTTTAAATTGTATATATAATGTGTATACAACATTGATAATCTGTTATTTGCATATTATCTTTTTAAGATTTTTGATGTGGGTATTGACAGGATTTTTTTATTCTCTATATTTTATATTGTTGACAAAAAAAAAAGAAACCGTACTGATAAATTTCAAAAGTTTCCAAAACTTCCATATTTCTGTGTATGTGAATAGAATTAATGTTTTGTCTGTGAATGTAAGTATATACTCATAATGCTCATATCTTCTGTGCTTGTGTAAAGGACGGATATTTTGATTTGTTTTTTTAAATTTATTTTTCGTATATATTTTAACATGTTTTTACCAATTTTTTTGTTACTTTCCTTAACGAATAATAAATTAACATAAAAACAATTTTTTTACATAGATATATTATGTAGGCACATAATGTCACAAAAAATCATTTTTGATCATTAACAATTCGTTTCGTCTTTTTGTTTTGAAGGATTGTAATTTTTAATATTGAATGAAATCTCCGGAGTTGTTTCATTCTTGCAAAAACAAAAAAAAAGTATTTTTTTTTTTCTATAATTATTATTTACGATTAACCACAATATTGCAAAATATAAAATAAATTAACAATAAAAGGGAAACAAAAATATTATTATATTGTGGTTTTAAATCGTCCAGAATATATGTATACATTCGGTGTATACAGGCATGATGTATACATACATATACGAGGATATTTATAACAATATGTAGAACATTTATAATTTTTTTTTTTCAATTTGTTCTGAATCAAAAATTCATTATCATCCTTACAATTTATTGAAATTAATGCATAGAAACATATTGAAAACTCCATCAAATAAATTAAAATTTGCTCATTATATGAAAAACGAAAAATAAAATACAAAAAAAAAAATCCTTGACATTATACGTATATATCCTTTTATGTGGTCAAATTAATCATCAATTATCCATTAATTAAAGAATTTATTAATAAATTCCATTGATTGTAATCTCATTTAAAAACATTTTTTTTTTATTTCGCCTCAAATAACATATTTTCATTTTTAATTTTAATTTGCTTTTTTTTTATCATTTATTTTATTTTATTTTTTGAAATAATAATACAAAAATATACTATATAATTAATCTTAATCTAATTGCAAGTTTTTTGCAGACTTGCATGGCAACAGAGAGGAATATGTACTTTGCACAAAAAATTGTTAATGCCTTTTATTACTCTAGTTCTTATGGTAAAATATGTATAATGGTGTGGCATATCGCTATCTATAAATTGATTTAATTATTATATACGAACGAGTATGTATATACATAAAATTGATAAGAAAATAATAAAAAGTATACAGAGTCTGTCTTTATACTTGATGATAATTGAATTGTTTGCTATTTTAATTGAAGGAAATCAATAAATTCTCCAATGGATATCGAACCATATAATATAATATAAATTGCATTTAATTTAATCAGAATTCTTTTGTATTATTTTGCTTATTTATTTTTCATTTTTTTTTCACTTATCTTACATACAATCATTTATGTATATGTAGCACATCGTAGTTACATTTCCCATAATAAATTATAAAAGATAAATTAATTGAAAATTAAAATAAAACGGTGGTGCAAACAGATAAATAACATATACCCATAGTACATGTATGCATGATTATGGTTCATATTAATTTGGAAGATAATTAAATTTCTTTTGTTCAAATGTAAAATAATAGATTTTTAACTTTTGACTTTTTTTTTTTTAATTTTCTTTTTCAAATTTAATTAACGACATGTACAAAAGAATAATATACTGCTAGAATCTGAAATATATGTGGGAGTGTAGCGCTGTAAAAATGTGAATCATCGCATTGTAGGTGCAGAAAGCAGAAATAAACATTTGTGGTCATGTACCTATATATTATATATATATATATAAGTATGTATCTTATATGAAAAAAATATATATCTGAAATAAACGAATCCTTCGACAAACGACGGGTTTCAATTCAACAAACTTAATTAATTTATTTTATTTAGTGCGAAATTATCTTCAAAGAGAAATATTTTTAGTTGCTCACACAGAAATACATATAGATAATTTATATTATATATTCATATATAATATACTATGTATATATAAAATAAATTAATAAAATAGAGTTCAATTAGGGCTCGGAATATAAATATATGTAAAATATATATAAGTGAAATCTATTATGAAGCAAATGAAAAAGAAAAATTTATTTTTTCCTGTCAATAATGAATTTTTAATTTTTGCTTTTTTTCTCTTGACGTACATCTAATTTACTTGTTTGTTATTATATTATACTCACTTGTATCGAAAATTAATTGTATATTTTATGTATGAGTATATAAGAAATAGAGGTCAATAGACCTAATAGACATGCATATGTAAGTATATCGAAATATTTTTTATATTTTATTACTATCGGGATAATCATACACACACGTACTATAATTATGCACTCATGCGTATGTTTAATATCTATATGATGTACATATATAGAATATTCGCAATTTTCTAGGCACACACTAATATAATAATTTTTTATTAATATGTTTATTGTACTAAGTAAGTGTATATAATATGTATATATCTACACAATTTTATGTGGTAATATATGAGAATCTGAGAAAATTCACACATGTTTAATCAAATAATATAGTATGAAAAACTTTTCCAATACATTCTATAATTAAATATTATTTTTCAATGTGTTGAATTTAGTAAGTATTATTTCCACCGAAAGCAAATTGTATATACTTATATGCATGAATACGATGATTATGCTAAATTTTATGTTGCCTTGATGTTAAGGAAATTTCGATTATTCAATATGATGTAAAGAATTTTTATAAATCACAACGAAAATTGAATTTAAAAGTTTTATTTTGCTATAATATATCATCTATCATCAATTAAATAAAAGTCTTTTGAGACTCTTTATACCAAATTGAGTGAAAACTTTTTATATAGAAAACAATTACATTTATTAGATTAAAACCATTACAAATGAAAAGAAAATTTCGCTTTTGTTTTACATCAGAGTAAAACTATCATCTACATTTATATCCTTATTGCTATTACTTACTGTCTCTCATTGTTTCTCGTATACTTCTTATAGTGTGTAGTGCAGAACAAGAATAAGGAGAAAATGAATTTTTCTAATGAATGAAAATACGAGTATGTACATGGTATGCAAGATACTATATCGTATATGTATATCGTGCTATACTTAGATGCCAATAACCTGATTGCCACTTCTTACTGTCTCTACTTTTTCTCGTATACTTCTTATATTGTGTGTAGTGCAGAACAAGAATAAGGAGAAAGTGAATAATGAATGAAAATACGATTATATGATATGCAAGCTACCACTTGTGTACTTGTGTATCGGTACTATAGTTAGTTGCCATTTATCAATAACCTGATTGTTACTTATATACTTACTGTATTTTCCTTTTTCTTGTATACTTCTTATATGGTGTGTAGCGCATAAGAAGTATAAAGAGAAAATGGATTTTTCTTATGTACGAGTGTGTGATATGTAAGATGTATTATTAAAATTGTTTCGAGTTACATTTTGTTTGCCAAAAACATTGAATTTTATTTCTATTTAAAGTAGGTATTTTTGTTTTTTTTTTTTTTAAATTCTATCATAATTTTTTGTGTTAAACTTTTGTTTAATTCTTATATTTCTTTCACTTCAGTTCTTCTATATATATTTTTTTTATGTTCTCCGCTCAAAGTGGTACTTATATACATATCATAGTATCAGTATCTATATAAAAAAAATATTTCTGAATTCAAATTAACGCATATTTTATGAACGTAATAAAACTAATACCATTTGCAAACTTGTACATGAGTATTTATATAAATGAAATTAATTGCATAATATATACAAAATTTAAAAATTTCAACGTAAATTCTTTACTATACATGCAAAAATTTTTCTGTTTTGTGTGTATGTTTGTGTGCATATACAATGCATAGAGAATTTTAATTGCATTCTTTAACTTGAATAAAATCCGAATATTTACATGCCTTTTTCTTCTTTTACACATAGATACATATACTCTCTCGTGCACTATAAAAATAGTTTTGTATATATGTACATACATAAATAAAAACAGAATAAAGAATTTTATAAAAGATTTTATTTTATCAAATAAAAATAGTTTTATGAACGTATATTGTTATGTTAATGCATTTTATGTATACAAGAACAAGAATAATGCAAATTGCACAAATCACAATCCTACTTACATTACATAAAATATGCATATATAATAAAACGAGGGTACGGTAGGAAAATTCTCAGCATAATCTAACAAAGAGAAGGCAAAATTTTCTTGACAAAATTAATAGTACCATAGTACCGAAATGAATAGTTTCAAATTATTGAGAAAGCTATGGTTCATAAAGAACTGTGAGGCTATGAAAGAAGAAGAAGAAGAAGAAGAAGAAGAAAAGAAGAAGATATGATGTTCAATTTTATCAATTTAAAAAAATATAAATTATAAATTATAAAATATAAATTATACAATATATTTATTTATTTCAAATCATATTTCTCACGAAAATGTCTGAAATCTGAAGTCGCATTCCTTGTCTGTAAGGTTAACAACTTTTAGCTCTACCCTCGTTCCTCGTATGAACTTTTTTAAATACAAGCATCCTTATACATGTGTGAATATTAAAATGTGTTTGACATTTGTTTTACAATCGTATACATTAATTCATTTTATTTGTAATTAAATTTCATAAATTTTTAAAGGAAAATTCTTTACAATTCCAGATAGAGAATTATGCAAATTTTTATTACAATATCTGCAGTAAATTGATTTATTCGAACAAAATTTAATTTGAATTCATTTTAATTAATATTTGAAATACAATCATATTGTCGTATGTACACGTGTGTATATATGCATTCAATTTATGAATCGTCACATGAGAATAAAACTTAGTATGTCTTTTTTGACCTTCTGACGACTACAAAAGAACACCTTTTCTAAATTAAAAATTTGTTTTTCTCTTTCAATATTGCTTTTGAGATAAAAATGAAAAAAAAAAGTAAATAAAAATGCCTCCTTAAAAATCAATAAAAATTTAAATTCAATTTTTTTCATCAATTATAACAAATACATATTCAAAATATTTTTTTTTTTTGTTTTTTATTACAAATTCAAATTTTTATTCGTGTCTGTGTTGGAGGCGTTAAAAAATTATTTTTACACTCTTACACAGCTCCCATTTACACATGATAGTATGTGTACAAATATAAAATAAATTACTGTTTTCTGCAATTATTCATTTATATAACCTACAATAATATTTTATGATTCAAAAAATTGTAAGTAAACAAAATGAAAAAAATCAAAAAATAAAAAACAAAAATCAAACCAAATAAGGTACTTTACTTTGTATTGTAATGTGTGGGAGAAGAATAATAAATTTGAATGTAGTACTACGTATGTAGTACAATGCGAAAGAAATTTGAATGGCATCTGCTATGTAATAATTATACGTAATAATATGTGGTATTAGAGTGTATTTGCAATAATAAAGCTTTCACAAAAAAGAAAAAACGAAACGAATACTGTTATTTGATGGAAAAAAATATATATACCTAGATATGTATATATGATTGAGATCGTGATTTATGGTAGATTTAAACTTTTTAGTGAGAGTCTTTGACTATTTAATCTGTCTTCAATGAACTCGATTAAATTATTCATGAAAACAGAAAGGTTATTGATCTGTAAATAACAATATAAACATGTCAATGCATATTGGAAATTTATGGTATGTATGTATGTATGTATGTATGTATATGGTAAAGTTGAATGACATTATTCACAGCATAAAGTTTGAAAATAAAATATAAAATAGAATGAAAACAAAAAATCAACATAAATATACATACATATTTAAATTTTACTAATTATTCTGTCATTTTGAAAATTTGAATTATTTAGTACATAAAGAATAATTTTTTCATAAATACAAAGTGACACGTACATTATGGTGTCAATGAACAAATTATTAAATTTGAAATGTTTCTATATTCATAGAGGTACAGTATATTGTTGCAAAGAAAATAAATAAATTGACTACACATTATACATATAAATATATAAGTATAAAAATACATTATCATAAATTTAATAACAAGTCATTATAATCAATACAATTTTTATGCAAAACGAAATGTCATGTATAGTAAATTATAATGTAATGTTTATTTACAATTTTCGAAATCACTAAATCGAAATTGACCCTCAGTCTCAACCAACATATATACAGAAAAAGTAAATTTAGAACACCGAAAAATTTTTTTTTTCTTTTTTTTTTTTCTCGATTTACTGATACATTTAGAAAAAAATGATTTTACAACTAAATGGAGAAGAAGAAAAAGAAGAAGAAAACAACTCGTGTTCGCCCACTGATGAATTTATTTGAGATACCTGTGTTGTTCATCTTCATATTTTTATAAAAATATTTTGTTAAATGATGCATATATATACGTATATCTATATCTTTTCATTTTTTTACTAAATACTTTTATACATTGTATACATATTTTTTTCGCATAATAATAATAAAAAAAATACAAATAATTATCTTTTCATTCTGAGTCCTGAAATTAATTAACTTTTTCTTTAAAATTAGAATACACGAATATTCTTGTAATAATATTAATTTTTTTTATTTGTTTGTATTTATATTGAACACTTTAATTATTATTATAAGCCTTTTAAGAAAGTTTGCTTTTTTTTGTTGTTGATGTAATAGTTCATTTTTGAAAATTACAAATCATAAAAGTTTAGTTAAAGAGTACATAAGGATAATTCAATTTTATTGTATATTCTTACCCTCTATATATGTATATGTATATGTATGGTAGTAAACTTTTGTAAATTTGTACAATTTGGTACAATTATACAGACGTTCAAATTATTATTCATTCATATGTAGTACAATACACACGTTTAAATATAAAAATAGACTTTCATGACTTATATTCATATTTCTTTTTCAAATGTGTGCAAATATAATTTCGAAAAAAAAAAAAATAATAATAATAATAATAATAATAATAATACATAATATAATACTTTACACATTATTTTATCTTTAATCAAAATTATATAAGCTTACAATACAATATACTTGCAATAAACAAATTCTATTATTGTGCGTCTTATTCAAATGTTTATAAACAAATGTATCTGAATTAAATATATCGCGGTGATATCATTTATCACAGTCAATATACGAATATAGTAATGCATATTTTCCATTATTTAACAAAAAACTTTTCATTTATTTCTAAAACGAAACTAATTAACATAAAATTTATGTATGCGTTATATTTTAGTATGTATGTATGTACATTTTATTATAATAATAAATATGTTACTTAAACTTATTTATACAATTAAGTATATATCCGCACATAATACACCTGAAAAGAAATTTTATTTTGCATATATTTAACATGCATATATACACATATGTATCTGTATATTTAAGTATATAATACCATTTATAATGTAATGCACATACATCCATATAATATTGTATGTTATTGTATATATTATTTACCTTTGAATTTTCATTAGAAAAAATTTCATTTAATTTTTATATAAATTTTTATTATAATGAAAATTTCAACTTTGATATTAAATATATTTATCTGATAAATACATTTATTTATAGTGTATCTTTATTATTTTGTATGTGTACTGTAGTCTGTATATTAATGAATGAGAATGTACGTATACATATGTACTAAATGAATGAAACCGAGAGTGTGTTTTTTTTGTTTTGTTTTAATTTAATGAAGAAGAGAAATAATTTGTGAAAAAAAAAAAACAAAACGAACCAACTGTTGCTTAAAATAATAATATTAATAATCTGTACATGTGTATACATATATGAACACATAAAATTAAAATAAATGAGTTAATAAAAAAAAAACAATAACAAAAAACTTTTTTAAATAACAATAAAAACATAAAATAAAATAAAGTGAAAAAAAAATTATTTTTTCCAGATATTTTATGAGGATTTCATTTCGTGTCGTCTATATTGAAAAGCAAAAAAAGTGTATACGTTTACATTACGTGCTTTCGATTTGGCGATTTCAAGTACTCGCGAGTATTAAAATGTGTCTAGGATAAATTGTTAAAACGAACGACACAAAAATTCTTCGTAACTACTTGCATCTACTTCCAGCTATACTTGAAAAAATTTTCATGAGTAGCTGCGAGTAGATGGTTTAGCACAGACATTTACCTTTTCTACTCGCAAGTACTTGAAATTGACAAATCGAAAGCACCTATTATTATGATTTCTTGCGATATTGTATAGGAGGGAAATTTTATAAAAAAAAAAACTTTTTGTTATTTAATGTGACGCACGTATTGTATTCAAAATATTAAATACTAATTAATAATAATAATTGTATAGATACATTATTGTTATATGTTGCAAAAAATACGTATGAACTTCGATTATAAAATTTTTGTTTTTATGAATCATTTTTATGAACATGAAGATGATACTTAAGATAAATAAAATTTTTTCTTTTTTTTTTTATGTAATATGAAAGAATATTTTAATTTAAAGTTTTTCATATAGTAATATAAAAATGCATATTGGTGTATTTTTCTATTATAAATTTTATTTTTCTGTTAAATTTTATTGGATCATGTTTCTTACACGCGCTAGTTTTTCTGATTTCCGTTCCCAAGTAAAATGCTAACGATGCGTCTAGCATTTTATGAGAAAATTCTTCTTCTTTTCACAAGAATATTTTTATGTAAAACTTAATTTTATGAATTATGAAAAAAAAACTTAATTTCTTCTTCTAAGCTTGATTTTCAAGTTTAAGTTAGTTCGTTTAAAACCATCAAGCCGTTCACACAAGAAAATAAATGATAATTAAAAATTAATTGAAATAAAGTATAAAATTAAAATAAAATAAAAGTATAGAATAAATAAGATTGTAATAACGTGGGTTAAGTGGTATAAATAAATTTATACTCTAAAGATAAATATTGAAGTAGTCCAATAAGAAGTAAAAATTGTATGAAAATTGTGTTTTTAATAATAAACCGAAAATACAAAACATAAATAAAACAGTGTTTTATTTTACTGGCGCAGTCGGTAGGATCCTGTTCGTCTAAAGTCAGGATCCAGTGATACGAATAATTCCGTACAATAAAAGCGAACATTCTTTCGAAGAAGGAAGAATTTTATAAAATAAAATAAAATAAAATAAAATAAAAATTATCATAAAGTGTAACAGGCATTTTCGACGAAGAAAAGTGCTTTCAGAATTATAAATCTTTAACAAAAAGGAAAATCGTTCAATATTTCCGAAGAAGGAAAATCATAGAACTTGTAATATCAATCAATCAGTTTAAATTGGCAAAAGGAAAAAAGATTTGGTTCATCGATTAACAAAATTAGAACATCAAGAGGTTAGCGGACAAGAAAAAAATAATACAAACCTAGTAGCAACCCAATTCGAGCGACAGAAGCGAATTTCATCAGCAAAGCAAGTAGAAATAGAAATTATTTTTATTTTCTTTTTCTTTTATTATTATTATTGTTACATTTTTATTTTTATTTTACGTTCAAATTATAAAACTATTTTTAATTAATAAAGTCAAAAAAATTTTTTTAGTTATTATCAAAATTAGTGAAAATAAGTGATAGATTATGATTAATTAAAATTACAATCCAAATTAAATTTTCCGTATTTATTCTAAAAAGAAAATTTTTTTTTTATAAATTTGAAAATTAATTAATTGAGTTGTGGGAAAAATAAGATTTAAAATTTGCTTGAAAAATTTAAACTTGGAAATTAATTAATTGAGGTGTTGAAAAAAAAAAGATAGAAAAATTTTTAAATAAAAATAAAAAGGAAATTTCGAAAGGAAATTATTGTTATTCATTGTTGTTCAAATTATTGTTATTCATTGTTGTTCAAATTATTGTTATTCATTGTTGTTCTTGATCAGGGAATTTGTGTTGAAAATAATGAATCCAGAGACGTTGCAAGTTGTTGAATTTTTATCCAAACACATTAGTTATATTACCCCTTTCAATGGGGATAAATACAGTTTGTCGGGGTTTATTAACAGAGTCGACAGCCTTGTGCCTACTATGGATACTCTTGATGAACAGTTCAAATTAGTTGTTTTAGGATATATCCGTGACAAAATTATTGGCAAAGCGAAAGAAAACTTGTTAAAACAAGGCTCAATAACATCTTGGTCAGAGCTCAGACAAACTTTAATCAGAAATCACGGCGAACGAACTCCAATAGCAGACATCATCGACGAGTTAAGATTCTGTCGATGTGAGTCTACTGTTGAAACCTTTTATAATAAAGTTTCCTCTCTTCTTTGCAAGTTAAATAATGCTTTTATTTTAAGAAACGAAGGCACTGTAGCTCAAATCAAGGAAAACCAAAGAATGGCTCTGAAACATTTCACCGAAAATTTACCTCCCTTAGCTAAGAATCTCATAGGATGTCAAGACCCTGACGATTTAGATGAGGCATTCGACCTGCTAAATAAATTTGGATATTTGTCACTCTCAAATAAAACCCAGCATGTACCACCCAGAAATAATACATTTAATACTACAAGACATTTTACAAATTCCAGAAGAAGTAACGATAATTCTTACCGTGATAATCGGAAAAACAACCAAAATTTTCAAAATAGACAAGGTTACAATTACGGACATGACCACGACCGTAACGGACATAATTCTCGAAATAACAATAATAGTTTCAACCGGAATAATTTTAATAGATTTAATAACGCTAACTGGAACAACCACAATCGCGCTTCGAGTGAACAATCACGTCGATCAAACCATAACAGACCACATACTGATCATCCAGAACCAATGGAAATTTCAGCAAACGAAAATCAAATTAATACGAACAATAGTGACCGTCAAAATTTTCAGTTGAGTCAAAGAAACGATTACCCTATATAGTAATAAGTAACAGGATTCGCGACCTGAGGTTTATAATAGATAGTGGAGCTGAAACGAGTATTATAAACCCAAAAATCTGTAACCCGAAGTGGAGAATAATACCTGACAATAGAACCATCAAAGTTTTAAATCGAACTATTCAAACGCAAATTTGTTATAGATTCCCAATTTTTAAGGAATTTAATGAATCGAACGACTATCAAATCGAGTTCGTCGAATACGATTTTCATAAATTTTTCGACGGCCTTATTGGTAATAATATTCTCACAGATTTAAATGTCATAATTGATTATAAAAATAGAATTTTAAAAACACGTAATGCGGAAATACCCTTTTTTCTCAATGAAGAAGAAGAAATCTATACTAAACAGCGTTTCTATGACGATTCTCTTAATGTCTTTAGCAGTGAATGTTATGACGAGGTTCCAAAACAATGTGTCTCTCAGAATTTAAACAAAGATGACGCAAAACGATTAAACATTCTTTTAAAGTCATTCAAGGACGTATTTTTCAAAGAGGGTGATAACCTCTCATTTACTAGCGAAATCAAACACGAAATTAAAACAGTAAATGACATACCGATATATAGCAAACTTTACCGGTATCCCGAGGTACACAGAAGGGAAGTTGATAGACAAATTAATGAGATGTTAGAGCAAAAGATAATTAAACATAGCAATAGCCCATATAATTCACCAATTTGGGTTGTTCCAAAGAAGCTGGACAATTCCAATGTTCAAAAATGGAGAATTGTCGTCGATTATAGGAAGCTAAACGAAGCAACCATCGATGACAAGTTCCCGATGCCTAACATCGAAAATATTTTCGATAAGCTAGGTAAATGTAATTACTTTAGTACACTCGATTTGGCAAAGGGGTTTCACCAAATCGAGGTGTCACCTAAAGATCAACCCAAAACAGCTTTTTCAACTGTCAATGGTCATTTCGAATTTTTACGAATGCCATTTGGCCTAAAAAATGCGCCGTCCACCTTCCAGCGCTTAATGAACAACGTCTTAAAAGAATTCATTAACAAAATCTGCGTTGTTTATCTCGACGACGTTTTAATTTTCTCTACCAGCTTCGAGGAACACTTACAATCACTTAAGAAAATACTGCAGAAATTAAGGGAAGCTAATTTAAAATTACAAATAGATAAGTGCCATTTTGCCAGCGAGTCCACGAATTATTTAGGGCACATTGTTACCAGTCAGGGGATAAAACCTGATAAATCAAAAGTAGAAGCTATTGAAAAAATGGTACTCCCAACTACGGTCAAGGGAATCAGACAGTTTTTAGGTATCACAGGGTATTACCGTAAATTCATAAAGGACTACGCGAAGGTCGCCTACCCCATGATCAAATATTTGAAAAAAAATGCAAAAGTAAATCCGAGTGACATCGACTACATTAATTCATTTAATAAACTCAAAAAACTTCTAATAAATGACCCTATTTTGAAACCTCCCGATTTTGAGAAACAATTCACCTTGACTACGGACGCCTCGAACATCGCTATAGGAGCAGTACTAAGCCAATCGTCGCACCCCATTTGTTATGCCTCGCGCACCCTTAACGACCATGAGCAAAGATATTCAGCAATAGAGAAAGAGCTCTTGGCAATCGTATGGGCAGTAAAATATTTCAGAATGTACCTGTATGGTCGAGAATTTTCCATCTGTACAGACCACAAACCTTTGGTTTGGCTCAGCAACATAAAAGAGCCAAACATGAAACTCCAAAGATGGAAAATACAATTGAACGAATATAATTTTAAGATTTCTTATTTAAAGGGTAAGGAAAATAATGTTGCCGACGGGTTGAGTAGGTACGTAAACTGCAATGACAAAATCAATCCAGATAGTGTTTTGTTTAATAGTAGAGATACCAACGATGAAGTTGAATCCAACAAAGCCACAATTCACAGCGCTATGGAAGACGACACTGGGTATATTTACGTAACGGAAAAACCAATTAACCTATATAAAAATCAGATCTACTTGCAAAAAGCTGCCAAAGAAAAATTCTCTATTAAAATAGTACATAAGAAAGTCCAAAATTTTGTCCACGTCGAAGAAAACAGTGATATTTTAGAAATAATGAAAAAACTATTAAAAGACAAGGGCATTATGTGCATCTATTGTAACGATGATCAACTCTATTTTAAATTCCAAAGTACTTACGTTAAATATTTTGCTAGCAATAAAAACTTAAAAATACTTAAATCCAATATTAGACTAGAAGATATCACAGATAAAGAAAAAATTCTCTTTATAATTAAAGAAGAACATCTGAGTAAAAACCATCGTGGCATTAACGAAGTTTTTAATGAGGTAAAGCAGAAATACTATTATCCGAATTTGTTAGACGTGATAACAAAGGTTATTAACAACTGTGAGGTATGTTTACTGGCTAAACATGACCGTCACCCAGTCAAAATCCCGTATAGAACAACAGAGACTCCCCACAATTTTAATGAAATTGTGCACGTGGATATCTGGTTCCCATATCGTAATGTCATGTACTTGACAACGATAGATAAATTTAGCAAATATGCTACAGCCCATAAATTACAAGACAGAACGTGGATTTCAATACTGAAGGCTTTGAAAGAACGTATTCAGTTTCTCGGCAAGATGCAGAAAATTATATTCGATAATGAACGTTGCATTTTACATAATTCCGTCGAACTTTTCCTAAAAGAAAATAACATAGAGTCACATACAACCACTGCGGGTTGTAAAACGGGCAACGCTGATATTGAAAGGTTGCATGGTACGCTAAATGAGCATCTTCGCATCTTAGAGGTCGAAAAATCAGACGAAGAACTCGACGATAAAATTTACAAAATCATAACGATCTACAATAATACGATACATTCCACTACAAACCTGCGTCCTTTAGATTTCATTCAGAAAAATTTAGATCAAAACGACATAAAAAATTTGGCAGACAAGTTTAAAAAAGATAAAATTGCTAAAATTGAACACTTGAATCGATCTCGCGATAAAGTTTACGAATTACATGACCAAGTAGTAGTAAATCGAGAAGTACAAAAAAATAAGCCCAAATACAAAAAATTACATAAAATAAAGAAGGACGGTAATTACATCATTGACTCTAGTAATAATCGGAAAACTCGATACAATTCGCGTCAACAAAAACGTAGATTTAAATATGTGGAAGGAAATTAAATTCATTTCATTTTTTTTCTTTTAATTAAATTCATTTCCTTTTCTTCTCTCTTTTAATTAGATTGGTTTCCCTTTCTACTTTTCAGATGTATCCTTCGACAATACTGTTATGCTTCATCCCCACCTTACTGGGACAGTCAATTGAAATTACAAATGTGCATAATGAAAATGGTTTTGTCCTCCTCAAGCTCGACGAACGACGAATTGTAGACTCTTATACAAAAATACTCCACATTATCAATTTAAAACAATACCAAGAAGCTATAGATGCTATCGAATCAAATATCTTATCACTGAATTTGGGTACGCAATCCGACGAATACAAGTTACTGAACCGGGAATTATTACTGACAAAACATAGTTTTAATACAGTAGTACCACACGTTTATAAAACAAATAGAAGCAAGAGAGGTCTGGTAGACTTTATAGGGAAAGGACTGAAATACGTAGCAGGTACTATGGACAACGACGACGCTATCGAAATTTACGAACACTTAAAAAACTTAGACTTAAACTCGAAACAAATGACTGAGCAACTTAACAAACAGGTAATTATTAATAATAATTTGATAAAAAATTTGGACGAAATAGTAAACCACATAAACAACCAACAAACGAAATTATCCGAATATCTTGGAAACATCACTGACAAAACAAAAGGAATTTTATTGGTCGCGGAGAGGGCAAAGATCACACTACAAGTATACGCGGACATAAACTTATTACATCGACAACTGGAAAAGATGACTGACATCATACTCACAAGCAGACTAAACATTTTACCGCACGACGTGATGACAGACGAAGAAATCCGAAAATACAATATTTCGACAGACATCCTACCTTTTATCAGAAATAATGTTCTAATTAAAGACGAATTTCTTATCCTCGTAATAAGTATACCTAGGTTCACTAAAGAAATTTATTATAACAGTTTAGTAATACCATTCCCAAATGAACAGTATGAAGAATTAAACAACAGTATAGAAAAGGTCATAATTAAAGGTAACGACGTTTATTTAAATAACGACGAAGTTATTTTAAAGAAAAATCTAAAGCTTCATGAGAACGATTGTATTAGAAATGCATTAGGGACACAAAATGTGTGCAGATTAAGATTTAACAACATTACTTCGATTGAAGAAGTCTTTGATGGCCTCATTATAACGAAAAATTTGCCTGCTACCCAAATACAGCAAACTTGCATACAACACAGATTCACTATCAGGAATAATAATGTAATAAAATTTCATAATTGTAAAGTGCAGATAAATGATTTGTTATTCAAGAACAAAGTAGAAAATTTCACAAGCAGCAACATTATTCCAATTGTACACGTAAATTTCACTAAATTAATGGACAACATAACTCTAGAGAAATTAAACATAGAAAATATTCAGAACAGAGAAACAATAGAGTATGTTAATTTCAAAAGTAAAATATCAAACTATACATTTTTAGGCTTGAACATGTTTACAATTATAATTATAATAATTATTTTTCTAATCTTAAAACAAAAATGTAAAGCTAGAAGAAGAAATGAAATTATTACAAACATAGCAATACCAAATAATGAAACGTGCAAACCAAAAATTGGAAAAACCGATCAATTTGGCTCAACTTATTCTCTTCCCCAAATCATGCCATTTGCAGAGACTGCAAATTCTTTTGGCGGTGGAGGAGTAATATAAAAATGCATATTGGTGTATTTTTCTATTATAAATTTTATTTTTCTGTTAAATTTTATTGGATCATGTTTCTTACACGCGCTAGTTTTTCTGATTTCCGTTCCCAAGTAAAATGCTAACGATGCGTCTAGCATTTTATGAGAAAATTCTTCTTCTTTTCACAAGAATATTTTTATGTAAAACTTAATTTTATGAATTATGAAAAAAAAACTTAATTTCTTCTTCTAAGCTTGATTTTCAAGTTTAAGTTAGTTCGTTTAAAACCATCAAGCCGTTCACACAAGAAAATAAATGATAATTAAAAATTAATTGAAATAAAGTATAAAATTAAAATAAAATAAAAGTATAGAATAAATAAGATTGTAATAACGTGGGTTAAGTGGTATAAATAAATTTATACTCTAAAGATAAATATTGAAGTAGTCCAATAAGAAGTAAAAATTGTATGAAAATTGTGTTTTTAATAATAAACCGAAAATACAAAACATAAATAAAACAGTGTTTTATTTTACTATATCGTCAAAATGGAGATAAAAATTTTTACAAATTTTCTTTATATTTTATACTTATTGTATATTTCTACGTGGCATGGTAACTAACACATTATATATAAAAACAAATTTACAAATAATCGTAAATTTTGTATATGGAAAATTTGTACCATATGTTTTTTTGCGGTATTACAATACAATATTTTGTTTGTTATTTATATATTTTCTAAGAAATAAAATCATTTCAGAAATATTATATATAAATATGAAAAATAAATAAAATAAAATAAAATAAATAAATAAATTGGAAAAAAAAACAACATATACATACATGTTTTAAATCCACGCGTATTTTTATCGATTCACTTACTTTTATGTATACAAACAATACAAATTAATGTGAGTGTGTGTGTGTGTGTGTTTATAAAGGTCGTGATAAGATTTAACTTAAATATTGTTTCATTGTTCATTTTTTGACAAGAGTGAATTGCTTTCAAATCCATATGACAAATATTAAAATTGATATAATATAAGAATAATAAACTAAAGATTCTTGTCAAAATTGATTCCATTTTATTTTTTTCCTTTTACAAAAATAAATGTTAAATTCATAACATGCGTATGCGTATAAAAAATAAAAAAGAATGTATGAGTATACATTTCGAATATATGTACATATATGTATTGGTATATCATTTTATATTAAATTATTTATTCATTCATATGTAAACAGTCTATGTTTTTGTGTACATATGCATATAAGTATTGATTGTAATCTTTATAAATGTTATACATAACAGTGTATTTCATCATTATATATGTTCACATATACCAATAATAACAGTTAACATATTTTAGTAAAAAGGATTGAATATTCAAATGGTGTATTCCCTTAATATATCAAAACATTATTATAAATAAACAAATAAATAAGAGACATATAAAATATGTATAATTTTATTTATTATCATGTAAAAACATTGTACATACATTTATACATTACATCATACACTAAAACATATTTAAATAAATAAATAAATATTTCCAGATGTATACTCACGTACATATAAGAATGACATATATACTCGTATACATAAATACGAGTATTAATATCAATATTTACAGGATCAAAATGAAAATTACAAAAATTTTTCATTTTATTCCATGAAAAAAATTATGATAAATTCAAAATTTGAAATTAAAAATTGAGAGAAAACAAATAAGAGAAAATTTAATTTTATTTTTGATCTGCCATGATAGAAATAATTAACAAAAATAAATATAAAATTCAAGATAAATATGTATGTAAAACAGACAGATGTGTGTGTAGTACTAAAGTAACATGTGTCATATGCAAAAATTTTCATTTTGATTGACAAAATAAAATAATAAAAAAAATTATGTTTATATACAAAAAGAAAAATTACGAACAAAATATATCTACATCATATACATAAATTATAACAACTATATAATGTGCACTCACATACAAATCAAAAAATGAATAAATAATAATTATTGTAATCATAACAAAATAAAAAAATAAACTCAATTTAATGTTACGGGTAGTAAAAAGTATACTAAGTAAACTTGTAAGCGTTATTTATGGACAGGACATACGTATATGAAAATTATATAATTTTGCAATTTATTCACTACTAATAATTTGATATTTAAATATAAATTAGACAACAAGGACAATTTGTTTTTTTTTATTTTTCTACATATTGATTTTATTTCTATTCTATTTATACATTAAATACGATACGTGCATATATGTACTTACTACACAATAAATACTTATTGCATTTGATAATGATTTGTGATTCTTTTGAAAAATAAATTATTCACTCTGTATACAAAATGAATTTTATATAATTATGTTGGTATCGTATATGTACATCTACATATAATTTTATGTATATGTATACGAGTGTACGATTTGTTTTATGTACAAATTACTAATACTATAAATATGTGTTATAAATGTTATAAGTTAATTAGAATTGATCATTTGTATAAATTTTTAAAAATTAAAAAATCAACCATTTTGTTTCCTAATAC
This sequence comes from Villa cingulata, assembly GCA_951394055.1. Lineage (NCBI taxonomy): Eukaryota > Metazoa > Arthropoda > Insecta > Diptera > Bombyliidae > Villa > Villa cingulata. Next base: position 1,074,519 of record OX596018.1, read on the forward strand.
AATCTTCTTGAATTGTAAATTCCCGATACTTTTCTGACAATGAATATTAAAAATTAAATTGACAAAAAAAAAAAAATTAACACATATTTTTTTATGTATAATTAAATTTATAGAAATATGTACATTTGAAATATGTACATAAATGTAGTAGATGTAGAATGAATATATAAGTGAAGTGAGTATAAAATACGAGGAAATAATAATAGTCAAGTACGGTTCATTACTTTACCAATTTTACCTTTTTGTTCATTTTATGCTTGTTCATTATCTTAACGCAATACATACATTACTATATTCTATACTTATATCATGATAGAATTTTTTATTATATTTTTTTTTTGCTGTTGTTCATATATTATGTTTTCATCTACCAGCTTACAATTGAATTTTAAATTTTAATTAATTTTTTACCACGTAAAAATAAACAAATTGTTCTTGTTTTTAACGAATTCATATAAGTTCGTGTGGTATTACATTATCAATTTGTACAATATACACTCGTATATACTTATTATAGGGAATATAAAAGGATATGTAATAATTTTATTAAAAGAATTTTAATTTATATACATTTTTTATATACTCTATAAAGGATACTTTTATTTACATACATTATATAATTAAAAAAAAAATTTTTTTATAATTGAAAAAGAATTATAATAAAAATTAATTCTACATTACACATTTTCTGGTTAATTCACTATTTACCTTGATTTTTTTATATACATAGGTACCTGAACTTTGATATTTTCATATGAAAAATTACATCCATAATGAAATGTATAAAAAATTATAAATTCAATAAATTAAAAATTTATACTACTTATATTAATGAATTTAAATATTCTCGATTCACAATTCTTTGGATATTTGCATATGTAAATTTTCTCATTATAAAATGCAAAAATTGAATAAATTTTCCGTACGTTTAAGCAATATTAAGTCAATTAAAAAATTAAAATTGCATTCACATAATGTATGAAGAAATATGAAGGTATTTAAGTACATACATACATATTATGCATACTGTATAATCAGTGTAATCACATTAAATCCGTAACCATTTCAGCAGCTTTTTCCATTAACTCAAAATAATTACATTTCCGACCACGTGGTATATGGTAGTTAGTAATAAGAAGTAGCGCCTAAAAGGCATTATTAACTGATAAGCAGATAGATAGTATTAATGCGTAGAAAATTATGCTAAAGAATACGATTTGTAGAATTGTTTTTTAAATAATGGAAGGTATAAGAGAATATTTAATTTAAATGTATGTGTGATTTTATTCAAAAACTTTAGGTACTATCAATGTAGAGTGAATATATAATTTTTCAATTATAAGTACATTATACTCAAGAATACGAAATCAAAAATGAAAATTCATTCCAGTGGAAGTATGATCATTTCGATTTGTATGGATTTAAAATTGTATAAATGATCCTAAACAAATGCGGAAATGAACAAATATAAACAATTGTTTTTTTTATAAGGATTAACGTATAGTCAAAATGAAAATTATGATGATGTTTGGTTAATTATTATTCACGTAGGTGTTGCGTACAGAAATGAAAATTCATGCAGAAGAAAAGATTTAAATAAAAGGAAATTAATATTAAAATGAGTATTCATTCAAAAAAATAAAATAAAAGTGATTGAAATGAAATCTTCAAGAATTTCTACGTCATAATATTCGTGGAAAAAAAAATATATTTGAATAAACATGAATTTGTATATATTTTTGTTTTTAATCTAAAAAATATATATGTATATTTTCATGAATTATAAACAAAACAAAGATTCGGATTTAGAATGAAATTGTAGAATCATTTTAGATATTAAAATTGGATTCATATACATCATTCTTTAAGAAAAATTAATAAAAATATGTACATACACGTATATGTCTATATATGTTCGAAAATAATCTAGAAATTTGTTTGCTGGAAAAGGGTAAAAGATTTGCATATTTCATTTTTTTTTGTTTGATTTTATTTTTGTTTTTTAAAGAAAAGTGTAAAGAATCAAATATAAAATAAAATTTTTAACTAAAAAGATAATAAATTGGAATCGTCTTCTTCAATTAATTCACAATAAATGAAACTATTGAGGAAATCAAATGCTTTATTTGACGTCACATTTTTCGTTTTTTCGAATTTTTTTCATTCAAAGTTTTTTCATTTTCGTGGCGAATTTCCCGAGCTTCACTATATGAGTTTCAAAAATGATGAGTTGCATCACGAATTGCATGATGTGTGAAATACTATACTTAGTACTAACATAGTTTAAGCTTAAGCGTATACTATAGGTGTTATTATAGTCCACTTTCCCCGGTTATGAGTATGTATAGAGTAGTAGATGAGCAGGTATAAAATGTTGCTAGTTGATTTTCCGCATTTGTCGGGTACAGTATTCGTAATTAAAGAGAGAAAATAAACTTTTTCCGAAAAAAGAAAATACAAGTACACTTGATGTATGATAAAACTCGTACTATGATACTATCGTAGTCGTAGCGTATATACTGTAGAACATCACTACTCGAGACTCTAGAGTATGTATATACATATATATATAAATAAAGGAGAGGAGCAAGTATAAAATGTTGTTTGTTAGTTGATTTTCAGTGTTTGTCATGTACAATATTCGCATTTTAATCAAAGAGAGAAAATCAAGTTTTTCTGAAGAAAGAAAATACGAGTAAACAAGGTGTGTAGAATACTACTCGTACTAGAGCATAATGATTTATTTTGAAGAAATTTTTATAATAAATAAAATCCATTATCAAAGAGTAATAGAAAAATGTGTTGTAACAAAAATATACTCCATTATGGGAATAATTTTTAAAAAAACATTTTTGAAAAAAAAAAGGACAATAAAATACACATTTTCAGAACAATAAATATACAAATTTTTGGAACATGTCCCAGAATATTTTCTTGTAGGGAACATGGAAAATGAAGCATATTATTTGCTCGCAGTTTAGTTGTAAAAATTTGAAAAATATGGTTAATTGCACATAACAGACATAACATAACATAATAAAATTTTCTATAATTTACCATTATAATGGGATATTACAAATTTATTATTGCATTTATGTACGTTTCATTGTGTAATAAAATAATAATTTGTAAAATAACACGAAAATAATAAAAGAAAATCAGAAAATAAGTTAATTTCTTAAACAAAATAAAAAAAAATTTGTTTTGAATTCACATTTTATTGCATGGAATGTTCCTGTTTTTTTATTCAACCGTTAAAATACAACACTCTATATGTTATTGCTTTAGAATGCTCGTTCTGTTGCGTTACAGTAATATACGTACACTATGTATTTTATTTGAAATTAACTTTTTTTTTACAATTTTAATTGGTGTTTTGAGTTTTTTTCTTTTTTTTTAATTTGAACACATTCAAAATGAAAAGTTTAACAAACCTATTAACATTTTTACTAATAAAACTGCACATACACATACACACCCCCTCATACAAAATGAAAAGATTAAAAAAAAAAAAATAAATAATTTTATTTGTACTGTAATAATAAATTTTATGTTTTTATTTTCTTAAGTGTACACAACATGTGTGTGTGTGTATGGATTGTAAAATTGTTTCTAAGGAAAGGAAATGTTTATTTTATCACCCTTATTTTATTATGTAAGATTTCGAAAATAATAAAAAAAAAATCTGATATCACAATATACTGGGTATAAGCACGCATATAAGTGCTCATAATATACATACAAGCAAAATATATTATTATTTATTATGTACATGCTTGAGCTTTTATAATTATTTGTAATTATTGTTTAACAACGATATTTTTGTTTAAATGTATCTAAAATTATTTTTTCAAAAATTTTATTATTTATGTATTATTGTGAGATAATTGAAAAAAAAAGGACTTAACTCAATATAATTTATATATTTTTTAAGAATTGAATTTATTTCTTTTATAACTCTACATTCTCAGACCCTTTTATATTTCTTCTTCTTCTTCTTCTTCATCATCATCATCTCTTTTATTTTCTCATTTATCTAGAACTGAAACAGATATTGAATGATGCTAAAATCCATACTTATTCTACATTCCTATATAATGTTTACATAATATACTGTGTGTGTATTATACATAATACTTTCATTTCTATACACATTAGATGAGATAAAATAATCTGCGGTTTCGATACACATTATCTTCTTTAAAAATATATAAAGTAATCTGTTATCAAAAAAAAAAAAAAAAAATTTCACCTCCTATATACATATACATACATAAATACGAGTATTATATTCTATATACATACACCAAAATGAAACCATTTTAAGATGTTAAATTGTCATGTTATTACGACATTTATTCTTTTTTCTTCTTGTTCTTCTTCTTCTTCTTGTTCATGATTAATAACTTTTATTGTTCATCTTCTATATATTCTCTACGTAATAATTTTTTATTTTTGAAAAATGTTCTTTATTTTTCTTTTAAAAAATCTTTGGTTTTTTATTTAATTTTATCACTATTTTATATTGTTGTTGTATCCTTTTTTTTTCTATATTTTTTCTTTTCTTTCTTTCTTGTATTTTTTTTTTTTTTTTTGTAATTTTTGAAGGATGGAAACAAAATTAGATTCTAGACAAGGACAATTTCCGGCTTCATTTCCAGATACATTCAAAGATTTTTTTGCAATGATGAGTGAGGATGAGGATCATTTGGATTTATTTTCCAATTTACTTGAAGATAAGGTAAAAATAATATTAAATTACTCACTTACACATACATATACTACATAAATATACAATGTACTTAAATATACAAAAATAACAATTCATTCATTTAATATTAAATTTTATCTTTTTGGTTATAATTTTTTTTTTTTAATATGAAAAAAAAAATGATCAAGAAAAATGAAATTAAATTTTCAATTACATTGAGATTTAAGTACCTGTATATGAGCTTTAAATATATATTTGAAATTAAATTGAAAATGAGAAAAATTTATTAACGATAATGTACATAATAGGCACATAAATGTGTCATAATATCAATTGTATTAACAATTCTTTTGATGATCATATAGGTATATAGAATAATACATTTTTAGATGCTAATTTAATTCTCGATTAAATAGAATTTTTAAAAATATAAATTTTAACATGATAAAAATTTTAAATAAAAAAATTCTAAATATGTTGTAAATGATTTATTATTTGGCTTCATAAAATTAGTCATTACACAAAGTAATAAATAAGGAAAGCATACATAAGGAAGGTACAAATGTAAGATTGTATTTTCTTATACATGGAATATAATGCTTCAGTACTGCCTTCTTTTAGTTCGATCAAAAAAAACAAAAAAAAAATAAGAGATGATTATGAAATATTCTTCCAAGAAATTCTATATGTATTTTTGTAAATAACAATCTGGGCCTATTTGTGACTCTTTAATCCGGGTGGGGCGTTTGCAATATTTAATCCGAATTAACGATGAAATATTGTATTTTTTTTTTATCGCATACATGCATTTTGATTTGCACAAATTGATTTATGCAAATAATTTATTTTGTCAAATAGTCCTCAATTAACGTTGTCTACTATAAATCAATTATGAAATGACAAAACCATCTGCAATAATATTTTTTATGCATGACAAAAAAAATGGATTAACAATAAAATTTAAAAAAAATATGATAGATGATTTGTTTTGCCAATCCAAAAATTAAAATATAAATATGTATGTGATGTGTAAGCCAGGTCCATATACTTACGTTATATGAAATTTGTTATTCGTTTTAAAATTTTACATAAAATTTAATTTTTATTTTCAGTATATGTATACATTTTATGTGAAAATTGATTTTTCCTTTTTAAATAATTTTCTGTTACAATCTACATATATATAATATTCAATTATTTACGTCTAGAATAAATTTCTATATGATACGTATGCTAATAATAATTGTGACGTTATAATTATTGTATCCTTTAAATTTTCATGTAACATTTATTCGTTCTTTGAAACAATGTACATAACATATACACATTTAATATTCAAAAATTCTAATTTTATCCTTTACGTTTATAATAATTATGATGCGTATACGTCGTAGATTAAAAATGTTTTTTAATTGTATGCTTATATGTATGATAAAGTTCTATAAATAAATTAAAATTTCAGTACATTTTAGTCCTCCAACACAAAATTAGAAATTTATTAAAAAGGAAATAATCAATATTTTTGTATTATATACCGTAATATCCTTATCTCACATATGATACAATCCTTGTACACTCTGTTCTCATACAAAATTGAACATCAGTAACTTAGTATACATAAATTATGCAAAATTTTATTTAATTTTTTTGTGTCTAAATTTTTGTATAGCTACATATCATATCATAAATAATATACTACCATTACAGATAATACCACGTTCGAATAGACGTAATCAAAGACGTTGTGGTGGCAGTTTACGTTGTCCAACTACAAGTAATAATAATGTTGGACGTTCAAATTCGTTTCGTTTCAATCGACCAAATAATAATACGACCAATACATCTAGTTGTAATAGTACTAGTAGCAGCTATTGTCAACATATAAAATATTGTTGTTTACATCAGAAACATTATTCACAAAATTTTATCGATTTCGGTTATAGTAGTCCATCAAATGATGACGAGGAAGGTGATGATGATGGTAATAATTGTGATAGTATCAAAAAGACAAAACAAAAAGCTAAAAATCGTCCATCATTAATTATTGATCGAACATTAGATTGTGGTAAGCATGGTTATAATTAAAATTAGATATTTAAAATGTGAATTTGTGTAATTAAAAATGATTTTGTATGATTTTCTTTTTAAGGAAATTTTTCCTCTATTGAAGGAATTAATTTCAAATTTTATAATTCATACATACTCGTAAACATTTAGAGTATGCGTTTCGTTCATTTTATTTTAAAATTTCCATAATAACATACTATCAAGTAATATATTATTTTATATTCATTATTGTAATCTTATTTTTATAAATTATACTTACTTGTATGTGTATCTATTCATATGCATTAACTTATTATATACGGTTGATGTTTATTATTTGTAGTATTTTATTAAAAGAAAAATTATTTAAATGTGCATGATTTGTTTGTGTTTGTTAATGTCCTTTTATCGTGCCTAAAGTTATATAATCTATAAGTGTGAGTAGTAAAAGCAAATTTATATGTATATGTATATATTTTCTTGATATTTATATTTATATTTATTATGTAATATTAAAATAATATACGAGTACAAGAGGGGAGAAAAAATAATGTAATATTATACAATAAAGATAAGGCATAAGGCTTTATGGATTTTTTTTACACTTTATTTTACATGCAAATATAATAATACACATTATTTTTATTATGTATGTATAAATACAATATACATTTGTATATGATATATTTTCTTACTAACACGTTTATAAAAAAGGAAAAAAAAAAAAATAAATAAATAAAAATGAAATTGGAAGCATATGTACATGATATGTTTCTTATTTATTATAATATGTAATTTTATTATTTGTTTTTCATAGAAAAGGACATTATGTGCATATACATAAATATTAATGTAGATACTTGTATACATATGTATAAAAAATTATTAGCTAAAAGAATATGTTTCATTTTGTAAATAATTTTGTATACTATTAGTTTGATTGAAAAGGAAAAAAAAATATATGTATATGTATGAAAATTGGGTTTATTTTGAATTATACTCATATGTAATATTTGGAGTCATTTTTTCTTATACATATGTGCATAAGTAGAAAACCTAATTATGAAAAAATAATAATTTAAGATAACAAAAACATGAGATGAACATACTATGAACACGTAAATTATTCATAAGAAATTAATTCCGAATATAAATATACATGTAATATAGTTTCGTATTTTTCATTATTATTTTTTCATTTTTTTTTTGTTAACATTGAAAATCTGAAATATGTATTAAGATATTTTCACCCCAAAGAACAACGAAATGCTTTTACATCTTATGTGATCTGAAATTTACATATCATATTATGTGTCGTAATCGTCGTATACAAATGTGTTACATTAATATCTGTCTTCATATTTACGAGTACATATTAGCAGTTCGGTTTCAGTATCGGACTCCATCCCAACACACCTAATACATATTTAAAACTAACATAATAATGTGTATCTATAATTTACTATATAGTTTGGTTAGAGTATACCAAGTATGCATAACATCTTTAATTATATATTATGGGTAATAAATTTGTATACATACCTAGTTTTTTTTTTATCATTTTCTATACGTATCATGAATATGTAATATGAAGAGCTTTTTTCAATTGCCTTGCCAGGATCTATAGTATGAGAGAAGCAGAAAAGAATGAATGCGAATAAATGAAAAATACAAAAGTATGTAATGTACAAAATGCAAGTAAAACAAAATACATATATTTACATATAATATAAGAAATTGATTTATTTCATACATAAAAAACATCTAAAAATTGTAAAATAAAAGTAATAAAAATAAAAATAATAAAATGAACAAAAATGTTTAAGAATAAATGACGAAAGAAAGAAGATATAGCAATAAGATGTTTTGACCCTGAAATAAAATCTGATGAACTTTCATCTTCAAGTAAATTTGCATTTTTAATATATTTTTCTTTTATGTTTCTTTTACTGTATATATGTATTTTACTCGTACATTATTCTATAAAGTATATTTTCATTTGTTCTTTACTCTCTAATACCATAAGATTATATGAAATTTATTCATGCAATTTATAATTCAACAGCAAAAATAATATATTGCATTGTACATTGGGAAGAAACAAAAGCACAAGAATCACAAAAAAAATTAATAAAAAAAATAAATAAATATGTAGAAAAAGTATATAAGAAAAGTATTAAAAATGTAAGAGCTGTACAGATTGAGTATCTGTATATAAGTATTATGATACAAGTCGTTAAGTTTGTTAAAATTTAAAATAACTTGAAACTCTTATTGAATCCATTTTATATAATAATAAATAAATCAATTCAAATAAAATCCATTCCTTTTCAACAAAATATATTTAACTTTGAAAATTTTGTTGCAATTTATTTACTAAATGATTTGAATTTTATGAATTCTTCGAAAACAAACTTTCAAATCAAAAATTTAAATAGAAATATTTTATAAACACCTGACATCATTCTCTTATATTCTGTATTTCTGTATATAGAATATGTACTTCTAGTCTCAGTAAAAATACCTTGACGTATGTAGAAGAGGAAGAAGATGATAAACCAAAACAAAAAAAAAAATGCAAACGACAGAGACTGTTTCTAAAGACATCTTTTTATTGATCCTTTCTATGTATTTCAGATAGTTGTGAAGAAAGTGATACGATGAGTACCTCATCGTCAACAACAACAATACCGTATGGTAGTGGTACAGCTCGTCCTCATCATCATCACCAACATCATTCTCGTAGACAGCAGCAACAACAGCAACAGCAACAGCAACAGCAACTGGAACGTGAAAAAATTCAAAAATCTCAAAGACATACTCAACGTAAGGGTAGTGGAGGTGGTGGTGGTGGTGGTGGTGGTACAGGTGGTGTTCTGGGCATTTGTGTCATTGATAATAATAGTGGAACTGGTGGTGGAGTAAAAAGTGGATTTCATTCAAAAGATAGCTTACCAAGAATAGGGTTAAGAGAAAGTATAAGTGGAATTGTTTGTGGTCCAGGAAGTTCTTCAAATGCGGGTATGACGGGAGGTAATGGTGGTAGTGGTGCTATCAGTGCAGCCGTAAGTAGCTGCAATATAAGTTGTACTAACATTGGACGAAACATAAATACTTTGTACGGTGATATGAACACATCGTCAATATCATCATCAACTGGAGCAATGACAAAGTGTTTTAGTGATAAATTGACACCAGGTCCGTTAAGGCCAAACGTAAGTTTATTAACACAAATTGCCATGTTATACTCTATATAATTTCAATAAAATTTTATTAATTTTTATTATCAATGAAATTATTTATTATTTTCTATGTAAAACCCTAGTATGCATATATTAGCGTTACCATTCACATTAATTTTGTTTAAATTTTTTATTAGACATTAAGAGGACAAAAGTCACCAGTACTGAATAGAAGACGTTCATCATCAATAGCGGCAACATTATTAACATCTGACAATAAAATATTCCGTAATGCAGATGATATATCACCATGGGGCCATGCAATACCACACAGCAACACTAGGTAAATCTATTTTTTATTTATTTATAAATTTTTACAAAGGATATATGTATATACGTACATATGTGATAATGTGCATAGTTCTGTTGTATTTTGTTTATATATACCGTATACCGACACACTTATAACATAATTGTGACTGAGATACTTGATCTAAAATTATTTAGCATATGTGCATATGTGAAAATGAAAAATATATATATAAACTAAGTTTCATAAAAAAAACTATGTTTGTGTACGTACGTAGATACTATGCATTTATGTACCGTGAACATGATATGAAAAATTTTTGAACGTAAAATTTTCCGGATAAGTTAGAAATCTTCATAACAAGAGAAATATGGTAAAAATCTATGTGAAATAGTACTTTGTTTAAAAATAGAAAGCAATGATATAAGATAAAAGTAGTTAGTTAAATACGAATAGCAACATAAATATAAAAATAAATAAATGAATGAAAATAATAAATGAAAAATATAAGACAAAAGTAAATAACAAAAAATAAAAATGAAAAATGAAAAGTATTTCTTCCGTTTCACGCATACAGAGCATACATCATATACTCATTACTGATACATATATATAAAGTTTTTTGTGTTATGAAGTAAGAAATTATAAACTTGTGCTAAGAACATATCTTTCAGCTTTAAGGCAAAAAGTATTTAGTGCCTTAAATCAAAGTTCTTTTGTTGTCAATTAAAAAACATATAGAATAAGAACGAAAATAGAAAATATAAAAGAAAAAAAAAAATGAGAGTGAAAAAGTAGGATTATTTTATCTTGAAAAGGTATTTAATTTGAAGTGTTTTTCTTTTCTATTTTGTTGTTATGTACTAAAAATTTCGAGAATGTGACGATAAGTTCTATGGATTTTCAACAGTAAATTAAAAAAAAAAAAAAAATTAAATACATACAAACAAAAATAAGGACAACGTGTTGAAAAAAAATTTTTAATCGTTATGTAGAATCTAAATTGAAGATTTTCTAGAGAAGATAAAATATAATATATGTGTGTGTTAGGTGTTAGAATTGTTTATGCGTGTTTTGAAAAATTCAATTTTAATTAACAATTTTCTAATTGATATAAATTTGAAAGAAAAAAAAATTTTTTTTTTTATTTCCATATCTACATGTAGAGAAAGACTATCACATGCCAAAACACCGGTGAATCCAATTAATATACATCCACCGACAATGAAAAGTAGTACTGGTAGTGGAGTTTTATCATTTAAACAAGCAATGTCCGGAGCAGTATCACCACAATTCACCCCATCATCATCGATAATTGGAATTCATGGTGCAGGCACTACCAGCAGCAGTAATAATTCCGCAATAACGAATACGACTGGTGTAACATCAGCAACAACAAGTCGTGCTGTAACACCGACATCAACATCAGGACAAATGCCACAATTCACATCGAAAGTTGAAAGTGTTCTCGATAATAGTGTTACTGCCATTCCATATCAAATTAATTCAAAGCAAAGGTTAAGGACATCAAGTATGCCAGCTGAAAGTAGAAAAGTGAGTTGTTTGTTACACATAATTTTTTGTTATTTTATCACACCATTTTCATTCATCATATTTATTACATAGACACACATAGACACATAAAATAAAACGTGTGTGTAAGATAATTAAAGGGAAAATGGCATATATATATATATATATATATGTATATATATATATATATGCCAAAGGTTATCCTGGCAATATAAGTGTTATATTGATATTATCGAGGTGGGAAATACAAATACATACTATACTAAACATATTATCGAATTTTCCACGTGCGATAGATTTTTAATTACGGATATAATTTGCTCCCCCTGTACGAAACATTAATTATTATTATTTTTTAGAAATCAGTCAATTGAGGATCTGTTAAATAATACATCTGTGACTCTGTGTTTATATATAAATTACACAAAATTATAAAAATTATATAACATGGCAAACAATTTAAAATGAAAAAATGAAAAGATTATACCAATTATACGCAATTAAGAAAATCTATACACTACAATGTGTGTAATTACTACTATACATACTGGTGTATGTAGTACATACTTTATCATCATGTTCTAAACGATATTATTTCACATTAAATTTTGTGAATAGAACTCATTATTTTATATGAATATAGCCTATTTACAGTTATCATGGGATGAAGGGCTAATGAAGTTCTATTTTTATTTTTTAATTTTTTTTTTTTTTTATCAAGAATGAGAAATATTTTATCAAACAAGAGTATGTACATAAAATTTACGATTTCATAATTTCCTAGAAAGCAAATTACACATGCATGATAGCATACGGCATGGTATTATGTACATTTTTCCTTTAAAACAATTTTATATAAAAAAAATCATTTTCCTTTATCGTATATTTTTTGTAAATTATTTCTTTCTTGTTTTTCCGATTTATATAAACATGTTGTTTTTTCTTATTCCTTTTTTTTACAGCCTAGACTTGCTGATACTCGAAGAGCTGCTATACATTGTGCTGATATGGATATCGAATACTATAGATTAAGGAGCTTTAGTATCACGTCCCATGGTGTTTGTAATTTAGGTGATTCGATGAGGTAAAGTATTTGTATATTCGAATACATGTGAATTACGTATATATATATATATAATATGTGTTTATGAGGGTATTCTTTTAATATTTCTTATTTAATTATTTATTTATTGTTAACGATTTTTTAATGATGTCTTGATGATATATTTATTTACCTGAATAATCCCTTTTATATGTATGCAAAACAGGAGCAGAAGATCTAGATCAATAAATTCTGTCACTTCAACAGGAACTTCAAATAGTGGACGAGATAGGCATAATAGGTGAGTGACTATAATTTAGAGTTTATAAATCGTTTGAATCAATTAAATGAAATTATGATTAAGTATACACATTATTTTATCCGTTTAACTTTTTTAATTTTTTTTTTTTCAGTAATGCATCAGCAGACATCACTTTAGAAAATGATACCGGTGATTGTAGTGCTGCTTCTATTCCGGCCTACAAAATAGCAATACTGGGAGCATCTGGTGTTGGAAAAACTGCACTAACATACCAATTCACAACATCAGATTATATTTGTGCTTACGATTTAAGTTTAGGTATAGAATCGAATCGTAAAATTTTTTTAATCATACTTGTGTTCGTTTGATGAGAATAATATGAAATTTTAAAACTTTCAAAATTTTTACTTATAGACGATGATTATGGACAAAAGACTGTATCTGTATTACTAGATGGAATAGAGACTGATTTGGAAATTATTGATCATCCAGCTTGTGAAATGTCGGTGAGTTTTCAACATTTTTTTATTTTCAGAATTATAACGCAATAAGGCTTTAAATATTCTATAATATCATTGTTGTTGGTAAAAAAAAATATGTGACAATTATTTAATATTCATAATTCGTGTTAATGATATAATTTTCATTTGATTTTATTGTATATACGCTACACATACTCACGCTCATTTTTAAAAATTATATAATACATACATAATCTCGTTACCTTTCATATGTTCATGCGTTTACTTTTTTCTTGATATTTTTTCTTATATATATATACAGACTGAAGCATTCTGTTCAACATATAATATTGATTTATTTGTTGTTGTGTACTCGGTGGTAGATAGAAATTCATTTAAAACAGCAGAAAAAATTTTACATTATTTAAAAGATAATGAAATGTTACTAACAAGAGGAGCAATTTTAGTGGGAAACAAAACAGATTTAGAACGGCATCGTGAGGTTACGAGGCAAAGTAAGTTTTAATAAAATTTAAATTTTATGATGTGTAAAATGAGATTTTTATTAGAAATATTTATAAAGTATACGTATGTGTTATTTTTTATGTATATTAAATGTATACGCTCTTGCATATAATCTAATAAATTGAATAATATTATCACCATCATCATCATCATGATTAGTGGTTCAATTATTTTTTCAATTTTTTAAATGAATTACAGCTGGTCGACGTTTAGCTAAAGAAATTGCTTGTAAATTCATAGAAACATCAAGTGGTTTAGATCATAATGTTAACGAATTATTAGTTGGTATTGTGGCTCAAGTTAAATTGAATCCACAAAGATTACATAATTTAACTGAAAAGGAACGACAACGTGTTAATTTACAAGCAGCATTACAGAAACATCGTCGTTTAGAATTACCATCAAAAAAAATTATAAAACAAAGAAGTATTTGTGCAGATTCTGAAGATATTTCATCTTCATTTCATGTATCAAATTCTTCATCATTGACAACAGATACGCTAACATCATCATCAACAACAGCTGCAACTACTCCAACAACTGCAACAACAACAACCACAATAATAGCAACAAATACAAAATCGGGACCAATTAAGAAAACTACAAAACGTGCACTTAATCTTGAAAGTATTCTGAAAGTTGGCGAAAGCGAAATTGATGATGAAGATGATGACGGCTATAAGCCAGATTTTACAAGACGTCAAAGAGACAGGAAAAGATCTAGTAATATTTCTAAACCAGCTGCTGAAATACAATCGACAAATTCAAGAAGTGCATCAAATTCACCGAAATCGCGAAATTCTTATGATCATAATCAAAAATCACAATATTCACAGCAGCAGCAACAGCAGCAGCAGCAGCAACAACAACAACAACATCAGAAAAAACATCAACAAAAACAACAACAGCAGCAACAGAATTCAAATCAACAATACAAAAATAATACAATGACGAATTTATTAGATGATAGTAGTAACAATAGTAGCTATAAAGAAAAGTCCATATCAAAATTTTCGAATCGTACAAGAGTATTTTTGACATCGGTTTTAAAATTTAAGAAAAATCTAAATGTGAAACGAAGAAATTCAAGTAGTTGTAGTGATTTGTTTGTGATTTAAATATTTAAGTATCATATATAATATAATATCTATAAACTATACACATCAGTAATACATAATATAAAAGCGACAATGCATAGCAACATATAATATGAAGAGGAACAAAATGTGGTGGTAAAATAGAATGTGCAAAGCTCATTTAAAAAAATTTATACATACTTTATATACATACATTACATATATTTACAAAATGAAAATTTATAGAAAAATTGACATTAAAAAATAATCCAATCCATAAAGATAAAAATTTTTTTTTTCGTTCAAACATTTTTTACGCTACAAATAAAATGAAATGTTTGTGTAATGTATAAAGTATATAATGCATATGTATATTATACTACATACATATTAATATATTATCTACATATATTATATTATATTTCTGAAGGATATTTACTTACATATACACATATACTTACTATTATTATTAAATATATCAAACTGTATACATACATATACCTATTATTACAACTACATATATACTTACATATATATAGAAGCAGACTTAGTATTTGTACGATTTATATCTATAAATATACTGTACCACATTATATACACCTATACATATACATATATTACATATAAATACCATATCATCAAAAATTTTTCAAAATAAATATACCTATATGTTTACGATTATAAAAGTATATATATACGTATGTATGTGTTGTTGGACACATTTTCTATATTATCATTATATAAAGGCCAATTTGTGTGTTTCGGCTTAACAGTAATAATAATTATAATAATCTTCTTTAAAATTATAATAAATTTATATAATTATTATCTCTTAATAATTTTCTTGTATTTAAAAAAAAAAGGACAATAAATAAATGAAGTATATTTGTATATTGTATAATTCAAATAAAAAAAAAATATAATAAATAATACGTATATGAAATTTTCTTTGTTTTTCATATTAATTAATTTTAAATTTTAGTAAAATTATAAAAAAAAAAATAGTTTTGAATGATTTTATGTGTACATATAATGTAATACCTATCAAAATTTTGTGAAAAAATTATCATCAAAATATATACTATCTATACTTTATGTAAATACATGTATTTATTTATTTTCATATCAAAAAATGATGTCGTAAATCAAAATTATACTATACATATTATCAAAAATTAGGTTTCTAAAATTTATAAATTAGTTTATTTCAAAATGTAATGTATGTAATATTATTAGAAAATAAAAGTGATTAATAATTAAGAATATTTTCCTTCTTTTTTTTTGTATTATTTTCGTTGAATAAAATTGTGTTTTAACAGGATATGATATAATGGCATCTATGCATTTGCAATATGTTGATTGTTTGAAATTTTTTTTAAAAAAAACTATATCTGTTGCAATACACGTTAGGAAAGTTCTATTTCATTGTAGTCAAAGTACTTACTTACTTGAAATGCGCGCGGTAGGAAATTATCTTCTGGCATTTTATTCTACATATTTAAAAAAAAAAAAATTATTTAATTTATTTTTATTTATTTTTATTATTATTTTCTAAGGAAAATAATTTATTACTTCATTTTAAAAAAAATTCTTACCAGTTATTATAATAAATCAGCATAATTCTCTCATTTATTCATAAGAAACATATTCGTACATGATGCATACGTGTGCAATAATATATACTTTTATAATTATGTATAAAAGTTGATGAAATGAACGATGACGATATTTTTTAAAAAATAAAAATTTCATTGTTATTTTTTATTCTGTATACAAAGTTTTAAATCGCTTGAGGAAAATCATGAAATTAAGTAGTGTTGAATGTATAAGAGAGTGTTCGCTGCTTCTTGAAAATCTTATTTGAAGTAATGATACATATTAAAAAAAAAATTAAATTAATTTCTTTTTTTTTTTAAATGAATTTCTTTCCTGACAGGATTTAAAATTATTATCAAAAGTATACCTGAAGCTATTATACTTGAAAACAAAACGACCCACCATATAGATTTACTAGGAAATAATCCTCTAAGACAAATAATATATAGTATACAAATATAGGTGCAAATGCGTACATACATATATTTAAAATTATTTTCTTTTTTAAAAAAATTTCTGTGTAAACATTTTACAAAAAACTTTTAGTACAAGGAAAATAACAAACTCATATGTATTATACAATTATTTATTTGTTAATATAAATAATCTTTTGAAAAAACAACACACGCATATTTACATACGTATTTAAATTTAAATATCTTTCAGTTAAAAGAAAATTCTTATATTTGTCTTATGATTTATACAATATTCTTGAAATTACGTGTGTTTGCTTGATATGTTTTTCATCATTCTCTCTCAATTAGTACATAAATGTGTGTTTTAATGCCTGTATATGTTTAATGTTTTTTTTTTTTTGTGTAATTATAAATAATTAATTATAAAAATAATCTCATGTTTTCCGGAGTTTTTCTTTTCATATAACTTTGAAAAACAGAAAACAAGTATTATTCAAAAAGGACAAAAAGTATGCATTAATATATTTTAAATAATTACACAGTTATGGATTATGTTCATTTGTATAATGTAATAGCAGTTACAAATTTACGTAAATTTTATAAAATCTTAAGTAAAACTTTTGATTAATAAAAGTTAGTTATGTGTACATACATGATAATCATATTAGGTGGGTAGATATAGTATGTACATAGGTACTTGTTGCTGTTTAATTTTGTATACGAACATGAAACTCATAAAATACTAAATAAAAAAAAAATTTTTCTACATGAAAATCAAAAATTCTTATTACAACATGTACTACACTGTATGAACATATGTTTCGTATGTCATCAATTTGACAATAAGAATTGTGAAAAAAACATAAATTTTCCACTAATATTCGCGTGCGTTACAATTTTTAAAAACTGTATAACGTATACGCCTAATATAAAAAGCAATTAGTAGATGATAAATTTTGATGATGATTTTTATTCATTTCATCTACACAGACATTCATTTCCCTTGACAAATAAGTAACTTATTATATATAATAATATTCAAGAGGATAATAAACATTGATTTTTTTTTTCATTCATTAAAAATGAAAAAAAAAAAATAATAAATTTTTTCAGTGCTTTTAGAATTTTTATGTTTAAATGTAGGTATACCTTTGAGTCTTATTTAAAAATTACACATTTAGTGATTTTCATAAACATTATTGGTTTGTATATAATATGTACTCTTATAGCGTAGAATAGAATGTAAGTACATGTACATATACTTATGTTTGTTTTTCATTTTCATTCATTTATTTATTTAATATAAATTTAATTCTACATTATTTTGAATTTGAATGATACAGATTCATATACAAACGAAAAATAAATACATATTTACATCAATTTCAAATCAAAAAAATTATTATACGTTAACGTTAAAAATAAATGAATCAAAAGAAAAAAAAATTTTTATTTTCATCATTATTATACCTATTTATGTAATGTACGTGTATGGTATACTTGAAAAATTTTTAAAAATGATTACAAAAAAAAAAAGGAAATAAAAATAATCCATGTCATGAATACAAATGAGTATAGGTTCACCATATATATAGCAGCAGGTGTACAATATACACCATCGAACCAATAGTATAGTTATTTATTTATTTATTTTTGAATTCAATTTCCTTTTTTTCCTGTAACTTATGCTATCTATATGTGCTATCTATATGTTATCTGTATGCATGTTATCATCTTACTTAGATTTTATGAATATTTAATATCGCAAAAGATAAAATATATTTTTTCCTGTGGTTAGATTTTGCGATAAAATGAAACAACATGAAATAGAGAATTATGTACGTATAAGAAAACTAATTTGAATGTAATCGCAATTTGTGATTTTTAGGCAAATTTCTTCTTATCATTATAACACATTTGTTATCTATGTATTTCCTTACATTGCATGATATAATTTTTAACTAATATGAGATTTGTTTTTTTTTCGTTTTTAGAAATTCTTTTATTTTCAGATTTTATTTTACTTTTTCTTTTTTTTTTGGTAAAAATGGGAAAATAAAAATCTAATTAACTATCTAAATCTTTATTTGTTTCGAATAGAACGTGCAAGAAAAACACATTTTCATTATGTGTGGCATTGGTATTATACATGTACGTACGTGATATGTAACATATGTTTAGTACGGAAAAATCCATTATTATACGAATTGAATATTATTACTTATATCCTTATCAAAGTGTTGATACATTTATGTTTGTAATCTATCTATGTACATCCATACAGATAAATTAATGTCATTATGAATGAATTTCCTTTTGAATTTGATTATTGTTAACCAAATTATTAGCTGATTGAAAAATTAATCCTTGTGTATGATATGTAGAATAATAAAAAAAATATATATTTTTTTTTGTTCTAAGAAATCCTTGAATTATTCTTTCTTCTGTATATGTTACTATTGAAGAATATTTAATTCAATTTATATTCAAAATTTAAAAATTCAGTTTATATTGGCACTGTTTGTGTTCAGCGCCGGTTTTAGCCTTTTGGACGCCGCCCTATGTGTTTCTAAACTTTTCGCTCTATAGGTTGAAAATTTACGAGAGAAAAAAAGAGTATTCGCATATCTTCATATTTTCAAGAGTTCAATAAGCATATTTGTTTACAAATGAAAATGTTGCTTAAAATATTTATCGGCTTTTCTTGTATACATGGATCTTGTTCTAATTGTAAATTTTTCTTCGTACACGGCCACTACATCTTTATATTTATTGTCCAACAAAAAATGTTATTTACAATTTTTTTTTTCTTTGATAATATCAACATTCATGCTCTGATTTAGGGTAACTAATGATTAATCCGATTTATGTAAATAACTTCAAATAAATCAGTCAGTAAATAAATCAAAAAAAAAAAGAACAAGAAAGAAAATTTGATTTTCAAATGCACATTTCAGGATATGATATGTATTAATGAAATATTTAAACTTTTCACATACACATATCACTAAAATGATTTTTAAACTCTACATCTATCTATACATATTTTTGTTGTATTCTTCATTTTATGAATAAAAAAATTTTTCGCTTTCTTTACTTTCTTTTGTTTCTTAGTTCCTACTATATTATGAGTATTATTATAATTTAGATTTTATTATCTGATATTCAATAAAATTTATACGAGTATGATGTTCTGTTTTTGAACACATAAAATATTTACACACACTATCTACTCATACATATAACAAGTGTATACATAACATACGAATATTTTATGTATGATTTTATATACTAAGTACTATATATGCACGCACATATGTCATCGTATTCGTATTTGCTTTTCAAATTTATATTATTTCCATATTGATTTAAATGGAAATTATTTGACCTAAATTCATTTTTCTCTTTGTTATGAGTATTCGTTATAACCGTTTCTATAACTCTTTCCATTCATTTCATTTAGTACTTTATATGCATTTTATCGATCGATCGATCGATTCATGTGAATTTACTGAATGAAGTATGATACGAATGATTATTGTATTTGTAGGTAATAGATGCATACTGCATACATAATAAATATATAAATACAGTATGTGTATATAACATAATCGTATATATACATAACCTATATATCCTTTAAATGATATTTGTCAAATAAAAATTGGAAAAAAAAAAAAATAATATATAAAATTTTATTATTTTCGCAGGATTTTATATTCTGTTTTACGAATATTTCTATATAGTACGAAATTTTTAATTTAGAATTTTTAAAAGAAAAATTTTAAAAAAAATTTCTTTTAAATCTCATGTATACATATAAATTTTATCAACCTGACATATACATACATGCTGGTATGCACTTTTGTGTATAATTCAAATTTAAATTAAAATTAATTCGACCATTCACAATTACACCGACATGACAAGGTTGCATTATTTCGATAATGGGAATTTTAATTCTATTCTGAAATAAGTTCATTGTATAATTGTTAACTGATAGATGTTATTAATCAAATAAAAAACTATTTATTCCATTCACATTTTATGAACATATTTTCTGAATTTCATTATAAATTTTAGATACTTAATAAATGACTACTAAATTATTATTTTATACAGGAAAAATGTAAATGAATTTGATTGGTTTGTTTTATCATTTTCAAATTAAATTAAATTATTCAAAAATCGTTATTTTCTATAGAAACTCATCCAAAAACTTTTTATATTTCAATTTCATTTAACGATAAGGTATATCACTGAATTATCTACAATACTACAATACATTATGAACAATACAATACACATGTAATTTATTATTCTATTATAAGCATATCATCATATTATGAGCATATGTTAATGTTAATTTGGTTGCAAATTTTATTTTTTTTCTATTACACATTTCCAATATATGTTTATATTTGTTAAGAGAGAAAGAAATATATTTTTTTTGAATTTCTTCATTTTTTCACTTTATCCTCTTTGTAGATTTTATGAAATATTTAGTTGTATATTTTCTTTGCAATATCATTTCAAATGAATGAATACCATTTCAAAAATTAAATGAATTTTGGTCCCATGAAACCAAACGAAACAACACACCATCAACTGCTGTCTTTTAGAAAATAAAATGAAATATCCAAAACTTTTCTGTATTCTATAAAAGTACAAAAAAAAAAAAAAATGACAAACAACATATGTACAACCATTTTTTTTTTTTTTAAAGCATAAACAAATACTCATCTCATATATTGTCAAAAATTGAAAAATGATTTTTGTTAAATGCATGTGTGTAATAAACAATTTTTTTTTCATTAAAGAATTTCATTTGATGTCAATTATTGGAGAGTTTCTAATTTTTTTTGCTGATTTTTAGTCTTCAGTCAGAGTGTACAAGTACATACATATGTACATGTGTATACAGTATTGTACCCACAAACATTGAAAAAATATTTGCAAATTTAAGGTTTTTTTATTGATTTTTTATTTCCTTTTATTTTCACATAAAATGTCAGTAAAAAAATTTATGAAAAATTATATAAAATTTTTCTTTTTTAATTATACATAATATCAAACCAGCTGATTAACACTATAAAAACCTAATTTTGATGAGTCATTTCTGTGATTTTTTTGTACTGACAATACGAAATATTATAATATTACGTATATACAAGAAAAATGAGAATCATTTATTTTATGTACTCACATATAATCGACATATTCTTAATTCGAAGTTTACTACGACATTTACCTATTATGGATATAGCCATTTACTGTAAGCACGCACCTACTTACCTATAGGTCTTTGAGTTAAATAAATTCACACTAGTTAAAATCTACAAACCGAAGTAAATAATGTGTAATAAAATATATATTATGTATACAGATTGTATAATAGTATTTGTTCTAATTATTAGTGCGTAAAATAGATAAAATAAAATGATTATTTATTTGTTATTTTACACATACACAACACATATGTATAAAGCATGTCGTTATTAAAAATGATTAATTATTACAAATAAATTTTATGAAAAAAAAATATTCAAACACATATACATACTACAATGTATACGAAATACATGTAAAAATATTTTCTTATTTAGTCCTTGTAAATATATAGAGAAGAGCATAATCACAAAAACCGTATCGTACTATATACCAATAATATAATACTAAACCAAATTATAGGTAGTGTATAATGTTTGTGAATACATAAAGACTTACATAAGTAATATAAGAAGAAATACACGGATACATAATACGTTTAAATTTATTTCGAAAATGAAATTCTTTAGAAAATATAATACCTACTAAATGAAATAAATTAATTTTATCCTATTTATTATCGAATACAATACAAAAGTGTTCGTATTGTATATGTACACATAATAGAAAACTATATATACTATGAATAATGGCATTTAATTAAATTTATTTCCGAAAATATTTTTCATTTGTTATTGTATTCACGAGAATTTATATTTATATACATATTAGGTATACTCGTACAATGAATGCCGTCGTGAATTATTATAGATTATAGGAATCTTAAATTTTAATGGTATAAGATAAAATTATGAATAATAAATAAATTTGTGATGATGTACATATATTGGTTTATGATCATATCATATTTATTTATATTCAACTGAAACCAAACCAAAAAAATATAATTTCTTACTTTCAACACTTGTAATTTTTATCTTTCTTTCTAAAATTACTTCGTGACTTTCACCAATAATTATATTTAAGTTAAGTGATTTCATTTCTAATTTTTATTACAACAAAAACACTGATAAAACAAGGATAATGAATGATAATAATAAATGCCAAAAATTCTTTTTTTGTGCTAACGCACAAAATAATATAAGAAAGATGATAAAAGTTTTCTACTCACCATGTATGTACATCCGTGCAACATACACAAAACGAAAATAATGTTATTTCAATGTTTAACGTAAAAAGTAAAAAAAGTAAAAAAAAAGTCGAAAAATGAAATGAAGGCTTTTAAATATCTTCAGGCAAATACAAAAACTTAGATGGGATTATAATTGAAAGAAAATTTTCTACGTTTCATATATACCTAGAATAGATCTGTTACATTCGTAGAATATAATTTTCGTTTTTATTTACACATACATACATAAACATTATATATAATTCTGTTTTCTGTAGATCTATATACACACACAGATAACGATGACCTTTGAAAATCGTAGGTGAAATATTTTTTTGGTTGCTTTTTTCTTATTTTCCTGCGTAGTACTGTGTGTTTATATCGTTTTGGAGTTCTTTGAAACGATTTCGTTTTTAATTATCAGTTTTCCTAAGAAAAATTTTTATAATGACGTTAAAGGAAATTATATAAAAACTCAGGGTATTCAATGACTTTTGTAAATTTCTTGTAAAATCTTTCGTTAAGTTAAAATGATAAAATTTCTTATTCAATATTCTTATCATAAATTATATGAAGCTTTGGAAACTATACTAATACTTTCGAGTATTTACATGAAAAAATAAAAATGTAATACGACGTCTTGAATAAAGTGCAAGTTTTTCATAGCAATGGAATATGAATTTTTAATTTCATATTGGAATGTGTTTTTTTTTCCATCTACGTACAATTTAATGAAAATTTAAACTAGTTACAAATTCATGATTATTTAACTTTAGAAATATGAAAATTGAATAATCGATGAATACCCTTATGTTCGTAGTATTTTTCTTCAGGTATCCATATATACGAAAGATAAACGATATGAAAGTAATATACCTAATATCATATAAAGCTATTTAATTTCGAGCTCAATGAATGACATCATTCAATCACCTTTGTTCATTGGTATACTATCATGACTATCACCACAGAATCATAGAACCTTAGGTAATACCAAAAGCTTATTTTAATTGACCGCAAAATTAGATTTTGATAATAAATAAATGCTGGTAAATGATTATCTGCAGCACATAAAATCACAACAGTTGTGCATGAGTGTAGGTAGATAAGTAGTACAGTGTAGTGTTAATGTGAAAATGTTCTCGTTTTTTTCAAAAAAAAAAAAACATCTTTGATCAACAGATAAATTTCTATAAAGTACTAAAAGAACAGAATATTATACATATCTACGCAGTATTAAACTATTAGTGATGGGAAATACATTATATAAATAAAAGACATTTCGTACAAGATTATTTATATAAATTGTTATACCTAATCAATAATTTAATTTCTATTTAAACACAAAACACTCATACAAACTCTCAAAGTCATATACATACATGAATTGTATAGAATGATTGAAAATATCATTTCCAATCTCACTTCAAAATTTTCTGATGCGATCTAAGTAAGTAATGTAAGAATTTACAATCTGTAAATACCTTTTAACGATAATTTAATGTTATTTGTGAGAGTGTTTATAGCACTGAATCTATGCAATATACTCCGTATGTTATGACTGTATCTTGTGCTGTACGTTAGTATTAGTACCAGTATTAGAATGAAATACACAGAATACGAAAATATTCGAATTAAATTGTACTCAAAATAAAGTAATCTGAAGGATATTTGATAAGTTCATTTAATTTTTAGATATTTATCTACCAATATGTGTACTCGTATTACTCGTATTATACCTACCTATACTTCATTTCAATTTTTATTATTTGATTTATAAAAATATGCTACATCCTTACATCTTCATACGTCTACGCTTTTCAAAATGGTAATATGTACGTACATGACGTTAAAATAAAATTAATTTAAGGATAATTTTCATAGTGTTGTTATACGATTTATTACTAAACATATACATACGTATACGTGTCTGTATACGATCCGAGTATTAAATATGTAAATGAATAATTCCCAGGATTACATAAATGCAATTATTTAATTTTCAAATCATAAAAATGTGCACACATTTTCATGATTGACTCGTATCACAATCGTACGGTATACTATGTTCATGTTTCTTTCATATCTTGATTTGTAAAGAAAATTATTTTAAAATATGCACATATACTATATGCACAACCACAAACACCAGACGAGCATGTTCTATTTACTTTGTATTTTTGCTATATTTGTGCGTTTATATTATTTATTGAAAATTTGTGTATTGATATTGATTTGATTGAAAATTTTAATGCTATATAATCTTTATCAAAGTATAAATAATCATTAAAAATAATATACTATCGCTAACATCGCACAGACACAAGAATAATTAATTTATTTATTTTACTGTTTTGTAATAAATTTAATTTTATGAAATGATTCAATAATATCAATAATAATGAAATTATTTATATACGAACAATACTTACACACAATAAAAATAAAATGTAATGTAATGTAATGTGTATTGGTATAAATAATGGTATATTACACCATTGAATATAAAATTGAATCGCTAACAATATAATGTAAAACAATAAAATTTTAACTTCTTGTATACGTAAATATATATACATATACATTTATTATATTTAAATTATTTCTTTGCACACAATTATACTTATATGCGGTGTTGTAGGTGCTGTTTAAAAATATGTGTTTTTCGTTTCTTTTAAAATAAAAGCACAAAGATAAAATGAATGACTTAAATGGAATTAAAAAGTTAGTAGAAAGTAACAAAAAAAAAAAAAGAGGATAAAGGAGATGAATGAAATTTCTTACATTTATTTGATGTAAAAATGCGTATTATTATTTTTGTTTTTGCTATGTTTATATAATAATATACATAATATGTAATACTTAAAGCACTCATTCAAATATTTGCAAAAAATAAAATGTAAAATAAAAGACATTTACAAGAGAATAGCAAAAACGAAAAATCATAAAAATGAGATAAAAAAAATAAAAAAAAAAGGAAAGAAAAAAATATATTACGATATATCCTTTTTTGATAAATTTTTTGATTTTCTTCATTTATTATTCCTTTATTATTTCTGTATTTCATTTTACATTTATTCTTATTCTTCAATATTTTATTGTACGCTTATTTCATGTAAACTGTCTCGTCACCAAACATTACCACATAAATGTGTATATACGAAGAATACTGTATGAAATGAAAATATTGATTTTTTTTTTCTTGTTGTTTATTTTTGTGTTATTAATATTTAACTTCTTATACTCATAACCTTTAGCATTTAAAATTTTTTAAGTTATACGAGTGTATGAAAATTATTCCTTTTACATATCATTGATAATTTATATTATTCATATATTTTTTTTTCCTTGCATATTATATTATAGATGATAAATAAAAAAAAACTGACACGAAAATCATATATAAAGGATTATGTCAATGTGCTTGAAAGACACATTTAAAATATTTTTTTCAAATTTTCACTTTGATAGACAGCTTGTGGTAATTTTATTTATGTATACGTATAATTTTATATATGTATAAAATGTAAAAAAAAAGGTAAAAAAAAGAAATAAAAACATCTGTACATAAAACAGAACTTTAGAGTATTGATATGAGAAATATTTCAACCATAAAATGATGATTGTCTATTTATAGATATGCATGGGTTATATAGATTATTTAAAGGATATTTCTTTGATATAAAAAAAATGGTCATTATTAATGTATCATTAGAATTAATAGAAATTTATGAAAATTTCATGTATAGGATTCTTTTGAAGAAAACGTTTAAAAAATTCAGATATTTTTGGTTTTTTTTTTTGTGTGCAAAGAAATGAAAAATCGATTCAATTACAAATAAGCAACCTAAAATGGTAATTTTTGTATAGAATGTCCTTTATTGATTCTATAAAATGGACAAATTATATATATGTATAGGGAAAATATTGTTATCTTTATCTTTGAAGTTGTTCTATTGTATCGGAATGAATTTTTCTTGTGGAAAAATGAAAAAATTTACATCACTTGAATGAATGCTTGAATAACATTTCAAATCAAATAAAAACTTTTTAAATGAGTTTTAAAATGAATTTGAAACGAAACATCTGCCAAAACATAATACATATTCTATGGTGCGTGCATATAGTTACGTTGTAATCGCGTACGTTTACGTAAAATAAAAGATAATAATGATAATAATAATGATATAAAAATTGAAACTTTATAAAATTTTTTCTTTTTTTTAAAATGTCATCAATGTAAGTTGAGAGAAAATTATATTTCTTTTAAAACCGATTATAAGGAATCTATCGTGTATAATGGTCGCCATTAATTGCTTGAAAAAATTGTGTATATGTATATGCATCGATGTCGTTGTATATATGTACATATGTACATACTTATAAACTAATTCTTTGAACTTTAGCATAAAAATAAATTTAAACTTTTCTACGCTTCTACTACAGAAAGTTTTAATACAAATTCTATTTTTTAAGATATAAGAAGATTATGTTATAATATAAAAATTGAATTTCTTGATAAAATTAAAATCAAACAATGCTTGTGAACAACATTCGCTATAACTATAAATAATTAAAATGAAAAAAATTTGATCTGTTATATGGAAAGGAAAACGAATTATACATACTACATATGCATACATTTTATCTACGCAAAAGTAAAAAAAAAAAATAAAATAAAATAAAATAAAGTAAAAAAAAGACATATATTTCATCTTCATTAATTCCATATACGTTTTAGTTTTATTACTGTAAGATATTATTATTTGTAAATTTTCTTGTGAAATGTTACTTTGACACGTGAATTTTATTCTCTTCTATAGTTAAAAATAATAAAATAAAATAAAATTAATGATAATCATTTATCCTGATGTATATAATTTCGTTTTAAAATTTTTATATGGTTTCTTCTTTTGTAATTTCATATCAGAAACTGGAAAAAAAAAT
The DNA here is from genome assembly GCA_951394055.1 of Villa cingulata. Taxonomy (NCBI): domain Eukaryota; kingdom Metazoa; phylum Arthropoda; class Insecta; order Diptera; family Bombyliidae; genus Villa; species Villa cingulata. The sequence continues at coordinate 1,103,026 of OX596018.1, forward strand.
TTAAAACAAAACTCTAAAGAATAAAATAAACAAAAAATATATTAAATCTAGAATTTATAATGATTGCAAATAATTATCATACTCGTACATGTCCTTTTGAAATTTTTACTTGAGTCTCTTTTTCATTTTTAATCAAAATTTAAATGTCATGATAGGTAAAAGATGCAATTAAATAACTAAAAATAAAATAAAATGAAACAAGAAAATACGATAAAATGAAATATGGGACAGAATGAAATTATTTTATTTTTTTTTTTTTTTGCAATATGAAATTATTATGTCGAACAAGTATATATATTGCACACTCTCGTATATTATATATATGCCAATACAGGTACCAATACACGACTCTGTGCATTACACATATTATAACAGTATAGATTGATTATTTTTCCTGCTACTACAATAAAATTATGTAAACATTAATTATTTACACTTTATCTGAGAATCTATATAGTATATCAAGTAACAGAGTCACTCATACAATGAATACACGAATCTATGCACGTATACGCGAGTATTATGTTGAAAAAAAAATATATGTGTTGTGTAGTAGAATGTCTAACAAATAAATTTCGCCAAAAAAAAAAGGAAAAAGAGAAAAAAAAATTCAAATAATTCTTAAAATAATTTCATAAAATGCAATTAAATTTTTAAAAGGTATTACAAAACTTATACGTATGTACGTGCTTGTAGTATATAACAACGCTTGTATATCGCACTTAATGCTATACAAGAGAAAAATAAGAAGCACCATTGAAAAAATAATTTCCTTATGAATAATATAAACTTTATGTTTATATAAAAATTTATAATCATCAAAAAAAAAAAAAACAAAAAAAAAACAAAGAAAGAAAATTTAATTTTGTTTTTCACTTCAGAGTAATATTCATACACAAGGTTAAATCATTTCCTTTTTTTACCTGACCTAAACGTGTACAAAAGAGGTGTATTGAAAGAGGTTTCATGTCAAAAAAAAAAAGTAATTTTCGTAAATAAATGAAATTTTTTTTCTATCGAATACATAATAAGGATATTTTTCATCAATCTCACCTTTTATAATTGAATTATATACTATCATCTGAATTTAGCTACTTATTGTGTACTACCTTTTCGTAACATTGAAAATCTATACAGAGATTATTTAAGGACATTGAATGTAATTTTCGAAAATATATAATTTCCATTAGCTTTAATTTAATTCTTAACTTTAATTCATAACTTTACTTATATACGAATTTCAATAAAAAAAAAAAAATTAAATTTCTTATATACTTGTAATTCATTTTTTTTTTTCTTAATTTGCACTTGTATGTATTAAATTTGTACGTATATATCTCAGATATCTACACACATATGCCCATGATTTTTATAATTGCTTCAATTGCTGCGGTCCATTTATAGAATACTGGCGCTTATCAAAATTAATTACTTCTCTTCAGTACATAAAAATTTATCACGTATTTCAGTATCGTAATGTGGTAGAATGACTTCACGATAAATTAATATAAAAAAAAAAATTATTCATATACGATTAATGTACAGTACAGTGATTAAATTTTACAGAATAATTATTTTTAAATTTTATATAAAATTTTCAAGCCTACTTTAATGGTCACATAAAAAGTCATATGACAAAACCACATAGTGTAAAGACGCCTTTAACAGAGCTGCCTATATACACATTTTAAATCATCTTCTAAATGACATGTGATCGAATCTAAACTGACCTACATACATTTATGTATTCGTATAGTTTAATGGTAAAATGTTATACTATTGACACACAGCAGAGATAAACCTAGTTAGAACTAGTTTATGTATTCATACGACACCTGTCGAGTTAAATTCAAACACTAATTCTTTTTCATCTAGTCAGCATGTTAGCTGAGATTTGGTTTGACAATTTGTTTAAATATAATATAAAAAAAAAAAAATAACACAAACGTCAAAGATAACTGAGTTCGAACTTGGTTAAGAAGATAATTGGGTTCTATAAACTCGGTTAACCTAACCGAGTTCTGAAAGTCGGTCTTCACAAAGATAAACTAGAAAACTGAGATAACCATGGTTCACCTCTGCAGTGTGTTGTCAATAGTATTAAGAGTGTTAAAATTTCAAATTAATTCATTTTTAATTTTATTAGAAAATACAGTAAAAAAAATCGTATATAAATTCATATTTTTCGTTTATTTCCTTTCCTCATATATTTTACGAATACATACATACTTTCATATACGAGTATTTAGATGTTGTATATACATTCTCGTAAATAACAAAAATCTATTATATATAAGGATATAAATTTTTTTATGATTGTTATCGTTTATTTTGATGATCCTTTTTAATAAAATGCCCATAAATATTGAACTATAAAACTCTGAATATGTGTATTCTCATAAATTATTTGTGTTTGTGTATGTGTGAAAAATTCAAACAAAATATTCATCCTTTTGTTCTTATGGTATGCATATCACACGTCCTGAATTTCAATATGTGAATGTTTGAAAAAAAAAAGAAAAAGAAAATAAATGAATGAATTAAACAAAAGGATGCTTTGATAGAAATTTTTTTTTTTTACTTTTTTTTATCTATTGTCTTTTATTCTATAACAGGAAGTCATGAAATTTACTCTATATAGTTCACGTTTTTATATCGGTAATAAATTCATCCTATTTCACGCGTATGCACATATCTTCATCTACATATATGTACATTACACTTAGTCAGGCAAGGCTATTATCATAGGTGTAAGAATTCATGAAAATAAGTATGTAGGTACCAATTTTTTTTATTATTCAAAACATAAATCTGTAAATAATGTACATGTGTATAGTTGGTAGTACACACATACCATTATGACATACCTGAGTATTAAATATTTTCGAGTATTTGTTTTTTCTGTTATTTTATATAATGTTGACATTAAATTTTTAAAACATAACGATCCATTACGACTGAATATATGTAACAATATTTTATCTATAAATTTTCTTTTTAAATTTTAAAATTTTATTATACGAGAATCATAATAAAAAATATCATAAAGCCTCATTTACAATTCAGCGCAGATTACGCGCGATATTAGGTGGTAATATTCGCAGTATAGGAAAATTAGAGTTGATACAGAAGATGCTGCAAAATTTCTAGGAATTCAGAATTTGAAAGCAGCGACAGAGCAGCTTAACCAGTGCAGGGCTACAGTGAAGGAGACCAAGGCACGATTCAATCTGCAGTGCCATCGGAGAGAGAGAGAGTTGGTAGAGAAGCTTATTTAATATAATTTCCCCAATCGCCAGCATCAGATTAGAAACAAAACCTAATGGTGTAATCTGGGCTGGGCGAAAAAAGGACAGCGCTATAAAATTTCTTGTGTGAAAATGTAAAAAAATGAGGTATGAAAAATGTAATATGGCACGTAATCTACACTGGATTGTAACTTTGTAACTTAATAATTTTATTAAAAATTTTTTGTTTTCTTTTTTTATGTGTATTTTTTGTTAATACTTTTTAAATGAAATCATAAATGAAAATTTTTAATTAAATTTTATACAGATTCTTTTAGAACCGCATATTATGATTATGATTTAAGTACTTATATTACTGCATATTTTATAAATGTACTTAAATTTGTCACAAAAACCAAAAGTTTATCTCAATTCATTAAATTTTAATAACGATTCATAACCAAAATGAGCACTCATTTTCCTGGGTCTATGTATGAATGAATATAAAAGCATAAAAGTATACATAAATATTTTCAGTTACAAAATTTTTCGGTTGCAATTTTTTATTGCTTATGGTGTGGTACTTATTACGACCCTTTTAACTATTTAATACTCAACCAATGGTAATATCCTTTTATTCAAATTTTAAAACGAGCTACAATGTAACTGGCATATGCACTAATATGTATTACATGTTAGTTTAAATTTAAAAAAAAAAAAGAAAAAAATTGAATGAATAAAATTTCTGAATAAAAACTTTTTAATCTCTTTTGTCGTTCATAATAATCTAATAATAATTTAAATATACACACATACATATGTACCAGTATATAAGATTATGCATTGTATTTACATATTAAAATCCATTTTAACCGTTCATTTTGACATTCCATTTTATTTATACATTTTAATTACAATTTAATTTGATTTGTTTGTAGAAGGAGAACAAAAAATAACTTCAACCAGATCAAATTGAAATTAAAGGTTTTTTTTTATTTTTCAGGATTACAATTTTTAAATTTTATTTCCATGTTTGCATATACGGAGACTTTCATTTAAATCTGTACATATGTTGTAGTTGCCCTACGTTATATATATACATATATAAATGAATTATTTTTATGAAAAGCAAAATATATATGAGAATTTTTATTTTGATTGTAAATTATTGCAAGCCAGTATGTATGAAATTGACTTTTTTATCATAATTTGATAGTTTTCATGTACAAAAATTCTGCATTAAATTCAAATTTTTATTTAGATTTTATACTAAAACAAACACAAGTAAGCGTACATAAACTAGCTTCATTGTATGTATGGAAATTCTGATTAAATTTTATTTTTAAATAAAAAATGATTCGTTATAGATTATAGTTAATCCTCCATTCATGAACATTGTACAAACGTTAATATTATTTCATCGATATATTAAGTACATATGTGTAGCATTCACAAAGGAGAAAAAAAATCGTTTATATACAAATATAAGCATTATACAAAAATACAATTTACTACCAGAGAGTATACTACTACCAGTATGAATGCGAATATTGAAAACAATTAATATCGAAATTTATTTTCTATATTTAAACTCACAGTTATGTAATGAATGTGTGGGTAATAAAAGTGCAAATCAATATTAGATGAGAATGAATTTCAAAAATCAAATTCCCACATAAATACATACATATTAATTTACCATTCAAATATAGTAAGCCATAAGTTTTAATATTGTTAATACACTCGTGCGTACGTTTTTATGCATATTATTTACGTGAACAAATGTAGGTACATTATGTAGATGTACATATATGTATATGTACATATATGAATGTACTATTAAAATGAAATGAAAACGAAATTATTCTGACTGAAATTGGAGAAAGAAAAAAATAAAAATCGTATAAAATTTTCGTTAAAATGATGATGAAATATATTGCACGTGTTTCCGATTTGAAAAATTATTTTTATTGAAATGAAAATAAAGGAAATTCTGAAAAAATTAAAAAATTTCCAATAACAAATAATAAAAACATATAAATACGTATGTGTAGGTACATCGTAGTGGTGGTACTTACATTTTTGAAAATGAATTAATTTAAAAACCTGGAAATTGCGTATGTTACTGACTGTGTAACTTTATGATATTTTATGTTCAAAAATATGATTCCACTGTAAAATTATTCATGAGAATTTTTAAAATAAATTATTACATGATATTCGATTTAATAACGCGAAGTATATTCTAGGAGTATACTTGCACGAGTTCGAGTATGTTGAGGGAATAGATTTTCGGAATAAATTATGAAAAAAGTATAAACTAATAAGAGATGCTAAGAGTGTGTTTTCTCATGGAATGCTTATCCAACTGAAAAATGTTAACTGCTGTCACTGTTCCATAATGAAGATGCAAGACTTTTCACTGAATATGTCAAAAATTATTTTGTTATCCTTGATGTTGATAATTTGGTTTTGAAATATTTTATAAAGATGTCAAATATAGCAATCAAAAAAACAACAATTATAATTTAATACAAAAATAAATTGAAACTGTAATGTACATGTACAAGATACATGATGACTTAATACGTACATACGTATCTAAATATGTGTAATATTTAGCTAAAGTATATGTATATGTACATACAGACAGAGAATTAAAAAACTTCTCAATGAAGATAAAATAAAACATAAAAAATGTTTCTACTAAGCTGCAGCAAATAATTTGTTTATCAATATCAGAATTAATTGCACCTCAAAGTTGTATTAGTTTTGTAATACATATTTGAAAGAGAAGTTATTGAAGAAATTTGTTCTTTTTCAAAATTGATGTTCTAACAAAAAAAAAATCAATCAGATATTCATGTGAAACTTTTGAAATCAGCATCTAACATTACATACTCGTGTACATACAATATTTTTTAATTTCCGAAATATTATAGTTTTGACTTTTAAATGTTTACTAAACAAAAATTGTTAGAAACTTTACTCATTCATAACAAAAATAACAAAAATATGTATTACATATTGTGGGGTATTCATTAAATTTTAAGTAATAATTGTCGTGTTCTTCGTAAGTGGAAAAATATAAAAATATATACTACAAGAATTATGAAATTTTATGATTACCCTTATAATTTTATTAAATATATAGTCTGGCTTTACCGCAATATATAATCGTATATGTATGTATATAAAAAGTTTTGTTGTATTTACAACATAAATGCATATTATGTAACTTGCTTGATCACTTAAAGTTTTGACTGTTTAAAAACCATCATATATAAACTTCAGCAAATTCATAAAAGTTATTAGTCTACAATACTTACATAAATTGCAATTTAGATTTTACAACAGAAATAGCAACAGCAACAGCAACAAAAACAAATAAAATTTTTCGTATTAAAAAATGTTTTTAAATATATTTCTAGAAAATTGTATCGTAAAATGAAAAAAAAAAAAATGACTCAATAATAATCTTAGATGAAATTATTTTTGTTTCAAGTTTGATATCATATAAAAGATAGATTATTCGCAATATACTTAATATAAACTTCGTCCTTGATAATATGAGAAGAATTAATGAAGTTTAATGTAATTGGCATTTTACATTATATAATATTGAAAAAATAATTGAATTCACTTAAATGCTATACGTATATGATCCATGATACATGTATCCATGTGATTGTTAAACATTTATTTTTTTATTTTTCATTCGAATTGAATTGAAGAATAGACAAAAGAAATACTATATACTCGTATATCATTAAAATGCAAAATATTCATATTTTGACAACATATCATTCAACTTAGTACATTAAAAACAAAAAACATTATTTTTCTTTTTTGTTTCATAAAAATGCTATGTCATGAAAAATTAAATATAGTCGAATGTATAACTTGTGTTCGTATATCTCAAATATTTATGTTCTTATTTACAATTTTTTTTCCTTCTTTTTTCTTTTGTTTTTTTTGCTTACAAGTTTTTGTGTTTTTATATTTTGGTTTATTTTTCATTTGGTTTTTCACTTTTAATGAAATTAAAAAGTTTCCTTCTAATAATTTAACATTTTTTTGTAAAGAATGTAAAAAACAAAATAAGTGAAATTTTTTGTGAAAAAATCAAATTTATATGCAAAACAGAACGTAATATGAAAACAAGAAAACAAAAAACAAACAAAATAGAACAAAAAAACTTAATTAAAATCAGAAATTAAATGTGAAATACGTCAGGAATAGTTCTACAGTGTGAAATTACATGCATACTCGTATACATATATGTTGTTTATGTACTATATTACGTGTACATACATTTTTATATCTGTACGCATATTGAAAATTTTATTTTTTTAATTAATTACCATCGATGTTTGTTGAGGTAAGTATTAAAGAATCAGTTTAATGTTACCACAAAATTTTAAGAAATTTCAATTTTGCAATTTAATTAAATTTACTCTGGATATTTATTGAAATTTTAGTTCAAAATGATAATAAATGAATGTCGTGAGTATTTTACTTAGAAACTGAAATTAATAAGATTTTATGTATTTTACACTTTAAAAGTTTGGTTTTATTGAATTTCAATTACATCGCTTCGTTCTACGTCGATTTTTCTTATAGTTTCAAAAGATAGAAAAGTCAATGACATTATTTGTTTACATTTATGAAAAAATAGATCAGATTTTATATTAATTTACGTCATGTGCATAAGGCGTGCGCATGAGAGTTATTTATTTGAAAGAAATAAGAAAAAAAGGATCTCTTTACTTACCTACTATCGATTGTATATATTAAGTGGTAGTCGTAGTACTACTATTCTACTCTGTATTCGATTTACGTTCTCGTTGTTTACTTGAAAAGAAAAAGAAAAAGAAAAACACGATCTCTTTACTCACCTAGAAGCTACAACCAACCGATTGTATTCTAGTTCTGGTAGTGAAAATGCATTAAACAGATTTATTTGCATTTGCCTATTTTCAATTAACTTCATTTTTAACAAATATCTTGTAGTCCCTTAAAACCCAACTATAATCGACATACCTGACATAACAAACATAAGAAAAAATAACGAATGTTCAAACGTAACATTTGGTTAACTATAATTAACATAGATAACATACTAAACATAAGCAATACGAATTTCACAAAATGAGCTTTTTGCTTATGTTACTTATGTCATGTACGCTCTCGATCGTACTGCTTATGTTGAGCTTATGTTAAACGAATTTTTAACGAATGTCGGTAATGTTAATTATAGTTTAGCTCATTGATTTGGCTGTGTTCGTAGCACGACATATGTCAAAGCTTATGTCAGGTATGTCGATTATAGTTCTACCTTTAGACCGTAACCATTCGTTAAGTTAATTTTGGCATAAAAATTATAGTTATACCTATACAGTAACTAAAATTAGAATCTCCTATTGTTTTATTATTTTGAAATTTATGAAACGTTATCAATTTATTTTTTAACGAAAATTCATTGAACAAATAAAGGAGATTACAAATCAATTCGATAAAAAAAATACTTGAAAATGGAAAGATATTTGAAATTCAACTGAAAATAAAAAAGTTAAATATCCTGAAAATTTGAGTGGTAATTTAATTTCGGATTATTCTTTTTTTACTTTTTTAAAAATCTTCTTGCGCTATATTGCTATATGGCTATATGCATCGTATACATATGTAATATATTTTATAAAAGTAACATAACAGAAAAACAAAAAAATTCCTTATATCTTTAATAATTCATGTATATGTACTTTAGAATCAAAAATTAAATGTGACGTAAATACGTAATAATGTGTATGTGTACGAGTATACGGCCTCAATGTTCAGCCAGGTTCAACACAACGGGATACGAATACAAGAGACTTTGCTAAAACTCAACCTACGTACAATTTTACATACTCATACTCGTACACCACGTTTTGGTATACAATGTACAATTGTACTGTCATACCATTTTCTAAGAAAAAAGTAAAAGAAAAATAAAATAAAATAATTCTTTTTCATATATTAACGTTCATGTATCGTAATTTTTCTTTACAAGTGTGTTAAAGCATAAATAATATAAAAAAATTTCAAATTTTTATATTAACGCAATCTAGCATAAAAAGAAAATGTAATTTTTTTTTCTTTTTTTCGTCAACAAACATAATTTTTTCCTCTTTTCTTTATAATTGTCATTCAAGTACTGTACATAAGTAAGTATATATAGTATACTTATCCTCAAATAGGATGTCCTGTTTTGAAATAAAATAAATGAATAAAAAAAAAATTGTTTTTTTTTCTAAACAAGTATACTCGTCTATGATGAATGAACGACTGTAAATGATTAATTGTTTCGTTTTTCATTTTTTTATTTTTTTTCGAAAATATTCGTAACAATAAGAATTTAAACTGTTTCGAATATTGATATCCTTGAAGCAGGGCAATGTCTATCACCTTTAACTCAGATTGTTCAAATGATATCATTGACATTTACATACATACATCTGACGTATAATTCAAATGAACTGGAATGTAATTTCAAAAATGAAAATTATGAAAACTGAAAACTTTAATGTGGTATGCAAAAAATGACAGTTGTAAATGACAGTGTAAATTCAAAACTTACAAAAATATAACAGTGAAACTGATAGAATCAACTAATCGCAATCAACGAGTTACACGCGTCTGTATAAAAACTGGAAGAATGATTATTTATTTCATTTCCGTTCCATATATCATGAGTATAATCAGTATAATTCACTTATGACTTACGAACTATTATGATCTTATAGCTTATTGTTTATTGTTTACAGTTTCAAATTTTAATAATTTTTCATCTTTATAGGTACGAAGTGAAAATAAAATTTAAAATCACCCGGTAAATAATTTTGAAGTCAAAATATTTACATTAATATGAAAAGAAAATATATTCATAAAAAAGTGTTACACGTTTGCTAGAAGCACAATGAAAACAATAAATTTTTTTCGTTTTAATATTTGTTCATGTTATTTTTTTATTTATTTTTTCATTTTTTTCATTATTTTACTACATTTAAATTTACACATTCGCACATAATTCGCGATTTGCCTTTTATACATGGAATTTTCATTTCATAATGATGTCATGCAACATACATTTTATGCGAATAAATAAAATTTTCTTCTAATATATTGTATCATATATGCAAATCTTATTGTTTTTTTAGGCACTCATAATGTAGAGCAAACAAAATTTTTATTTCAGTTCATAACAAACAAACAATGTAAATGGATATAATAATGTACATTTATTTTATATACAAATAAAGGATATAAAAAAATTTTTTTATATGTTAAATGTATTAACTAATAATGTATATTTTGTACATATATTACTTGAAATATAATCTACCAAATCGTCTACATATGTAGTTAATTATTATCAATTCTGAACTACTACATTCACAATCAAGCAAAAAAACAAAAAAAAAAAAAAACAAATAATAAAATAAAGTGGTTTAACACTAATACTCACACTAATTTTCACATAATTTTTCTGTTTTCAAAAATTTTTGTATAAGAATTTTGTAGAACTTTCTGTCATACATATAAGCGTTTTTAGTGGTATTTTTCTAGTATTAATTGAACCATAATACAAATGTATGTATTATATGCCTGTGTTACACATAAAGTGTGTGGGATGAATAATTATTGAAATTGTATGAACTTGACATGTACACATTAAACAGCAGTAAGCGAGAAAATTACAACAGAAAAACATTAAACATAAAGAAAAATTAAAGTAAATTCATTTTATAGATTTCTTTGAAACAACATTTAGAAATTACCGTGTAATCGAGTATGTGGTCGTATCGTATGTACGAGTAAAGGGTGTTTTTTCAAAGATAGAGATTGTTGTATTGTAGTGCGAATATTAAAGTCACATTTGAGAGTCGTTTTAGTGTAAGACAGCCGCAACAATCATATACCCAAAACTGTGGTTTTGAAAATCAATTTGTAATGAAGTTTACTTTTGAAATAAACATTTTTTTTTAGTTATTTTGTACATTTTTTGTTTGATTTGTTCAAAAATTAAATTGTATTCTTAAATATCCTGTACAACTTGCTACTTATAAAACCTTAAAATTCATTTGTATTTATTTTTATTTTATTTTCATTTTGATTGCCGTAAATACAATATAAGAAGTGTGTGTAAGTGTGTGTAAGTGTGTAAGTATATTAATATGTTTTTATTGTACATATGTTCTGCAATTAATATATTCTGACAGTGCCTATCTAATAAAAAAATGTTCCTTTTTTTTTGATTATTCTATTTCTCCTTATTATATTTTTTTCCATTAAAGTTTTTCTGTAAAAGAAGAGAATTTTAAAAACAAAAAGACGCAATACAAATTTATGAAATTCTAATCTAAATAGGTGTATCTGTTATTTGTGTATTTGACAGCTGCCTAGGGCAGCAAATTTTAGGGAAGCGACAAATTGACCTAACTTTAATTTACTATAGTAGTATACGCTGGGATAGTAAGAGTAGTATTTCACGTATTCTGTTTCCTGGTATATTTTATTTCTTCATAAAAAGTTGATTTTCTCTCTGAGTATTGAATGTGAATATTGTACATGACAAACACAGAAAATCAACTCACAAAACTTTCTACTTGCCCCTCCTACTCTTTACATAGTTCTCATAGCAGTAGATATCAGTATAGTATACGCTATACACGATAGCACAGTCACACATCATGTGCTCTCGTATTTTCTTTCTTCAGAAAAAGTTGATTTTCTCTTTAAGTAGAATGCGAATATTGTACATGGTAATGGCAAACACGGAAAATTAACTAATAAACGACATTTTGTACTTGCTCCTCCACTTTATACATACTCATAGCAGTGCAGGTCATTGACTATAAATAACAGTACGAGTAGTACTATCTTACACATCATGTTTACTCATTTTTGTATTTTCATTTTGAAACTTCGAGTGATGTTTAACGGCGCTTTATCAGGAAATCCGTCACTGTGTATGTGTATTATATTTATAAAAAATATGATCATATTATGATTTCTATACGAGTATATAAAATTATGTAATTTATAATATTTATTGTAAATGAAAATTTAAATAGATTTTAAATATTTTAGAAATTTTCTAAAATGTTTTTGAAATGTTAAAAGTTCTACAAGTTTAACAAACATATTTAAAATTCTGCATAGATTTTTGTTATTAAAACATTTCTATACTCGAGTAAAAATATACATACATAAATGTACGTTTATCAACTCTTTATGATAATCAGTTCAATTTGAATTTATTTACTATACGTATTTATTTTACGTTTCTCGAAAAGTTTTAATTTTAAAGTTACTTATATTGAAATGTGTGCTATACGAATACGTAAACAGTCATTTCTTCAGCAAAACAAATTCAATTAGATCATGCAATTTTAAACAGAACAGAATACAAGTGAACGTGAATAATAAAAATTTTTCTTTAAAATTTAAATGACTCTGGTTTAAACTTTGTAAATAGCAGTATGTAAATACTCGTACATACTCGTATACATATTTTTGTGTTAACAATTTTATAAAGTAGTCGCGTTTATACGTTAGGTACTTACGAGTATTTGTTGTCAGTGATGTAAAGTAACAAAAAAAATATTTTTCTTCCAAGCATTTAAAGTTTTGTGTATAGTAGTATATGTATTTTTGTGATGAGTATTTTTTTTTTCTATGCAGGAATATCTTTTCTTTATTTTTGTTTTACTTTTTTTCATAAAAATTGTGAGAATTTTTTCATGTGGACAACACAATAGCGGCCATCACATTATTTTTTTTTTTTTAGTATGGTATAAGATTGCTTATTTTACTATATCCTGATGGTACATTTCATATCCTGATACAAGATAATCATAAATAATGCTGAGCTCTTCATGAGTTAATTGAACTGATGATAATCGTCTGAATTATTTCAATACACATTCTTTCCATTAAGGATTTTATAATTTCCTATAGTATCCTATAATTTCTTATCGTATGTATTTTTTAAATGTTTTTAATGCGGTGTGATAGAATAATTTTTATAAAACAACACTATTTATGTAAACATATATAGTAGAACATTATACGAGTAGTTACATATATTACATGTTATTATTTTGCCCTGTTAAAGTAAGGAAATCATTAATTTAAAAACAATTAATTAAACAAGAAAAAAAATATTATTTTTTATTCATTCACTTTTCATTAGCGTTAACCCAATTTTAATGAAAAAACATTTTATTTTTCATTTTAAAGTTGAATTAATTTTTAACAGTTACATCGCAGATATAAAAATGTATATATTTTAATATAAATTTGCATAAAATCCTTTCATAATAAATGTTTTTGTTTTTTGTTTTTTTTTTTGTACTTTTTTTTTAAGTAAACTTTTGAAATGGAAAAATAGAATATGGAGTAGAAAAACAAAAAATAAAATAAAATATAAAAAAAATAATAATAAAGTAGGTATGACTTTTTTTTTCACTTATTTTTATTTTATTTTTTTTTTTTCTTTATTGTTAGTTTAAGTTTCTTTTTTTTTGTGCATAGTAGAGTGCATTATATCGTTGATAGATGCAAATTATATGTATGGCAAGTATTAAAAATGTTGAATTCATTTTTACACTAATGGATCCATAAATTTGTTTTATTTTCATTTTATTAAAATTCAACTTCATTGTTTTCTTACATTATTTATGGATTACAATTAACTGACTTTTAAAATTGTTTCAAAATCTATATACATACTTCAATATATACCTCGATATATACGAGTATATATAAATTCAAATTAATTCTAAACAATGAAAAAATTTCAATATATTCCTGATGTTTAATTAACTTTTTTATATTTTTCTGTTATAAAATATTCTTTTAATTATTTATTATTATTTGTTGCAATTCATCATTATGTATAGAAAATCAACATTTTTATTATTATTTGTATTATTAAAATACATTCATATATGTATATATTATTCTATAAGCACTTAATAATCTATGTAATATAGTAGATCAGAAGTGTTTCTAACATTCAATATTCGTATAGGATAGGTATACAAATCCTACACATAATTTCAAATTGATCTACATTCATGTACGTATGGTTTATGGTAAATACGTACGTGGTAAAACGTATAAAAATCGATTGTCCTTAATCTTCAATAAGCCATAATCTATTTAAATAGTAACTTTTTTTTTTATCGCAGAATACTATATATGTGTTCCAATTTATGTATTCTTTTTTGTTTTATTTTTTTTTTTTCTATTTTTTTTTTTTAATTTGTTTTGTTTTTGTTCATTTTTATTTTTTATATTTTTTTGCATTTTTTTTTTTCACTGAACTGACTGTAACAAATTTTATTTGTTCAGAAAGAGCTATAATAAATAAAACTTGTTTGTTTATTTCCATTTCATGCACTACATATACGTACAATTTACATATACACATGTATGTATGTACATATGTTACACTTATTTGTTCATACAATAATAAAAATAAAATTGAAACAAAATTAAAACAAACAAAAAATAAAAAATAAAAATAAAACGAAACCCCCAAAAAAAATGATATACATATATAGAATACTCTTGTTTTTTTTTTATTGTTCGTTAAACAAACAATAAATAAAAAAATGAAGGAGGAAAAATTTTCAAAAAGAAAATTCTAAAGGATTATAAACAAAAGTTACTTTGTGTTGTTACATGTTATGTACAAAAAAATAATACATATGTACTATCGTTTATGCCTTTACATAAAATGTTTGTATTAAATGTACATATACAAGTATGTATATGTCTAGATTTTATTCAATTTTTTCTTTTAAAAAGTAATCGCTTTGAATCATATAGGGACAATAAATCCTAATATTTTTGTTCAAACAGAATAAATTTAAATTTATTTACGAGTACACAGAAGCACAGAAGTATATATGTACCAACATACATAGATATACTTACATATATTTAACTGGATGATATTTGAATTTAGATTTAATATACAGATTATCACAATTTTCGCATCTAACTCTAAAAGGATATTTTTTGTTGTTGTTTCATTTTATTTTATTTTTTTTTTCTTTCATTTTTATGGTTTGAAGTTTATTTTATTTTATTTTCGATATTTTTTGATTCCTTTTCTATTTTTTGGCAGATAAATGAATAACACATGTCATTCACTTAAAATTTTTTTTCTCTTTTTCTAAGTATATGTTGTATGTAGCCGCATAGTTAAAGGACAAATTTTATCAACATTTAGTAGCTATCTACATATATGTATGTATAATATACATATACAAAAATGATCATCCATAAATGAATGAGGTTAACCATTTTGTATTTTACAGAAATTTACAGAAACTTATTAATCAAATAAAAATAAAACCATAAAAATAAATCTTTTTCATTACTTTCAAGACAAAAAAAATACTTTTGAAAAATAACTCGTGTGTAAAATGAATGATTGAAAATTGAAAATAAAAAATAATTGATGAAAAAACAAAAAAAAAACTAAATAAGGATGTTATGAAGAAAATTGAATTTTTCTTTATGATTTTGTAAAAATTTTTTTTTGGTTTTTTTTTTGTTTCTCTCATAAATTACGTACATAAATCCAATTGTAGTTTTTCTTCTTTTTTGAATTACTCTCTTAACATATGCAATCATGAATTAAATAACCAATATTTTATCATCAGACAATTGAGTACCGAAAATTCACAATGTGTACATACATCATGATATGTATAGTATTGTTATATATAATATGATATGATGTAAGTATAACGTATAAGGGACATTTACATACACATACATAATGTGTAAATCTTTGACATTTTATTATATACAAAAAGCTTGTAATATACTTTGTATGTTTATTTGTATGTATACGTACACAAAATATTTCTGATAAATTGAATATGTCTCCTTTTATTTGAACTTTATTATGATGTTTACAACAATTCAATATTTTTACATACGCATATATACGTATATGTTTGTATTATGTATATAATAAATGGGATTTATGTTAGTTTTGTTAACGTAATACTTGACAACAAAATATAAACTGTGATTAAATGTATATGGTATAATCAAAAAGTACCGGTAATTTGTCATTTGAATGAACCGTTCTCTATGGATCTGGTTAATTTTTTTTTTCTTAAGTTGGTACACCTTTGACTGACATCTGTCAAAATTTTGAGCAGGATCAGATAAATTAGTATTTATTTAACAGCTGTTTACATCAGACAAGTTTTTGTGTTTTGTCGTAATTTATGATGAATAAATTTTGTTGAGCAAAGAGTTTGTTTGAAATTTTGTGTTTCCAAGAAAATTTCTTGTCCAGAATCGTTAAAAATGTTGCAAAAAGCGTTTTGCGGATTCTGCTCTTTCAAAAACGTGGCTATTGTAAAGAGAACTGTGCTTGAAAATCGTCATGTGAGCCTTAGAGAGGTGGCTAATGATCTCAACGTCTCATACAGAACAGTTCAGCACATTATTGTTGATATTTTGGGTATGTGACGCGTTGCCGCACGGCTGGTGCCAAAAGAGTTGAATTTCATGCAAAAAGACTATCGAAAGAAGGTTGCTGAAAACATGATTTCCGAAGCCCAAAGTGATGACCAACCTTCATGAAACGCATTATAACGGGAGACGAGACACGGGTATACGAATACGGCGTGGAAACAAGACAGCAGTCTTCTGAATGGCGCTGTGAAGGTGAACCAAAACCAAAAAAACAGAATTCGACGAAGGCGCTGAAAACCATCCCTTTGATGGCCTATGAAAAATGAATGGATGATTGGGTCAAGCGTTAGCATACGTGCGTCGCTTCAGATCGATGTTATTTTGATGAAGATAAAACAAATTTGCCAGAAAATTAACACAATCTTGTTTTATTCACAAAATCCTGGTACTTTTTGATCATGTGTATATATAGTATATTGATAGAATACGAACTTAACAAAAAGGATATATGTATTTGTGTTCATTTATTTCAGTTTCAGATTTCATTATGAATATACGAGTATATCCTTTTTTTTGTTTTTTTTTTTTGTAATATTAAATTTAAATAAAATTTTAACCGCAAAAATACTCTTACATAAAATATATAAAAAATATCAAATTTCAGAAAAAAGTTGATAGCGTTTGGTGTCATTTTTTTTTTATTTTTTTTAAAACAAAAATTAATTTATGGGAAAAAGATTTGTGTAAACATTTTATACTATATGTTACGTAGTATATATTCTATTGTATGTACATATATCGATTTATTATTATTTAAAATTTTTATATATGTATAAAGCATTATAATGAAAATTACATCACAAAATGATTTTCAATAAGAAAAAAAAATCAATTCTGTATTCAATTTGCATACAAATTACTTTTGTACATATATTTTACAAAAATCGATATATCAGTATCAATATATACAATGTACATTACATAAATACTCGTATAAATGTACAAATATACAAAATCGTATAATTTTAAACATGTATGTAGTATTAAATTTAATGGCATTAATAGTATAAACATCACATCAGAATGAAAAAAAAAAAAGAGAGAAAAATAATTTCATAGAACGCGAGTAACGTATGTAAGTACGTATATATGTACATATGTATAAGTACGTACATATATGCAAGTTTGATTGAAAGTAACGACAATACGATATACTGTACATACTTATAATCAATAAAAATAAATAATGTAAAGAAAAATAATAAAATTACCCAGTAATTTCATTCATTCGTTACATTTTCATTTTTGATTTTTTTATTCTTTGTTTTTTATTTTGTTTTTGTCCCATATATATTTTTTGTTGTTGTTGTTGTTGTTGTTGTAAGTATAGTAGGAGGAGTATAATATTATTTGTTTTATCATCTTTGTTTTCATTATTATTTTCCGTGTTTTTTTTTTCAAGCTTTTGAATTAGAATTACATAAATATTGTGTATGTAAATAAAATGTATATTTCCATGTATGTATATAATGTAAATAAAATTTTAAAAATAAAACAAAATATAAAAATAAATAAAAAAATATGTATGTACATAATGTACATATAAATTGTATATTTAAATTCATGATATTAAATTATATTTTCATGTGTTTGTATATAAGAAATTTACATTATTTATGTACGTTTTGTGTGTGTGTGTTGTTTTTAATATAGATTTATTTAATTGAATGTTTGTTACATACTTAATAATATGGACATAAATACTATATAAGAAGTCCATTATAATGGCCATCAATCAATATAATGCCAGTAATGCTACATTCCTACGAGTTATATCATTCAGTTTATGTTTTATTATCAGTAATTATAGTTATTCGATGTACATCAAACATTGCTGATCGACTTGAACGACAGAAGGACATAACAGTAGTGCAACAGTGATTGGGACGATGAATTCGGTACTTAATATGCTTCTTATACGATACGAGCTTACCCACTCAACTTCTCACTGCAACCAACAAACTACACAAAACTCTGACTTTGCTCTGACTTTTCCTTTTTTATTCTTTTAAATAAATACTGACAAAACTTCATAGCATAGGAGTAGAATTAAATTTTGTATCGATATTAAAATAAAATATTTGTATGATATTCGATAGAGTATTAGATATTTTAGCTTACATATAATACACATA
Source organism: Villa cingulata (assembly GCA_951394055.1). Classification (NCBI taxonomy): domain Eukaryota; kingdom Metazoa; phylum Arthropoda; class Insecta; order Diptera; family Bombyliidae; genus Villa; species Villa cingulata. The sequence goes on from OX596018.1 coordinate 1,121,942, forward strand.
GATAACAAAGCAAAAGCGTCTAAATATTACGTGTTCTAATATTGACTCAAATTACATGTACTTAATTAAAATGAATTTAAGTTATAAACGTATTTATATACATATATAATAAATATTTTACATAATTACAAAGTACACAACATACACATATGTATGTATACAAATGTATATTTTTGTATTCGTGTATTTATATTTTCATTTTTGAACAAAAGAAAATAAAAAAAAAAAATAAATTCTTGTATAAATAATGGATACGCATCTACATAAATTTGTATTTTGTTATAAGAAAAATATTTTAATCAAGTTAATTATAAAATAATAAAAGAATAATAAAATACAGTAAAAATTCGATAATTTCAATCATCTATGTATATATTTTCAGTTCTAAATGATATCAAAATTGATATTCCTAACATTTTTCATTTATTTCCAATCACACATATTACCAAAATAAATGGATTTAGTATTCGTGTGCAGTGACCTATATTTAAAACAGAATTATTTCATATGATTTGGAATAATTCTAACATGTTGAAACTATGTATATCGAGTATTCGAGTGTCTACTGTAACAATTAAACATTTTCTTTTTAGTGGATTTTTATTCCTAGAAAATGAAATTTTCAACTAAGCAATTTTTTTTTTCCTCCTTCTTTTCAAAAGTTTCAAATTACACATTGTATAGAAAATAATAATAACAATAATAATAAACAAAATTTTCTTGTTAAATACATAACAAAATATATATAAATGTAATGATTTTAATATATATTTTTAATAAGAGTATTGTAAGTATGAGGGCAATGAGGGTAATAAAATTATAATTTTTATATTGAAAAATTTTACAAGTACAGATACATACATACTCGTATATTTGTGTGCAGGGGCTGTATTAAACATTTTGTAAAATAGACAGTTATCTTTAGTATTATGAACTATATACGAGTATATTGTATATAATCTTTACCACGGATCATTTATATTTGTCTTCAAATACAACTGATTCTGTTGAAAGAGTTGTATTTAAATGATGAAGAAATCATATATGTACACGTATAGCAAGAAATCGAGGTTTGTAATTTGATTTTTCCATCAACGACATTAACTTATTGCGGATAATTTATTGTCTGTCTTATTTATATTTACATATAAAGAATTTTACGGAAGATAAATTTTGATGATTTAATGAAAGACTTTAATAATAATCATAAATAAAAGAAGATAATTTTTCAAAGATAAATACAAAAAGGAAAGTATAAAAATAATGTTAACTTTGTTTCGTTTACATTTTGCTTACATTTTATTTAGATATTTGAACATGAGTACATGTGCGTAGGTAAAAAGGTATGTATGCAGCAAACAACCAAAACTTTTTTTATTGCTTACTTACCTGAAATTATTGCTAATCCAGAGTTCTATGTTTACATGTGTAGATCAATTAATTTGAATTAAATTATTTTATTTACAAATTTTTGTTAATGTTTTTATATGATATAAAATATAGAAGAAAAGTTCAAGAATAGGTATACACATATACCAATATTTTAATTGAAATTAAATGTTGCAGGATTAACAAAATTAATGAAAAATAACAGTTATATTTGTACAATATTTTAATCAATGTATATATAATCAAATGGAAAAATTCAGAATTTTATCTTTAACATGGTAAATATTTTTGTTTACACATTATATGTACTTAAACATTACATTATACAAAATTATGCAGTCCATATTAAATTATAGAGAGCTGTTGTATTTGCACATGTACTATATGAAATTATGTTAATGAATATGTATGTGTATATCAACCCGTATATTAGAATGTAAGTAATGTTAGAATAAAAAATAAAATATTCACTTATGATTTATACCAAAAAATAAATTATTCATTGAAGAAAAACAAAATATTAATGGGACTCTCTTTTGATGTACACATACAGTTACAGTCACTCAAAATACATCAAATTATAAGTATTTATTCATAATTATTATATTTTGTTTTTTCTAAAAGAATATTACATGAGCACAAAAATCGATATTTAGAAAATTATAATGAAATACATATATAATCAAATGTCATTTACATTTATATATTAGTTATTTCTCAAACAGATATCACTGTACTATATAACGTAACGTGTATAATATAACCGTATAATCATTGTATAACAATCGTTATCATGATTTTCATAACTTTTAAAGTTTAAATAATTTAGCAGAAAAATTATATAAATTTATCAACTCACATCATATGCATGAGTATATATGTATGTGAAAAATTGTTCATTTTTTATGTATACGAGTAAACGATACCAATAATTTTACATAAACCACATTGAAATATATACGGATATTCACGTGATCATATATGAGATGAGTTTAGAATGTGTAATCAGTTCGTTCGCATACTATACAGAGATAACATATTTCCATGAATTTTTATCACACTTTCTATACAATGAATTTTTATGAATATTTGAATATGTGTGTGTGTGTGTGTGTGTGTGTATGAGAAAAATAAGATTTTTTTTTGAATGAATGAATGAATGAAACAGTAGAAGTTCCATATGTTTGTTTGTACATTTAAAAAAAAAAAGACATAAATAATAAAAATTTGTAAAATAAATATTGTGTATATGTGAATGTGATACACTCTACCATAAGGATTTTTTTCTGATAAGAAAACTTTTACATACATACATATATCTATCTGTTCACTACATAATTTCGTTAACAATTCTGTTATTCAAAATAAATGATTTTTTATAATACTCTTATCTATGTATTTATTTTTGAGAAATTTTATTTTATATATATAAAATATTCCTAATAGTATCTATGACTTTTTATTTTGTATTTTTGGTCCTCATATTTTCTAGAATTAATTAAAATTACGTAAAAATATCAATGATAAATATGAATTGTACAAAATACTTAAATACAGGACTCTCATTTCATATTTCATGTTTGATACTAACCAAAATATGTAATTTTAAAATTGATACAAGAAAAGTGTTCAAATCCAAATTGTAATTGATTAAAGTTTTTTTTTTTTCTCGGAGCGGAGAAAATCTGAAATAGAACATGCGTGTAAAGTGTAATATCATCAAAGTATAGCATAGATTATTCCCCAAGTAACCTGTTTACCTGTTTTTTCCTTAAACACACTCACTGAATATAATTTGGAGCAGTATGGTCTATCCTTGATATATAAAATTTATGTTGTATGTATGTTAGAATGCCTGAAAAAATAAAAAGTAATTTAACTTATAGAAAGCTTTTTTTTTTCGAAATTTGTACGAAATTTTTGAATCATGAAAATGTAACGTTTTCTGATGGAGAAGATTTTCAAAATAGAACCACTCTATTAGGTGATGATTTCCCATAAAATTCATTAATGTCTAGAAAAATTTGATCATCAGAAAATCCTGTAAAGACATCAGCTTATCTATTACATGTCTAGTTTTCAATTTATTTTCAACGAGAATCGGTATATATTAACTTACAATGATTTAAAAACAAATTCCGTCAATTATGCCCATCGATTGTGTCGAACCAGTACACAACATGAAATTTGATTCAATTTTTTTACTTTTTTTTATAACAAATATAACAATAAATTACATTCAGAATCCTAAAATTAAACGAAAATTTGAAAAAGAAAAAAAAAGTAAAATGAATATAAATTTTCTTCAAAAATTTTATTAATAAATATTCATTTTCAGTTCAATCAAATTCTATTGAATATTCTATAATGAATTTTATTAAATTATATTTTATTTCATTTATTTTTTTTTCTCATAAATCTATCTATAATATAAGTAATTACAAAATGAAAGAAAAAAATTAAATTTGAATTTATTAGAAATATTATTAGGGGTTCAAATAAACACAAAACTAAACTCCCTTTGGATTTTTAAAAGAAAAATTGGAATAAATTCATTTTGACAAGATTCCTTCTACAAAAGAAATTTTTTTTTTTTTTTTTTAAATACATATATATAATATGTACCCACACCTGTCATATCGTACTGGAAAATAAAAATAAACATTCAAAATTAGAGCGAATTATACACAGTGAGAAAATAAATTAAAATGAAAATGTAAAGAAAAAAAATTTCTATCAGAATAATTTTAATAGTATTCAACGTCTAAATTTATTTCTTAATTTTATTAGAATTTTGAGAAATGTTCGTGCAAACTTAAAGTAAACTTTTAAAGTACTTAGATACGTTTAAGATTTTTTTTTTTTTTTAAAGAGAAAATCGAATAAAATTGAAAAGTTTATCATTAAAAATTTGATCAAATGAAGACAAAAAATAAATACGGCATATGTACTCGTACATATTTTGTACATAATACTTATTTTCAAATGCAAATCATTTTTGTAAGGATTTATTTGATGTCTATTCTAATAATTACTCATTCATTTATATGTATGTATGTATGTATGTGAAAAAAAGTTTTATTTTAAAAATCATTTTCTATTCAAATGAGCACGAACAAAATTTATTTTCTTTACTAAAGTGTAATTACTTTGCTTTTGAAGAACAAAAAATAACAAAAAGAAAAATTTATTTTTTTGTATACATGATATTTTCTTTCAAAATGATTATAATGTACGAAAAGCTAAAGAAAAAATAATATGTTTAGGCGTAAAAAATACACACATATGTACGCAATATTTACACATTTTTTTTAAATATTTATGTCATGTCATACAGACGAGAAAAAAATATTATAAAAAATATAAAACGCATAATAGAAAAATATATGTCCTCACATATAAAATACATACATACATATATGTCTTCACATATTTAAATGTGAATAAATAAATTTATGAAAATAATTGAAGAAAACATCAATAAAATAAATTTTATAAAATGCAAAATAAAAATTTTATCTTATGGGAAATGAAAATTTATCCATATGAAATTTAGATGACTGTACATTATCTGTATGTCTGTTTATAAAATCCAAAAAAGGATTACAAATTAATTTTAATGTTGACCCTAATAATATAATGTTTTTTAAAAGTCATTTGAATACTGTTTGAAAAATAATTACATGTATGTACAAATATACCGTTAATATAGAATGCATATAGTAACCATATTTTATAATTATTGTCAAATACATATACATATTTAATTTTACATGCATACATATTTGTAGATATTTTTTTTTTTTTTTTTTGTTAAAATAATAATTTTCATTTCGTTGGAGAACGTTTGGATCGTTTACATAAAAACTTGATATACATACCTACATACATTAGATACTGTGTGGAATATATTTTTATTTATTTTTAATTTTTGCAAAAATGGAAATGCGCCATAAGCCATGGGAGAGGATACAATGGAATCAAGTGCATCAACAGAAAATGTACCGTGACTGGGGAGTTACATATTCAAAAAAGCAACAATTCGACAATGCTAGATTCTATTATAATAAAGCACTCGACTTACAAGTACGTACATAAATACCTACTCTACTAAAAATTCGAACATATAAATTCTATGTACATTTGTAATTGTACTCCTATATTTATGATCCATATTTTACACACCAATTTCCATCTGGTGTGAATTAATTTCATTAATGTGCACTCTTATATGAATTTTATTCACTTATTTTATATGTACATATACATAAATATGCATTTATTTTGTGTAGGAGGATGATGTTACAGCACTTTATTATCGTAGTTTATGCCATGATGATGTTGCTGAAAATGATAATGCTTTGGAAGATGCTCTTAAAGCCTGTGGTATGTATATAAACGAATATGCTAGTGTATAGGTATAGGTATACACAAAAAACTCATATATTTTATTTATAGCACACACAAGTACATATAAAATTTATGTGAAACATCTGTTGTAATTGTAAATTTTCTATTATTAAAATTCAACAAAATTAAAAAAACAAAAAATGAAGTGAAATAAAACAATAGAAAGCCAAAGAAATAATTTTGATTTTGTTTTAGATATTGAGGATATGAATCATCTCGTAAATCTTCAAGTTTGTGACGCGTACTATAATGCGAATATGTTTGAATCCTGTAAAACTGAATTATGTGCTAAAATGAAAAAATTTACTGGATGGAAAGTTAAATCATTCCAAGAACGAATTGATATTGTGAGTTAAAATATATACGAATGCATATTATGTGCATTGATGTGTAAACGTTAACGTCTGATTAACATTCAATTAGGTCGATCAAAATTGTTACGATTGTCTGGGTGATTATGCTGGTGATTTTTTGGCAAAAAATAGCAAATATCTTCCCACTGTTCTTGAATTATGGCATAAGGTTGAAGATAAACGTCCTTTATGGAAGATACAACTCGAACAACAAAAATGTGATATAGTCAGTGTATTGGAAGAGGAGGTAATTATGTTATTTTAAATATCTGTTTTCATGTATACTTTTAATTAGACCATTATACTCTTTTCAAACAACCTAAATATACAGACAAAGGATACGAGTCCATTAGAAATGGCAAAAAAACATCTGTATTTTAAAGTCTTCAATCAAATTTATTTCCATAAAGGTTGGATTGATGTTGTTTTTATACGTGATCTCCTAAAAAATAAAAGTTTATTATTACCACAAACAAAAAAGAGTACACCATTCATAGAAAAGATCCTAAAGGAAGATTATGCAACATTAGTTAGATTTTTGGTAAATTTTATATATTTTAATAACGAAATTTTAAAACGAAGCTAATTTTTTTTTTTTTTTGTTATTTACAAGAAAATGCTTCATGCCAGAAATCCAGTTTATACACAGCGTAATAAAATGTGTCCAGATCAAAAATTAGCAGCTAAAACACGTGAGAGCCATCTGTATCGTTTACAGTATCAAACTCGTAGGGATATGTTTAATATATTGGCAAATATGAAGAGATTCCGTGCAAAAGGAGACCTTAAGAGCAGGTTATTCTGATTTTACTGATTTTGGGTGATTTGGGTACACGTTTTCTCAGCCATTTTTTATCCAATTTTTATGAAATATGTTTTAAATGAAAGTTCAATGGGTCTAGAGTGAAATAAGCGGAACAAATTTTTCAAAACGGTTTTAGTTTTTAGTGTACAGGATAATAAAGACGAGGCTTTCTTCAAATTTCAACGTGTTTTGGTACACCTTTTCTCCGTAACTACACCATATATTTTTCTAAAATTTTTGTCATATATCATTCAAAGGGTGTAGAGTGCAATAAGCGGAGCACTTTAGTAATTTTTGTCCTTATTAGTCCTGTAGAACGCTTTGAAGAAAGAAGGATTTTTACAAAAAATGTATAGATTTTAAATTTAATTTTTCATGGGTAGATGATTGCGTATTATACTGAAATTTTCATATAAGGTAATTCGAATGTTCTTTTTTCGATTTCGAAATAGAAAAATAAAAGTTTTTACATTATTTCAGAATAATTAGTAATATAAAATTCCTATTTTTCACAAAAATTTTGTCACAGATAATAAAAATGTTTTGCATAACTCTTGGCTCTAAATATATCAATTTTTCACCGATACGTTTATTCATTTTATATGAATAAAAATATTATATATGTGTGAGTGGTACATATTCAATAAACAACAAAAAAAATGTTTCCAATTGCTATCATACGATCGCCGAAAATAGAAGAAAAAAAAATAAATAAAAAAACAAACAAAAAAAAAATATGGCATAGCCAACATAGCAAAGCATTGCAAAGAAGCTACCTGCTATTATGATGTACAATATTGTATATTGTATATAATGTGTATAATAAGCACTAAGAATAAAATAGCTGGAGTAAGGAGTAACCTAATGATATTTATATTGTATGAATGTATGTATATGTTATATGTACTTATATTCATATAGTATATTCATTACATGATATACGCAATTATATACACAAATGTTTATATCTTGTATTTCAAATATCATTTAGAAATTATCAATACAATACAGGTTTGTAACTCGGTAATATGTATGGTAATATAATTTTGCTTGAAGGATAATAATATGTATTCCAAAAAAAAAAAAACAATCTGTACAATACAATCCTTTATCGTTGCGACTTGCGAATAAAATAGCTGAGCTGGAGTACTAATGAACATTGTATATTGCATGAACATATGACGTGGAATGACTGTATGTATACATATGTATATGTATAGTCTTTTAACTTGTGTAATATTATTTTTTTTATATAGGAATATATTAATTTTTCACCGTTCCGTTATTCATTTTATATGAATAAAAATATTATATATGTGTGAGTGGTACATATTCAATAAACAACAAAAATAATGCTTCCAAATTCCAATCGTTATAATAAGATCACCGAAAACAGAAGAAAAAAAAAATAAATAAAAAAACAAACAATAAAATGACGTGGTATAGCAAAGTATTGCAAAGCAAATACTTGCTATTATGATGTACGTACAATACTGTATAATAAGCACTAAGAATATATTATATCAGATAAGACTTTCAATGATTATATGTACACTATGTTGTTTTGTTATGACGTGTACTTTTTTTTATGAAATTTTTTTTTGCTTTTTCTGCCTTCGGTCCTCATATAATATTAAGAATTGATTTTGTTTTTTTTTTCTATTAGTTGCGCATTTCATATACCCACAAAATTTACAAAACAAAATAAAAGAGGTTAGTGTAAAATAAATGAAAAAAAAAATAATAACAGAAAGTAAACTAACACAACGATAAAAATATTTTTTGAATGTATTTGTTAGCTATTTTCGTCGTGTGAGTTTTCAATTTTAATTTTTGATTTCAGGAGGGCATCCTCTTAATGTAAACAAAATACTTATATCTTTGTGTCTGATAAAAAATGAAATAATAAAATCTCTACTTTTAATTCAGGGTATGATAAAATTCGTCGAAGATCGGATTGGAAATTATACAGCAATTAAAACTAAACGAATACTACCAAGGAAATTTGAATTTATAAATGAAATTTATAATATTGTTGCACTCACATATATTGACAGTTTAACAATTCCATCTAATATTGACAATTATCCACTAAGAAAAAAACTTGAGGTTATAATGATGTTACCATTAGAAAAAGAAGAGGAACAACAAGTGAAACGTGTAACATTTGGTGATAAATCGACATACAGACAGCCGAATGCCCAAAAATCAGGATTCGGTGCATATAAGTATGGATATTTTTTTATTAAATTCGATATCATTGTGTATGTAAAAATAATGTTTTTCTTATTCATTTTATTTCTGTGTACTAAAGAAAACTTATTGATATTCTTGAACATCGTTTGAAATTTGTTGAGTATTCAATTGAAAAATGTTATATTTATCATGAAATATCTAGAAGACATCTTGATCGCAAAAAATTTGAAGGAGCTTTAACATTAGCTAAAAAAATTATTGAAGGTATATAATTTAATTATTTGATTATGAATAAAATAATAAATTTTTGGAAAATTGAAATTTAATTTAGAATATAAATATGTATTTTGATTATTTTTATATTTTTGGTATATATGTAATTTTATATAGAAGCACAATCTTGTAAAAATTATGCATGGATGTTTGTTGGTGAATTACAAATAGCTAGAATACATACAGCACAAAAGGAAGTGCTATTAACTGAGAAAAGTTTAAAACATTTATCACGAATAACTAAAAAATTGAATAATCAGAAATTAATGGATTATGTAGAAATATGTCAGACAATTAGTTCGATGTTATTACGAATGAGATTATTACAGTCTGGATCATTAATGTTAAAATCAAAATCAGATATATTTAATTGAAATTAAAATTAAAATTATTACATATTTTCATACTTATATTGTGTATTATGTTGGAAAATAATAAATAAAATTATTATGTGATGTAATTAAAAGATAACCGATAAATATTAATTCATTATATATTTTTATTTTTTGTTTTTTTTTTTTTTTTTTATTTTAAATATTGTAATTTGAATATACTTATAACAATTCAAAGAAATTTTTTATTTAAAAATGAAATAATTTAGATACAGTATGTAGAATTTATACACAATTACATACGATATATAAATAAAGAAATTACAAATTATAAAGGCTACAAGATAATTTATACACATTATATCTATATATTTAACTGATGGACGTAATTTAATATATGTATACTATATACTATCTACATACATATTGATTAATATGCATATATATAATTTCAATCAATACTTTACTCTATATATATGTATATTAATATTTATGATATTTTATTTCAATTGTATAACATTCACAATTTTTTTTTATTATTATATTTAATACATATATAACTATTGCTATTATCAGTACATAAATTAATCACTTTAAAGACAAAGAGCATACATAATATGTATTTATTTGCTATGTGTTTTATTTTTTACATTTTTTGCGTACTATAATTTTATCAAATAGATTGATAACGATACATAATTCATATAAAATGTATTAATGATCGTTTTCTTCATAAATACACAATTTGCATTCACAATAATTATGAGGATATTCACTTGACGTAAAGTAAGTGGCTCGTAAACTGAGTCGTGTCGACCATTTAATAGTTGCTTTCGATATAGCAATTCCAAATACTTGCAAGTACAAAAATGTGTCTACAATAAATTATTATAACGAACGACACAAAAATTATTCGTAAATACTTGCATGGTAATAATTATGAGTAGCTGCTAGTAGATGATTTAGCACAGACATTTACCTTTTCTACTTGCAAGTAACTACTTGAAATTGTTAAATCGAAAGCAGCTAATAATAATATTCTTATAATAACCAAAAACTGGACTGAGTAAACCTATTTAGAATGCACGTATTTACATGTTTTACTCGGTTTACAAGCCGCATAACTACGTTAAGTGAATACCCTCAATGACTTTCGAGTCGAGTATGTTTAGTCTGCAGTTAGATGTAACTTGTGGTGATTTGTCGAGCTCAAACTTCAAATAGCAAAACAGTACCTAACATTACCAATTACCACTACCAGTTGTAATATTATTTGCTCTGAAAGTTTTATGTTTTATGATGAATTATGAGAATCAATTTCTTTTGCATGTTTAATCAGCATGAAGTAAGAACAAATTTTACAAGTTGCGTAATTTATATAAAAACTCTCAACATTTTAGAAATTAGAAAATTAAAAATTTCGAAAAATTTTAAAAAATTTGGAAAAAAAGAAATTCTATTATTAAAATATTTTGAAAATAGAAATTTAATTAAAAAGAAAAACTTTAAGAATTTCAAAATGTTGATAATAAAACTTTTATATTCATTTAATATTTTTTTTTTTATCAACATAAACATTTTGCATATTCATTCGCATTATCTAAACCTTCACATACTACATTATCAACATCATTTGTCTAAATAAATTCTTAACAAACATTTTGAATAGTTTTATTTTCATTTATTTATAATTATAATTAAAATTGCACATATGTACATACGTATATATATATATATATACTGTAAATAAGATATATGAATGTGTATGTATACGATTTATTTTTTATTTTTGTCAACACATTTATTTTCTTCAATAATAATTGATAAAATTTTAAAATTATATAATGTACTATATTTTAGATATTATATATAAATATTAAATAATTACTTTTTATTTCGTTTTTTATTTTTTATTTTTTATATTCCTATATATTAATTAAATAACTTATATCACATATTGTTACACACATAGTAAAATAATTAATTTTTATAATTCATTTGTTTTATTTTATTTATTTTTTTTTTCAAATTTTTAATTTTAATTTTATTTTCTATATGTTTATGTTTACTTATAAGAGTATGTACTATGTATATAAATTGTTTCCATATAACCTATACATTTAAATGTACACACTCACACATATACATTATTCAAATATACAAACAAATATAATATCTTAACAAATAGTACACACAAGAATATACCATAAATGAAATTTTCATAATTCATTCAAAAAGGATATTACATAATTACATAGTATATTATAATCATTATTTATTAACAAAACAAAACAAATATACATGTTTGTAATTTAATTTTTAGGATTATACATAAATGTATGTATATGTACATATATGTGTACATAATAATAATAATAATATATGGTAATTGCGGTGACTGATGATTTGTATATGGATGATATTATGATACGTATACATATATAACTAGTAATTAAAGCTTCGTATGTTTTACAGTGTCTGTCCAATAATTTTGTATTGTCATTGCTTCTAAGGAATTAAGAAAGGAATCATTATCCAGACTGTACATTTCATCAGAATTATCCTTAAAAAAAATTTATAATACAATATTAATATGGAAAAAATGAAGAAATTACACATACACGAAAATAACAAATAAAAAATAATATAATTTTCTTACTCTTATCGTACTATCATCAATATAACCACTTGAATCTGGTTCACTTAATGTCTGTGGTTTATTCAGGTACCGTCTTCTATAAATTGCAATTCCAGCTAATGTTACAGCTAAACATAAACCCAGAACTGATAAACATATTCCAGATATTGTTCCAGCATCTAATATGTATGCTTTCTAAGATATAATGAAAATTAAAAAAAAATAAAATTTTTTTTTATTATTTTAAATTTTATATAAACAAATGTAGGTATAATTGTATATATTTATGTATAGTATTTTTTTTTTTCATATAATTACTTGTATGGATAATGCTTCAGATGATACATTTCCATCGTCATCATGCACATCGAAATCTAATGAAACTGCAGCAGAGCGTGCTAATAAATTTTTCGCATCAGATGAAAAGTTAATGTACTTAAGCTCATGCCTATATTCAGCTAATACTTTAGATTTCCGACCTCTTTCACCCTCTAATTGTCTTTGAATTTCTGCTCTAGTGATTTCCTCATCTTTTGTTATATTTTCCATTTTTGTACCTTTATTTTGCATATGATGAATTAATGTATTTGCATTGTTTTTTTTATCTTTGTCATTATTATTATTATTATTATCTATATTATCGTTATTATCAGAGGAAATATTATCTTCATCATCGTTATCATCATCAATCAAATCAACATGAATTGTTGTTGTCTTATTGTTATGATTTTCAATTGAATCTGTATCTAACGTTGATGATGATAACTCTTCACTATCATTAGTAGCATTTTCACAATCTATTGTTTTATTGTTATTAATTTGAATTGAAGATACAGTACCATTATTATTGTTGATATTAGTACGATTACTTTCTACTGCTGATCGTTGTACTGTAGAATCAATTTTTGTTTTATTACAAATAAAAGATTTATTCTCGGACGCAACAATTACTAGATTTGATGTATTTGAATTTATTATTGTAGATGAAATGTTTGTTGTACTGGATAAAATAAACATTGAAATAATATATACATATACATATAAGTAGCACACGTAAACAGAATTTTGAAAATTTTATTAAAACTCTTACCTTAATGTAAAATTCTTATCAATATTGATTACATGATTATCTCTACTAAAATTAATGGTATCATTATTCATTGTTTCACTGGAAGTATTATTTAGAACTATACTATAATCCACTACTTTGGTTGTTCTACTACTATTATTACTATTATTAATAAATGTTTTCGATGAATTTTTTTGTTCATTTAAATTTTCTCCATCATTTGAAATGGTATGCGTTTCATTTGAATTTGTATTATTCGCAGTGCTATTCAAAAAAATATTTGCGATTGATGATAATGATGATGATGATGCTGATGATGATTGTGATGATTGTGGTATACTATCGGTCGTTTGATGATTATGATGATTATGATTAACACTAGAATCTAATTGGTCTTTATCTAGACCACCAGGAATGTGATTGGCACGATCACGATGTATTAATAATAATTCTCTTGGTAAATCGTCTCTACCATCGAAAACATGATCGATATCACTGTCTGTTTGTTCAACTAAAGAAATTTTCGAAATTTTATCTTTTTTATTTTCCTTATTATAAATTGGTGTAACTGGATATGTTTCAGCCAATAGTGGAAATGAAAGGATAACTATTATCGTAAGTACTGTGGAATAGAAAATACAAAAAAAAAAAAAAAAAATAAAAAAATAATAATAAATAAACACACTCACATTCAAATAGAAAATCGTTTTTAAATTAATTTTTTCTTTTTACTAACAATTTGTTATCCAAAACCAATGTTTCCACCAATACCAAGTCATGATGATGATATGATATCCAACTTTTACGTTTTTAAATACAATCACAATAAATTATCTGAAAAGAAAATGAAATATGTGAAAATTATTCATAGAATATCAATAGTATTTTTTCAACTAAAAAAGAAAACTCCAAAGTTTAAAAATTTAAAAAAAATTAAAAATTCGAATTTGAAATTAAAAATAAAAATTACTTTTTTACACTTATTATATGCAAACATTGTATGTACTACACGTACGTGTACATAAATTGTAATGTAATGCACTCATTAGTTTTACGGTTATTTTACACAATATTCTTGGAAAAATCAAAATGAATTATTATCATACACATGTGAACATACATACATTGTCGTAAAGTTATTTTAAGACTTTACCTTATACTTAATATAATTGTTAGTTATTTACTACTATGCTACTACCATGGAGTTTACTATATGAACTACGAGTATCCAAGATACACTTTTGTATCTAGAATACATGCTAAATGTTAAATTATAGGTGTACTAAGTTTCAGTGGTTTTTTATTTATTTAATAATAAGTAGGTAACCATTAACATTTTGACCTTGGGTCTTATGTCTTAAAGATAAAATGCTACTTGAAATAATTCACCGTAACATTTTAAATACTTATGATTGCTTATGAAAAACAGCTTAAAACATTTTATCTAACTGCGTAGTATTGTAAATCTAAGAATACATTTTTTTTTCTAATTAAAAAAATGTATTTAACCAACCGAGTAAATATTTTTCATTTTAAAAGCTCAAAAATATTTTAGGACCACTAAAAAGATACCCAAAACAAGAAAAAAAAATGATGTCGATGTTATCATTGAATATTTATGTTACCCAAATAATTGGAAATTTGTACAAAGAAAATATTAAGATGTCAAGTCAAAGCAATTAAAGAAACAAAAATAAATGAATATCAGTGTTATGAAACGAACAAATTTCTCATTTGAACATTATTAAATTAAATTATTAAAATCGTTTTTCAATTAACCTAATTAAGAAATATGTATGTATGATTTTACATTCTATTCGATTAGAAAAAAAAAAAATAATTAAATAAATTGATTCTGAAAGTTCTAATGCTTTCGTCCATTTATTTATATGACAAATTAATAAATTTTTTTAAATGTAGATACGATGGTAATTTACTTTTTTTGTTTTTGTTTTGCATATTGTATACAACAGACAGACATTATCATCATCATCACTCACACATTATTTTATTGAAATTTATATTTTTTACTAAATAATTGTGAGTGTATAAGAAAAAGTCCATAAAATATGAGTATATACATATTTTGATGACACATATTTTACTTTATTTTAGTTTAGTATCTATTCAACAGAATCATAATAGTCATAATAACAATTTACATATTAAATGTAATGTACATAACAAGTAATAAGAATAAATAATAATAAATATTATTCATTATTCAAATGTTTAGATACTTTTTAGTATTATTTTTTTATGTATTTATCACGTTGCTTGTTGTTCTTAATTTTTGTGTAATGTTAATATATGATATATTCATATATGTTTTGTGGATAATAATATATATATACATACGTATAATATACTTTTATAATTTTTTTATAGCAACTACATATTTATATTATACGAAGAGTATTAATTAAAACAGAAAATGTCATGAATGTTTTCCTTTTAGATTTTATAAAAGCAAAAAAAAAATAAATAATAAAATAAAACAGCACCGGACTTCCATTTTCATTGTTCAGAATTACTATGTGGTATATAGAGTGATGATGTGATGGCGATGACGATGATGGATTTAAAAATAATAATTTTTACATGATAAGATATAGATATATGTATAGATATGTGTATATATAAAGTTCTGTAATGTGTATATTTTAAATATTTTTGTATCTAAATGAAAATATATCTATGAAAATAATATTAAATGCCCATATACCCATTTGTACATCTAACATCTATAATGTATACGAGTATATAAATTATAAATGAAAATATGTAATACAAAAATTAAACGAATATATTTTCATATTACAATGCATATGCCGTATAATAAAAATTTACGCCTAGTTAATTCTTTTTCTATATGCTCGGGTACAAGTCAAGGCAATGGAAAATACATACATGTACAAGTATGTAACACACATAATACAGTACATTTATATTTCAAATTAAAATTTATATTCATGTTTATATACATAATATAAATATTAGAGTTAGAAAAGACAATACCTATTTATACACAGTACATTGTGTTTATATACATACATTACTAACTATATGTAAAAGAACATCATATAGGTATGTATTTGGAATGTATTGTAGTTTTATTTTTACCGCAGAAGCATATTATGTACATCACTGTATAGTATCAGAATATATTATCATCTCCGGAAATTATGAAAATACCACCACACTAATATAACACAATAGTTTCATTCAAATTCATCTAATCTCTAAGAGATACATACACATAAATATACAAATCCATACGTATTTAAATAGATGTATTATATATTATATATAATATATATTGTTTGTGTATAGGAAAACTTATAAATGCATAACAGATGAGTTCATGTGTTGATTGACTTTTATTACAACATAAAATGTTCGTATTCATTCTTTAATCCAACTAAAATGTCGATTTTTTCATACTCCTTTTCAGATTATACTATATGTACTCGCTCGTATATGTGTATACACACAACACAACTAATGGAAATTACCCTCAAGCATCATATACATACGTACAACCATGTACAACCAGAATATTGTGGTGACTATTAAAGCGATTTGTATTAAATCACAATTTAATATAAAAACATAATAAATATACGAGTATGTATACTACTTATATATGGTGTTGAATTTTCAATCTTGCATTTGACACTAATTGTTTATTAACTTTTAAATACATTGAATGGATATTATGGATGTTGGACTCGAAACGACCCGAAGTCATTCTATAATGACAATGAGTAATTAACAATATAATTGTTTACCACGAATCAATTAAAACTAATTTGTGTTTTGTTTACATAACTATATATAGATGCCCCCACACTATAAAATTGATTATAATTTTGATAATAAAAATTTTCTTTATTGTATATATGTACGTATAATCTTCTTTATGACGAAAATCCTATTTAACAATCGAATTGTCAAAAAATGCCCACACTTTTAAATTTTATTTCAAAAATAGGAAATTCAATATAATATAATATTTTTTATTATTTTTACTTGAGGTCATTTATATTTAAAATTGAAAATATATAAAATGAAAAAATTGAAATCTGATACAATGAGACTTAAAAGGTATATACGAGTATTATTGGTACTTCTTCAATGTTAAATTATCTCTAGACAACTGATGACTCATCATTTTAACAATCGTTACGTACTCAAATCAATGATTCAAACATTTTATGAATTTTTAATATAATCGCACATTCTAAAGTCATCGATAAAATTGTGAAAAAATAAAAATAATAAATTGTAAGTAGTCGTATGTTTTTGGTACGTGCATTTAATAAATAACGTCTGCATTAATAATTCTTTATTTATTTTTGTTTTGGCTGGAGTTCCGAAAAGGTGTTCCCTCTGATCCTCTTGAAATTTTGACCACAGATTCTACTCGACAATATCAGAAAAGTCACGGAATATTTTTTGTCGGAAAGCCCTCTATCGGTCACAATTCGCATTTAAAATTTTTTGTCAAAATTCTTATTTTAGCAATATGTCTGTAACGGTACATGATACAGGTATGTTTCACATCTCAAAAGATGCGTCTTAAGATGCTCTATATTCTGAAAAAAAGAAATTTTCAAAAGCTCCTAGTAGAAGGATAATGAAGGACATTTTGTGATTTTTGGCTATTTTCACATTTTTGACAATTTCTCAGAAAGGAGTAAGGATAATCGGTTCAAATTTTTGCAAATAAAAAAGGACATCATGAGCAAGATTTTTCATTCATTACTTTGATCCGAATGAAAAAGGAAAAGGTCCTACAGAGAAATACTTTTATTAATGCTGAATTTTGCAATTTTATGTTCGTGTGCACGTGTATGTATGTGAGTATGTGTATTTGTAGAAGTCAAATATATGATATGTTTTGTATGTGCGTATATATGCGTGTGTATGTGCATTTGTAGAAGGTAAATCTAACAGTGTGTACATTAAGTATTTTCTATACAGGCATACATATACACTAAACGTATATGGGCAAATATGATAGAGTACGCTTGCGGGTTTGTGTGTGTATGCATTTGTAGAAGGCAAATCTGGTAGTGTGTATGTAAATGTATGTGTGTGTGCATTTGTAGAAGGAAAATCTGATAGTGTGTGTTTGTAAGTGCATGTGTGTGTGTGCATTTGTAGAAGGAAAATTTGATAGTGTGTGTGTGAATTTGTAGAAGGCAAATCTGATAGTTTGTGTGTGCATTTGTAGAAGGAAAATCTGGTAGTGTGTGTGCATTTGTAGAAGGAAAATCTGATAGTGTGTGTATGTAAGTGCATGTGTGTGTGTGCATTTGTAGAAGGAAAATTTGATAGTGTGTGTGTGAATTTGTAGAAGGCAAATCTGATAGTGTGTGTGTGCATTTGTAGAAGGAAAATCTGGTAGTGTGTGTGCATTTGTAGAAGGAAAATCTGATAGTGTGTGTATGTAAGTGCATGTGTGTGTGCATTTGTTGAAGGCAAATCTGATAGTGTGTGTTAGTTAGTGCATGTGTGTGTGTGCATTTGTTGAAGGCAAATCTGATAGTGTGTGTTTGTAAGTGCATGTGTGTGTGTGCATTTGTAGAAGGAAAATTTGAAAGTGTGTGTATGCACTTGTAGAAGGAAAATCTGATAGTGTTTGCATGTAAGTGCATGTGTGTGTGTGCAGTTGTAGAAAACAAATCTGATAGAAAATGCTTAATGCAGAAATTATCAGATTTACCTTTTACAAATGCACATACGAGCACGCATATACACAGGCACGCACGCACACACAACACAAACGCGCGCGCGTTTAGTATTTTCAGATTGTTTGTAGAGTATTATTCCAGTCATTGAAATAAATGTAATATAATATAAAATTATATCTAATAATAATAGTAATAAACAAACATGCACTTACATACACACACTATCAGATTTGCCTTCAACAAATGCACGCACACACATGCACTAACTAACACACACTATCAGATTTGCCTTCAACAAATGCACACACACATGCACTTACATACACACACTATCAGATTTTCCTTCTACAAATGCACACACACTACCAGATTTTCCTTCTACAAATGCACACACACACATGCACTAACTAACACACACTGTCAGATTTTCCTTCTACAAATGCACACACACATACATTTACATACACACTACCAGATTTGCCTTCTACAAATGCATACACACACAAACCCGCAAGCGTACTCTATCATATTTGCCCATATACGTGTAGTGTATATGTATGCCTGTATAGAAAATACTTAATGTACACACTGTTAGATTTACCTTCTACAAATGCACATACACACGCATATATACGCACATACAAAACATATCATATATTTGACTTCTACAAATACACATACTCACATACATACACGTGCACACGAACATAAAATTGCAAAATTCAGCATTAATAAAAGTATTTCTCTGTAGGACCTTTTCCTTTTTCATTCGGATCAAAGTAATGAATGAAAAATCTTGCTCATGATGTCCTTTTTTATTTGCAAAAATTTGAACCGATTATCCTTACTCCTTTCTGAGAAATTGTCAAAAATGTGAAAATAGCCAAAAATCACAAAATGTCCTTCATTATCCTTCTACTAGGAGCTTTTGAAAATTTCTTTTTTTCAGAATATAGAGCATCTTAAGACGCATCTTTTGAGATGTGAAACATACCTGTATCATGTACCGTTACAGACATATTGCTAAAATAAGAATTTTGACAAAAAATTTTAAATGCGAATTGTGACCGATAGAGGGCTTTCCGACAAAAAATATTAGAGTTCTGTGCTCTGCGTCACAAGGACTATCTGTGGTCAAAATTTCAAGAGGATCAGAGGGAACACCTTTTCGGAACTCCAGCCTTTGTTTTTATATTTTGCGAAGAAAATACAAAACTATGTATATGAATCAGAAATTTTATAAATAAAATTTTATTTTAAATACTTATATTTATTGTATTTTGTGAAATACTCAATTCCCAAATTTCAATTTTTAAACAAATTTGTTGAAAACTTTACATTTTTTTTTTTTTATCATGAGAGAAATAAAAAGAAATATGTATACGCGAATATTTATATTTCTCTTTATTTTGTAATGGTAATAATTTACAGAAAATTAAAATTATATAAATAAAAAAAAATGCTATTTTGTGCCACTTCCGAAAAGTTTTATTATCTTAGAAAATAAGTATTTCCAAACAGAAACAGTTAAAAGTTAACATTTAAAAATTTTAAAAAAAAAAATTCATTTAAATGCAAAAATAAAATTTTATATTCATATTTTTATGATAAATAACGAGAAAAAACAACAAAAATAAAAACAAATATTAAAATATTTTTTCTATAATGTATGTAGCATTTTTAGTCTCTAAACTGCAATTCAAAATTATGAATGTGAAAAGTTTTATTTTTTTTGTTTTCCAAGTGGCAATATACATTTCTAGATATTTACATAGTAGTATATACGAATATATGTATGCTCATCTCGTAGGTACATTATATGAGTACACATTACATTTTATATAGGTACCATATTCATCTACAATCGTTCTCACGATAAGTGAAATATGCAAATTGCATTAAATTTTTTTTTTTTTAAGTGTACAATATTGCATTAATTTTTTTTTCTTATTTTCTTACTTAGAGACTTCAGACTTATTTCTAATTATTATATCACAATTTTATGAAAAATAATAACAAGAAAACACATTATATTTTTCTTTCATTATTTTCATTTTAAATGCATGAATTAAAAATTGATTTTTCAATTAAAAAAGTCCATGAAATATATTCACATTTACGTGTATGCACTTGTCCTTATGTAAGTATGCACGTATACGTAGAGTATATGTGCGCAATACATATAGACATACAGTATAATTGATACGTAATAAATTCTGATATGATATGGTATATGTATAGTATTATAATTATTTTTAATTGCATTATAATTTAAATTTTTCTAGTTTATTGGTTTTTAGTTGAAATGAAAAGTTTTATAATACAAAATATATTTTTCGTTACATTTTACACATACTATTTTCAATTAATTTCAGTTTTCTTATTCTTTATATATAGTAAATATATATAAAATACATAATATGTACATTACATTTATAAACTTCAAAGTATAAGATGATAATAATATTATTTTGGTGTAAACTAATGTTTTCTCAATGGAAAATTTTTCATTTTCACACCTTTGCTTTTTTATCGTCCATAAATTGTTTTGTTTTGTTTTTTTTTTTCAACATAAGTTATATTACGATACGGTATATATTTGTAGATGAATGTATGTAGGTATTGTATTCTCTAGGCTAGAGCTAGAGCACATAAAATGTATGTATGAATATAATGTGGATAACAAGTAACAAGTAAACTACAAACATTTTTAAAAAATTTCTATATATACCTTTTAAATAAGACGCATATACGTACTATATACATAAGTATGTATGTACATATATTATTTTATGAGAATTTATTTTACTAAAACTAAACAATACATATATGTACTGTGAATTTACATTATTTAGTACTCGTATTTTATACTCATTATATACATATCCACCTACATTTATGTATATACTCGTACATACATACTCGTATGCGATATATAATGTATAGCACGTTACGTACGATATTTTTTTTCATTGAATTTTTTTTTATTATAACTTTCTGTTGTAGATTGTAACTTGTCATTGTAATCACTACATTTTCCTTCTATTATGGTTATCTTTCTATTTTTCATTACTTTTCATTAATTTTTCTAATACCAGAACAAAAATAAAATCGTGTAAGGAGGTCGTATGTGTATCATGTCACTGTTTAGATTTGAATAAAAAAAAAGTGTTTTTTTTTTGTTTTGATTTATTTTGGATTTTTCTTTTTTATGGAAAGTTGTTGTTTAATATCTGTTTAAGAGTACACATACATACATACATATAGCAATTTGTTCATGAGCAAAAATTCATTTCCTTTTCTAACAATGAAAAAAAAATTAAATAAAATAAAAATTATAATAATGTATTTATGTATGTATGTATATGTTATGTGTATATGTGTGACAATGAAAAACAAAAATCTTTAAAATCAAAAGCCACTATAATATAACATCATATATCGTATGTAAGTACATAGTATATTACATATGAATTATACATATGTGGCTAAGTATGTAAGTATGTAAAGTTTTGAAAAACAAATTCATGGCATGCAAACAAAGATAATATTGTGGACACACATACATACTTGTGTATATATGTATATTATGTATGTCAGAAGATTATAATGTAATTATTTTTATTTGAAAAAAAAAATGGTTTTGAATGAACATTTTTCAAAATTCTAAGAAACTTTTTTACATAAATGCGTATTTAACCACATACTCTTAAAAAACGTATGTACATCATGTGTACGTACATAATGTACTGGGTGCTGGTTTAAATTTTTTTCACAAATTACATCTGTATACTACTCGTAATTAATTAGATACATGAAAATTTTACAATAAAATTCTGTCACAATTTAATTAATTTTTTATTTTTCTATATAGTAGAGTATTTATATAGTATAACGTATAACAACCGTATAACTCATTTAATGTTGACAAATTACTTTTATTTTCAATTATTCATTTCGGTATTAAGATAGAAAAAAACTAAAGTTTATAATCAATTACAAATAATTTTCTATGAATCATTACAATACATATGTACATTATTTACTTAAAAAATATTAAAAAATTTCGTAACAAAAAAAAATAAATAAATAAATAAATTTTATAGCACTTTATTAAGAAGATAAACATAAAAAAAAAAAATTATCTAATCATACATTTTATACATTTAATCTAAATATAAATATTTATTATATTGATATATTTATTTATATTTGCACATAAATTAAAATATATATACTAGCATACATATAAGTATGTATTTAATGATTTAATCGACGTATAAATATAACTAAAAGGCAATGATATATCTGATAAATAGTATTGTATGATTATAATTCACCTGCTTGTATTTCGACTGGAATATATTAGTATTAATTATATATTTATTTACCTAGCTGTTGACATATAGCATTGACTATACAATTATTAATTTAAAAAAATGTCCCATTATATCATAGTACAAATTATATGGTAAATATGGAATATGTATTTCATTTATAGATAAAGAAGATAGGTTGGTAACATTTAATGTGTTATAAGTTGATCTAGATCACATTATTGCTTATCAAATTTTAAAAATTTATGGTTTATGTTCGATGTTCGATAGTATATCTGCCTGCATAAATCTCCTAAGTGAAATCCATTAAGTAGAAACGGATTTTTGTTGAGAAAAAGTTGATTTTCACTCTCTGTAGAATATTGTACATGAAGAAATCGGAAAGTCATATAGCAACATTTTATACTTGCTCCTTCTCTTTATACATTCTCATAGTAGTGGGAGTTATTGACTTTGGCGGTACCTGTAGTATACCCTACGATATAGTACGAGTAGTATTTCCCAGATCATGTGTACTCGTATTTTCTTTCTTCATAAAAAATTAATTTTCGCTCTTTGTAGAATATTGTACATGAGAAACAAGGAAAATCAACTAACAACATTTAATACTTGTTCCTTTTATTCTATATACATATTCAGGAGCAGTGGAAGTCATTGACTATAAAAGTATAACTACTTGTATAGTTGTAGTATATGTATACACTATACGAACTTTGAAATTTCGAGTAATACTTAAAGACGTTTAATCAGATATTCCGCCACTGATAAAATTACATACAAACAAATATATGTTTACATGGGTATACATTTATCTGATTTATTTATATAATTTTATAAATGCTTAAAAATTTATGTAGTACCTATGACTGTAGTACCTAATTTCTGTATAAAAACGAATTATTATTATATGTATAAGAGAATTTAATGTGTAATTTATATAATTTTCGTATGTATACCTATTAATAATAATAACCCAAATGGAAAATGAGACAACATTAAGTAAATAAAATAAAATTTATATATTTATTTATACGAAAAAATTGTACCGAAGGTATGTAGGTGTTTAAAAACTAATAAAATTCTAATTTGATTATTTAATTATACATAAAGAGTATAAAAAGAGTATAGAAGATTCATGGAAATTTTTATTAGTATACTTTGTATACTGTGTAAATAATACTTACATGCAAATATAGAACATAACATACATATAATGTTAAAAAAAAAAAAAAAAAAAAAAAACGTCACCTTAATTTGATTTCGAAATACATAAGTACATAAATAAATAAAACGAGCGCTACAAGTAGATGTGCGATATTATATGTATATTCTAAATTTTTCAAACTAAATATAGACTATTAATTATCTGTTTTACCGAAATTTTATGTTAATTTTTTTTTTTTTAATTATAAATTTAGATAATGGTTTATATAGTATTCTTATCGTATGTAGATGTATATGTACATAAATTTTAAACTACACTCGTCTTTATATGTAAATAAAATTTGTTACAATTTAGATTATTATGTACGCACAAATAAATAAATAGCAAATTGAATAAAAAAAAAAACACACACACACAGTTCTTTAGAATAAATTATTTTTCTTTTAAATTTGGACTGACAGCTTTTATAGTAATTTAAGAGAAAAAATGTGACGGTTTACATAAATAAATGTATTTAAATAATCAATAAATTGGAAATAGAAAAAGAATACAACTACACCCATAGATTACTTATATTTGGAAATAACTAAAACTATATCATGGCTAATAAAATCATATCTTTAAAGAACATTATCTCTATACATATTATATAATAATTTTCGAAGAAGCCTTTTCAAACATATAATATCATTATATGATATAACTACGTTTATAAGTGAGTATATGTATGTAATGTATGTAATTTTCAAATTACATAATTAAATTCTTTAATTCGAATTTAATTAACCTTAATTCCATATTGTTTTAATATAAAATCTCAATATCTCCACATACTGTATATATACTGTACATATATGATATTCATCGAGAAGTGACCTGAATTTTTTACAACAACAACAGCAACAACAAAAAATTATTTAAAAGAATTTACTGTATTTTGAAAGCTAATCATTTTTCAATCAAAACGATTAACAAATTGAAAATATGAAAAAATATACATACATTTACGTATACATATATATGTACATATGTGTTTGTATACTCTATGCATGTGTACATTTTGTACAGCAATCAATTTTCATATGAAAGTTCAACAAAAAGAAAAATGAATTTTGTTATTAATCAATAAATTGAATTTGTTACAGAACGTATTTCGATACCAAAAAAAAAATCCAATTTACAATTAAGATATTTAGACAATAAAATTATACGTATAGGTACATTTATGTACATATTTATAGACACTATTTTCTGTATCTCTATCTATACTATACTCTGTTTTTTTTTTATGAGATATAATTGTACATGATTTTGTTAGCTTTAAATTCTGTTAATTAACTTTTATCGTTATATCGTTAGATATAGTATATGTACATTACATACATAGGTGTAGGTATGCGGTATCTATACACTTATAATTGGCATACATTCACTAATTTATAAAAAAAAAAGAAAACCATAAATACTCACATACATACAAATTTGATTTTATGTGTAGTGCTTTAGTACCGCAGTATAATAACAAATACAAATGATTAACAGTTTATTTCAAAAATTCTTTACTATTTTTTTTTTATTATTTTTTAGATAGTCTATAGAGTAACAATAATAAACAAAACCTACATAAACATAAGTATTTTTTTTTCTATTTAATTTTTCTCTTTAAATTTATCTTAATCATACTTATATAAATCTTAAGAATTTTATTTTTCTTCCTTTCTTTTTTCCTCTGATACATATACATACATATATATATACGTGTATCGTGTACGTATGTATTACCTGTCGGATATGTATCCAAATATAAAATGTTCATTATTTTTTCTTTACACATTACTCGTATATATTCTTCGACATATGACCTCTTATTTATATAGGGTTAAAATAATAGAGAGAATATAACAGTTACAATTCGTGACTAAATAAAATGCACTCGAACATAACTCGAATAAAAAAGATCGTGACTACATTAAATAAATGTGTAACACACCAACATATGTACATACGTATATGCAGATGTAGATATACGCGGATATGCTATAATAAAAATTATAATGATGTATATATACAACAGGTATTTTATTACACCTCAATTACATTCAATATTTTATATACGACTATTTACATTATTAGTTAACAGTACAAAAATAATTTCTGAAGTATTTAATGAAAATTCAAATAAAATCTTAAGAAAGATTATATAGTAAATGTATAGCAACAATATAAATATTTAGTGATAGTAGTGTGGTTTATAAAAAAAAAGTATGGATATGTAGAAATGTATAGATTTAAGTCTCATATACAGTCCCATAGATAAAATTTGAAAAATTCAATTATAGTTAAAATTAGCAAGACTTTTAATTCAACGATCGTTTATTATGCGAGTATTCAATCCACAAAGTATAAAATATAATCATTATATCATAAAATTATTATGATTGTATACCTTGTGTAGAGTATAAATTTATAATTATTAACTATATACATACGGAATAGTTATATAAAATAAAATAAAATACCTCTCTAATACCGAACCACAAAACCTATATAATGTACATATTTTCCGTATAATTCAAACCTCAAAGAATTTGTTCACAGCTTCCTCTAAATCCTATTTCTATAGATAAATATAATTGATACAAAACAATAGGTGGTAAATTTATTCCGCATAAAAGACGTTGGATATAGAGTTGGTAAAACGACGTAAAACTCTATGATTGTGTAACAATGATATCGATCAATACATTTAATGCTTCCAACTATAAACAAGAAAAATTAATTAAAAAATAGTGTATCACCAACATCGTTTTTTTAATTATTTTTATTATTTTATAATTTTGTATAATTTAATACTTATTATTGGTTTTAAATTTATGTACATACATACCTGTATACACATGGGCAACTAAATTTATTTGGATTTAACACAACAAAACGATTACCATTTTTTTTTTTCAAATATGCATTATATGTATGAATATCTTCATCAATCGATCATTAACCGGAAAATTTATTTTTCCGTATGTAAGAAAGTAATTTATAATGACGTTAAAGATCAATAAATTCTTCTATACTCTATCACACATCATACTTAGTATAAAACTATCCATCATAATACTGCAATTTACAAAATACAATACCTACTTAAATAATTTTTGTATTCATTTAAAAATGACAATTTATGTACATAAGTATACTATAATAATGCCAGTGCCACATATGTTAATATTATAATAATTTCGACTCTGAACACATTCCATTTATCAATCAAAATTATTGTATTTTGTTTCCAATTTTATGTTTTTTTTTATTTTTTTGTTCGTTGATTTGTTTTCGTTATTAGTTCTTTTATTAACTTCACATTCATTCAATTCATATATCCCATCTGCTTTTATTTTTATAATCGACCGAGATGTTATATTATTTTGTATCCATTAACATAAGTATGGATAAACGATTTCATATTACATACTGTTCGTTCGTTTATCTAAATGAAACTTATATAGCTACATAAATAAAAAAATATTTTATTTTACATACTCATGAATATAATATATCGAAATTCATCGAAGCATTTATAAAATATATCCTCAGTTGTTGAACTGAATAACATATAACAACATGATGGTCACAAATGGATGAATATGTAGCAAAATTACTTTAATTTAATTCTTCATATATGATATCATATTTTTATTTTTTTTTTTTCAGATACAATCCATACAAAATATTCAATTTTAAAAAATGTATATACATATGTTTCCACTTCAGATATAATTTGTGTACTAGCACATAAAATTCACTGAACTTAGAAAATTTTTCAAAGATCTTTAACGAATATATACGCGTACATATGTACATATTATGATGTATCTGCGTACGTATACATGATTATATTCTTATATTTTTGATTTTTTATTATTTTCATTTTTTTATTTTCTCAATTGTTACTTTTTGTTTTTTGCACTGTTATAAACAATTTAATCATAAATTTGATTAATGATATTATTTTTTGTTTTATCTCCATTGTATTGTATGTATGTGTTCATATGAATGTAGTAATGTATGCTATTTTTTTTTATTATTTAAATTTTTCAATCTTTGATTAAATTGGATCATATTTTCCACAAATATGATTTTTCTCTTCTATATATAACCGAAAATTAAATACACATTTATGTATTATATACGAAATCAACAATCAAGTAAATTTAAATTTTATATTTTTTCCGTTTTTACTTTTTAGCTTTAAATGATTATTTAATTACATTTAAGTGCTTTTAAAAATGTGTTTTTTTTTGTTTTTTTTTTTAATGCGAAGAAATCCGAAAATTTCAACCTAAATCAAATCAGAGATCCATACATAGGATAAAAAAAATGATCAAATAAGAGCTTCTGACAAGATGTAAGTAATCAATCAATTTTTTTTTTTTGTGTTTTTGGTTTTTTCTGGTGATGCCTTAGTGTCTTATATTAATGTTTTTCAATTTAAAAAAAAAATAAATTAAAGAATTTAAAGAAAATATTTTTTAAATATGTATAATTTTTGTGCTGCTTCTCATAAAGAAGAAAATATTTATGCGTATTATAAAAATTTCAGTAAAAAAAAAATCAAATAACTTGTACGTATACGAGTACATCAAATATATGTATTTGATATGTATTACTGGTATTACATACTCTTTAATTTTTTTTTAAATATGTATGTATCTGTGTACATATGAATGTATGTACATGCACATGTATTATGTCAGATTATGTCGAGAATTTTATTATCGTGA
Organism: Villa cingulata; assembly: GCA_951394055.1. NCBI lineage: Eukaryota > Metazoa > Arthropoda > Insecta > Diptera > Bombyliidae > Villa > Villa cingulata. Next base: position 1,151,389 of record OX596018.1, read on the forward strand.
AAAAATTACAAATCAATGTGTATGTAATTTATAATAATCAGTTTTTATAAATTCAGTATATACACGTTATATAATAAATTTAGCACTACATATTTTACACATTCGTATATGCATTTCTTATATTTAATTATAATTTTTTTACTCATTTCAAAAAATAAAATATGTATAGTAAATGACAACATCATGACATTCAAGGTTTTTAAATACATAATATATTATACATTTTTTCATAGTTCTTTGTTTGTTTCAAAGAATCATTGAACTCATGAAGTTTTATGATACATCATCAACATCATCAATATCAACACATTTTATAGTTACATTCCCTACTTTGTGTGTATTCATATTCATATACAAATGAGTATACATATTTAAATAAATACAACAACTATGTAAATGTGTATATTTTTCCAATATGTAATGGATCGTCAATTATGCCCACGTATAAATTATCACAATAAAATAAATTTAAAACTGCAGCATTCAAAGAAAAACGATCAAAATCATTTGTGATTTTAAAAGATAAATAATGAATGACCAATAATAATTTTTACTAACACATTTGCGTTCAATTTTCATTGACTATAATAACAAGGAAATTCTAATGTTATACACATTATGATTTTTTAATTATTAAATATCTATACTCTTTGTTTTTGGCTTGTAAATAATTTTATTTTTCTTGTATTAAAATAATATGTTTAGCGTATTTTCCTTCTGCAGAATAAGTTGATTTTCTCTCATCTCATAGAATAGAATGTGATTGTAGTACATACATGACAAACACAAAAATTCAAGTAACAACATTTAGTAATTGCTTCTCCATTTTATATACATATTCATAGCAGGGGAAGTGGGGGCCATTGATTATAATAGTATCTGCAGTACTATTGCTATATGCTAGTACGATTACTATTTCATACATGATACGTGTAATAAATTTTGAATTTTCATTTTGGGACTCCGACACTGGACTAATAAGGAACATGTGTTCTCATATTAATTAATATTTTCTATAGAATCTTATGAAAACTATTGTTTATTATTCAAATTTAAAAAAATAAAAAAACTTTTGACCTATTGGACAGAATGGAAATGTTGTTTTTTAATTATTTAAATAATTTATAAATTATAATTTTTACGTATAGATTATTATTCAATAAGCATTCCGTTTATAGTGTTGTGATTATCTTCTATTATGGCTATCTATGTACCATACTCGAATACTAGTTCGTATACACATTATGGTGTGGTAGGCTGGTGTGGTAACAGAGTGTATAGCCTAACAAACAAATCAACAATAAGAATTTTGTTTTCATAATAAATAAATTGTGTGTGCATATTATATAAATATATAAATCATTTTCACAATTACCTTACAAACAACATATAGTGTGTATAAAAGATGAGAGTATGTATGTAAATTATGTAACGATTGTAAATGTCATGTATATGTGCATGTATGATTATACCAATTATAATGCCAATCCGTACATATACACATTCATGTTGTTAAAATGTAGTAACATGTAAATTACTTAATTTTTTTTTTTTTATGGAAAATCTAATTAGCATATAGTACAAGTATGGATGAACGTACATCTATAAAATATTTATTGTTTTGAATTTTTATTATCATACAAAAAAAAAATGAATATATTGCGTATTGCGCACAATGTACACCTCTCACAAAAATAGTAAACTGAATGTATGTATGTAGATATAATAGCAAAAAAAACAACAAAAATAAAAATAAAAAAAACAATCACGATCATTTGATATATTTGACACCTTATACGCAAGCAGTATTAAGTAATTATTTATTTAAAATCGAATAGCTAAATAAAAAAAAAAAAACATTTCAAATTTATTTTATTATTTGAATATCAATACATATCTACTATATGCAAATATGTATGGATGTAAGAGATAATCGTGGATACATACTACATAAATTTTGTATACGCATGATATAAGCAGAAAAAAATAAAAAAATAAAAATAAAAAACAAATATGTATGTATGTATATATTTAAAAAATCAGTGTGTGACTGAGTTGATCGAACTTAAGTAACATTTCAATAATTTTTGATCTGTAGAAATTCTTCAAAAATATACTACAGACAAAGACAATAAAATGAAAAAATATATATATACTTATGTTGCATTTTATTTGTCTGTCTGTAAATGTAATTCTTTTATAAAACACTAATAAAAATATATCTAAATGAATTGAACATTAAGTACATAAATTTGCAATAAACTAAAATTATTTATTATACTGTAGACACACTATACCTTCATTATAAAGTAGGGAACTTCAAAAAAAAAAATGTTTTCGTAATAAGGAAAAAGTCATTACTTCGCAATTAGTTGTGGAATGCAGTTGAAGAGTGTAAATATGCGTTTGATGTCTACTCACAGTTTGTTAGCATTATAAAGCTGATAGAATTTGTTATTGTTAGAATGTAAATTCAAAATTCGAAGCTTTTGTTTTTACTTATATTCAGTTTTTAACTTCTTTTTACGAATACTTTCGACGGTTAAATATGCAATGAAAATGAAGAGTATGTAACTACATACTCAATATATAAAGACAATCTGTCAAATATTTCAGTTCACTCAACTTCATAATGAAATAATGAAAATTATTATAGTATGGCTGTTAGTATCATTTTGAAATTTATATAAAATTGTATTAAAAAAAAATTTGAATTTTATTATATTTTTTTTTAAATATGTACAGAAAAATTAGTTTTAAATTTTCAAATAATAATAGGATGTTTTCGGTAATTCAGATCTTTTCTGACTTTTCAGTCAGATCTGACTGATTCAACACTGATTAAAAAGCATATGTGAATTTAGATAAAAAAGTTCTGTCTATTCAGACAGTAAAATTACATCAAACTCAGCTGTTCAATAAAAATCTAACTTATCTGTCTTATTGCTACCACATATCTGCTTTTTCAAACAAACTTACCTTTCAGATCTAGTTTACCGAACACACTTAATATTCATATCTGACTTTTCGGACAGCCTTACTACTAAGATCTTATTTACCGAACAAGTTGAAATTTAATATCTAACTCAGATCTGAATTACCGAAAACAGCCATAATTTTACATTTTGCTGTTATTGCAACATTTCATTTCTAATTCGAATGCTATATAATGTATATACATTTATGTACTTATATTTGATTTATAATTTATTAAAAATATAATTATTATTTTTATTTTTATATTAATTTTTTTCATTATAAATGTTTATTTATTCTTGCAAAGTGTAAACTGACGATATAGATATACAATTTAATTTACAAGTTCTATGTTAGTTTATACAAGAGATATGAATATTATTCCACGTACAAATTGTATGTATGTTACATACATTGTACCGTAGTACATATACCACATACAAATACTTGCAATCTATATACATGAAATTATAAAAATATTATGTATAATAGAATGAATGTATTTATTTACGTGTATAAATTCAATTACCATGCAATCAAAAATTATTATTATTATTTTACTTGTTAAATCAATTTCGCGGTTTCTTCTATATTATAGTGAGTATACAGCAAAATTATAATGATTTTATTATACACGTACGAGTATATATGCATTAAATTTTCAATTTAATTTAAAATCCAAAAAATATATATGTATAAATAGTTATACGAGTATTTATAAAATGAAAAGAGGCAATAGTACTTTTCATTTATAATTATAGATATACATATATGTATCAGTTACATGCATATATACGAGAATACATACGAGTACATATACCTATATCTATAGGTTTGTGAGTATATAAATATATTTCTAAATCAAGCATACCATCAGATAGCCTATAATGTATATGTACTATTTATATGTATTATGTATTTAATGTATGTGTTTGTGTGGATGTGTGTATTTATATGAATTCAAATTGAAAATATTTTTAAACTGTGTCTAATCATTTTCATTTTCCATGCATATAAACAAACTTTTAATTTCATTACATTTCAATTAAATGTATGTATATAATAATAATAAAAATTTCACTTTTCTTCAAATGAAACGATATCAAAAAAAAAAAAAGAAGGAAAAATGAAAAATATAAACGATAGAAAATGTCGAAGTTCTAGTTTCAATTTCATTATCATTGTTGTTGTTGTTGTTTGTGTTGTTTTCTACACATGATCTGTTTTCTTTTTTTTTTTTTCGAAATAACTTAACTTTTTCTATCTCTAAATCAATAATCAAAATTAATTTATTTTTCTTTCTGTTATACTCTTTCTGTAAATAAATATCTATATATGTATATGTATTTACATTGCGATATGCTCTTATTATTTAGTTTTTCTTATCGTTAAAATTGAAAATTCAAAAAAAAAAAAATAGAAAAAATGAAATGAAATAAATAAATAAGGAAAAATCGAACAAATCTGCAAATATGTATATGTATCATTTGGTTTACACTTATATACTTTCATGGGATGTGATTGTAAGTAACCATATACCACATCATATACACATTAAATAAATTTTTATTGGTTTTTCTTTTCAATTTCATAATGTATAATTGTGCAGTAAGTATCATATATGTGTACTTTTATTTGTAATTTCTTGATAAATTCTTTTAATCGAGATTCTTTCAATGAAATTAAATGACCTCATTATTTTTAATTATATAAAGGAATAAAATTTTCAAAGTAAAATTGTTTATTTATTTATTTTTTTTTTAATAGTGAAACCAGATATTGAAAAATGTTTTTTTTTTTTTAACGTAAAATAAACACTTTTCATTTGTTCCATTTCGATCTTATTTAGAAAAGAAAAGAAAATAAAAAAAAAACGATTAATTTATTAAAAAAATTGCACGTGAAATTTTATATGTACGGTAGAATATAGTGTTCTTGATTCTGCTGTATGCTGGGATGCTGCTGGTCTGGTATACATTTTAAGTACATACATATATATACGTACTACTGCAGATTATAATATATAGAAAATTTATACGTGAAAAATTAAAGTAAAAGAAAATATTCATTAGTAAACTTTATTCATATAATACTCAAACACATACCCTTCCCTTTGAATCCTTTTAACTTCAACACTTCAACTTTTAACTGGATATGTATTATTAAAATATGGTCTATAGAAAAGTTTAATTTTACTGAAAGTTATGATAACTTTATGATATAATATTTCAAAAATAATTTTAAAAAAAATATACATATATATATAAAAAATCTATATACGAAAATATCATGTATTCACAACATGAATACATTTAATGTGTATAAAATCCGGAAATTTTTTATTTATTATTATCTATTTTAAGAAGAATTCATTTTCTCAATCTATAAATAACGAATATAGAGTTTTGAAATTTCTATTATTTATAGAATTTAATTCGATATATGTATTATACATATTTGTATGAGTACGAGATGAATTATAAAAATATCTATATCTATCTGCGTTCTGTACATAATTTACAACAAGTTAGTGTAGATTGTACAGTCTAATCTAAAGTATAATAAAAATAAAATTATTTTCATTTTGAAAATGAATGACCTGATGGATTATTATTATTAGCTTGTAATGCATGTATATAAGAAAAACAAAAAAAAAAAACAAAACAAAAAAACTAAACGTATTATTTGCGCATGAATTATAAAGGGTGTTTTAGACGTCATACATATTTATTTTTTATTATTTTATATTTAAGTTCTTAATTATTTTGATTTTTACAATACATCATACATATGCACAGATGACTTATATAGAAGGAATGTGTGTTGTTTTGTTATGTTGTATACTATTTTCATTTCAAAGAAAAATTATTATGTTATATTAAAAAGATTAAAGAATATACCCTCGTATATGATAGTTTTTATAATCGATTTCTATTGCCATCTATTGCTATGTGTAATGGTGTAATGTAGTACGTGTACAGTATGATTTCATATTACAATTACAGAAAAGTATTACCAAAGAAAATATTACATATGTACATTATGTGGTATATGTAATATGTGACAATGAAATAATATTAAATTGAAAAATAAAAAAAAAATGTAAAATAAGCTTTGACGTATACAAAAATAAAAAAAAAAGATACATATAATGAAATGGATTATATTTACGTAACGGTCAATATGATTTTCAAAAAAAATGATTATTTAACAAGGACAATAAATTCTTTACTTTTATTAATTCTTATAAATATAGAAAGTGATTTTATTTAAGCATCATTTCCTTATTGTATGTACATATATTACATGTGCATACAATTTTTTTTTTATATGTTATCTGGTGTGGTGATTATATACAAGTTATAATAATTTTCTTTTATTCCATTATTTATTTTATTTTATTACAAGTGTATGTACCTACATATTTCTATTGTTTTATTTAGCTTTTATGATGCATCTAATGGAAAAAAAAAATTAAAAATGAATGAGTATGATGATGAATATAATGTATGTTAATATATCACTTTTGATATATTATGTCTTCCGGTTTTTATTATTTTATTTATTATTCTTTTAATATCGCATAAAAAAAAAAATAACATAAAAATATTTTATGTTATAAATAAGTTGTTGTTTTTACTTTATAACTTTTATTATTATTATATATTTTTTTTTCTGCAAAAAAAAAAGAGTTGTCACACATAAAAATTTGATTTAAAAAAAAAAAAATATTAGCAAAAAAAAATTAATGTTACAGTATGAAAATCTTGTCATTTGTGTGCATAGATAATAAATGTAAGTACTTTCTCTTATATGATTACTTAATAGTTATAAATATACAAAAGTATTCTATGTGTGTACATATCTATATACATTCGAGTTACAATAATTTTATAAATACGAGTATGTATAAAAAAAATCATAAATAAACAGTAGTAGTAGTGTTGCAACTAAGGTCGATCTAGTGACATTCACTTTCTCGTTTATGTAATATTTAATTTTATTTTATTTTATGTTTTGTTTTTGTTTTAATTCATTTTAATTTCTATATTAAATTACATTTATTTTCTCAGTACAGTTATATATCCAGAATATTATATCTTTACCTTTACCTTTCTTTATGATAACATTTTATAATAAAAAGATTATTTCAAATATGAAAGATAAAATTCGAATAAAAGTATAAGAGATATACTATATAGTATACTATGTATATATTGTTCGAATTTTTGGAATTAAACGTGCTTCTTTGTATTTACATATACATACATATAAGTTTGTATGACAAAATATACAAATATGTTATTATTGTTTATAGAAACATAATATCTTGACTTTTAGAACTAAGATAAAAAATTTTTAAAGTTTTTTAAGATTAATGAAAAAAATATTATTTGATAAATAAAAAGATAAAAATGTTCAAGAACGAATTTAATTTAAGCTACATATATACATACTCATAAATGTAGAAAAAAAAAGTAAAAATTAATTTAATAAAATTTATCTATGTTGCTTGTGAATAAAATGTTAAATAAAATCTGAGTATATTACATTATATACATATCTGAAATGAAATAATATGAAATTATAAAAAGAACAATCATATCGTTTTAAATATATTGTAATGTAGAACTCACCTGTTTTATACAAATTTTTATTACAATATCAATCGCAATTTTAACTCGTGACTTTATTTATTTAATTATTTTTTTTATTTTTCTCACAAAAACTTTTCGAATGATATTGCACTAATGCTGATAATAATCTATATATTATTTCTATTTAGAAAATAATTATATGTATTTTTTTTTGTATCTAAAATAAAAATAAAATTACACTCTTTATATTATATTTCAAATTAATCACTATAATAATACATATTTAATTTCTTTTTTATTGATTTTTTATATTTAGAATAATTTCTGTTTTTTTTTTGCATTTACAAGCAAAAAATATCTTAACACAATAAAAATTTTTGAAGGATAAATATGTAATAATTATACTATATATATATATGTATATAAGTATATTACTTTTAAAACTGATTAAATGATTTGTTTTTTGTTCTTCACGAGTATAAGTAGTAGAGGCTACAGGGTACTGAATTAATTAAATGAAATTATTATTTATTATGAATATTTATTTTTCTATTCACGTAAATATACGAGTATACACATAACGTACATACATATATACAATACACACACATAATAATGAAAAATAATATTTATATTTTAAAAATTATATTTTTTGTTGATACATATTAATATATTAGGATGTATATAAATATAATGAATGTATATCAATTGATGGAAATGAATGAAATAAATATTAAACAGATATGAATCTTATTATAATATGTTTATTACAGCACTCTATAAAGTAGATATGTTAATGTAAGTATACTACCGTATTACTACAAAAATTGCAAAAAAATGCAAAATGTTGAGAATCAAAACTTCAACATTATTATCATCATCAACATTACACTATATACATAATTTATTGTTGTTGATAATTTGCTATTGTATTTTGTATATTATAGATTATAGTGTGTATGGTATCTGGTATGTACATATATGTACATATAATTAATATACAAGATATGCGAACGATATACGCTACAAATATATAAGTATAGTTGATTGCCACTCGACCTCCATGAGTCCATGTATCGATTTTCGAAGTAAAACAAGTTGGTTTTTCAGAATGATATTAGAACACAATATAGCCACAAAATATCTTTAGATATTTTTAACAGATATTTTAATAAAAATTAATATTTGCACTTTATAATAATGTACCCATACATAATATGTAAAAGTATTTTTATCAATTCCCCACTGTAAACAATATTAAGTAGTTACTATATGTATATAGTTAAAAATTCAATAAATTATTATTTTAGTATGTACTAACTCTAAACTACCGTCATTTTTTATTCATTTTTTTCTTTTTGTTCTACACTTTTTCATTCATTAGGTACATTTTCCAATTAAATAATTTAATATAAAATATTTGAAAAATAAAAATCAATATCTTACCAAACAAATACACATATAATAATATAAAATCCACAATTTATATATTATTTTTTGAAATGTTATAATAATTATTTTTTTTTATATTCAATGAAATATTATATCCGAATTTTTTATTATTTTGATTTTTATATTAGGTATATTTTTTTATTATTATTTTAACTAAGTATGTATATACATTTATGTATCCATCAGTATGTTTTATAAGAAAATTTTTGTTTGATTTTGTGAACTTGCGCTCAACCGTCAACTTGAAACTGACTGGTGCAATGCAATAGCACAACAAAATATGACGGTGCTGCTTGCTTTCATATTTCGTATTATAGGTAGGTAGCGATATAGACACAAGATATACTATACAAAATACAAGTATTTATGATAAAAAACTATATATGTATCTATTTATACGCTGATACTTATAATTTTTACAATTTATTATATTATTCAGAATGTATGTTCATACATAATACCACACATAATATGAAATACTATATCTAATATTTATATTAATACATTATTAACTTATACGTTGTGATTGTGATTTACATACATATATGATACATATGTACATATATGTATTTTATTCGCTTGAGCAATAAAATTTTCAACGAAAACTTACCTTAGATTTTATCGTTTAGTACTTGTTGTACGTACAAATACAAATGTATCTATACTCTACCTCTACTCTACTATTCGACGAGAATTTATCAGAATTAAACGTTGACTTCAGTGCTTTGGTTCAAATTAATATGTATGTACTTACAAGTGTGTTTGTTTATTCTGTTTTATATTGTTTCTTTCAATTTTTGATACCTTTTTACCTTTCTTATACACATGAAATTTATTTGTTTTTTGCTTTTTAACTTGTATTGTGTAAGAAATTTAACTTATATTTATATGTTATAGGTATCTTATACCATTCATTATTTCACACTTTTTTCCATTATATGTGTGTGTATGGCTTTATTTGATCTATAAAGGTAATCGTAAGTAACCAAATAAAACAATTATTAAAATTATAATAGTAAGAAAAAATCAAATGAATTTGAATATACCTATATATCAAAGAATTTTTCGTATATGTACCAAAAATGAAATAAAATTTATTAAATACATGTAAATTGTTTGATATGTATTTTTCTTTAATTCTCCTTCTCTTTCTCTGTTTGCGTTATTTAACATTAACATCACGAAAAGGTTACCAACTATATAAGTTAGTCATTTAAATGTACAGAACGTTTATATTATATTATATAGTCATATACTCGTATGTATAAAATACAGGTATTATTTCAATATAAAAAAACGTAAAAGAATATTTTCGGAGTGATTAAGCATAGAAGAGATGATTCTGCTATAAATATGTACTATAAATACTGAAATATTATAAATGCTAATACCCATGTGATCATTCCAGTTTTTTGCAAATCGTACACGTCCATTTATTACATATTAATTTTACACTGTTTTTTATTCTGATCACAGAAATTACGACTATCATCTTCTGTACAACCTAAAATAATATCATAATTAATATAGAATTAACGACGCATTTTCTTCAATTTGAGACTAGTATGTTGTATGTTGAATTTTGAATATTTTCATAATTTATTTAAATTCAATACATTTATTGATAGTATATTTTTGTCATTTTTGTATTTATAATTAAAACAAATATTATCATTTTCATAATTAAAAAAAAAAACTACAACTCAAATTTAATTTTTAAACAATAAAACATAAAATTTAAAGAAAGTGGACTTATACCACTTTCATGATCTCATAAGAAACGATTTAAAATTAAAACGTTTTTATTTTTACTCAAATAAGATTTAAAATTCTTTGAAAATAAAAAACATTTTGTCCTATAAGTATGCAATTTTTAAATTCATAAAAAAATTGTCATTCCATTCAAAAACTTTTGAACTTTTTGATTTGACTAGTCAAAAGCTTTTGGAGACTACCAATACAAATTCTCCCCATCAACTGTCACTTTTTTACGATGAAGTAGTAATCCTCACCTCACAGACAACGAAGAAGAAGAACAAATCAATTCATAAATAAAGAAAAATTTTCGTTTCATATTAATTGATGATCGTTTTCCTTGCTTTTTTTTTTATATAAAGTTGCGTTTATTTTAATAAGATCTAAAAATAAAAAAAAAACGAAAAACAATATATATTCAATATAAAAAAAAATGATATTCATATTTTCGATGGTGATATTATAAAAGTAAATTATAGAATTCCACTCATGAAGTTCATTTGATAATTTAAAGTGAAAATAAGTGCGAAAAAAAAGCAAAAGTGGTGGCTAAATTTATTGAAAACGAAAAAAAAAATAAGTTTTTAATATAAAATTTTTACTTCCTACCTATCATCATTCTACAGATATTATAAAATAGCTAGTGTTTGTTGTTTTCTTTTATGAATTTTGTTCACAGCACAGCTGTCATGAGTATTAAATAAAAAATTGAATAATTTCTTGATATATTATATATACTATACATAGATTGTAAATATAATAATAATAATAAAATACAAAGCAATAAAAAAACTACCCTTAAAACTTCTTAAACATTTTAAGAACAATTACAATAAAAGGGCAAACGAGACACAAACAAATAAAGAAAGGAAAATCAGGAAAAATTTTTTTAGTTGTCTTCAAAACTGATTTACTATTTAAAAAATAGTAAAACACGGTGAGGGTACTACATAAATTCGTGTTCTTGAAGAAGAAGGTAAAATGAATAACATCATAATGTAATTCATAACATGAATAATATGAATAAATGTGTATGTATGTAGTAATAATGTAGATAGTAATTATATGAAAAATTGAAAACAAAAGCAAATTAAAATTTCTTTTAAAAATTCATTTCAATGTACATAATACTATGTGTGTAAGGTATGGTACATGGCAATGATGACAAAAGTTTAAAAAAAAATTTTGTTATTTTGTAAATTTATTTGATTTTTTAGATGTGTACCTATATATATATTGCGTCAGTATTTATGTGGATTTTTTGATTAAATTAAAATCATAACACATGTACTTATTTTATTCTCGAAAATGAATACAAAAAATATAAAATAAATCTTAAATTTCAAATCAAATAATGAACTAAATATTAAAATGAGTCATTTTTTTTGTTTATTTAGAATATCTATATTCACACAATTTTATTATAAAAATTGTCGTTTATTTTACTTAAAATTTCGATGATTGCATTGTCAATAAATCTATATATTTGATGCATACATATTAAAAATAAAAGTAAATGTAATACAAATGTACAGTATTTAATGTATAAAACAAAGAAAATCATCAAAATACATATAATATTATACTTACACATGTAGTAATTATAAAATATGTACATATATGTATGTATATTACATGCGCATGTTCTGTCCTTGATGATGTGAAATAGCTTTAACTTCCCACTATTAAGTACAATGCGAAATAAAATGAATATGAAAAAAAAATATTAAATGTAATAAAAATATGTAATAAAATAAATAAAAACTAAATTAATGAAAATAGTATCTGTTTATATATTGTATATTGTACGTAATACTGGTAATACATTACATTACGTTACGTATGCTAATCAACAAAAATATTAAATGACTATAGTCCAAAAAAAAAAAAAAAAATTGAAAATAGAAATATAAATTAATACAAATACAAATATGTAACTATATATCATTTATACCATTTCTTTGTACTGCTTCTACACAGCTCAGACAAAGCTATGAGTGTTATATCAACAGTCAAAAATAATAATATGTAGTTACATTATTCGTATATACATTATATGTAGACATAATATTATTTATTTTCACACATTTCACCATAAAACAATACAGCAATATAATTTTGTTTGAATTATTGCGATTGTTATTAATTAAATACCTACAAACATTTTTCTACATTTTGTTAATCATACTGAAACCTGATGACTATAATAGCTGGTTGGCAAATGGCATGTAATGTAAATTAAAATAAATATTTTCATATGTATACATAAAATAATAAATCAAAGGTAGTATTTTTATCGATATTTATTTTGTGTAGCTTTTGTTTTTCTCTCATTTTTCGTATTAAAATTACGACGAGTCGATTTTTAATTGATTCATATTCATAGAAAAATATAAATATGTGTATACTTATACCACACACTTATGTATAATGTGATACTAATGTAAATGTAAACCTACATGCACTTATAATACAGAATGTAATATTATAAATTAAATTTTCAATAGAATTCATATTAATAATTTGAACTCTCTGATTAAATAAATTAATATTACATTCAAAACGGTAGCTATAATATTAGTATAGTACAGTGTGGTATAGTTATTTACTTTGTAATGGTATTACATTTCCATTTGTAGAAACATAAAACTTTTAAATGATGATAAAGTTAAAGTGTTATAAAATATGATTAATTCCAGAAAATATATACATACATATATAGCATAATGTTGTTTATATTTTTTAAACTATACATTATATTGATCAAAATTTCTACAAGTAGTATGAATATGAACAATGTAAAAGGAGTAGTAGGTATAAATATGTACAATTTACAATTATGCATTATTTAAATATTTTTGTATAAATGTTATAACGTCTAGTAATAATGTATACGTTCTGATCTGATTTTTATATTAAAATTCATTTTAAAAATAAGTTTTATTTTGGCTTTATAAATACAACATCACAACATTATATCAAAATTGTTTACAAAATAAAATAAAAATGTGCTATGCAATGCACACACGTATTATTAATCGCATAAATAAATAAATATATATCTATATATACTCTACTACACTATATATTATTATATGTATTGAATTTGTACTTGCATTTATACATATAAACATAATAAATGTTTATAAAAAGATAAAAAAAAATAAAAATAAAAACATAAAACATATGTGTATCGCAACAGCTGTGTGTATTATCTTATATAAATATACATTAAAAATAAAATAAAATAAAATAGGTAAACGTCCAATACAATCATATGAGTAGCATAGCTATATAATAGCTATATATATTTCACGTATATTTATGCATGACAATATATGTATGATACAAATGCATATACATAAATAATTGCATATTATATATATATTTATGTAGGTATATAACTTGCAGTATACAAAAAAAAAGAAAAAAAAAGCAAAAAAAAAAAATAATCCACGTCCAACACAATTAACAAACAAGAATTTTGTATTTTGTTGAGGTTGAGGAAACATCATCATCATATCATCATAAAGTCATAACGCATAAAAAATAATAACAACGTTAGTCAAGTCAAATTAGTCTGACAATCGAAAACCAGCTGATTATTATTCACGTCATTTCATTTCACTTTACTTTGTTTTATTTGTATATTAGAAAATCATCATATTGTATTGTATTATAAAGTGAGTGTAGGTGTTTTTTGAAAGTTATTTATAAAAAATAAAACATACGGGATTTTAATTTATCTATCTACCTGTGCAAGTGAGTGAAGTACTGCAACAGTATGCACAAATTTAATTGGAGTATGTTATGTTTTATTTATTATACACACATATAATATTTGAGTATTTATATGTGTAATATTGTATGTGTATATTTAACAAAAAAAGTTTCAAAAATTATTTGAAAAAAAAAAATAATTATTATTCAAAACAAAATTCATTTACATACACAATACATATAAATATCAGAATATATAATATGTAATATGAGATGAAAAGGAAATTTCTTATAATAAGAAATTGTAAATAAGTTATGACTTCAAATTAAAGTATATCTACTTAATTTGTTTGTTTATTACTAAGTCGTTTTTTTTTAAACAGATTTCATTTATTTCCTTTTTGTTTTTCTAAGTAAATACCTAAATAAAGTTTATATGTATTTTCTTAAAGAAAGAAAAACAAAAACTGAAAAGTATTGACTGATAAAATCTTTACTTTTGAATTAAATTATGATTTTTCATTTGCTATTTTCACTGTTAAATTATAAAATACATATTCGTACATATTTTAATGTATTTCTAAATACATAATGATTTTTATTAATTAATTTAAAATTATTTTTAAATTTTTGTATTATAAAACTGTAAATTAATTTAAATTTCGAATCTAGTTCACCAAGGAGTCTGACAATAAATTTTACATTTATTTTAAATTTAATAAACTCTCTTTTCACTTCGTTTTCTAAACACAATTTATTTTAATTATTTTTTTAAATATTTTTTTTTTATAGAAATGTCCTCACCAAGTGCTGGTAAAAGACGTATGGATAATGATGTTATTAAACTTATTGAAAGTAAACATGAGGTGACAATATTGGGTGGTTTAAATGAATTTCATGTTAAATTTTTTGGACCTCAAGGTACACCATACGAAGGTGGTGTATGGAAAGTTCGTGTTTATCTTCCAGAAAATTATCCATTTAAATCACCTAGTATAGGATTCGTAAATAAAATATATCATCCAAATATTGATGAATCATCGGGTACTGTTTGTTTAGATGTTATTAATCAAGCATGGACAGCATTATATGATTTATCAAATATATTTGAATCATTTTTACCGCAATTATTAACATATCCAAATCCAGTAGATCCATTAAATCGTGATGCGGCTGCATTATATTTACATGAACCAGAAGAATATAAAAAAAAAGTAGCCGATTATGTCCAAAGATTTGCCACCGAAGAGGCATTACGTGCCCAACAAGAACGTGAAAGTTCCGATAGTGAATCAAGTATGTCTGATTTTAGTGAAGACGAAGCTAGAGATATGGAATTATAATATCGGCTGTTAATTAAGTTTTAAAAATAATAATATATTATAAATATATATATATATGTATATGTAATTGTAACAATATTAATTAATAATAATGAAAAAGAAAAATTTAAACAAGAAAATAAAATGAAACAAACAAAACAAATAATTTTAATTATATATAATAAATTAAGAAAAAAAAAATTGTAAAAAAAAATGTTGTGTATTCGTAACAATTAATTATTATTATCATTATGTATTATACTCGTAATAGAAAAACAAAAATATTAATATTATAAGAAGCCTTTTTTAATTTTGAAAAAATGAAAATGAAAATGCAAAAAAAAAAAAAAAATTATAAATAAAAACTAAAATTAAAAATTTTCGATTTTAATTAATAATTAATTTGTATTTATTCTTCATTCTTTAGAAAAAAAATTTTTTCAAATTTTATTAAATTTTAATTACATTATATAGATTTCGAATTACCTAAATTACATACTGCATATTGTATTGTATAAAGGTAAAATATAAATTTTTTGCATCATGTATTATTAATAAACTATAAATGAAAAATGAAACAAATCATCATAAAATTATGGTAACAAAATCAAGAAAATAAATAAATATTCCTCATAAAGCAAACAAACGAAAAAAAAAAAAACAATTATGAAAAATCTTTTGAAAAATTTAAAATAGAAATAAAAATAATAAAAGGCATAATAGTAATTAAAAACAAAAAAAAGAAGGAAAGAAATATAAAATACAAAGTAATATTTATAACATTAATAATTTTAAGAAATAAGTTACACTTAAACAACAAAAAAAAATTAAATGAAAATGAATACAAGAACAAAGCAAATTAAAATTAGATGTAAAAGAATCGTTGTACTTTAAACATTATATAATGTACATTATAATCTTACAATAATTATGTCTAAAACATAAAAATATACATATTCATATATGATGATTACAAAATTATAATTAAATGAAAAATAATTCAATTTACCGTAAATAACAACAACAACAACAACAACAACAAAGCATAATGAATGATACATAAATTAAGCAACAAATTACCGAATATATATCTAATAATATTTAATAAAATTTTAGTAATCAATAAAAGAAAAATAATAATTGTAAATGCTAAATTAATATTATGTATAAAAACAACAAGCACATAAAATATATAATAAACCATTAAAATGTTGAATAATTCTAGGATAAAAATAAATAAATAAGAAAAAAAAATAAAATAAAATAAAATTTAAAAGTTTAATTGAAAGTAGAATATTTAAAGAAAAACAAAAAATCGAAAATTTCGAAACAACAATAACATATTTAAAAAACAAAATAATAAAATTTAGAAAACAAAAAAAAATCACATTTTTTGGATTGAACTTATTAAAATAGGTGAAACTTATTTTCGATACATGTAAAATTATTCATTTTATCAAAAATAAAGAAAAACAAAAAATATATATATAAATAACAGTTTTGATAATCATTTTTTTTTCTTCTCTTCATTATTTTTCTAATTTAATTTTTATTTTTCACAGATTTAACCATAATGTTTTTGGACTTTAGGTAGAAAAAATTTTCTAGAACAAATGAAATTTTTTTTTTTTTTTTTTTTTGTCAATTTTCCAGGGAAACTTTAAGTGTTCCAACATTATTTGCATTGTATTTTTATTTAAATATTTTTACAATACGTAGAGATATCATATTTTATCACATTCCTCTATAGTACATACGAAAGGAAATTATGGAATGAAATGTAAATGTAATGCTTTACAGGCATATATGTACTTTTGAAAAGAAATTTACTTACTTATCACCTTAACAACCAATAAACAAAATTGATTTTTGTATAAAAATTGATGAAAGTAGTGTAAATTTTTTTTTTTTATAAAAATTCAAATTACATGTTTACATAATTTTCTGTTTGAAATAAAACTATTAAAAGCAATTATAATTGAAAGGTAAGTTTAAAGTTTAAGTTAATTTTGTATGAATTAAAGAAGAAGGTGTGAAATTATAAATTTGTGGTTGTTCGCCTTTACTATATTACATAATCGTCAATATTTATATTGTAAATTTTGTGTGTTGGAAAAAAAGGACTTATGTAACATACTGAATTGATTTTAAATACAAATATTTATTAGATTAATCTAGTTTAAGTTTATACGGTGTATGTCCTCTAATATTGTCTAATAAATTATTTTACATTTCATCTTACAATATATTCATAAAATACTTCAAACATAAATTTTTTGTTTTATACGATAAAAACAGTCTATAAAAAAAATATCTACATTCATACATATCTTATAGCCTCAGCCTAATAAAAATAAATAAATTTTCCTTTTAAATACGATAAAAATAAAAAAAAATATGAATATCATCAGTTTTCGTTAAAATGTTCAATTCATATGAAATCATTAATTTTTATGTTTTGTTTTATGTTATATTTGTGATGATATTCATTAAATTCACATTTTTACATATACTAATAAAGTCATACATATGTACATACTACATACATACACCATATACTAAACTCCTACGAATAAAAAGTAAAGCCGTAGACCTATTAAATATGATGATTATTTATGGTGTAGTGTATGTGGTATTTTATTTCATTTTGTGCATGATAAAATTTCCATATAAATAAACACACACAACACAATTTGTGTTTTGTTTTTTATTTATTTATTTATTTTTTCTTCAAGTGAAAAATCAAAAAAAAAAAAAACAAACTACATTTTAATATTTATGATTGTACACAAGCTAACACAAACATAAAACAAAACATGTGTCAATTCAATATAAATGTACAATGTATATAGTTTTAGCTCTGTGTACCACCAGTAGCACAAAGTAATAATCAAACAATAGCTTACATTTCGTTTTAAAATGAGCAAATTTAATGATAAATCGATCAAACATAAACTTTTCATATATCATTATGTTAGAAAAGTCATAATACATGAATGAATTATGGCTAAGAACATTAAACATGAGAAATGAACTAAAAAAAACAACCACAAAAATATATTAAAAAGAAAAAAAAAATAAATAAAAACAAAAAGGTAATACATGTGTATATCCTAAAAATTCCAATATTCACATGTGTATATATATGAAGAAAAAACAAAAAAAAATTCTATCCCCATACTCTTACCTTTTCATTCTACTTTTATTTAGTTATAGCAGTTAATATAATTTTACTTTTTTTTTGTTTTCGAACATCATCCATAATATGATATAGTATACATATGTGCAAAATCATGTTCTAAATTTTTCACGATAATTCCTTAACCTCCTTTGTTTTACTGCTATACTATTTCATACTCTTTAGGAACTGTAGGAAACAACAATTACATACATATAATGGTATATAAAAAAAACACACACTTGTAGCAACGATATAGGTAAAAGGTAAAACCGTGCGGATAAGGTAACGAGTAACGAGCTATAGAAACGTTAAAAATAAAAATAAAAATTCATCATCAATTAACTGAAACGGTTTTCAATTTGTGAAAAGATTGATTGATAAGCATGAGTGATATGAAAGTTCAGGCTGATGAAGCAGCAGTAGTAGTAGGTGGAAGAGGTGGAAATAATGTTAATATTGACAGTGGTGGTAGTGCTGGTGGTGGTGCTAATGCTAATGCTGCTGCTGCCGCCTGTAAAAAAAGTCGAGGAGCGCTTATAATGAAAACTCTTTCAATATTTTTAACTGGTGGAAGACGTTCATCAAGATTGACTGGTTCTGGTAGTACGTTACAAGCAGCTAAAAAACGTAGAAGACGTCGAAAAATGGACGATACAAAAGGAAAATTATATCCAAAACAATTAGAAATGTTAAAAAAGAAAACGAAATTCACAAAGTAAATTCCATAAGTATATCCATATTAATTTTCTTTCTCACTATCATGAAGGAATAATTCTTAAAGTAAAATAAGTATGTATAATAAAATTCTATTTAATGATCTTGTAGAGATGAATTAGAGGCACTCTTTCAAATCTATAAAAAATTGGTATCTAATTTTCAAAAGACATCAAGAACATTAACTGCTGGTACATCAACATCTGCAATCGTAAAGCCAAGTGCTATGACTGAGGTATATATAATCCACATTCAGCTATATAATCATAATACCGTAAAATTATTGAAAAATATTTTTTCTTTAAATTTTTATATTTTTATCATCTAATCATGTGACATGTGTGACATATAGGGAATCGATAGGATAATATTTCGTGAATTATTGCATAGTACATTCGATATTATCACTGAAGAAACTGTTATGGAACGTATATTTTGCACTTGGGATAAAGATCATGAAGGTGTACCATTAAAGCTTGAAAGTTGGCTAATCGGTTTATCAATATTTTTACGTGGTACATTAACTGAAAAAGCTGCATTTTGTTTTCGAATTTATGATTTAAATGCTGATGGATTTATAACAAAAGATGAAATGTTTACATTATTACGAAATAGTTTAATAAAACAGCCAAAGGACGAAGATCCAGATGATAGTGTTAAAGATTTAGTAGAAATTATATTGAAAAAATTCGATTTAGATAAAGATGGAAAGGTAAAAATCAACAGAAAACGAAAAACATATATTTTCTTATTCTGTATTCAAAATTATTTTTGTAAAAATTTATATATTTAATATCCTATGTATATGTTTACAGGTATCATTTGAAGATTATTTACAAACAGTTAAAGATGAACCATTATTAATTGAAGCATTTGGACAATGTCTTCCATCTGAAGATGCTGTAATATCATTCTTTTCTACATTAAATATTTAAAATTATAAATTATTTCCGATTGAATTTCGAATAAAAAAAAAAACAATTAATAAATTAAAAATAATTGTAGTTCAGTAATAAATATTTGTGTTTATAAAAAAATATCATGTAATGTATAAAAATATAGTTTAACTATCTATACATATATCTCTCTATACAGACATATACGAGTATAGTGGAAATATTCGTTTTTTTTTTTAGAAATTTAGTGAATGTTTTGTTATTTTTTTTTATTATGATGTCACGTAAGAAATTTTCACCCGCGTATACGCAATATACGAGTGTATCTGTACAGTTCACCTATACCAAAGTTATGCATATAAGTTAATATACATTATATTATTACATATTTATGTATACTTATTATTATGTATATGTTAACCACAATTCAAATTATTAGTATTATATTTTTGTGTATAATTTTTCCATTTATTAAATATTACTTCATACATTACACATATATACTGTACATCTACGTACATATACTCGTACATATTTTATGAAAAATATTAAATGACATTAGATTGCATGTTTTCGTGTAATTAATACCTCATACCATATTATATACCTATACTGGTATATTTTACTATATGCGCATACTAGTTTAGTAGGGTAGTAGTAGTAGTAGTAGTAGTAGTAGATATAAACAATAGATAATTTATAATTGGTCTGATCTTGAATATTAGTAGATTATAATTGTAATATAAATCGTAATAGTATTTAAATTGTTGATTTATGACCTTGAAACTAATAATTTCATACTCGTACACATAATACAAAATATGAGTGTTAAATATTATGTATACGAATTTGTATTAATAAAAATTTTATTATATTATACATAGTACGTATACATATACATATGTATATATAGCATAGGCGTCAATTTCATCTTTTAATGATCCAGTAAAAATTTAAAATAAAAACATTTCTTTTTAAATTTAAATTTGAATTTGAAGCATCATATAAAATTCTATTATTTATTTGTACTTTTGTAGATTGATATTTCAGAATTTTACATTTTAATATAAGATTTCATTTCAAATTCACAAGATATTCTGTAATAAATCTTAAAATAAATGCGCTGAAAGTGCAGTACAATAATGCGTATAATAATATTCTTATTCTTATACATACTATATAAGTAATTTAAAATAAATTTTGTGAAAAAAAAAAAAAAACACAATAATATAACAAAAATTATTTAGATCATATGTAATAATAAAATCAATAAAACCTAATTTCAAATTTCAAATTTCAAATTATATTTAACTGAATGCGTGAATGTTTGTATACAAACATATGTATATACTATTTATTTTGAAATAAATCTAATAAAAAAATTTTATCAAAAAAAAAAAAAGAAATAATATTAGTTTTAGTAATATCCCTTTTTCTTAATTTCATTTTATTTCTTTTCTTTTATTTTTTTAATATATGTAGAAAATTTCCATATACTTTATGACTTTAGCTTACAGAAATATTATTGTTTTGTCATAACAAATTCATAATATTTATAATTCAAGTCTCTGTAAATAAAATGTCTTTAAACCTTTTTCTTGATATATCAACTTACCTCACCTCACCTATTTATAATGAGTACAGTAAAAAATAAAAAATTAAAATAATATTTAATTAATAAATGTCTTTAGCTTTAGACGATAAGAAAATATAATAATAATAATAATAATAATAATAATAATAATACAAATTGATATAAATTGTATAATGTACATATATAGTATTGTATTAAATTGTATAGATACATAATAATGCATATATAAATAAATAAATATGTATATACATAATATATAATGTAAATACAGACAATTTACAAAATATAAGTATGTACACATTTTTGGAAAAAAAAAATTATAAAAGAAAAAGTAATTAAAAAATATCGATAAGACTCTATATAATCATAAATAAAAATATTATTCATTGTGATATGAATAATCATATTCCACATTCGTATTATCAATAATTATGTACGAGTATATGTACGCATGGTAATGGTATATAGTAATAAATATTACATACTTAAAAAAAAAAAAACTTTTTTTGTTCTGGAAAAAAATTTGAAATATGTAATGTACATTATATTGGTGTACTGAAATCTATAAAATGATTTAATTTTCTGTGTATATAGATACCTATACGAGGGTGCGTTTTTATGTTCGCGGCATGGCAGGGTGAAAGAGTAGTGGGGGAAATCCTTTAAGTCGTAATGTGCTGTCTGACTCGTTATTAGTACAAATATCGAGATTTGCCATAATACAATCATTAATCTGTGAATTATCGCCGATCAAACAACTCGAATCAACTTTAAAACTGCTTTCAACCACAACGATGATGACAGTGCTCCCGTCCACAAGTGTGGTGTTACGTTGACTGTCTTGTCAAAGGTAGGCTTCGATATTTTGTGTCACCCACCCTATATTCCACACACACCTGGCTACGACCGATTATTACTTGTTCCCAAAACTGAAAAAAGAACTGCGTGAGAAGAAATTTACCAGCGATGTGAAGAATTATAGAGGACGCATTTTCGGCATATTTTGATACAAGATGCAGATAAAGATAAAATAACATTTTTTTATGAAGGCTTTCATAAGTTTATCGAAAGATTTGAGAAATGTATTAAAGTTGAAAATGAATATATTGAAAAAGAAAAATAATTTGGATTTTTAATTGTGTCTCGTTATCCCCCATTCCGCGAACATAAAAACGCACCCTCGTACTATAATTATGGCGAAATTATTTCTTAATAATTTTTCAAAGTATAATTAAAATACAAAAAATATCCTATCCTTTGCATATTTAAATACTAGTATATATCAAGTATGTGCCTATTTACATAAGATACGAGTCATGTTTTCATTATTATTTTTAGTATATCATCATTATCATGTTGGCACTACAGTAGTACGTAGTACAATCCATGAAAAACCATCGCCTCTTGCAGATAAGCCGCCGCCACTCAGCTCTATCGCTCGCTGTCTGTTTCCAATTCTTCACCTTTAGTCTTCGTAGGTCGTCTGTCACATCATCCCACCAACGTTTTCCTTGATCTACCGAGCAAAATTTTAATATGCAGTAAAATTTTAATTTGATTTTTCATTTTTGATTATTTCTTTTTTTTTTTTTTTCAATTCAAGCCAGAAATCATTATGAAAAATTATTACAAAAAAAATATCATCGGTTCTCCTCGTACAAAACATTATTCTTCATTCCATAAGTAAAAGCACATGTGAAGTACATGTATTATTATTATTATTATTACATATTATTATTGGAAATGCACACTTTTTTTCTAAGATCTTTATCAACTCCTGACCATTGTACTTTATGTATTTATGATGCTGTATGTGTACATATCAAATAAAACAATATTTATACAAGATCATCAGCATGTAACAGAACAGAATATACATATATACATACGTACAGTAAACAGTGTTATATATATATATATAGTTAAACTAAAATCTAAATTCTAAAATATTATAATAATCATAATGATGTGGTGATGTTATTCATAAATTAGATTTAGATATGTAAATATGTACATATATATAATGTATATTAAATTTTTATTTATGATTTACATATGAATGAGATTATTTTTATAAAAGATCTGATCATTTAACTTTTGACCTCTATTTTATATATTATTTACATTATATCAGATATGATATTCTTTTATATAATATCACATACAGTATATAAACAGATCGACAGATCATAAAAGCATATTTTCTCCTCCCTCATTGATATATTAGATTATACTCATCATCATCCCGCAGGCCAGAACAGGGATGATAAAGAATAATGTACATATGTAATAAATTTGAAAGCAATATACATATATACTATATGTACATATATGTACTCTTGTATGTAGATTATATAGAATAGACAATTGTAGTATATATTCATGTATTACATATATGAATATTTCATTATTGTATTGTATGTAATGCATCTTATATTATTAAATACAAATTGTAATAAATACTATATGTTCTTCTATGTCGCATATATACAAACTGGTACGCTGTTCTGTTTACATATGTATGTACATTTATAATAGATGACGTTGATATATTTATAACATAATCATAATGATCAGTATAAAATAATTACATATACATATATATGTATATACAAATTATCTGGAGAAGTCTATACTTATAATGTACTTAGTGTATGTACTTTATTAACACACATCATATTAGCTCTATCATTTAGAAATAAAATATAAACGAAAACCTAAAAGAAATTCTATATACTATATCGAAAATAATGAAATCTTATTATTATTTTTCTCGTATGTACATATGTATATACATACGAATACATAACATATATACATAATACATCATTTACACTTATGCGTTTACATATATACATTAACTACGCATTTGAACTAAATATAATTTATTTTAATTTTATATTACTTAAGTTAGTTAGTTATAAGGGGAAAGTGATGTATACAACGAGGATCAATTATTATTATTATTATTATTATTATATACATATGTATATTATTAGAGCTTTTAAATCTACATACATATTTACTCATAATATGTGTATATATACATTTGTGTATATTTTATCTGTTACGCAAAGTATTAATAATAATTTATTAATTTCAATTTTGTGTACAGTACATCATTATATTTTCAATAATCAGTATCTGTATACGGTCAGTTGTACATTATAAGAAGAACAATAATTCCAATTAAATAATTTTCATTTCATTTAATTAATTTTTATATAATTTCTTATTTCAATAATAAAATTTCTTAAAAAAAAATATAGATTTTTTTTTTAATTTTTATAAAGTGAAATTGAAAAAAAAAATAAAATAGAAAAAGGATCAAAGTTGGAGTTTTGTTGTTTCTTATTTTTTTTTATGTTTTTGTTTGTTTTTCTTAAAAAATGAATAAAAATCAGTAAGTTACTTTGTACATAGTTTTTTTTTGTTACTTCATCATATAGGAAAAAATAAAGAAAAAATTAAATATAGTTCATTATGAATTCAATTAACTTTAATTAGAGAATTTTTCGAAATTCAAATTAATGTTAAGATGAATTTTATTCAATTACAAAAATTCTAATAATAATAATTTAACTCGGCCTAGTCTACATAGAAATATGTAATATAATAGATAATATGAAATATTGAAAAAATTTTTTTAACAATTTCTTAATTAGTTAATTACTTTTTTTTTTGGTAATTTATTTTTTAGAACGTAAAAGTACTCTTTTTTTTCAAATTTAAATTATGTACTTTTACAAATAAATTGATTTCGTAGAAAAATATCATGTATTTCATATATATCTAAGGATTTTCACAAAAAAAAAAGTATACCTAGTAGTAGATTCTAAAAGTTATCAATTAAAATTACAAGGGTATTCGCATGGAATAAAAATTACTTTAATTAAAATCTATAAAATTTTGAATAAATTCATTTTCTTCTTTTCATCATTTTTCTTTTTATCTTCATTTTTTTTTTATTTAATTAAATATTTAACATTTTTTTTTTCTTCATAAATTAAATTTAATCTAAGAAAACATTATCATACGAGCGAGTATGTTACATATACTCTCATGGTCATGTATTTTCATTTTATAAATAAAAAATGCATGTCTCTCAAAAACAAAAAAAAAATATATTTATTTATTTATGAAATACGAACCGAAATGATAAGATATTATATTTATGTACACTGTCCGAATACATACATACATACAACGAATATTCTATATATACTTACAATTCTTGGAGTGATCGATCTATTTACCAATACTTCATTTTTTTTTTTTTTTTTTTATAATTTACGTGATATTTAATAATCTTACCAATACTCAAAATAAATCAATATCAGTCTTCTATTTAGTTTTGTTTTTTTTTTTTTTTTTTGATTTTGTATTCTTTGTCGTCAAATGGTTCAATGGTCAATGATGACTTTTACTTTCTGTTTTAAATAAAATCTTATATGCAGAATAATTATAATTTTTTTTTTTAATAAATCATAAAATAAATTAAAAATGAAAAATATTCATTAAAAATTCAAATAAATTTAAAAAGGAATTTTTATTTATTTTTTTGTTTTTCCCATTTTTCAGAGTCAGTCAATCCCAATCCCAATCCCAGTCATCAGATGGTGGCAACATAACGTTTCGTCTTTATAATTTCTTCATTTTAGTAATAGAATTTATGATTGTTTACATAAAATTTATACTGTACACAATTGAATCAATCTTTCAAACAGTATTAGCTCCACCAGAAGAAGTTGATGTTACAAATGAAATTGTATTGGTAAATTATATTTTATAGAATTTTATTTTTCAAAAAAATATATACATATATACGAGTATATATTTTTTCTTTTTGTATTTCTTTTTAATGTTTTTTTCTTTTACATACAGATAACAGGAACAGCACATGGAATTGGTAGAGAACTTGCAACACAATATGCAAATAAAGGAGCTCGAGTAGTTTGTTGGGACATAAATGAAGAAGGAAATAATGAAGTTGTTCGAGAAATTAAGGCACAGGGAGGAAAAGCTTATGGATATCAGTAAGAAATAAATGAAAAAAAATACTCATAAAAATCTAAACTCTGGAATATTATTGAAATTTTCATTTTTTTTTTAAATAAAAAAAATAAATTTACAGATGTGATGTTTTGGACCGTGATAACATTTTAGAAGTTGCAGAAAAAGTCAAATCTGAGGTTGGTGATGTCAGTATTTTGGTAAATAATGCTGGAATAATGCCATGTCATCCATTTTTAGAACATAGTGAAAAAGAAATTAGAAACATTTTCGGTATAAATGTTTTGGCACATTTTTGGGTAAAAAAAAAAAAAATAAATTTTCTTTCAAAATTAAAGAAAAATAAATTTGTTTATTTGAAAATATTTTCATTTAAGCTGCTTCAAGCATTTCTTCCTGGTATGATTGAAAGAAATCGTGGTCATATAGTAGCATTATCATCATGCGCTGGATTATTTGGATTGAAGAATTTGGTTCCATATTGTGGTAGTAAATTTGCAGTTCGTGGTATAATGCAAGCTTTATATGAAGAATTAAGAGCAGATGAAAAACAATTGAACGTAAAGATATTTTCTTATCTTTTTTCATAATTTAACTTTGATAATAATTGAATTTTTTTTTTCAATTTCAACATTTAGATTAAGTTAACAACAATTTATCCTTATATGGTCGATACAGGACTTTGTAAAAATCCACATATGCGATTCCCATCATTAATGAGACTGGTCAAAACTGAAGAAGCAGCTTCGGCAATAATTCGTGCACAAAGAAGAGGTATAGAAGAAGCTTCAATACCAAAACATTTCTTGTATATGGAGCGTTTCATGAGATTATTCCCAAAGAAAGCAATCATTGCTGTTAATGATTTTATAGATGCTGGTGTAGATTCTGATTTTTTGAAAAGAGATTGATAAAATATTAAAATGAATCAGATTTGATTGAATTTACAAAAAAAAAAACAAAAGAAAATAACAGAAACAAAACCAAATATTTTTAATAAATTTGTTTTTTAATAAATAATAAATAAACTTTTGTTTGTTTTTTATAAAAAAAATACAAAAAACAAATCAAAAATTTTAAAAAATTTTGTGTCAAACCGTTTAATAGGAGACGCAGTCTGTTGATGTAGGAAGCGTTGTATATTTCCTGTTTGATGTCAAAGCATAATTGTAGGGGACAAATAGTAAAGAAAAAATTTGAATTTCCGGCATTTCAATTGTGCAGTGCAACACATATTTTCATTTTTCCCTCTAAAATTTTTCTTTGATTTGAATTATTTTATTTCTGTTGCGCTGGTAATGTCATGATTTTTATCAATGAATTTGAAAAACCGATGATGATTTTTTTATTCGAAGTGTCAAATGTTGAAAAAGAACCAAACCAAAGAGGCAAAGAAGTTAAAACAAAACTAAAAACGACGACGTAATGTCTGTGTGAATCTGAATAGTGTTTACAAACTTGTTGCCACAATAAAACTACCAAAAATTGGTGGAAAAATTAATTATCAAAATTTTTATAAATTAAAAAATAATTTTACTTTAAAATAAAAATAAAAAAAATGTTTACGCTTGAAAACAAAGCAAAAATGCGTCTATAAAAAAGAGTCGCATTGCAATCGCTAAGTAGTGGGTGTAGCATTAGTTTAGTAGTAGATGTAAGTAGAGTAGATGCTAGCGAATATACAGATTACGGAAGAAATAATAAAATAGAAAACTACTAATAGAATAGAGATTGTGCAACGTGCATATAAATGTTTGTTGTGGTTGTGATTGCGGGTGATTATTAAAAATTTTTGTTTACACTCGTAAAGATTTGAATGCAATGAATTTAATCATTTGGTTTGGAGGAATTATAACAACATTATTGGCTGTAATTTATTATTATCCAGCATTTTTTTATATATTTCTATTTATCCTGTATTCAATTGTATTAATAATTTTAGGTAAGTAAAGGTTGAAAAAATTTTACATACATTATAACGGAAGGACTTCTTTTTGTTTAAATCTTTATAATTGTTTAAAATTTAATAATAATTCAAGATTTTTAATAATTTCGATTAAAAAGCAATTGCATTGTGAATGAAATAAAATATGTGTAAATCATTTTTTAAAGGATATAAAAGATTTTTCTAAAAAGTGGTAAAAATCTATAATTTTAATACGACTCACATCTCACATAATTGATTACATATTTAACATTTATGAACGAAAACGAACATATGTTTTTAGTAGTGAAGAAAAATAAACCGAACCGACGTAAAAGAGGAGTGGTACACGAACAATGACATTGACCAATTGCTTATAATTTGATCGTGGGTGTAATCGGTAGAATGTATTTGTATTTATAAACATACGATTTATTTTTGTTTTGTTTCGTTTTCGTAGTGATAACAAAATACAGTGAATCACATAACATAAAATTTTGTACATATTTCTCTTTTTCGTGTGATGATATTAAAATAGAAATGTTATAGATTTTTTTCTTCCGTAATTGTTTTGTTTTTTTTTAATTTTTAAATATTTTAACAAATAATTTGTATGTATATTTTTAGCTATTACAGGGACAATTTACATTCATTTTGTTCTATCATCAAAAACACAACCTCAAATAACTCATCAGTCGTTAAATGTTTTATACAATGCAACTAAGTAATTTAAATAAAATATTTTTTTTCATAAAAATTGTACTAAAATATATATTTTTTTTTTTTGTTTTGATTATTAATTAGATCCAGTATATTTGATCCACCTAATCCAATTAAGAATTCATCGAATTTATCATTGATATTTGGACGTACCGTCGATTTACAATTACAACAAATTATCGAATATGCTTTAAGAGATTTTGTATCACCATGGCTTGGGTAAATTTGCTTAAATTATAAAATAATAATCTTCATTACGTAAATTGATTGATTGTTTTTTTTTTTTTTTTTGGTTTATTTTAGAAACGTTGTAACAAAACCAAAAAATTTGATAGATGTTTTACGTGAAGATATTTGGAATGCTATTAAAAAGTTAAGTGAAAGAGCATCAAAAGTTGATGCATCAAAAATGATTGCCGTTGATATGGTTAACAGAGTTACAGTACATTTGGAAAAAATTCGAATATCAGAAGCAAGATCGTAAATTTACAATAACAATATGTATTGCGCCTACGTATATTTTTCAAATTTTCATTTATTCTTTTCATTGCAGTGTAGAGACAGGTTCTGTACCAGTATTTGCGATAAATTCTTATATTCAAACCGAAGAACGTGAATTAGAATTTTTACGTAAATTAACTGAAATAATTATAATATTTTTACTGCCAAGAGGATATTCATTATCACCGTTAAAAGTATTATTAAGTGAAGTTATTTCATTCAAAAGTAAGTACTTACAGATTATTTCAAATTTTATGATGAAAACTACGTAGATACATATATGCAATAATTAATTTAAATTAACATTTGTATGCGTATGATTCTTTTGTAAATAGTATTTTTTCCATTGATAAAAATGATAACATCACCTGATTATATAAATCAAAAAACTGTACAGTACATTGAATCACGTTTAGCTGCTGTTGCAATTAATAAACGAAGCTATGAATACGCAGCTAGTTTTGAGGAATTCTTAAAAATTATTCATAATACAGTTAGTCTTGAGGAGCTATTATTAATACGAACAAGCATAATTAATGATCTAATGCATGCAACAACAATGCAAAATCTTCAAAGAGCTAAAGGTTATTTAGTTTGATATTTTTTTTCGTTATTTCATTATTATTCGTTAATAATTATGATTACAATATAAAAATAATTGATTCTCTTTTAAAGGTCTAGATCCTGATACTGAAGATAACTGCCTGTCAAGATCAGAATTATCGGCAGCATCTCGATTGAAACGTTATATACAACAATTAAACTTTGCAAAAAGTCAATGTGAAAAAAATTTATCAAAATTAGGATGGCAAGGTCATTTCACAAATGATTTGGTATAAATTTTAATAATTAGAAATTTTTTTTTAAATATTTTATAACTTTAAAAACTAAAATATTTACAATTTCAAGAATCTATCGCTACAAGATATCCTTTCAACAGTTATTGGTCGAAGACATTTAACATTATTCCTTGAACCATTAAAAGCTAGTGCATTAGTTGGATTTTATTCAACTGTTGAAGAATTAAAACATTCCCAAAAATCAGTATGGCATCAATTGGGTGCTGAAATTTTTTATACATACATTCGTGTTCCACAGCCAGAAATACCAGTAGATAAGACTGATCGTAAGAAAATTGAAACATTCCTTTTAGGTGATTCTGGACCAGAAGTATTTTATGATATTCAAAAATCTGTACTACGTATGCTAGAAGAAAAATATTATCCATCGTTTTTATCAAGTGAACAATATAATTTACTGAAAGAATCTTTAACATCTGATGATTTCAAAGATATATCTCTGCAGTCATCATTAGAAAGTCAAGATGATCCAATAAATTCAATTGATAATAATGAAGGCACAATGGATTTTACAAATCATTCAACGTATGCTAGAAATAAATTAGAACAAATACAAGAACGTTTAGACAATAAGAGTCAAGCATTAGAAGCATTAAAATCATCCGTAAAACCAGAATCAAAAGTGTTATCGATTCTAGAGAAAGAAGTTGATTGGTTGAGAGGTGAGAAAAGACAAATTGAAGCACATTTAAGTCGCACTGAAGTATGGAGTGAACATTTGGGGAAATGGAAAGCAACGATACAAAGCGTTGATGTAAAATAATTTAAAACTTTAAAATGCACTAATGAAGTGTTTATTCAACGTTTTTGTCTTTTAATTGTAGATTCAAGAGGACAAAGACTCATTACAATTCATGATATTAGTTCATATCGACGAAAATATTAGCCAGCATAAAGGTAGATCTGAACAGGACGCAAATATAACAAGTGGCTGGGTTGTTATGCGTTCGTTAACTCAATTTCACGTAAATATTTCAATTTAATGCTATGCATAAATGTAACTAATTATTTTTTAATTTTATTTTAGGAACTGCATCGTAAACTTCGACCACTTTCTGCTGAATTAAAGGCATTTGATTTACCAACAACCTTTAAAATGTTTTTCTTAAAAAATGATAAAAGCTCTCTTGAAAAGGCCAAAGGACAAATTCAAAAATATCTGAATGTAAACTAAAACTCATATTTCTTTTATTAAAAAAAATTCCATATTTTATATACTTTCTCTTTTATCTGATAGTTTATCCTTGAAGATGATCATTTGAATCAAAGTGAAACGATTTATACATTTTTAAGTCCAAGTTCGGAGCACTTAAAGCATGCAACACCATCACCGAAAAAATCAAAATTCTCTTTATCGACATTATTCAAATCAGATTCTGGTAAATCTGATGCATGTAAAGCAGATCCATTCTGGGGTTTGGCAGGATATCGTGAAGATGATGATATGTCGATATATTTAGAAGGTTCTGATAATGATTCAAATTTAAAATTACAAGCTGATTTAGATAGTAAAGATTCAATAGCTGAACCATTGTATGCATTAATGGGTGAAATATTTGATATGGGTGGAGTTTTTAAATGGCTACGAAAAAGTTTAATATCTTTCGTTCAAATTACATATGGAAGAACTATAAACAGGTTTATTTATTTATTTTTTTGTTTTTCTTTTTTAAATTGATTTAAGTAAATTAAAAATATTTAATTATTTGGCACAGACAAATCAGGGAATCCATTAATTATTTATTTGAGGAATCAATGTTGCATTATTATGCATCAGCGGTATCAAAATCATTTTGGCCAGGCGGTGTATTAGCATCATCGTATCCAATACGTTCAGATGATATGAAAGAGATGACAACAAATGCAGCCAAAGCTTTATTAGTCGATAATATACCAGAGGTTTTATGTAATTTGGTTGGTGCTCAAACGGCTAAACGTGGTACATTAAAAGTTTTCGAAGTTTTACAAAATCCAATTTATAATAAACAATTGTTCTATGTAAGTTCATTTCAAAAGTAAATACAAAAAAAAAAAAAAAAAATTCAAAAAATAAATTAATATTTCAAAATTCTTCTAGGAATTACTTGAAATAGTCATGCTAGAATTATTCCCAGAAATTCGTCAGCTTAAACCCAATACTAAGCCACATTCAAATTCTTCAATTAAATAATAATAAGAAAAAAAAATTATGAAAAAAGCTAAGTGATTTTGTATTAAAAATAATTCGTAATCTCATTTTTATTTATTAATTATAATTTATTAAAATTTAAGAAGTAAAATTTATCTTATGGTTTATGTGAAATGTACATTAATAGAATGGTTGAGGATGTAACAAATTGTAATTAAGTAATTATGAAATTTGAAAGCACAACAGTTAAAGGAAAGTCATAAATTACTCTAGTTATGAAGTCACAAAATTATAATCTTATTTTAAAAAATTATTTATCATTATTTTAAAGTTGTTGTCTAAAACAAAAATACATTTACATAAATTAAAAAATTTTTAACGTGTGCCATACATTCCATAATTTATATATTTTTCTGAAAGAGATAATTATTTCTATTATAACTTGAGGCTTGAGGTAATTATTGCAATTCATCATAAGTTCAACATATCAACAAAATTTTAAACATTTTTAATTATATTTACATGGTACAAAATTTTTAAAAAAAAAATGACAAGACAAGAAACGAAGACAAATAAAATGAAAAAGAAAAATAATTTTACTAAAAAAAAGAAAAGAAAAATAAACGTTTATTTTATTTATTTTTGTTGGAATTTGTTTAAAAGTTTTTTCACATAAAATTTACAAAATACATAATTTCAAAAATAATAACCTACGTTTGCGTCCAATTTACACGTTAACACCAACGTCAGCGCGAGCGTCAAAGCTTTAAATTTTCGAAATGAAGCTGAAACGACACAATACTTATGTGACGTCTAATCGGATTTACATTGACGTTCAATTAGATCCAATTTCTTTTTTGGCATTTAATGCTTTTAGGTAAAATT
Source organism: Villa cingulata (assembly GCA_951394055.1). Taxonomy (NCBI): domain Eukaryota; kingdom Metazoa; phylum Arthropoda; class Insecta; order Diptera; family Bombyliidae; genus Villa; species Villa cingulata. The sequence continues at coordinate 1,185,628 of OX596018.1, forward strand.
CTACAATCTCCGAAAAAAAATGTTTGTTTCAAAATCACTTTGTGAAAGCTTTTGAGTTGATTTTCTTATTGTACACGTATGAAATCTTCACTGCAGTTGAAAATGATGATAGCAATGACGTTGGCGCTTTACGCTGGCGTTGACGTGTTAATTGAATAAAAGGCATAACGGATAACTTTAAAAAAAAAGGATGATAATGGTAGCAAAACAAAAAAATATAACTTGAGTTGTGAATTTCTGATAAATTTCAATAAAAATTTATTTTTGATATAATAAAGTATGTAATAAATTAAATGGAATTTGATGTACATATACATACATACATTATTGTACTTGTATTTATTCTGTAAATATAAATTAAAAAAAAAAAAACAAAAAACAAAAATTAAAGAAAACAAATTCACTTATGGAATCTAGTCATTTAATTAAATTAAGAGATTTTAAATGTTTGTAGAAAATTGTTTTTTTGTTTATAATTGTATTTTGAGAATTTTTTGTTTTTTTTTTTCTAAAATTTTTCAAATTTTTAATTTATTTGTTTTATTTTTTTGTTTTTTATATTTACAAAACAAAAAAAAAATGATAGAGCTGAAAGAGAAAAGCTTTTTACAGTTATATAAAAATATATACATAAATAATATAATTATGTACATGTATACATATACATTATATATACGTACATATATATAAAAGTTATTAATATTTAATATGTATATTCATATATTATTGTATATCATAAAAATATATTATATTGTATTGTGTATGTGATGATATTTATATAAAATTATATACTACATATATATATATATATATATGTATATTATGTATGAAAATAATAAAGGGCCAAGGTACCACATAAATTTATGATTTGTTTAAAAAATAAACCTTTTTGATGTACCTAATGTGTGTGTATCTAAGTTCTCCAAACTTTAAATTTTACCTTCCTTCTACCCTGATTTTTTCGCTTTTTGATACTTTCAACTTTTACAGGATTTGTACAGGATGGACACATTTAACATCTTAAATGCACGGTCTACCTTATTTGAGTTTTACTACTTACTTTATCGATTAAACAAATCTCGTTAACATGATTTTTTTTTTGTTTTTTTTTTGTAAATAATTGTCATATTATACAGCTAAAAAGTTTAGATTTAAATGTCGTTTTCCTTGAAAAACAAAAATGACTAAAAAACTGTTGTGAAAAAAATAAAAAATAAAAATGCCAGATAATTTAATGAATAAATGCAGAAAAAATATAAAAAATATTAAGTGTCGTACTATACCGAAAATTTCACATTCAAATGTTTTTTGTCCATACGAAGAGAAAAAATATTGGAAAAATGTTTTGTTTGAATTGGAACGTAAATATCGTAGACAATGTGATACCATAAAATTTAATGATTTCATAACAATACCACCAGAATTATATGAAAGAGTATCAAAACTGATACAGATTACACCGCTTGAAGATGATACATTTAAAGATAAAATACTAATCGATGAATTATCAATAGATAATTTAAGTACGGTTCAATTTAAATTTGAGGTAAAAATGTTTGAAATTTATCGAAGAATGATATATATATATTTTTTAAAATTTATTTTGCTTATTTCTTCAATGTTTTAATATGTAGAAAAGTAGTATTAATCCGGAATTATTAGAAAGCAAATTATCGCCGTTGACAAAATCCAGTTTACAACAGCTAGCGTTATTAACTAAAAAAAAATTAAAGAAATCGAATGAAAATGAGAACTGGATTAAAAATTATGCTGTGTTAACGGAGAGGCAAAGAATTAAATGGAATACAAAATATTATGATCTAAACAAAGATAAACACAATCGACCATTAATCGAAAAGGCTGAAGAAGTTATGGATCAAGTAAAATTCATGCTAGCTTTTAGTTACAATTTCTTTCGATTTATATTGTTTCTTTTTTTTTCTTTTACTGTTAAAGGCAGCCAAACGATTTTCGGAATTCGTTAACAATCTGGGACCAGATAAAACTGGAAATATATCAAAAGATGAAATTAAATCATTGTTTGTGATTAATCTTGATGGTGCTAAAGAAACAAACCATGTCAATGACACTGATTCTGGTAATGTCGTATCTAAAAAATCATCAAATATTTTTGAGGAACTATCAAAAGTATGTGAATCTTATATTTTAAATTATAATTTAAGTAACGTAATGTACGAGTACTACAAATGAACATTTTTTTTTTATTGCTTTACATTTGCTTGCTGCAGTCCTTTAAAGAAAATCCAGAATTTATTGAATTTCAAAAGATGAAACAAATATCCAAGAAACGAAAACAACAAAACCTTAAAATTCCAAAAATTGCATTTGGTCGTACAATGAAAACTGATGATGAAAAAATTCTACCATTTAAGATTACAGATGATCAGGCTCATCAATCAGACATCACATATTTGCCAGAAGAATTACGTACTGGTGAAATTATATTTTCTGGTATATGCAATCTAAGAGTAACCAAAGATTTAATTCAATATTATTTGGAAAATGAACATTTAAAACGTCCAGAATATTTAGTGAAAAATGGTTATTTTAATCGTCAGTCAGATACAACAAAACGTAGAATATCAATAATTCCATTTTATGAATGTATTAAAAATTAACAAGATAATTTTATATTTATATTTTATGTTTTATCTACTCACATGTGTAAATGTATTTTCATTTTGTAAATTACTATAAAAATATGAAATATGTAGTAGTAAAAATTTAATTGAAAAGACAAAAAAAAAATGGTTTTTTTTTCCACATTTTCATTTTTTTAATTGAATGTTTGATCGAATATGATGCCAATGCCAAAATTTTCACTGTAGTTTTTTTTTTTTTTTGTTACCAAGGTAACTATAATTTGTTATCAATAACATTATATACATATGACAATAATAATAAAATATTTTGGGCTAAAATTATTTCAAAAAATTTCCTTTTAAATAGCAGAATTTTAGATTTTTTTTTCCTTCAGTTTTTACATGTTGATTTTAATTTTTATAAATTATGGACAAATTTGATAATAGCCGAAAAATTAATAATGACAGATCTGAGGACGATGATATTGATATGGTAGATATTGCATCATGTATAAAATCATCAACAGATACAGAACAAGAAAGTTCAGATTCATCAAATGAATATTTTGATCGTGTTATTGGTCACATTGAAGATATTGTAATAGAAGATGAATTTCAGGTTTTTGCATTTACTATACATAAATTAAATTTAATACATTTTTAAAAGTTATTTTTATAAATTTTCTATGGATGTTTTTATTCAAAGGTGTTACACAAAAATTTTCTAGAAAATAATTGGAAGATATTCGAAAATACACAAGAAAATAAAATCGAATATATGGAAATATTTAAAAATTACACAAATATATTTGAAAAATTCATTGTGGATGAATTAAATAAAAGAATGGATGATTTTGATATGAACATATTTGCAAAATGTTTAGAGTAAGTGAACAACATGAAAATTAAACTCATTAGTTTTTTTTTTTGTACTTACTGTAATTAAATGCACATCTGTACAAATTATCTGTATTTCAGGAACGAAAAATCCCAGGTAGATAGTGAAATATTTGATATAATTCAATCTTTATTGGATTTTATTGTATTCAAAGAAATGATGCTGGACTATAGATCAGAAAAAGAAGGTAAATATGATAATTTAAAGAATGGAATTATTATAAAAAATCTATCAGATGATATAAAGTGATGTTGGAAACATGTATGTACTACATTTATGCGAAAATTATTGTACAAAAGTTTAAAATTACTTAATTTCCTTTTTAAAATTTAGATTTTAGATAACTATACAAGTAAAATATTGAAATTAATACATTTATTATATTTTATATAAAATTTTAATTTTAAAAAATCAAAAAAATAATATTTGTTTTACATTCCCTTTTGGAAGTTTTAATGCATCAGAATTTCGGTTTGAACCAATTTACTGTTCGTGTCGCCAGGCATTCGATATGGTACAGTTGCAGCCATATTTGTAATAGCCTTTGCCCTCTCACGAAGATACGTCAATTGCTAAATTAAATTACAAATTCGAAATTTATTATGATAAAATGTTTGTAACTCTATTACTTACTCTTTCTTTTCCAGTGTCCAAAAATGAATCTTTACTTTTAGCACTGATATATTGTGAATATAAAATATCCATTGTGGCAAGTAGTATATCTGGATAGATTTTACAAATTTCTGAACTAACTCTTTTAAAATTATTGATACAATTCTCGATTTCATCGGTGGATGATGGAACTAGTTTTGTATCAGTTAAAATATCTAAAGCTAATTGATATTTTTTTTTATGGTAATAATCAAAAAATGTTAGTAAATTTTGCAAAAGATTGAATGTCGATAAGATCTGTGGATCACAATTCAAATCTTCACCTGTAACATTAATTAAAAAAAAAAATGAAAAATTGCCTACGACTTTAATTTAGTTTTTATTTACCTCTTAAACGTTCTGTAAATTCTGATGCTAAATTTTTAAGATGTTCTCTTGATGATCCTGGTCTGGGTTTCTGATGGACAACTTGCGATAACATTGTATTAAGATAACGGAAAGCTTGTCCATGATCCTAATAGCAATAGCAAAACATAAAATAGAACAATACAATTTAATGAAATTATGAAAATTTTCAATTTAAACAAATAACAAAAAAAAAAAAAAAAAATTTAAACATACACCAGCTAGATCAAATAATTTTATTGCGTCTCCAAACATTCCTTTTTTAACTAATTTTTCAGCTACCAAACTTGCTGCTGTGCTTACATCAAACTGAATACTTTCAAATTGATCGAACAAACCTCTGAAACATTTATTTCATTTTACAATTTTAACAAATTATTTTTGTTTTTTCCTTTTTTTAAAATGTAAAAAAAAAATTCACCTTGATCTAGTTCCATTTGGTTGCATCTTACCAAAAATTAAATTGTACTCATTTGATTGAATTGCTAAATCAGCAACTGCAACCAAAAATAAATTTCGGCCTTGTGAATCTTTCAAATTTCTCAGAAGGAAGAAATATTGTATGGCCTCAGCTGGATCGGTTATCTCAAATTTTTTAACGTAAAGCATAATTAAACGAGCAATATTCAAACGACGCATTGGCAATGGATCTTCGATATCAATTGAAACTGAAAATTGTTTATTTTTTTTTTTTTTTTTTTTTTTTTCATTTAATCATATTTTCAAAATATGTATATATAAAAAATGATGATTCTGATACACTTACGTAATGGTTCTTGAACATCTCTTGGTCCACCAATTAAGAACATTTCATTCAATGCAATTCCAATATGTACAGCATGTGTACGGTATCTTTCGGTACGTGATAAAAATTCAATAGCAGCTTCAAATTGTCCAGTTAATGCTAACACTTGGAAATATAAATGTTTTTGATCAGATGCATTGAAGTATTTTTCTCCGTATTCTTCGAGGATTTTCGTTTGTAATGTTGAATATGTTAGACCATCAGATGAATCTGTTCGTAACAATGATAATTGAATCCATAAGAAATCATCTGTAGTTTTTGCAATTTCTGCATGTTGTTCGGTTGTATCATAACCAGTAATAATGCAAAATACCTGAAATTATTTTTGTTAAATAAAAATTTTGTAAGAGAAATTAATTTTTATTCAATTTTTTTTTTTTTTTTTTTTTTTTTAAGTAAATTACCGCTTTTTTGTAAGGATCAGTAGAATTTTTTACTTGACACTTGTATTGCATTCTTAATTGCCCTTCTAATTTTGAATTAAGATTTTGTTTTGGATTTTTTATTTTCTCCTCCAATGCCTGTGTAATTTCTTCATATCCCGAACTAAAAATTTAAATAAACAATTCAAAATTATTAAATTTTTTTTCATATAATTATGATTTTATGTACGTTCAGGATACTTACTCGACCATTTGTAAACATCTTAAAGCTGATTGCAAATCACCGCATCTTAAACAATAATAAACCATCGGCCATAATGGTTTTCCATCAATATATTTATCTTGTAAATCATAGCAAATTGTATTATTCTTGAATGTTAAATCAATGAATGATGCCACCAAATTGAATATACTCGGTATTCCACCTCTTTGAGCTTCCTTCAAATTTCCTGATACAACAGTTGACATATACAATTTGTATCTGTGAGAAAAATCACATAAAAATCAACAAAATCGAATTTTATTTTTATGAATTTATGAACATAAACATGAAAATATTTAAGTACCTGTTTTCTAAATATTTTTTAGCCTGATCAATGAATTCAGTCATTTGTGATCGACTTTGAATTGGATCATTACTTCTCGATAATGGCGTAACATTAACCATGTATTTCATTATTTCCCATATTTCAGATACTTTCTATTTGTGAAATTAAAATAATAATTTTAATATTATTTAAAAAGTATATTCGTGTTTTAAACTTACTGGTTCATTAAATGCTTCAGCAACTTTGGCAAATTTTTGTACCAAATTAGGACGTAAAGCTCCTTCAGTTATACATTTGTTATAATCATAAACTTCTTTAGCATATGCCATTTCCTATAATAATAATTTTTATTAAATTTATATTTTGTTTTTCTAAAATTTTAATAAACAATGATGTAAGGTAACTACTAACAATGCGATTAAGAGTAGATCGTCCACCAGATGTTGTTTCATTCAAAATTGTTTGCTCCGGAAGTTTTTGTATATCAATCCAATTTTGAGATGGACCAACGAGCGCATTAAGTAATTTTATTTTTTCTTGACGCCAATCGTTTTTAATTTTTAGCCATTTTTGACTCTGTGCATTTTCATATGACTGAAAATTAATATAAAATCAAATAAATTGTTTTTTTAACAAAATGAAAGAAACTTTTTATGCTTTATTACATCTTTATGAACTTTTTCTATAACAGATAATATTGCATTTTCTTTTTCATTTTTTAAAAAATTCTGAATATCTGTATCAGCAATTGGTTGAAGTGGTTTAAATGTTTTCTTTAGATTCAGATGTTCTAATTTACTAGAAATTTTTGGAAGATCAAATCCTTTTGCGCTTAACAAGAATTGCCTGTACAAAAAAAAAAAAAAAATAATAAAATTATTTTTATTTGTATTAATGTGAATTTACAGATAACAGGTAAAAATAATTTTATTTGAAAATTTATACATACGCTTGGATGTCTTGTGCTCCAGTTTGTGTCAGATGAGAATGTAAATTTTGAGCATCCTGAAGCACTTGAGGAATAGATCTATCCACTCTCGGCAAATCATCTGATGTTCGTATTTCATTTGCAAGCTTCTGTGCTTGTTGAAGAATCGAGTTTAAATCCATTATTTATTTCCAATTTAATTGTGAAAAGTGTGAAAGTTAGATTTTTCTTAGAAATTGTTTCAAATGAGTTTAGAAGCCGCCAAATCCAAATCCAAAACTTGTATTGTGTTGTTGTGTGTTTTATATTGTAATGATTAATGTAAAATCGTTTGCAATGACAGTTGACTTGACACTTACAGTCTCTTCTTTTGTGTTGTTTTAGTTTTAACATTGACAAATTGATAAATCAAAAATGTGTTCTGCTGCATGCGCAAAGAATATAAAGCCAAACCCTAAGAATATAAAGCCAAAGCCTTGGCTAAAGCCTTTAGCTTTATATTCTTTGGCATGCGTTTACAACACTGTTATAGCGAAAACCCAATGTACGCTGTGCTTGCTTTGCTTGCTTTACTTGCTTTGACAACTAAGTAGAAATAATGTGTTTAAACGAGACTGCCCCCAATGAGCAAAGCAAGTAAAGCAAGCAAAGTCGAAAGTTGGTCTACTTTCTACTTTTTAACAACTTTGAACGCTTTGACAATTAATACATGATATAATTGATTATTGGTGTTGGTGTGTTGTATTGCATTCCATAATAAATAATCAATGTATATATGTGTATATTAAATATGCATGAATATTATATTAGATTTATATGTACATATATTATGATAATAATTAAATAATTTATTATTAGAGAAAATTATTAAAATGTATTGTTTTTGTAGCATCTATTTTTTATTATAAATTATATTGTATGTATATATAATATGATATAATATTATATATGTATATAATATCATTGGCTGGAGTTCCGAAAAGGTGTCACCCTCGATCCTCTTGAAATTTTGTCCACAGAACGCCCTTTTGGCCTAAATCACGGGATACTCGTCTTTTTTGGCGCATTGCCCCCTATCGGCCATAATTGGCATATTAATTGTTTTGCCAACATTTTATTTTTACTTATAACTTTATAATAGTACATGATACAGATATTGTATATATCTCAAAAGATGCCTCTCAAGATGCTCTATATTCTGAAAAAAAATTTCTCAAAAAGTCCTAGTAAAAGGATAATAAAGGAGACTGTAATTTTGGACTATTTTTACATTTTTGCCAATTTCTCATAAATGAGTAAGGGTAATCGGTTCAAATTTTTTGCAAATAAGAAAGGACATCATGAGCAAGTTTTTTTTATTTATTACTTTGATCCGGATGTAGAAGGCAAATATTCTAGAGAGAAATGATTTTTATGGTGCTAAATTTTGTAATAAGTTACAGTATTAGTTACAGTATAAAGTTATAAGTAAAAATAAAATTTTGGCAAAAAAATTAAAATGTCATTTAAGGCCGACAGAGGGCGATGCGCCAAAAAAGACAAAAATCCCGTGATCTAGGCCGGAAGGGCCTTCTGTGGGCAAAATTTCAAGAGGATCGGGGGTGACACCTTTTCGGAACTCCAGCCATATTATTTTATATAGTTGTTATTCATGTTGTTATTCTCAAAGCAAAGCAAGCAAAGCGTACATTGGTGGCGGGAATGACTTTGCTTGCTTTGACAACCAAAGCAAGTAAAGCAAGCAAAGCAAGCAAAGCAAGCACAGCGTACATTGGGTTTTCGCTATTAATTTTTCAAAGTTTGTACAAAAATGGTAGAAATTAAAATTAATTTCAAATAGAATAGACACTTTCATCATAACCAAACCATACAAATTTTCTAATTGGAATTTATTAAGAGTGTATTTAGAGTGCTTAGTTCAACGCAAACTTCTGAAAACAAATTGTGTGAACATGAATTAAAATTAGAACATTTCATAATTAAAATCGATTTGAAATGTTTCTGTTGCACTTTGCACATTGTGAATGAATAGCCGATCCGAAGTATAAGTTGAGTAATTTATGAACAAAAAGAAAATAAAATAATGTAATTAAATTTTGACATGCCATTAACCTACAAAAACACATTTCACGTTGAAAGTTATACATGTATAGTATGTATACATGTATACATATACATATGATATATATGTATTTAGATGTGCATATAGTAATTACTAATTAGTAAATAAATGTAACAATGTAAGTAGATTTTAGATGTTTAGTTAGATTATAATTATACATATAATGCGACTGCCGAGTGCCGACTGCCTCCCGTGAGATGTGAATATTATATAGTAATCGACCGCGTGGAAGTTTTGTAAATTTATTTTATCGCATAAGAAGAAACAGTTTTTTGTGATTAAAAAAATAATAATGGGTAAGACTCGTAAACCAAAAAGTCGAGCGAAAGTAAATCCATTAGGTATTCCAAGTTTAAGAGAAATTCAACAAAGTGAAGATGTCGGAATCATTGGTGAAGATCATCCTGGTGATCCAATTCAAGCGATTATTGATCAATTACAATCAGCAAATATTGAAGAGAAAATGAATGGATTACAGTCATTAGCCACATTATCAGTGAACACAGAAAAAGTGAAATTAATTTGTTCGAGTGAAATTTTACGTATTGCTGGTCCATTATTAGTTGATTCAAATCAATCCATTCGAAATGCAACTGCAGGCGCTTTAAGGAATCTATCAACAAATGGATTCACGATTTGTGAAACTTTAGTTGAACAAGATATTTTGACACCATTGTTAGTACTGTTAACGGAATATGCGAATTTATCAGATTGGTTACCAACATTTGATCAATCGATGAAAAATCAACTCGATGAGAAATCTGATACATTTTTGCATGCAATAAATTTATTGTGGAGTTTATGTGAAAGTACGTCGATAGCATTGGATAATTTCAATCAATCCCAGATTTTACCGAGTTTTATTCGTTGTCTTAATTATAACGTATTTGGTATCGAAATATCGATTGCAGTTGCTCAATGTTTACTTGTTATTTCCGAAGATAATCCAAACTCCTGGAGTATTTTGAGCAGACACGTTCTGGATATCGTGTCACTGTTGTCAATTGAACCTGTAAATGAATCAGAGACTTTATTATGTATTTTGGCAGCTGGTATTATATCGAATATACCTGCATTATGTGCTGCATACTCAAATCAAATATTAACAGCAGTTTCAAAAACATTAGAATTTAATCACAGAATTGTACTAGGACAATTAACGAGTAAAATTCCATTGAATTGGGAAGAATTTCCGAGTGAAGATGATGTGAATGAATCTATAACAACAGAAGATGAGTCTGAAGAAGAAGCAGTACGACGTCGTAGAAGGCAAAATTTACCATCAGACATCGAAATGGAAATACGTAATGTTGGATATTTATTGCAAGCACAACGAATTGCAGCTGAAACAATAACAAATCTGTGTTCACCAGATGAGGAGAATATAAATGATACAGAAGACAGTAATGTTGATGACAGTGATGACGAGAGTGTTAAAGATTATGATGCTGTATCAAACGAAAATGGAAGTTCTACAAATTTACAAAATGTTGACAGATTACCAGTTGAGATATTGGAAGCCATAAAATCACTGGGACTTATTGAGAAGCTGTGGTTAAAAGCACAACCAATAGCAGAAAACGTACATCAGATATTACGTCAGAATCAAAATCAATTATCGAAAAAAGTGAAAAACTTACGTGTAGCTACTTTGTTATGTCTTCAGAATTTATGCAATATTGTGTCAAAAGAAGATCTTGGTGGGCCAGATGCTGTATATGGTGTATGGTTAGATTTAGGTCAACAAGTATTTCAGGGACAGCAAGATCCATTAATTATAGAAGCATCAACATCATTAATGCGTGCAGCATTAGAACATTTGAAAACAAGTCCATCACATTTCAAGCAAATGACTGAAAACGATTTACAATTAATGTTGAATGGTGTACAGAATTGTGTTGTGCCAGAAATACGTGCGAATTGGTTACGTATGCTTGGTATATTAGGTTGTTTATTAACTGAAAATTTAGCTAAAATAATAATTGAATTTACATTAGATATATGTATGCATGAAGATGATGCATGGACATTATCTGAAGCAATTGATGCATTAATGGATATGTTCTCAGATAATGATTGGAATCAAATAAATTATGATTTGAATATGCAACAAAAATCGAAACAAATTGAAAAAATTTTCAAAACAAAAATCCGACAGCAAAAACGTGAATTAAAAGAACGTTATCCAGCCGTATTAACTGTACAAAATAATTTACAAAGATTTACAAAATATGTTGAGAAACAAATGAAAGATTACAGGCCATCATCAACAGTATGAACTGATAAATTATTGTTATTTACTGAAATGAAAAAGGAAAACAGTAAAAAAAAAAAATTAAATTTTGATTATTTTACTTTTATAACGAGTAAATTTTTTTTGGAATATGTTTGGATTTGTTTTTTTTTTTTTTTAATATATAAATGAAGTAAATTTATACAAATTTGTTTTTAATTTCAAATAATTATATGTTATATTATAATATACTAAAACTATTATTGATATTTGTGTATTTTAATATATTAAAGTGAATAAAATTTCAATTTAAGACTTCAAATTCGTTTATTATTTAGAATAAAATGTAATAATTTTCTACTTAGTAGTTTTTTCTTCTTATATTCTAAATAATATAATTTTATGCATAATTTTCTGATATATACCTACCGAGTATAATAGTGTGTGTAGTTGTACATATTTTTAATGCAATTTATACCACAATTAATATTTTTCTTAAAATCTTTAAAAAAAAAGAAAATATTCTATGCACGCGTAAATATACATTTATTAAATTTGAATAATTTGTTAATTGCTGATTTTCTTTTTCACTTGTTTATATAAATGCTAAACCTTTCTATAACAAAAAAAAAAAGGAAAAAAAAGGAATGAATTACATATATATATACAAACATGCAATTTTTTTTAAATAAAGCAAAATCCTAGAAAAAAGAAAAATTAAAATCAAAATTTATTCTAATAAAGTACATTTTAATAATTCACAAAATAAATTCGTATAATCCTACAAACAAAACAAAAAAATTAAAAGTAGAAATCAGTCAAATGCCTTTTAATTTTTTTTTTTTTAAATTTTGAAATAGTTCTAGTTCTTTTTTTATACCTTCTTTTGAATTTAAAAAAAAAAAGAAACAATAACAAAAATCTTTTTTAATCATATTCATGGCTTGATTCACGTTTCTCTATCAAATTTTCACGTTCTTCTTCATGTGATTCAATAATAGTTGATGGCGGTGCTAAACGATTTAATACTTTTGTTTTATGTAAATTTTCAGTTAAACCAGATTCAGTTAAAACTTCAACTTCATCATCATTATTCATATTTTCTAATGTGAAATATGGATGTGTTGATGTTGGTCGAAATTTATAACCAGTCAATACGAAAAATACATATGTTGCCATCTCTCTAAACATTTCATCTAACCATGCATATTGAAATGCTACAGTTATTTTCAATAAATAAACAATAATTCTTGTAAAATAAATATAACAAACGATCATTATGTAAAATTGACGGAATAATTTCAATTTTCTTAAATTAATTGCTGCTTTCCCATCAGTTGCTGATGCTTCATGTAAATGTCGTATTGACCATACAACTGGAAATAGTATTGCACCACAACATAATAAATCAACCAAAATGAATATATCACGCCATGTTCTATGCTCTATATCACCTTCTTCACTTTCAGCAATTATTATTTCGGCAACATTTGCAAGAACCTGAACAAAATAAAATAAAATATTTAACAAAAATTTGAAATAAAAATTTTTTTTAAAATATGTATTTACTTGTAAAGGAATGACAATCATGAAAAGTTTCTTGTCTTTATCGGCTAATATGTGCTTGATAAATGTCCATCCAGTTCCGATTAGGACAATTGTTATAAAGAGTACTGCACCTTTTAATCTGCAAATAAAATGAAACGATATTATTGTATGTTATTTCAATTTCTATATAAATACTAAAGACTTACAAATGTGCCACATAATAGAGAATTGCCCAAGTTTCTACATGTTCTCCCTTAATTTCAATAAAGTGATAATTGATCGCGTGAAACATTAATGAAAGTGATTTCAGGAAAACTAATACAGCCATAATGTAATGAATTTTAAATACAGGATGTCTACAAAAATAAATTCAAATCATTTTATGATTCCTGCTGATATTTGATAAATAATAAATTTATTTTTACCTGCTTTTTTTCAATATGAATACCCAAAATAGACCAGATAAAAAGAATAGTAACGACATCATAAAGTATAATGCAGGTAATGGCATTTCTCCAGCTGATAAAAAATTTCCACTATTATTTTCTTCTATATCCACCTAAAAGATATTAAAAATAAATTAATGAAAATAAAATTCATTAATTGAATTTATTTTCTTATTTACATCAAATGATAATGAAATTAATTTAGATTTGTAATTCGGACAAGCATGAAAGTATAAATTGTATAGACCTTCTTCACTTTTTGTAGCCACGTACATAGCAAACTGGAAAATACAAAAATTTAGAAAAATTTTAATAATTGACCGGTAATAAATTTCTTTAAATTTGAGTAAATTTTTAAACATACCGTCATACTGTAGTATTTTTTTCCATCTTTTACTTGCATTGTCATTGGTAGCACTAATTTATTGCAAATCGAACTCTCTATGGGAAGTTCAATTGGTGCGTCAGCAGCTAAATTGATCAAAAATATATTTTGTTTTCATTTTTTTTTTGTTTAAATTGAATAAAAAGAAAAACAATAACACAAACCTCTTTTTCGTCTTCTTTGCATAAAAAATGCTGAATCACTAACTTGTGCAAACGATTGTCTTTTCGCTCTTAGAACTGGTATCATTGAACGATTTTTATAAATATGAATATTCTTCCAATCATGAGAACAATTTACATGAACACTAATAAAAAAAAAAAAAATAGGAATTTTTCTTTGTTTAAAAATTTCAATATTTTTAAAAATGTATTAAAATACTTACAGTTTTTTATTTAAATCCATCATAAAGAAAACAATTGGTCCACTATGTTGAGATGATGCCTGTTCTTCAAGA